>JAWZYV010000312.1:0-713606 GCA_038373885.1 Cheiracanthium punctorium
ATAAGTAATTACTTTAACATAACTTTTATACCATTTTTAATTTTTTTGGTTAATATTTACTCAATATTACACTGGGAATAAAGCTAGTATTGGTAAAAAGTAGAAAGTTGATATTTAACCTTTATATTGTAAAAATTATAAAACTTTGCTGCTATTGAATTTAAATTAAATATATTTAAAATGTATCTGCAATATCGAGCGCCTTAAAAATATTCTTCATATCGTACAAGTAAATATTTTTGCCGCCTTTACCTCCCCCCCCCCAAGTTTGTCCATAGGCAATCGTTAATACATCATAGCTGGATATTGGGTATATCTATTAGAAGTCCAACATAAAATAGATTTCTCTATTAGAAATTTGAGGTGTGATCTCTCTAATGAGTAAATAACATCTATAATATACAGGTATCTGTATATATGTAGCATAGTTATAATAATTAAACTTCCAGAAGATCTTAAAGATCCAGAATATCCCAAAAATGGCTATCTATTTCATATTCAAAATATCCAAAGATCAGAAATTGATACTTATTTCATATCCAGAACTTCTTAGATATCTATTTCTGGGCTATCTTGGATTATTGTCATGTTCAGAATGATCCATAACAGCTGGAAAATAAATTTTACGTAGCTCAATGGTACAAGTAATATCTGACCCCATGCATTTTTAGATTCTTGCTTTCATTCCAGTGAGTGAAATGTGGACTGTTGACACAAAACATACAGTATTTAAAATAACAGCCTATTCTGAAATTAAACAGATTAAGAAGGAGTACAGAGTTTCATTTTAATAATCAGATGATGGCATCACTAAAAGGTACCCCCAAGAGTTCCACATGGTTACTAAAACAAACCTCCATAACCTCTAGATCTATTTAGTTACAGAATTCGTTAACAGTTTATGTTTTGTTTGGTTAGTCAAAACGTAACAGGAATAGAAGTGAAAGTTTCAAAATGCTTGGAGGTGATCTGTATAGCCATTGAGCTATGTAAAATCCATCAGCAGGAGATTTATAAGAATTTTCTTTGTCTGCAGTACTATAACTTCATTTGAGGTAATCTGTGATCAAACAAGAATAGAAATAAGAGTTTCGGACATCCACATTACTCAACAGTGTGCAGAAATATTTGATATGTTCAATGTTACCTTTTCTCCTGCTGAAATAAAAAATCCCTGAAAGCTTATTTTTTACCTATGGTACATTTCAGAACAACTTTCACTTACAACAGTATTAACAAAACAATAAAAATAGTTCATGATAAGATATTTATATAAAATCAAAAGAATACTAATAATTTTGATTTTTAAATAGGTTTTATTTTAAGCATAATTTATTCAAACTTTCTTTTCAACTTTATTACAATTAACAAGTCTTTTTTTTAAATTTTAAATAAATAAGAAATGAACAGGATTGAATTGTTATCGAAAAGAAATTATTTGAAATTAAATTTCAGTCATTTATACGAACAAATACAAGAATTATGAAACACGAAAATAAGTTAAAAGAGCAATAGCTATCCTTTAATTGAAAACCAAAAAAAATAAAATAAAATAAATAAATAAATAAACTAATTGTTGGGTAAATCAAAAATATAAATATATCTGCTGATAACCTCTGTTAATGTACATATCATGTTTGGAAATTTAAGAGAATACCTATTTTTCTATTCTTTCCCCTCCCCCCAGAAAAAGGAATAAAATATTTCTAAAATGGAAACTACTTTATATTGATTGATTTCTTTTTTTGTGAAAAGGGGTAAAGAAATATTTTTGTGCAGGCCAATACATAAATAATATAAATCAAAACCAATTATTTCATAATTCCCCAACAATGCTCATTTTGTTGAATACACCCAACATTTTTGTCTTGTCCAAAAACCATTATTTAAGGTTTAGAGGCATGAGCAAGAATACAGGTTAGAATCCTTAAAAAGTTCACCACCCAAGTCAGCCCCCCCAAGAAGACACCCCTCTTGTAGACTTGCCATAACGCAAAGAAATAATTGAAGTTTAGAGCATGAGGGTGAACCATATTAACCTCCATAGATAATGTCTGGGTGAGGGGGGAGGGTGGTGATTCAAAGAAAAAGATTTTTTTTTTCACCTCTTAAAAAACCAAATTCCTCTTCTGAACATAATTTATACATACTTCAAAATAAAAGCCATTTCTTAATTTTTTAATATATATACACATTCATTTCTTTATTTATTTTTAAGTGTGATTTTATTTATTTCAATTTCACTTTTACAGCAAAATAGCTACAAATTACTTAATCTTTTAAAAACTTCAAATTGAAAAAAAAATTCTTTTAATATAGATTTTATGCAAGAATTATTATACTATTGAAAACAGATTTAGAACAATAAATGAAAGTAAAGCCAGAAAAACTCATTAGTATGTTAGAACAAAGTTCAATTAATACGAGGGCCAAAAAAAAGAAAGAAAAAACAGTTAATAAAAATATATAAGCAAAGTCTTAATAAAAACATGAGTAATGGAACTTCCAAGTCCAGAGTAGTCTTCAGCCTAGCAAATTTTAGTTTACGATGCGTTCTAAATGAAAAAAAAAAATTTAAACTATTACAGAACTGCAGAAGTAAAAAATAGCCTACGAATTGAAAAAAGTGGAAGATATCTCTTATTGAGACTCATGCAGGTTTGAATGAATTATAAAAGCAATGGCAGTGAACACACAACAAATTATTACAAATTTGGTTTAATTGTATTACATTGTTACATTTATATAAAATACAATCACTGGATTCAATATGAGTACTTCAATACTATTTCACATTCAGGGATTCTTCTAACAGCATCTGGAAGATAAAAATTATGACTTCAACAAGTAATTACAGAATTAAAAGTTAAAACATAACTGCTATTCTATCCTAATAAAAAAAGGGTACCCTCCCCCCTCCCCATAATTTGAATAAGACTGAAGAAAGGCTCAAAATCAGAAAGAGTTGGCAGCTAGAATATACTAGAGCATAAACTAGATCTATGTTAAATACATACAAAATAAAATTAGTTAAAATTAGTTTTGTGTGTACATGGATTAGTGTCAAATTTAAATCTCCAACTAAAGCACAGCTTAACACTTTCAACTAGGTGATGAATTTACAGAGGAATAAGTCAGCAGATCTTTTCATTTGATTCAGAAAACATTTTGTTTATAGTTTCACTAAAATCGGAGGATAACTTTATAATAAAAAGTCTGCAAATCTACATACATTTTGGAACACCTTTAGGAGCAGGTTAAATACAATTTTGGAACAGCACAAAAGCATACCGAAAAATGGTAATAATAAATACTTTCTTATTACCATTTTTCATATTACCATATTTATGTATGGTAATAATAAATACTTTCAAGTAACATTTACATATACTGTAACCTTCTGAGTAAGAGAGGGAAGGGAAACAGGGTTCCTACTGTTAAAATTGTACAAATTATGAATAAATGAATAAAATAAAGATGTAGAATTTAAGCTGCCTTTTACATTTTAATTTTGCCACTGAACATAAAAGCAAATGGAAAAAAAACTGCAATAAAACCTAAATATAGCAGCTCAAAAAAAAAAAAAAAAAATATTTTTTTACCTGCAAAAAATAAAAGAAAAAAAACTTTAATTTTACAGATAAGAAATGCTTGTACTGTTTTATAAAATAATCTGTTCTCTATGTTCTATTAATATTAGAATATACTGATATGCAAAGTGATTGAGAGCACAAAATACTTTATTAAAAGTAAGGAACACATTGTAGGATTTACTTCACAAAATTTTATTTTGTGAGGTAAATCCTCTGAGGTAACACAAAAAAGAATAATTGGGGACAGTATTGAAGCGAAAATCCCATATCAAAGCAATTTGGAATAAAATTATCCCTGAATCACAGTAACCTGTGCGTAATAACAAACATCAAACTAATAGTGACAAAATAAATATTAAACACATAACTTACTATTGGTGAGTTAAATTTGCAAATTATTACAATCAATTAAAAAATAGAAAATATTCAGGACTTGTAATATATTTTAGGTACATCAAAAATTGAGTAAAAAATAAAGTGATAACTTTGCAATAAAAACTTTTCATGCACAGCAAGTAAAATATCATCAAATAACAACATTCTTAGCAAAGATCACATCTATATGTGGAAGATAAACAAAAGAAATAAATAATTAAACGGAAGTTTGAAAATACTTTTCATATCCAGTCTGGTAAATTACAAGGATTCAATGCTCAGAAGTGTAGCTAGAGGGGGACATTTGTCCCAGGGCATAGGATCCAAAAGGCACCAATTTGTATATAAAACTTTTTCCAGCGCATTTTGGTAAACAGGAAGTGATGCAAATTTGTTCTCGGGCACTGAAAATTCTTGCTACACCTCTGAGTACTGACCCCAATTAATAACCTAGATCTTCTTGAAGTCAGTTAAAAACTAGACTAAAGATATTTTTGAGTAATATTCAAATATACATATGACAACATGTGAACACTGACAAGGTTATTGCACTTTGTTAATACTGCAGGCTTAAAAAATCTGAATTTACTAAGGAAGTAAAGTTTACATTTACATATTGTATTAGTAAAATTAAAAAATAATATATTTCATCTGTTTTTACCACTAATGGTGGTACATGTAATATGGTGTCAAAACTGGTAGGCTAGTTTTCGATTTGGTTTGTACCAAAGTACAGATATGAGATTAACAAAAAAGGAAAAAAAGTCTGAAAGAATGTCCAAACAACTTTTGAGCAATTATACTTATGAATTTCAAGAGCAATAAATATTTTAATTTTTATTGATACTAAATCTATCTTACTTATATACAATTTTGCCTTACTGAAAAATCAGAAAATTTTTGAAAAAAATGAAAAAACTGAATTCTTTATAAACATTGAAAAAGGTCTGAATATTAAACTAAATTCTTAAATCTCATCTCTGAAAGTAGCATTTTACAGTTTACATTTTAAACAACAACAGCAGTGACAACATTAATAATAATAATAATAATAATAATAATAATAAAAGTTACAGGAGTTTCAAGGTTTTACTTACAACATATTTTTAAGAGGTAGTGAGGGTGCAGAGTAAAAAAATTAATCTGAAGGGACTAAAAATTGATTTTTATACTTTATTTCATTGTTACTTCATAAAATGTTGCAAATAAGACTTGATTTTGCAAGCAATTTATTAACTTGGTGTCAAATATGCAACTTGACATAAAAAATTTACATATAATAGAGATTAAATAAATGACAGAATATAGCATAACATAAAATGATATACTAAAGAGTTGCCTGGGTCAAATGCTTTAATAAAGAATACCACATTGAATTTTACTGTATAAATATTTATTGTTTTACTCATTGATGTAACTTTACCAAAAGTTATACTTTTTTTTCTTTTAAGAACAGCCCTAATAACTTTCTCAATTTACATGAAATTTATAAAATTTAATACATAGTCACTAACTGCCCCAAAGTAACATCACTTTAGGGAAAAAAAACTAAAAAAAAAAACATATAAATCAATTTGGAAAATAAGAAAAAAATAAACTAAACAAAAAAGTAAACATCTCAAAAAAAAAAAAAAAAAAAGTTATTGACAATTATGAAATTATGCGATACAAGCTTTGAAAAAATTAGACCGCAGAGATCAAAAGTATGCAGACTTTGAACTAGTAATTAAGAACATTTAAAGAATAAATAAACAAATAAAACAAAAATATGAATACCACTTATAATGCCAATAGTTTCTTCTCTTTTACAGCATGCCACTGACAAAAATTCAATGGTTTTCCACAGGACCAGTTCAGAGTACTAGAAAATAAAAAGATAATAAAGTGATAAACAGCCAAAATCAATCAGTTTTTCTTGTAACATATTTTATTCATCACTTGGCTCTGCAAGCTTTAAAGACAGGCTTCTCAAAAACTCGGTATAATTCAGAATGATTCTTCATAGACAGCATGATGAACTTTTATAGAACAACAAAACTGCAGGTCTTATCCCATTTTTAGGGAGAAATTCACGAAAGTGGAAACTGTATCTGATGGCTAATTCTCCCTCTATTTTGGACAATACAATATGTTATAAATTTTTCTCTGAGTATTTCACTTCTATAAATTAACCATTTGTATTGCCATAAATACAGCTTGTGAAGAGAAATTCTGAATTTTCAAATTTCTGACATAGTTGAATTCTTTTAAAACCTGTTCAGAAATTGCATTATTTCTTGTAAAAAAAAAAATAATAACTTGATTGAAACATTTTGTTTCTACTCAGTGAGACACTTAATGAAACACAATTTTTGTGAGAAATCTACTACCCATCTGATTCAGTGCTTAAGATATACATTCTTCTAAAATGGGATGCTTTGCAATGCAAATAATAATAATAATATAAAATTCACACAGACATGTGTATAAGGAACATTTATAACATATGATATGAATATAAAATTAACTCCCAAATTTAAAAATACACTGAAACAGTAAATAATTAAAAATAAATACATACTTATATCTAAAGACATCCAAAGTAGTATTCACCCTTATCAAAGGTTCTTGAAAAATCACCCAGTCATCGCTGTTATTAACTCTCCTATATTTCAAGAAAATGAGTATTCAGTACATAAAAAACATTCTAAAAGTTTCGTTTTCTAAAGCAACCAATTTATATGAATATTCATTTATTATCAATTTATATATATTTAACTAATGACCACCCAAGGTAGGAGTCTTCAGTTAAAATTTACATTTAAACATTATCACAAGAACAAATGATTCGGTGGTAGATCGAGGGGTAATGGGATGAGTGGCTATAGGGCTTCAGTCCCCCCCCCCCCCAATCTCAAATCCAGGCAGCAATTACGACATAAATTCGCTTGAGTCAGAAGTATGGGTCTAAATGGGGGCCCCCTTACATTTTGTTTCTTCACCGACTCTGACAATTGTCTTTCTGTATTTTCCACAGTATTTACCCGCTTGCCATGATAATCAGGGAACAATCATATTACATTAAATTTTTCAGTAATATTTGACTTATTTATTAAGATATATTTTTCAGTAATATTTGACTTATTTATTAAGATATATTTTTCAGAAATTTGTATATGAATGCATTTAAAATTATTTCAGATTTTAAATGCAAAAATAATGTGTAACAGATAAAGTGATAATTCGCAAGTAATAATATATTAAGATGCTAACATATCAAAAATATATACTTGTGCAATATATATGAGGAATATTTGAAATATACACCCAATATTGTGGATACATTTTAAATAAATTTAATTTAAATTCATTAAGATTGACAATATAATGGGTAAATATTAATTTACTACAATTTACATTAGTATTTATTTCCAATTTAATGATAATATTGAATAATTAAGTATATGAACATGAAAAAATAAAAATACTATAAAAATTAATTACTTGTCAATATTAGGAATACATTAGAAATATTACCAATGTTTACCTAATATTGTGGATACATTTTAAATACATTTGGGCTAAATATCAACTTGCTGCTATGTAAAAATACTGGTTTGGGTTTTCAATGTTTTACAATCCTGTGAGGTGCTATTTGAAAGTTTATTGGTAATGGAACTACTTCAGAACTACTTCCAAAATATAGGCAATATTGCAGATACATTTCATTTAAATTCAGTAGAAAAAGGATTAAAATTATTTTGAATTTTTAAGTAAATTTTACCAATATCATAAATTTATTTACCCTTAATGATACCCAGTAGAAGACCCAAACTCTGAAATCCATGCTGTCTGCTTTCTCAACAATGTCAATAAATAATGAAATCTGTTCTGCTACCTGCAAGTTCAGAAAACCACAGAATAATATTAAATACTTGAAAAATATAACATTAATGATATGGGCACCCATAAGGGGGGGGGGCTCAAGGTAGGGAACTTGCTCCCCCCCTAGGAGAGGAGAGCAGGGGCAGGGACATACCCCAAAAAAAATTCTGGGAGGGTCCAAAAATTTCGGAGGGGGTCCAAACGATGAAAAAGGCAGAAATTTTCACAAAAAGACTTCACCATTATTGCTTTGTTAATAAAAACTGAAATTTCGGAGGTGTTACAGACCCCCACCCCCCTTCCTGGGTACGTCCTTGGCCAGAGGGTGACTGGTGGGGCTTCAGCCACCCTCGAAATAAGTAAACATAAGAAATGGAGAAAATTACATATTCGTGGGTAACTTTGAAAGTTCAGCTTGAAATTTTTAAGGTTTAGATACGTCCCTAAGCCAAACTCACTCCACCCCCCCCCCCACTTAAGTATGTTTTTTCAATCTGCAAAGATATGTTCTGATTAAATGAATTTAAAATGAAATATGCTAGATAAATTTTAAGTTTATGAACATTTCCTATGCAATATGTGAAATAACCTTTATTAAAAATGAAGTCTTAAAAAAATGCAACTCAAAGCATGGCTTTTTCCATAACATTACAGAAATAATTCAGCAATCAAAATTAATTGAATGTCAACAATATTATTTGAATTGTCTTAGACTGAACAAGTGTAAAGTAAGCTTTATTTAAGGGGAATAGATGAAGTGAATATTATCAAATACAATGAAGAACCGTTCTGATTATACCATCTTTAAAATAAAACAAACTACATTAAAATCGGCTCATCCATTTGGGATCTATTTTGCCACACACACATCCAACTTTTAGAAAAAAAAAACCAGGCATTTAGTATCTTAGAATGAAAATTTAATAAACTAAATTCATATTCTGAAAAAATTTAAGGACCCTTTAAAATGGGGTGTCTGGGGCATGTGCCCTCCTTGCTCCTGTGATAATCATGGTCTTATCATCACAGGATTTTCAGTAGTATTTGACTTAATTATTAAAATATATTTTTCAGCAATTTGTACATAAATGCACCTAAAATTATTTATCAGATTTTAAATTTTGAAATAATGTACAGTAGATAAACAGTCTTAATTCACCATTACTGTGATATTAAGATGCTGACACATTAAAAATATTTGTTAGTACAATATGAGGGAAATTTATAATATACACACAATACTGTGTGGATACATTTTAAATATATTTAATTTAATTCATTAACATGGACAATATAATGGATAAATGTTGCTAATTTTTACCAATATTAGTTTTTATTTCCAATATAATAACAATGTGAAGGATTGAGTATATTAGCATTAGAAAAATAATAAAATGGTATAAAAATATTTTTAAAAATTACTTGTCAATATTAAGAATACATTATAAATATTTCGAATTTTTACTTAATATTGTGAACACATTGTAAAGATATTTGGGCTAACTACTAACTTGCTACTATTAAAAACTTTATCAGTAATGGAATTACTTCAGAAACATTTCCAGTATATAGCCAATATTATGGATATATTTCATATGTTAATTAAATTCAATAGAAAAAAATTAGCATTATTTTGAATTGGTATCTAGGCTAAAAGGTAAGTTTTACCAATTTGAGAATTTTATTTACCAATATTGATACACAACAGAAGACATAAAATCTACCATACCAAAATCTGCAAGGCTCTAAAATTAATACTGTATTACTAAATTTAATATTGTAACACTTACCTTTATTACCAATAATATTAAACTTATCCGTTACTATACTATTGAATTATCCTTAAACAGTATACAAACTTTTCAATTCCAAAAATCTCGCATTTAACACCAAAAACAATAACTTTTTTTCCGCGTTGAATCAGTTTACCAGCATAATATCCCTTGTGTTTTTCGTACTACTAATGAAAGCTCACACATTCTGAATCACCTGCTACCTTCAGCTGTTTTCCCTGATTTAAAAGTGGACTTTCCTGAGGCCATCTGGGGTGTTCGATCGTAAATTATCCACTTTACCATATGAGAGAGAGGTTTGTGTATGTGTAAAAAGTGGAGAGGGAAATATTACACCACAACAACAGAGCGGTTATTTTGATCTAACAACGTATATATGTATATTCTAAGCGTGAATCTGTGCTAGAATGTGCAATAAGATAAAATGATGCACATAGACATATTGAAATTTAATCACAAAATATTTTTTTCCCACGTTTATAATTTATTTCAATATAAATTGCATACAATATATAATTGATCATTATTTTCTGCTTTTGATTTAAAATTTTGTTTATACTATTTGCAACAGGCGCGTATCCTTCCTAAAAATCTGACCCTTTACTTAGTTTAAAATTTGATACTGAGGCTACAGTTGAAACAGCTTGCTTACAATTTGATACACAGGTTAGAGCCCTCTCCACCCCCGAAATAAAATCCTGACTGCACCACCGATTTACAAACGCGCATCAAAACATGCTCAAATATTATATACAGAAACAAAAAACGAATGCAAGATTTCAGCTATATAAGCATAAATAACATACTACGATCAAGTATAGAGACGGATCCAAAGATCAATTTCTCGGAAGGGTATAAAATTAAAAGAAGCAGGCTTGTTTAAGTCTTAAAAACAAAATGTATAGTAAAGCAAAATGTTAACCCTAACCAAAGCAATGTCTGTCGGAAGAGCTGGAGTCCTAATGGATCCGACACTGAATCAATATCTTATATGTTCAGAATTATCAAATTTTAAATAACATTTACAATAATTGAAAAGTTATAAGGTTTTACTTACTTGTGTTAGCTAAAAGTATTCCATTACTTGTATGCAGTTGGTACTTCGCAACTGCAGTCCAATTCCAATATGGCGTCGTTTGGGTATGGAAGCAACGCACTCACTCCTGCTGAAGTGAACGCATCATGGGAAATGTGGTGACTCTCTCGCTAGAGTGAGCAGATAGCGCCTTCACCCTTACTCTAAGAGTGACATTGTCTCACTCTTGCAGTTAGGGTGACAGAATCCTATCGATGAAGAGTCATAATGCAGTTTTCTCACTCTTATCTCACTCTATCTGGGATCATTTGCCGGTGACTTTTTGTAAGAGTGACAATGTCACTCTAAATTTTTAAGAGAGTAACTTATTAATCTTTTTGGAGTAATGGCCGTAAAAGTTTTATCTTGGAGTGATTAACAGGAACTTTTACAGAAACAGTGAGCCAGGGACCAGCGTAACTATATAGGAGGATACCTAAATGCAAACGATTATAGGACGATATTATTACTATCAGCCTGAATGATCTCATAAAATAGCTCTCCTAATTAATCATCTTCTAAATAATTCTACAACTTTTTTTCTCGTTACTTTTACACATTAACTTATCTCATTTTATGACCAGGTAAGTTGCTTTAAATGACCAAATAATGCGGCTTTTAAATATTACTTTACATGGACTAAAGACAATAAGCAATTTATACTTTCATAGCTGAGGATTTTTTCCATAGCGGCAATCAAATGTAAATTTATCATTAAACACATTTCCGAAAAATTACTGCGGATGAGGTTTCTTTTTTTTCTAATTTTGTGTAGATACGAATACCAGGAAGAACATAAACAAACTTTTTTTCTCATATTTTATTCGAAACTTTTAAAATTCTCTTCCACAACGTGTGTGGTCTTCAAACATTCTGAAGCAGTAGCTCATTTCAGGGTCTGATCTTCTTTATTAGAACGCTTGATTAGTTTGAAATCTTGAATAAATCGTAGCAGAAAAAATTCTTTTAACTGGGTATTTTAACTTATTCATTGCACGGAGTGTTTGATTCAATTCCTTTCAAATATTTAAGATAATTGTAATGTGGGGGAAAAACCGCTTTTAAACAAATGCAAAATTTTTACTGCTTACTGAATATATATTTCTATGGAATTTCATTAAATTCAGTTGTCTTTTATCATTGATCCTTTCCAAACGACCTCAAAGGAAAATCTTTAGTTTAATAAAATGAAAAGAAAGGATTTATTCAGAACAGGTATATGTTAAAAGTACCGCAACTTAGAAATTGCTGCAGTATTAAAAATATTTTAAAGTAATGAACAGGGATGAATTAAGAAAATTAAGAGACGTGAATTTTTAAATGAAAATATAACGTCGCCCTAAAATTGAAATAGTTTTAGGCTAAAATATTTGAAGCTCGAAAGTTGAAGTTTTTCATTTTTATAAACGTAATATCAAATATCTCATTTGTATTAAAAATTAGTGTGTTTTTGGTTCGATCAGATTGATTAAAACTCGTGCTATCTATATTTATATATGTAAAAAAATAAATAATTTGAACATTGCAATTTTACTCATTTTGAGGCCCACCAAGACTAAAAACGAATGTTTATGATTAGACTTATCATCAACCATAGCATGGACAATGCCGTATTTATTAGGGGTGCGAGACGTGACATAGATTTATAGCTTATTTTGTGAGACAAACATTTTTAATAATACAATATAGGGATTTTGCGAGACGAGACAAAGCTTTTCAGCTGTTTCGAGGATAGGGAAGGCAATCCTGCACTGTTTTTCGTTTCGCAAGATTGTGTCTATTGTTGCATCCACTACTACCCCCCCCCCCCTCAAAATCTATATAAATAAAATTAGACTTTTGTCTGTACATTTTTTGGAATTCAAAAATTTTGCGATTTCTATCCGTTTCAAGCACCCGGGAATCCGATGCGACCCTCAAAAAAAAGTTTGTCTGTCTGTCATTCTGTCGTTCTGTCATTCTGTCATTCTGTCCGTGACGCTTTTTCTGTTTAAGCATCACGTAAAAACGACAGAAGCGAATGATATGAAATTGGGTGTCATGATAGGTGGTCACTCAACTTAAAACATAGGCGTCGAATTAAAAAAAAATCTTGATTAGATTTTCAGATTTTGCAAAAATCGTTTCAAACTGCGTAAATTTGTGTTCAAGCATCACGTAAAAACGACTGAAGCAAATGATATGAAATTGGGTGTCATGATAGGTGGTCACTCAACTTAAAACATAGGCGTCGAATTTAAAAAAAATCTTGATTGGATTTTGTGATTTTGCGAAAATCGTTTCAAACTGCGTAAATTTGTGTTCAAGCATCACGTAAAAACGACTGAAGCGAATGATACGAAATTGAGTGTCATGATAGGTGGTCACTCAACTTAAAACATAGGCATCCAATTTTTAAAAAATCTTGATTGGATTTTGAGATTTTGCGAAAATCGTTTCAAACTGCGTAAATTTGTGTTCGCACATCACGTAATAACTGCAAAGGTGAAAAAATGATATTTGGTGAAATGATAGGTGGTCACTCACCTTAAACTATAAGCATCTAATTTTAAAAAATCGATCCGATTTCGAGATTTTGCGAAAATCGTTTAAAACTGAGTGAATCTTTGTTCCCGCATTACGTAATAACGGCTAAAGCGAATGATATGAAATTTGGTCACCTGATAGAAGGTTGCTCAACATAAACTATAGGTATCCAATTTTTTAAACATTTTCATTAGATTTTGAGATTTTGTGAAAATTCTCTCAAAATACGTTTATATTTCTTCAAACGTCACGTAATAACAACTAATACGAATGATACGAAATTTAGTGATATGATAGGTTGTTGCTAATCTTAATTTATAGGCGTTGAATTTTTAAAATATTTTGATTACATTTGGAGATTTTGCGAAAATCGTTTTAAAATGCTGAAATTTTGTTCCAGCATCACGAAATAAAGACTGCAGGGAATGAAACGAAATTGGGTGACAGGATAGGTTGTCACTCAACTTAAATTCTAGGCTTCCCATTTTTCAAAGATGTTGATTAGATTTTGAGATTTTGTGAAAATTATTTCTATATTCGTAAATATTCGTTCGCGCATCACATAATTACGTCTGAAGCGAATGAAATGATATTACTTAATTACTCTGTAACCTGTAATATTTTAACAATACATAAAAATTATAACTTCGCTTTCTTTACTTTGGCAACATACTCCATCCATTCTGTGTACTCCTACAATACTGACGAAAGATCTTGCTTTTTGGAAATTTGCATTCACTAACCCGTCAAGGACGGGTACTTCAGCTAGTAAATAAATAAATAAAATATTTTCCATGTATAGAATTAGTTGTAGAGTAGATTTATGTGCACCAATACCCAGAAAATGCAATCCTGCACAGTTTTTGGTTTCGCGGGATTTCGGGACTGAGATTTGTTGATCCCATGGGATTGACATTTCCTTCAAATAAAAATTAATTTTAATAGAGAAAAGCAGGAAAAGTAAGATTGTGAGCACTATCAAGTTTAATATTTTATCTTAAATGTGATAATTAATACAATACCTTATGTAAACATGAAAATTATAGTCATGATGTAGTCATTCCATTTCCTATTCGCTAAGCGAGGCAGGCCTATTTTTCGGTTTTCTTCCATTCCCAGTATTTATGATTAGTATGTAAATTTCTGACTATGCATAATCAAAAACTTTTGAAAATTACTCACTTCTTCGAATAAGTCTTAATGTTATTGCGGAGATTTGTTGCAAGCGAGTTTCACAACATTAGGATGATTGGAACTAGTTTACTAACTTGAAAATGATTTCTTCAGCATTTTCATACATTGCTTTTACACTAGGGCCGTACCCAGAAAAAAATTTCAGGGAGGGTCCAAAAATTTCGGAGAGGGACCAAACGGTGAAAAAGGCTGAATTTTTCACAAAAACACTTCATTACATCATTATTATTTTGTTAACAAAATTTTAAATTTCGGAAGGGGGGGGGAGGGAACCAGACTCCCTGGTCCACCGCTATGGCTACGGTCTTGTTTTACACAGTAGGTTCTCTTCTTTATTTATCTGGTTTTATCACGGGACTAAAAATTTTTTAAAATGAAATACATTTTTAAAGCTTGAATTTTTTTCGATATTCCAGATGAACCACAGGATTTATTTTAAAAAATGTCTTAAATCAGGGGTAGACGTGGCGCATTGGATGATTTCAAGTAGCCATTTAATTCTTTTTCCTACTTATTGATTTGACACAGTTTGCAGAGTCGAAATATTTTCATAAAAATATACGTTATTAAATTATGTAGATATTTTATTCCTTATAATTTGTGATGTCACATCAAAAGGAAGTATTTGTGCATTCCAAAATACATTATCATCTAAAATCGAACCATCTCTGAACCTTTACCTAATGTCTAAAAATTGTATACATAATTCTAGAATTTTCTTCCTCAGCAATTCTAGAACAGCAATTTCAACCTCATGTTCAAAGTTATTACTTTTCCACCCCTAAATGAATACTTACTCATATTCATATTTTTCAACTCTAAACGTTGAAATTTCAAGAAGTAAAAAAAAAAAAAGTGCTTGGGTTGTTTGGCACGTCTGTAAAAAAAAAAAAAAAAAAAAAAAAAAAAAAAAAAAAATATATATATATATATATATATATATATATAAATATATATATATATATATATATATATATATATATATATATATATATATATATATATATATAAATATATATATATATATATAAATATATATATATATATATATATATATAAATATATATATATATATATATATATATATATATATATATATATAAATATATATAAATATATATATATATATATATATAAATATATATATATATATATATATAAATATATATATATATATATATATATATATATATATATATAAATAAATATATATATATATATATATATATATATATATATATATATATATATATATATATATATAAATAAATATATATATATATATATATATATATATATATATATATATATAAATAAATATATATATATATATATATATATATATATATATATATATATATAAATAAATATATATATATATATATATATATATATATATATATATATATATATATATATATATATATATATATATAAATAAATATATATATATATATATATATATATATATATATATATATATATATATATATATATATATAAATAAATATATATATATATATAAATAAATATATATATATATATAAATATATATATATATATATATATATATATATATATATATATATATATATATATATATAAATAAATATATATATATATATAAATATATATATATATATATATATATGTATATATAAATAAATATATATATATATAAATATATATATATATATATATATATATATAAATATATATATATATATATATATATAAATATATATATATATATATATATATATAAATATATATATATATATATAAATATATATATATATATATATATATATATATATATATAAATATATATATATATATATAAATATATATATATATATATATATATATATATATATATATATATATATATATATATATATATATATAAATATATATAAAAAAAAAAAAAAAAAAAAAAAAACATAAAATATATATCTATATATATTTTATTTAAAAAAAAAAAAAAAATCTATTCTTAAGAATGGTTGATTACTGGTACTTTTTCCTTTTTATGTGAGTCTGTAACCAATGAAGCCAAACAGAGTACTGTTCTAACTAAACATTTTACAATTATATTAGCATAAATAGCAATAATAAATGAATATAATTATTATCAATATCATTATTGTTAATATTATTGCTACAGTTTTTCTCCATTTCCACAACCTCAACTAAGTACTTCTTAGCTACTGCAGCTAGTACTACGTAAAACATAGGCTAGATATACTAGTGTAATATTTATTTTATTATTTATTCATTTAATTATTACCAGTTTTATTCTTTTTATTTATTCATTTAATTATTACTTTTTTTATTTATTTATTCTTTTCCTTTCCATACTTCCAAAGTATTATTAATATATCATTTTTTATTCACACTCCATGGCATTACTTGTCTATTGATTGCAGTAAGCCTTCTCTGATGGCAACATGCACTAATACTGCCTCCATTACTGAGCTTTGATCTTCGTGTCGGTCCACTTCCTCGTTGTTTTTTTCTAATAGCTACGGTCGCGCCCCCAAGTTACAAAAGGACCCTAATTTTGGTCAGGTAACTTGCAGAAACCTAGCTATTATTGTTTTTTTCGATTAAATTGAAATGTGTGTGCGGTGGCGCCTGATGATAGAGCACACCATTTCAATATTAATTCCATTTTCGGACTATTTCTGATTACATGTGATTAGGCTTAAATGCACACCAGTTCTAATTTGGCGCTCTATATTCAATTTTTCCACTCTTTCATTGCCTTAAAAGGCTATATTTAAACACTTATCCGGAATAAGCTCGTTAATTGGCACCATGTGCTATCTATTTTTTATATTTTCTTCCCTTTATCATTGGATTATCTTGGGATTTCACTTCACGTAAGTAAGCTATTATATATTATATACTATTCTGTTTTATTATGCTGCATTATGCGCTAATCTTTCAGAATATTTTCTATATTATACTTGTCTACTGTTAAATGCATAAATCCAAAAATATCGCCAATATTAGGTAATATTTTTAATCCTAATCTCTACATGTCTTAAAATAGCTGCATCTTGCGCTTTTAAGTTCATGTGATTTAAATCTCTCCTATTTTATGCATTTCAGTGATTTACTACACCTATCAAATGGCTTCTACGTATATGTTTTCTCTCCCCGATATCCACCTTACTTATTAAAATTCTAATCTATAGTTTTAATTTCATTTTTAGATTTTTGTAAAATATTTATTACACTTGCTTCATACAAGTAAACTATTGATACCTTTAGGATAGTGCTGCCATCTATACTAAATAGTATGCATTGATTTTGGATTGATATATAAGTTTCTAATTCTTCCCCTTGCTATGTAGGTTCCTTGAGTTTAAAATATCCCTTCGTATGCCAATCACTACATCTTGTAAATATCACGCTATCTTAGACCAGATTATTATTAAAATTATTATTTAATTTTAATATTATTATTATTATTATTTTTTATATATATTTATTTTCTCTTTCATGTGTAGTAATACCGTTGGATACAGTGTTTTTTGCGTATTCCAGATTTTTCTCTTTTTTATTTCCTAATGTTGGTTATTACATTTGGTTACAGTATTTTGATTAATTTAGATTTTTTCTCAATTTACATTTTCTAGTGTTAGTAATTACTTTTGGTTACCGTTATTTGATCTTTTCTACACTTTATTCCAGATATTCTTATTAATTATTATTATTATTATTTTTATTATTTTTTTTCTCTTATTTACATTTTTGGACTGTACCCTATTCTGTACTTTTTGATATAATTGTGTCTTTTCTACTCTGATATAGTATAATATCACCCTTAATGGTTCTAGACAAAAATAATTTAGTGACTGGCAAAAGTGGATTACATGATGTAAGTCCATATGCCCGGTACATTTGTTCTAATTTTCAGGAAGAGGGGAACAATGGATCGAAAAACAGTTACTCTTCCTACAAAAATTACAGTAGTGATTGGCAATCTTTTCTTTTTAACTCTTGTGGCTCCAAAAAATGCAAAACTTGCCCTTATGCTTCTATCAATCTAATAGACAATAGTACTAAATATCACAATTTTTGCAAAGTATATAATTGTATATATAAAATTTCATGTACTATCTGTAACATGGCTTATATTGGACAGACTCGCAACCCGTTACACATACGCATTAACCTGCATCGCAATAACGTAAAAAACTATTTATCCAATAGTCACCTTACCAATGTAGAATATGCTCACTTTCACTCCCACGGATTTGAAAATGTTACTATCGAAATTCTCGCAATACAAACAAATACATCTGAACGGCTTTTCCTCGAATCACAATTAATCAATTGTCATAACACCTGTTATCCTTATGGTCTTAACCAAATAGTACATAATAAACACTTACATTATTATAATACACAATCTGATCCCTCCAAGTATACTCCTATTTATAACCTTTTAAATTTGTCCTTATATAAACGAACAAGTCGATATAAACGAGGAAAGCATAAAGCTACTTCTACTAACATATTGTCAAATAAGCACATTCAGTCTGAGTTATATACCTTAAATAAAAGATTTGAGGTTGACCATAATTGGCTAAAAATACGAGCCTACGTTTTCTCTTTAAAGAAAAAACACCTCTCAAAGTATTATAAAGTTTTCACTTCCTATACATTCTCTGACCATTTTGCCCACTTGTTTTATGATTTAATAGTTACTCGTGCCAATGCACTAAATTACAATTTACTAGGTCACAATCGCAATAGTACTAAGCTAAATTCCAATTTTGTAATTAATTTCTCCAATCCTGTTTTCAATATGATTAACTTCAATAAACTTTTATCATCTCACTCTGACTCTTTCCCTTTACCGCATCTCAGCCTAAAAAAATCTTTCAAATACCCTATACCTATGGGTAGAAAGATATTTAATTATAACTCTTTCTGTAGGAACTTTGTACCCGATGATGAGGTACCCTGTCTTTGTACCAGTGGTCAATACAATTCTTATGTTAATTCTGATTTTGGGCATATAGTTACCGGAGATCTTTCTATTATCAAAGATCTTAAACTTCAACGGATCATGAAAAGAGGTACTAAGTTTAGGTTACCCACTAAATACTGTATAGATGATATAATAGATACTTTTATTTATAATATAGATGTATATATATATAACACTTCAATAAAAAAAAAACAGCAAACCTTCCGCCTTCTTTAATGAATGGAAATTTAATATTATTGCTGACCTTAAAAAACAACTACTTTGTAAATTTAGATATACTAAAAATATAAAACTAAGCAATCAAATAACAGAGCTACAGAATAACTTTATCATTACTTATGTTGATAAGTCTAGCAATAACTACGCTATAATATGTAAGCAGTTATATCACAATCTCTTAGCTTCATCCATTAACAATAATCCAAATTTCAGTCTAACATCTATCTCTGAGATAACATTTAACAAAAAGATCTTAGCTTTCCACAAGTTACTTAAAATCAAGCATGACAATCTAAAATATCCCTACTTAGTGCTAATACCAAAGTTTCATAAAACGCCACTAAAATTCAGAACTGTTACTATAGGATGTAACACTTATAATAATGTAGCAAGCAAAATATTACTAAAAATACTTACTTCTATGCATGATCTGTACATAAAATCTAACACTACTTCAGTATCTATAGGTAATAGCTATGAACTAAAAAATAAGATTAATGCTCTATACAATGTAATTAACATATCAACTTATGATTTTAAAGACTTATTCAATAGTATACCACTAGACGACTTATACAATATAATATTGAATCTATTTATACATAGTAATAATAATATAACCCTGCCTTCTTACATAGATACTATGTATTTCGAAAATCTTTTAAAGTTCATAATCTATAATAACTACATTCTACATAATAATAAATTATATAAGCAAGTTATAGGAATTCCACAAGGTGGTTCCAATTCCAGTTACTTAGCAGACCTATATTTATATAATTATGAAAAAAATTACAATAATCCTTCTCTTATAATATATAGGTACATAGATGACATAATAACAATAGCTACTGACAATACTTATAGTGATACTGACCACCTACCCATAGCCTACCATTCAGCCCTAGAACTAATAAAAAATCCTAATAATAATAGAATAATTAATTTTTTAGACTTACAAATTAGAATCAATGACGATAAGAGTCTATCCTTTAATATATATAATAAAAGAAATGACTTTAATTTTCAGGTTAATACCTTCACTCATTTCAATTCATGTATGCACACTTCTGTATTTAGAAATATTATCTCTAATCATAAGTATAGAATAGAGTCTCTATGTACCAATAGTTTTAAGGCTAATAACTTAACTGACCTATATAAAAATGCTATAAAATATAATTATCCCAGTAAATTTCTAACTTCCATTTTATATCCTCTATGTAATCAAAAAAACTGTATGTCCTAATCAGAATATTGGTTGGTGAGGATGGGGTTGGTTGTTGGTTCTTTCTAAATTTAAAAAAAAAAAAAAAAAAAAAAAAAAAAAAAAAACATAAAATATATATCTATATATATTTTATTTAAAAAAAAAAAAAAAAAAAAAAAAAATCTATTCTTAAGAATGGTTGATTACTGGTACTTTTCCTTTTTCCTTTTTATGTGAGTCTGTAACCAATGAAGCCAAACAGAGTACTGTTCTAACTAAACATTTTACAATTATATTAGCATAAATAGCAATAATAAATGAATATAATTATTATCAATATCATTATTGTTAATATTATTGCTACAGTTTTTCTCCATTTCCACAACCTCAACTAAGTACTTCTTAGCTACTGCAGCTAGTACTACGTAAAACATAGGCTAGATATACTAGTGTAATATTTATTTTATTATTTATTCATTTAATTATTACCAGTTTTATTCTTTTTATTTATTCATTTAATTATTACTTTTTTTATTTATTTATTCTTTTCCTTTCCATACTTCCAAAGTATTATTAATATATCATTTTTTATTCACACTCCATGGCATTACTTGTCTATTGATTGCAGTAAGCCTTCTCTGATGGCAACATGCACTAATACTGCCTCCATTACTGAGCTTTGATCTTCGTGTCGGTCCACTTCCTCGTTGTTTTTTTCTAATAGCTACGGTCGCGCCCCCAAGTTACAAAAGGACCCTAATTTTGGTCAGGTAACTTGCAGAAACCTAGCTATTATTGTTTTTTTCGATTAAATTGAAATGTGTGTGCGGTGGCGCCTGATGATAGAGCACACCATTTCAATATTAATTCCATTTTCGGACTATTTCTGATTACATGTGATTAGGCTTAAATGCACACCAGTTCTAATTTGGCGCTCTATATTCAATTTTTCCACTCTTTCATTGCCTTAAAAGGCTATATTTAAACACTTATCCGGAATAAGCTCGTTAATTGGCACCATGTGCTATCTATTTTTTATATTTTCTTCACTTTATCATTGGATTATCTTGGGATTTCACTTCACGTAAGTAAGCTATTATATATTATATATATAAATATATATATATATATATATATATATATATATATATATATATATATATATATATATATATATATATATATATATATATCGCATGGTATGCAAAAATTTGGCCGCCTCCAGCCTTAAATAAATCCAACAGATAGGTTGTTTTAGGAGTAAAGTGACCACTTTCTTAAGTTTAAACCCCTTGAGGCGCAACCCTTTCCCAATGCTGAAAAAAGGGCAGCCGTTGCCATCGCTCGACTTAACTACCAGCAAGATGGCGGACGATCGAAACGTTCATCGCGTGCCACAGATCTAGAGACCCTTTTTTGACGAAAGCTGGCTGTGTCAAAAAAGGGTCTCTAGATCTGTGGCACGCGATGGACGTTTCGATCGTCCGCCATCTTGCTGGTAGTTAAGTCGAGCGATGGCAACGACTGCCCTTTTTTCAGCATTGGGCAATCTATCCAGCTGTTCTCGCATTCTTCCATTTTTCAGCAGATGTCAGTGCTGTTAAAAATAATCCTGACAATTTTTTACGGGAAATGACGTGCTAAAAAGTAAAGGATTCTCGTGGAGCTATGTCACCCGCAACTATTTTTATAGAAATCAAATCTATTCTTCGTGACTGGCAACAGTCAAAACGTCAGAGTTTGGTGTTCCCAGAGCGGGAACACTGCGCGTTAAAGGGTTAAAAGTTTTATTCGACTATTTCATGCGTAAAAATTTTTACAACTAAAAGTCAAAGCCCGTTGTGGAAGCAATGACAACGAGCTCCGGAATTGTTGAGTCAGGGATCAGCATAACTATAGTATAGTAGGATAAACTCTGCAAAAATTTCTCATTTATCTCATTTTACTTATTCATTTTATCCCCGCTACTTTCCCCAACCAGTATTTTCATAGTTATCGGAAACTTTTCAACATATCTTCCGGAACTCGAACAAACAAAATTTTCGTTTTCAAACCTAGCTTTCGAATGACTCCAAAGCAGTCGCGTTCAGTGCTTCGGACTTGCACGTTTTCTCCTTGTCTGCTCGTCTAATTGCCTGGAGTTCTTAATTACCCCCGCGACACTTAATACCTCGAAATGCGTCTCACAACCTTATAAAGTTTCGCACTTGGGTTCGTTTTACGGTTGACACGGAAGCGTTCACGCTCGTTTACAAACCGATGATGGTTTTCTGCGAAACAAATAAAAATCGTTAAACAGTTCAAATTAGCCGACCACGATCGCATAGTTTATTTATATAGATTAGAACTATCTTTTCGAATGTATCTATGAAAAGTAAGTTTCCCTTGCGAACGATTTGTAATTTGAAGCTGTACTACAATTTATTCTTAGAATAGAAATAGAATATTGTAAATTTATTTTAGGAATGAATTAAAATTGTTTTAAACAATTTTCAGTCATGGTTATTCCGAAACCACTCATTAAGAGACGACAATCCGACATGTTTGAAACTGTTTATGAATGATTTCTTAATTCTAAAAATGACATAAAATAAAATTAAAATATGATTGATATTTGCGTAACAGTATGAAGATTTTATATGTTTTTAGGGTTTTTTTCATTATTTCAAAGCTATGCATTTAATCATTTACGTAGCTGGGCAAGTATGGTTTGCACATTAAAAAATTTAAAATAAATTCAATTTTTTTTTAAAGGAAAAGGAAACTTCGTTACGTTGAAGGGATAAAGTAAGATAGCATATCTGCATAGTAAAAACCCAAATGGACTCTAAGAAATTTGTGAAGAATCAGATGCTTGGCCAAAATATTATTACTACTGCATGTATACTGGTTTCCAAAATCAAGGTTACAAACACTAAATCGGTCATAACTTAAGAAATATTTGGTTTATTGTTGCAAAATTTGTCACCGAGATACATTATCATAGGAGGAATCATATAGCATCATAACAATAGCAAAAGGAAGTGAGTTGTTAGTTAATATACAGGGTTTATCAAAAACTATCAAATCATGATCCATCATATCTCAGGAATAGTTCATCTCAAATGGAGTGTGGCCACCTTGCATTGCTATACTAGCTGCATAACGAGGCGTCATACTATTAATAAGGACGCTTGGAGCTATAAATCCCATTTTTCCAAAACAGAGTTTTTTAACACCTGGGGCGTGAGCTTATAGCAGAGGCTTTCCTCCACTTTCCCAAACAGGTTCTGTAGAATTGAGATTCGGAGACTTCACAGGCCAGTTCATGCAACGAATATTCTCTGATTCAAGGAGATCATCAACAATATTGTTACGAATTTTCAGGGCAACCCGCTGTTCTGGGGCTTAAAATAGTTAAAAATTCGTATTCTACGTTTCAAATAGTTAAAATTTTGCTTTTTGTTGCATCAAAATCGGCCAACTAGAACCGGAGATACGGAGGTTTTGGTTTCCCCATTGTTTTTCTATGGGTTTCTAGAAATCTCGAGAAATATGGGTCCGAGGCCTTCGATCACTTCATTTTTGGGGACTTATTTTTTGCGCCAAATTTGTCGATATGTCGCCAAAAGTCGCCAAGGTTGGCGATATTTTGGTCATCTGGCGCGATTTTCCCAATGGAGCCTGAAAGTTGGTTTTCCTGCATTAAAAACACATAATAACCTAACATTTCTCTTCTATGACGTAATCAAAATTCCCACTTTATGTAGAATCCTCGAGAAAAAGACTCTTCGGGAAGTTCCTCGCAGCTTCTGCGCCACCTATAAATATGAGTGTTTCATCGACCCCAGTTCAGTGTTGATCAAGCTGTGAGTTAGAAGGCTTGCTTTGCTCTGTGACAGAAGCGGTGTTTCGCGCTGTTTATGAAGCTATGAATTTAAGTGCTGTGTGTAAATTCTTGATTGCTGAGTCTTGAGAGACTGTTCGTGTTAGCTCTCGTATATTTTCACTGAATTTTTGCCAGTGAAAATGTTTTATTTTGTGTGAGAAATACAGCAAAAGCACATTACTGTTTCATTGTACTTGTGAATTTTGTACAGCTGATTGTTCTACGAAGTTCTAGAAGCAATAAAATTGTGTTTCATCCTGACCAGTGGACTTTTATACTAGAACTTTCTACACCAACTGGACTTTAGAACGACGAACCCCGGAAACAAGCAGAGTATTTCTGCAACAATATGAATTCTTTCTTGTTTGGGAAAGTCTAGAAAAGACTTTGTTCGGCTTCACGCCCCTTCTGGGACCCTCACATATTGGAATGTGGGTGTCACATATTGGAATTAAGGGTAGAAAAGGAAAATTGCTCTTATATTTAGATTATTGAATGAAAGCACTTTTTGACAAAGTTGGGGAACGTGCTCCCCCCACCCCAATCCTACGCTACGCCTATGACTAATAATAATAGTAATACCTTGGGAGGGTGTTGGAAATTTTTTACGAAGAGGTTTTTACAATTTCATTGAGTGTAATGTTAATTTCGATGAGGAAAATTAGCCTCCACTTATTTTGATACTCCCTACTAGGGTTTAAACTATGGTCGCATTTTTCGCATCGCGAAAAAAAAAAAAAAAAAAAAAAAATTAGATTGCGAAAGAGGTAGAAGCCACTTTCCCTTAAGTACACAGAGGTTTTAGTGTGGTAAATCTCATTAAAACTGACATTCAAAAGAGAATTGACTTTTTCCATATTAACAGTATTCTCAGATAAAAAACTAAAACCACAAAAAGTTTAAAAAAAGTTTTTTTTAATAAATAAATAATAAAAATATTAATGCTTTCAAGATGTGACTAAATTAAAACAAATTGAGTTCTAAACACACGTGTTTGAAAATAATAAAAAGTAATAATAGTATTATTTCAAACTTATACTTGTTTTTGGTATTGGTTGCAATTTTTAAGCAACTTGAAAAAAATATTAATTAAAACAATTAATATTTTTTTATGTTGCTTAAAAACGGCAGTTATCATTAGTACATTTTCTTTATAATATTTTGCTTAAGCATTTTTCTCAATTTTCAATTTTTTGCTATAGTAATTTTTTCTTTACCTGATATCCTGATTCTTAAAATAACACATTTTTTTACATTTTATTTAAACATTTTTTCTCGTATAATCTAATATATCCATAGCCAAAGCATTTAAGTGGATATTTTAGTGTACCCTCTGTTCCAAACGAGATTTCGATAAAATTGACCGTTTCCACATTCGTTACTTTCTTCTTTATCTCTGGAGAAGATAGAACTTTACAAACCTCTTGGCAAATCTGTCATTCAGACGATTGGGCTGCTGAATTGTTACATCACAAAATAAATACGAGAAATATTTATTTGTGTTGTGACAGGTGTAATTCGTCATATTCAAAACCAGGAAGTGAGGTTAGTTTGCTGAGGAATTCATATTTTCACGATGAAAGCTGTTTGCTTTGTCTGTGATACATACCTAGTAATTTCCGACAAGCTTAGTTTTTGTTTAAAAAATGTGCTTTGTAAAGATTAATGTGACTCACAAGTAATTAATTTTCTTTTCAAATTAGCAGAAATGTTGGTGGGAAATTAATAGATTTATGTTTCTTGTTCGCTGTTGGTGGTCTCTCGAAGTGGATCCTTTTCAGACACAATTTTATTATTTACTACTTAAATCCCGAAAACATTTCTCGACCATTTCAATCGCATAAGTAACTGAAAATAAGAACCTAAAGCAGGTTGTCTTCCACTGTTAAGAGGCAAAACTGGTAGCAATAGTAGCATCACAAAAGAAAAAAGAACCTTGCCAAATTGCATACTTTTTCTTAATTATAGTAGCCAAAATAGTAGCACTTTTTCGGAAGCTTAGTTCAAAAATATATTATTGCTATTATAACCTTAACAAAATCTAAAATCTGATGTGGACATCTCATGACTTCCTTATATGTGTATTAAATTATAGATACTTTTGATGCACTTCATTCAAATTTATTTAATTTGCAAGTGAGAAACGATAATTCAAAATTAAGTTTTGACGATTTCTCCCACTCTCATAGAGAGAGATAGAGAGATTGAGAGAGAGAGAGAGGGAGAGAGATATCACCAAAGTGGCTTTAGTTTTCGAAACATACTTTTGGCGCCAAATTATGCGATATCATGTCCAAACTCTCCATGTTTGGCAAGATTTTGGGCATGGCCCAGACAATGATTATTCACAAACTTAATGGATTGAAACTGGCTATACACTTTAATGTTTTCGAAAGTCTTTTGGGTGACCCTGTAAATAAATTTTTGATGCTCTTCATTTGAAATTCTTTTACTTGAAACTGAAATATGATACTTCAATAATATTAAGATTTGGAGATTTCTCGGCAAATATAAGATTGGTTCAGTTTTAAAAAACTTATTTTGGCACTAAATTGGGTGCCATTTCGCCCAAAACTCACCAAGATTGGCGACGGCTCTCAGGATTTTGGGCATGACCTAAATTACACATTAGATCATGACTCATGAGACATTAATGTATTGAAGGTTTTTTCAGCGACTCTGTAAATAAACTAGTCTTTGATTACAATCAAAAACGGGAGCTGCGCTACTGCATGCTACAACAGTCCTGAATATAACCGTCTAATACTTTTTGAGTTATGCGATTACAAACATACGTACGTACATACGTCACAAAAACTGGTCTAAAGGAACTCGCGATTGTTCAAAAAAGATTGTGTATGCATACATACGCATATAAATTCATGCATGCATTGAGACGTCATGCAGAAACTTGTCAAAATCTTAATATCAAAATATATCGCGATCACTATATTTCCTGTACTTCTCACAAGGAAGTACACTGCTGACCATCCAAAGTGCACCAACAAGAAGGATCAGAGATATCACAACAAAATTTATATGGGAGATAACACGTCGTACAAAGATCAAATGATTGAAAATACAGCCTGCTGTGAAATGAGGAAGATGATGAAATCTGTATTGAGTGTTGCCGCTATTGCTGGCTATATGGCTCAGTATTGAGTCAGAGAGGCTTTGGATGTATTTCTGAGGTATAGCAGTCCATGCATCTTGCACGTATTGCCAAAGTTGATCTATTATAGTAGCGGGGGTGTATCCCTCGACTAGACGTTTTCGATAGGCGATAGATCGAGAGAACAAGGAGGCCAAGGCAGCAATGCAATCTGATCAACGAAGAAGTCTTGAAAGTTGTTTGCACATGTGGTCGCGCATTATCCTGTTGGAATATAACCGCTAGCAATCTTTGAAGTGGTCAGCGTACCGGCAATGGGTACTAGAAAGGTGCGGCAGTGATATCCAATACCATCTCAGACCATAATAATAGGTGCAGGACCAGTATGGCTATGCATAAGGCATGAGTTCAGCAGTCTCACCACGGTGTCTCCAGACTGAAGCGAACATTATGGTGTTGCAGGCAAAAGTAGGATTTCTCTGTAAGAACAATGCCGTTCCATTCGGTTGTCCATGTCCGTCGTTCATCACACCATTGCCAGCGCAAACGCCTGTGATTTTGATGCAATGGTAAACACAGTAATAACCTTGCGGACATTCATTCAAAAGTGATGCAAACGACGCCGAATGACAAGTTCCTGCACCAATTGTTGCGCAACATACCGAATTTGTTGTGATCCTCCCTTCCTGCATTCAGTGATTACAGGTGCGCATCACAGTTGCTTTTCTCCATTCTCCGATCACCTTTTTCTGTGAAGGATAATCGGCAACCCCTGTAGGCCACTATTTTTTCTCGATCGAACTCCGAAAAGTGCTGGTGCTGGAAAGACGCTCGTTTTCTTCTACCAGGCATACTCGAGTGGCTTACACAAAAGAAACGAACGAAAAAAGCACTCCAGATATTCATAACGGCCTTCTTTACCCTCTTTGTATAGCACTTGCAGTTGGCGTTACAGGCATCCGTGATGTGCGTCTGCACAGCAACGTTACCCAGCAAACAGGTTCTCTGAACGTCTATTAACGTTCAGAAGACGTTTTCTGAACGTTAATAGACGTTCAGAGAACCTGTTTGCTGGGCAATCATTTGCATATCTGATCGCCTCAAACGCATGGTGCCGATTTCACTTTATTTGGATGCTTCCTTCTTGGTGTTGCATTTTGGATGGCCAGCCGTGTAAAAAAATACACCAGAGGATCAAATAATCAAATTTTCTTTTAATTTGCTTCTTGCATTTCCTTGTCCTCTCTTACGTATACAATTGCACTTCTCTTACACAAACACTTATTGGATAGGAGTAACATTTTAAATTTTTTGGAGACATTTACCTAATGTAAATTCTGATGAGGATATTACAATTACATGACTTCGTTGCACGTCTATTACATCATAAATATTTTCGATGCACTTCATCTAAACTTATTAAAACTGAGATGCAATACTTAAAGAATATTAAGGTTTAGCGATTTCGAGCAAATGCATGAGAAAAGAATGCCAGATTGCGGTATTCGGCGGATTGGACACCCCGCCTTACAAAGTTGCGTGAATGTTTATCGGTCGTTTATTATAACAAATAAATAAAAATAAGTGTTCAGACACTGAATTGTACAGGCGATCTGGGCTCTAAATATGTAGCCCTTCCAGTCTTTTATTAATTTTGTGCAAGATCGTTGAAGTATGGATAACCCGAATATTCCTAAGTCTGAACACACCTTAAGACTAAAGCTCGAGTTCAACCGAGTTTGAGCTCATATCGTTTTTCAAGTTGAACACAACTAACTTAACACATATTTTTAAAAAGTTAAAAACGGTAACCGTTACTAAATGGGGACTTTCATCACATGCTCCAAGCCGAGGGGGTTATCTCTTTGGCATGATTAATTTCTCTCGCGTAAATATTTTCTCGTTTAAAAACGGTCCCTTGCTTTCTTACTGTGACATTACTATCCGAGAAAAGTTTAAAATGTAACCACGTGCGTTCACTTTTGACGACCTGGAAGATATTTTATCTTGATCCGCCAACAGATTCGGAGACACGTAACCCTTTTAAATTTCTGTGCTTCTAAATCTTCAATTCATCCGGCGTTTCCTGGCCAAGGCTCAATAACGGCGTCAAAAAGCTAATATGCCATGGAATGCCTGATTTCCTGTGGGCTAAATTTAACGCCATGACACCTGATGATTGACTCAGAGCCCTGGGATCATTTGTGTTAGAGCCTGTCTGATTTGTTTCGTTCTGTTCTTGCGTTTTTTCGGCGACATCAAAAGAACTTACTGATGGTGTCGTAAATTTCTTGTCTGGGATGAGCCAGACTTTAATGGTGATGGTTTCGTTCTCTAAACAATATTGTTTTGACTTAAGGAAAACTTTTTCAATTAAATGCATCGAACAAAAATATTTTTTAAATTGGGAAACAATTTTATTTTTATGAGTCCTAATAAATTTTCGAAGTCGTATTAAATTGGAGTTTTACGAGAACGTGCTTTTAGGACGTTTTTCCACTTTTTTCTTCGGGATGTACGGTTTGTTATTATTATTTTTACTTTAAAGAGAGTAAAAAGAAATCGCATTTATTTTACTAGCCCAGTCATCGGAATATTATTTAATACAAATTACCTCAGAAAATTCCAAATTATGAGAGGCGGTACAGAGAATCAAAATGTAGTACATTTCCCCCTCTAAATATGCATTAAAAGGTGGTTTTGGCGGCAATATTCTGAATATTTTGCTTTTGCAAAAAATAATATTTTTTTTTAGATCTAAGGATAAGATTTCTAAGTCAATCCGAATAGTATGAACAGGTTCTTATGAATTTTCAGGAATTTTATATTTATTTTTATTCCCCAAGGCTGTGAAGATTAAATGCAGCCAACTGTAGAAGTAGAAAAATACCATGTTTTCGTATTCAGAATGTTATTACTTTTTGAAAACGAGCTATACAAAACAACCGTTTCCGTATATTTTATACCTGCGGACCGTATATCTCAGTTCGGCGTCGGCCAAAAATAAAAGTATTATATAAATAGGTATTTTTCAAATTAAAATGTATATTTAATATGTTCTTTTTCGTTTGTCTCTCACATGTTTCTTGTATATTCAAGTTTATGCTTGAGGAATATAGTTGAGAGATTTAAGTAACTTAAGGAAGAATATTAAAGTTCTTTTATTTTTCATGGACAGGCACCAGTCAGCTGAACAGTAGTTTAGAAATATATTTTATTAAACCATTCAGATTTTGTACGGTATGCATTAATCTTTGATCTAAGTGAAAAGGCAAAAAATGAAAAAACGCTGAACAAAATCACTCAGAGAAAGTGTTCTTTTTACATCACTTTACATAAAAGTAGCAGTTTTTTTTACTTTTTACAAATTTATTTATTCCTACTTGCAAATTATTCCACAAACTAGGTATTATGCACATTATATATATACGGAAAGCTAAGCACACTTAAGAAAATTTATGTATACTTAGGGCAATTTTTATGTATATATGTTTCAATGAAATAAACAAATTTTTGATCATGTCTTCTTACAAATACACACTTTATCTCTGTAACCTAATATCGGCTAATTTTATTCTTTCAGTAGTAGCGGATTGCAGAATAGTGCACAGGTAGACAGGTATAAAAATTAAAAGTAGTTTAGATAAAAAAACCTCCAGCTCTTTTAAAAAAAGACATCGAAAAATTAATATGATAAAAAATGAATACTTTTGCCATTCCTGATGTCAATAACCAGAAAGTGGAGACACCTTTAATATTAGTATATTAGACTACACTAACTGAAGTACCCGTTCTTCGCACGGAATGGATATTGTTAAACCAAAAAATAAAAATGGAAAATAAATAAATAAATATTAAACATATTTTTAGATTTCATTGCTTACAAAAACTGTTTTACAATATTCTTTAGGCACATTCTAAGTATACTTGATCTTTCTAAATACTGTTTGGAATATGCATCATAATCCGCGAGTGTATTTTAGTGTATTTCAGTTAGTTACATTTTAAAGCAAAAATTTTGCTCCTATCTCTTTTTGCTTCTGAGATATAAAAGGAAATGTGAAAAGAACGTTAAAGAACGCTTTGGCCCCTTACCCCAATTCGGGTTCGAATTAAAAAAAAAACCCTGGAAATGATTTTTAGGTATTTCCGTTAGTTACATTTTAAAGCAAAAATTTTGCGGCATCTCTTTTTTCTTCTGAGATACGAAGGAAAATGTGAAAAGAACGTTTTGACCCCTTACCCCTATTTGGGTGCAAATTCTAATAAACCCTAAAAATGATTTTTAGGTATTGCTGTAAGTTACAATTTATACCAAGAGTTTTGCGGATATCTCTCTTTTCTTCTGAGATATAAAAGGAAATGTGAAAGAACGTTTTGGACCCTTAACCCGTTTGGGTGCGAATTCTAAAAAAATCCTGAAAATGATTTTTAGGTATTTCTGTTAGTTACATTTAATGGCTATCTCTTTTTTCCTTTAGGATATGAAGATAAACGTGAAAAGAACATTTCGGGCCACTACCCCCGTCTGCGTAGGAGTTTTTAAAGATCGCTTTTTAAATGACGCCTTTATAAACTTTTTATAAAACAAACACACACACAGAAAATAATTTATATTTAGTTCTTTATAGCTTCTATTACTGCCCATTGTGTTAAACATTAGGATATGTTCTTGCATAATTGCTATTTAAATTGTCATTTAGTTCCTTCAAACTAAAAAGCATAATATATTGTACCATAATTTCAAACATTAGCGCTTCTGTTTTGGCCTTCATCCAAAAATTAAAGAAAAGAAAGGCTAAAAAAAATCATCCCAGGTGTTTTGAAAGTAAGCCCCCTCGTAAGAGCTAAATATAAATGTATAACATTTGATAACGTGAATCATCTAACAAACCTTGGTTCTAATTTATTCAGTGAAAACTTACTCATAAATGCATCTTATGTTTTTGAATCTGTAGATTTGGGATCAGAGCAAAGATAAATTAATGTACATGTTTTTCAAACAAGTAAATTAAGACATTTTTTATAATATACAGTATTTTTAAAACGTAAATACTATGATATTCGTTTACCTTGACAGTGAATACTACTTACATGTTTTTTTCCAAAAAAAACCGAAATCTGGTTGTAGGATAGTTGCATCACAATTCTTTTGCCTCTCATGATAAATATTGCCACAATTATATGTGTGTTGGTTTATTGTTCCCTTTGTAGAAGATGATTAATGATCATATATTTAAAACATATATAACAATAAAAACAATTTGAAAAGCATAGTGTATGCTTAATAAAAATAGACTTTGCTGTATAATCTATTATTTAAGTAGAGTTTTTGACACTCTAAACAAAAGTGTAATGATTTTACTTGCTATGTTCCACTAAGAGCGGAACAGCAGCGTCTTTGTTTTTTTTCATAATCCATAAATGGGAATTAAAAATCCCCTAAAAAATTGATTGCAGATTTTGCATGTACTGGCATCGCCAAATCCAAATATAACAACTTCGATCATGTACAAATCTGGCGTCATAATTTATTCAATTGAATTTCACGTTAAAGATTTGGCAGTGAAACTATATCACCAGCTATCGATTGAGTTGGTTCTACTTCTGATTTTTGGAATTTCGATCTCACTGACTCTTTGGCAGGTGCTCAAACACATTTAAAAAAAAAAAGATTCTATCTATTCTGTTTTATTCGTAAATAAACTAGAAATACCTAAGAGTACATTGTAGAGGTGACAAGAGTTTTTTCTTTCAAGGTTGTGTATGTGTTGAGCGAAGGATGTCTTAGAGCGCCTGTCAAAGTGCTTAAGTATAAGAGTGTGTACATGAATGAGGTCTGCTTTGTAGGCTTCAAGGAGTGTTTGTCTGTCTCCTGTCTGCTGGAAAATGAATAGAGATAGGTTTTTATTTTAACTAGAAGTTTTTCTTTTTGGATCTGAGGACTGTATCTCATCTCTGTATGTTAAGGAAATTTCAATAGCTGAAAAGTGACGATAGAAAACAATTGTTATGAAATTAACAACAACAACAATAATAATAATAATAATTAGGAGAATTAACAACAACAAAAAAAAAAGATCGAACAACTGGAATTTTAACTGCGTTTGTAGAAACGTCTATAAAATGTTTAATATGATACTACAAAAATTTAAAAAATAAAAGTAATATTGCAACATAAGAGAAAATTAAAGATAGAAAGCTATTTATACTTTAATCTTTGTTCAGGTAAAGATCTTAGCCAGTTTTTATTATACAAATAAATAAAAGATTAAAATTTTATTTATTTTTTCCCTCTTCGTGGCTCCTGTTGCACATTATGTACCAAGACGAATAAAAATCTAATTAAAAAGTCTTATATGGTTACTATTAAGTGTTGAATTTCTATTTATTATATTAATTTTTAACATCTTTTAAGATCTTATGACTTAAAAGAGGCGATCAATTATAGATACACCCTATGTGTCACATATGTTGCGTACGTAGAACAAAGACTAGCTGTATCCCTCAGTTTCACCGGCGTTAAATTTAGCTTACGCGTACTCGTTTCACTACAGCACGTACGGGCAACCGCAGGCCGGATGTGGCCCGTCATGGCTTTTGATCCGGCCCGCGGAACATATCAAAACCCTGCATAAAAACCATATAAACCATTCAAAATCCCAATTATATGGCCCTTGACTTCGCCAACATTCCGAAGTTTGACCGTCTACTTTGCTAATATCCTAAAATTTGGCCCACAACTTTTCAAAGGTTGCCATTCCTGCACTACATAATGAAAACATATCTGAGTAAAGAGGTAATTATTCGTTGACTAACTGACGTTTTGATATTTTCATCTCATTGATATGCATAAGTTTTATGGAAGTATTTCTCAAGCTCTGAACCTTGAGTTAACTCAGTACTACGAGTTACTTCAAAGGTTAGCAGGGAAGATGGTATTCACCATGCCAAGTACAAAGGTTACCATGCAGAGACGGATTAATGCAAATTTCTAGGTGGGGTCGGCCTAGTTGAAATTTATGTCCATTTTATGGAAGTAAGATAGAATCTCTTTCATTTTTTATGCAATTTCTTTTTTTCACGGAGGTGGTGGTTGCCCCTTCGACCCCCCCCCTTTTTAATCCATTAATGTTACCATAGCAGCTAACACAATTTTCATGTTGTCTCTGAGAGTTAAACGGGTCATTTAAACTACTTGACTCACGGAGTCATGACGTGAATAGCTCTGGTATTTACTGATTTTCGTTTTTTAGTTCGAAATGGTTTATAGTTTTAAGTACTGATTCCAAACTTATCACTGGCAGATATATGAAAACGAATATAGAAGTAGTTCAAGTGTTCTAGTATTGTTTTGATTGGTATAAGGCAAAATGAATGTTTGGCAAATTTTCAGTGCATTAAAGTTATCTTTTGTGAATAAACAGCTGAAATCCAACGAAGAAAAGAAAAACACCCAGCTGATTATGCACTCTAGTTCCTGAAGATTTTTAAATACTAGCTGGAGTATGATTTATGCATCCTTTTGAAGATGGTGAAACAGACTTTTGACTCAGAGATGCTGAGAAAAGCTGCCTACCCTTTTGTGATAACAGTTTGAAAAGTGACTGTGAATGTTTCTCAGAAACTTGGAGTTAGAATAATGTCTTTATTTCAGAAATTATTCCTGTCCAATCCAAACATCATCCTACGCTTGGATGGAATCCAGAAAGATCTGCTGAAACATGAATGATGTCGAGTGCCTTCTCTTGAAAGCCTCCTGGGTATCCAAATTTAACCCAGTGACACCTGATTGACAAAGCTTCGGTATATCTCGCATATTGAATACAAAAGACCACTTCAAGTTAATAATTGTGCGCTTTAAGTATATGATTCATGGCTGTTTTTCTTATTACTGTTATTTTGTTAGTAGAAGCACTTCTTTGTGAAGAAGACAACTAGTTTTCTTATTTTAATAATCAATAGCGTTTATGTAATCTGTCGTTACCATTCTTCGTACATAAAGAGGCTCAAAAATAATTAGTGTTGCTCTATTTTTTGTTCATCTGATGAGTGAAGTTATAAAAAAAGTCTGACTAACTCAGAATAGTAAGAAGAAATGCCACGATACAAGTATCACCTGTGTATTTTTTATGGCATAAAAGAGCATTAAATATCGAGCACAGTTTAAATGTATTAAAAAATTTGTAGCTTGATGCATTTGGATGCATAGGTGAGGTTTAAAGGTTAAGAAATATGACCTTTAAGAATTTAATAAAGAGTTATTTAGCTAGATAGCTAATATTCAGCAACCAGTTGTCAGTTTCTTTAAAAATGAAATTTCAATCTTCTTTAAAATAATTTTAAAGATAAAATTGATCTAAAAAATAAATTAAATTGATTTTATTATATATTGCAAGTTTTAGAACATTTTATCAGTTTCATATAGTACTATTAGTCGTATGATTTTAATTAGAAGTATATAAAATTTGCATATGTTTTACCTAAAACGAGAGCTGTTAGGGTTTTATCTAAATTAGGTGTACGTGTTATTGAAGTTCACATGTATTTTATATTGATTTATATAAAAATCAAAGCAACAAAACAGTACATTCCGATGATTATACTGTTTGTACAAGGATTTTTAATTTTAAAAAGTTAGTTTGAAGATCAGATTAAAAAAGTATTTGAGTCAGCCTTTTTTTTGTTAATCTTATCAATAAATTAATGAAAAAAATGTTATGTATTTTGTACTTTTGTGTACTAGTTTACAATTCTTACTAATATAAATGAGATAGGATGCTTATAAATATATAGCATGAATATATACACTCTATCACAAATAAATCGACGCACCAAGAAGGAGGTGTCCGATTGAGACGAAAATTGGTGGATAGGAAGACAATGTACAGAATAGTAAATGATTAAAATTTCAGAACAATTGAATAATTTATTTCAGAGTTACAGTAACAAGTTCAATAAGGTGTTGACCCGCCGCTAGCCTGGATGCAAGCTGCTACACGGCGTGGCATAGACCGATAAAACTCCCGGATGGTCTCCTGCGGTATTTCCTGCCAAATTCGCTCCAATTGACGAACGATGTCATCAACAGTCCGTGCCAGATGCAATCGCCTTCCCATCATATCCCGGACATGCTCGATGGGAGAGGGATCTGACGATCTGGCAGGCCAAGGAAGAGTTTGACAAGCTTGCAGACAGTTTAGAGCAACACGAGCCGTATGTGGTCTGGCATTGTCGAAAAACCAGCCCAGGGCACTGCAAAAGAAACGGTAGCAAAACAGGTCTTAGGATGTCGTCCACGTACCGATGTGCAGTAAGTGTACCTCTTGCCTCTAATGACGACCAAAGGGGTCCGGCTGTCAAAGGAAATGGCACCCCAGACCGTAATGCCTTGTTGAGGGCCGGTGTGGCGTGCAATAGTGAAAGCAGGATCCCCCCTCTGCCCTGTGCGTCTCCAAACACGTCTTCGATGATCATCAGGGCACAGTTGGAAGCGGGATTCGTCGCTAAAGACTATATGTCCCCAGTCGGTATCATTCCAACCTGATCGAGCCCTGCACCACTGTAATCTGGCTCGGCAGTGTGCAGGCGTGAGTGGCAGGTGGCGAAACGGTCGGCGCGAGCGTAGATTTCGCTCTCTCAACCGTCTGTGAATGGTCATGATGGACACTGGTGTTTGGGTTGAACGGCTGATGGTTGATAGAGATGAAGAAGGCGCTGTGACAGCTGATCGTACCATCACTCTGTCCCCACGATCTATTGTAGCCCTAGGTCGACCGCTACCATCCTGACGCTGCACTCTGACATTTTCCACCCATCCTTGCCAGCATCTTCGAATCGTCGCATCGCTTCGACTCAAATGACGAGCGATTCTCCGATTAGTCCAACCGGCATCTTTCAATCCAATGATACGACCTCTGTCAAACTCTGACAGTTGCTCGTAATGAGCACGAATCCTGCAGCGAGGCATTTTTTAAGTGTTGAAAGGTCATCTGAATCGCAATCAAACCGAAAGTTTTAACAACCGTTGAAGAACTGCTCCTTATATACGTCTGCTGGATGCGCAGTTCCGATGCGCTAGAGATCAAACTATTCATTCATTGGACACCGAATTTGAATCATTTGCATATCTGTTGAAAACATTCATGCATACGAAATTTCAAAGCAATCGGATGATTGTTTCTTGGTGCGTCGATTTTTTTTGTTATAGAGTGTATTTATATAGCATCATTAAACCTAGATTTTAAAATTTAAATTAGCTAACTTAAGTGGTATTGCGCAACTTTCCATTAATGTTCTGAAATTTAATCATTGTGTATAGTTTTGTTGTTAGAAGAGATTTATTCTCTAAACTAAGTTTGTACAGAGATATATGCCTTCCGGGGGTGAGGGGAACTTGCACAAGTAAATTGCCACATTTATATATCGAAGAGATGAATTTCACCAGATATCCCGGTAGTTTATGAAAAACCACTTCCTATCGTAATTACTATTTTCTCGAAAGAACATATTTTAAAAGAATATTTCTTCATTGTTTAAAAAGTACTTCGATTAACTAGATTTTTGTACTGAACATTAGAAAACGCTTAGCATTACTCCCACAAAAACAATCGTGTGTCAAAAGCATTATTCAGCTTTTCAAAGCTATCAAGATTTGTGAATGACTGTAACCGACTGGAGTACTTTTTAATGATTTTTTTCAGCTCAGCTGTTGACCATGAGGCTTTTCTTTATTATAAACTCAGACTGTTTTGTTAAACACTGTATGGCATTTAAATTACCTTAAAAGAAAAAAAATCTGGAGAAATTTGAAGTACCCTGCGTTTATTTGATAACGAAAGTTTTTCTAACTCTTAAAATAAAAGATGTGCAGATAAGTAGTAAACAGGTTGGCCGTGCCTATTCTCTGATCCGGGTAGAAAACATTTAGATAACTAAAGTGAATGACATCAAGTATTTATAAAAAACAAAATTATTAACATTTTTTATTTTTTCCGCGGTTTTTACCAAACTGCTATTCTTGAAATACCACATTAAAATGTTTACCTAGTTTTTAAAGAATAATGTCCTTTGTCTATAGTTTTAGGTTCACTGCTTGTAAGGAAAAAAAAGAGTGATTTCTTAACTTTCTGTATTATCTTTTTAGAATGCGTATGCCATTCAACTTGTATTTTATACGTGGTCGATAAATAATTTCAAACGATTTGATTATACAGGGTGTCCAGTGCTAACGGTGCCCAATGAATATTTCCTAAACTGATAGTCAGAGACGCATAGTTCCATTTGCAAAAATGCTTTAACTTGCATAATCTATTACATCAGAAACAATCAAAGTCAATGAATCAATTCCTATAAAAATTACGAAATTTAAATTTTCATACGGTCTCCCGGTCCAATCAGTTATATTTAGAAAATTTTTCCTTATACGATTTCACGCACACAAAAAAAAAAAAAAAAAAAAAAAAAAAAAAAAAAAAATAAAAAATCGCCCTTCTACGACCAAAATTCACCGAGTTACAGCTGCTTAAAGTTAGAGCACTTTTCGAGCTACGAAATAGGGGTTGTATAAAAATGAATTGGAGAAAAATTAATGTATATGCTTGACGTTTGTAATATTTATTAGTAATTTCATCAACTATTTTACGATTATAGATTGCAATAAAGAAGATTAGCGTTTAACTATGTGTATCCAATAAATTAACATTAAAAATATAGCTTATACTGAAAACAGAATTTTTAAGATTTTTTTAAATGAACTGGTGTTAAACAAGTTGAAATACAAAAACAAGAGAATAAAACACTTCATTAAACTAGAAAAAAGAATATTTTAAAGTGCGAATATAAGCATTTTAGAAACTTAAAATAGTATTATAAATCCTGTTAGCGTAACATTTGCTCAAAGTATAGCATCCTTCGGCTTCAATGCAAATATGCTCCGGTGTAGAAAACTCTTCCTGTACTTTGCGTAGCATACTCGGTGTTACACATATGCATGCTACACATATATACGATTTAGTAGTGGATAGATTTTTATAGAGCCTAACTATAACCCTTTGTTTAAAGATTAGTATTCTAAAATTAGTTTCCTTCTTTCTCCGCGTTATGGCAGAAAATGAAATTATAAACTATAATTTAAAATTTCAATATTTATATGGTCCCTTAACGGTTTACCGTAAAGGGACTTTTTTAAACGTGGAATAGTGACTTAAATCAAAATGTTTCCTGCTTCATAACTCGGTGAATTATTTATGCAAGTCTATATTTCCTACCTCCCTGCTAAAGCATAGCACCGTATGTCAACCAAAGTTCAGACGTTTGTGTTGAAAACTGCTTTATAATCGATGCACGCGACTTGACTTATCTCCATTGTTTGCATTTATGTTTGTATGCAGCGAAAATCACTTAAAAGCAAAAAGTTACATTCGCTCTTTTTCTCAGAAAGCCCCACCGTAAATGATCGCCTCTTATTTAAATCATTTTCCATCCTTTCGTAGAGTAGGCTTCACTCTGTTTGCAGCGACAAGCCATTTTATTAATTGTGTTTGTTTGGGTAGGTGAAGATCGTCTTCTTGTGCTCTTAAAACGTTGAAAAAAAAAGTCTCAGAGGAGAAAACAAGAGAGGAATGGACGTTACAAAATTCGTCCCTTTTTGGAGAAGAGCATATACTAGGATACGGAAAAAAAAATCTTGTGTTCTGAGAGTGCAGCATTTAAAAATTGTACTGATGTTACCATCGAACCTGATATTCTTGAACATTGAATCCTGATATATTCTTGGATTTAAGGTTTTTTTTAATTACACTTTTAGTTTTTTTGCTTTTATCTCGACCTTTTTAAATTATATGCTACTTGCATTTTCTTCAGCTAAGAATTATGCGTAGAACGAAGCACTTAAAAAAAACCTGAGATAAACGGGGGATTTGAAAACAAAATTTATCTTTTATTTTAAAAAGATCACTCGCCAAAATACTTACTCAGAATCCTGATTTCTACAGCTCGTTATGCATTCGTTTCGTTTCTTTTGAATTTTGGACACTAGCCATCCTCACAGTCTAAGCACCATGCATCCTGTCACAGACCTTCACATGCTTGTGCTTGAAAACGTTTCAGTTTAGTCACTTCAGTGTCTGCTTAAATTACAGTCGTCTGTCTCTACCTGAATGTAAGATAGGCATTGGATTTGTCAGACTTAAAAGCCATTAGTATTTTCAAGAGTGTAGAAAATAAATAGTTTAGTTATAGATCTCTCTTAAAAAATTAGCCTATGGAATTTTGGAAATAAGTGATTTTTTCCCCTCCTATAGTTTCTGCATTTTATTTGCATTGCCTTTTTTAGTCTGGTATGGTGAAGATTACGTGCATGTGTCACATTAACGTAGAATTTGGATACATTATGTAGTAAGATACACTGTCTCTTATTTTGGATGCATGGTTATGTTTTCATTGAAAATAATAAGCTCAATATATGAGTATCTATTTGTAAGTAAAATAATCATATATTGTTTTCTATTTATAAGTAACCATTGAATTAAAAAATGAGTTTTTGCCTACAAAGATAAGGAAGCTAAGATAAGGATATTTGAGCTACGGTTTAATTCTCGTTGTATTTTGAAGCCCAAAATGCCTAATCTGAGTTAAAACGTATTAAAAACATACTGATGTATCTATAGTAATGTACTTTATATAGTGTATGCCACTTATCCGAATGGTGGATGAGCATTTAATTAATAGATACATTCTTGAGTATTATCATTTACAGTAGCAACATATCTACATTATATACAAGAGGAGATTTTATACATCCGGGTTACATGAGTATGTTAAAGTAAGTGCGAGAAGAGCCAGTACCGCACCAAGTTCAGGAATTTTACAATGAGTAGTTCAGCAACATTCCGCTAGGGGATAACACCACCCTCTAATCACCAGTTTGACCAGATATTAATAACAAAACCCTAATTTGCTATGACGTAGACAAAGGTGGAGTTCATTGGCGAGACACCAAGAGATTGACAGGCTGTGGCAGCAATGGCTTATATATCATGAATATATAATCTATCAGTACCTATATATATTTTCTATATATTTCTATTATTGATATACAGGGTGTCCAGTGCTAACGGTGCCCAATGGCTGTTTCCTAAACCGTTAGTCAGAGACACATAGTTCCGATTGCAAAAATGTTTTAAATTGTATAATCTATTACATCAGAAACAATTAAAGTCAATAAATCAATTTCTATAAAAATTACGAAGTTTAAACTTTATACGGTTCACCGGTCCTATCAGTTATAGTTAGAAACATTTTCTTTATATAATTTGATGCACAATAAAAAATAGTTCGTCCTTCTACGACCGAAATTCACCAATTAATGAAGCAGCAAACATTGTGACTTAAGTCACTTTTCCACGTTTAAAAATGTCATGGTAAACCGTTATGGGACCATGCAAAAATTGAAATTTTAAATTATAGCTTTTAATTTCATTTTCTGGCATAATGCGGAAAAAGAAGCAAAACTAATTTTAGAATACAGATCTTCAAGCAGAGGGTTATAGTCAAGCTTTATTAAAATCTATCTGAGGTCAGACTTACTAAATCGTGTATGTGTAGCATTCACATGTTTAACATAAGGGTGTGCTTCGCAAAGTCCAGGAAGAGTCTTCTACACGAGTGCATATTTGGATTGCAGTCGCAGGAGTTTATTTAACGTCAGTTCATTTAAAAGACTGTGTACAAAATGCTATTTTCAGTCTAAGCTATATTTTTATGTTAATTTATTGGATACACATAGTTAAACGTTAATCTTCTTTCTTGTAATTTATATTCAAAAAATAGTTCATGAAATTGTTAATAAATATTTCAAAGCTAAAAAACATGTACATTAATTTTTCTCAAATTGATTTTGTATACAACCCCTATTTCGCAGCTCGAAAAGTGCTCCAACTTTAAATAGCTGTAACTCTGTGAATTTTTTTCTTTGAAGGAAGAATTGTTTTTATTGTGCATGAAATTGTACGAAGAAAAATTTTCTAAATATAACTTATAGGACCGGGGGACCGTATAAAAATTTAAATTTAGTAATTTTTATAGGAATTGATTTATTGGCTTCAATTTTTTTCTGATATAATAGATTATACAATTTAAAGCATTTTTGCATTTGGAACTATGTGTCTCTAACTAACGGTTCAGGAAATAGCCATTGGGCACTGTTAGCACTGGACACTCTGTATATATATGTAGCATTAAACGGCTACGGGAAGATTGTTGTCGTGTGCAGGAGGAGGAGAGGCTGTTTGAGACCCATTCTCGGCTTTGGGTATTAGGCATCGGGACTCTGGCTTAGAGCCGTTATTGTGGCATCCTGGCGGCAAACGCCGGAGCGAGCTGTGATAATCCTTGGGCCGCTACGACTGTCAGTGGAAGAATCAGTCAAATTGCGATTACATTATTTTATTGGGGGATTTGATACATATTTCCTTGGCAGTTGCGGTCACGCGAAAAAGTTGCTGCTGGGCTGCGTCAGCCCCTTTTATTAACTTTTGAGGTCGTGTCACATGACCCATGCACGTTGCAATTATTGGCAGATCCCAAAATCTGGGCAGCGGTTTTTCAAGGTTTCTTATGACTTTTAAGACGCCGGGACCGTCTACAAAATTACAAAGGAATAGCAAAGGACCGCGTAGTAATTACAGTTTTTGAAAGCGAATTCCTGTCTTCCAACTGAATTAAAATTGCGCAGTTCCTAAATTTCGGATTTTAGCAGGCTTTTGATTTATTATGTTATATATATATACACTTATATAAAACAAACACCAGGATACAATTTTGAAACAACTTATTATTATGAAAAAAAAACCACTCAAAATACTGGTGTTAAATGATAAAATAAATAAAAACTTTGTGAAAAAAACACACATAAAAAGTTACTTATAAGATGTTACGATAGTTTCGACCAAAAAATTTCCTCTGCTCTGTGAGTCGAAGGGCTTGTCTGATGAAGACGGAAAGAATTTTTTGGTCGAAGCGATCGTAACATCGTCTAAGTAACTTTTTATGTGTGTTTTTTCACAAAGTTTTTATTTATTTTATCAACTTATTATTAGTTCGCTTTTTTAAAGACATTTAGGTTTAGAACTCCGAATTTTTCTTGCTTGAATCAGTGACGCGGCCTAGGTGGTGCACAAGGGAACGCTGAATTGATTTAATAGTTGCCCAACATTTATATCATGGCAATAATTTATATCGATAGTATTAACAAAATATTAATGTTTTATATACAACAGCGCATTGCGTGTTTCATAGATGAGAAATTGAATTGTACGTTAAAGGTAACTTTGTATTTTTTTAAAAATCAAGAAGTTATAAAGTACACCTCTGTGGGACTTTTAAGTTGGATCTCGCTCGTATTCGTCATCACCAAATCTGAATCTTTTTTCTAAAATTATATTAAAGCCAGGGAATTATCTGCAGAATATATTAATATCCTCATTTAACACTGGGTCCATCTCAGACATTTATTTTCTTGTTAAAGTAACAATAATGACTGTGCAAAAACAACTTAAAAAAAAAAGTTCTACTAAGATCTCTAAACGCGTTGCTCTGTCTCAAAAGATTTTAAATTTTTCTTCATAACAGAAAGCTCAGGATACATTCACATCCATATGCTGATTTACATTCCGCAACGAATAAGTTGGGCTGACTGAGCATCGCAAGTGTTTAAAGTGTGTGTTTTGCTTAAGCCAAAGCTACACGAAGACTACCAGTCTAGGGGGGGGGGATCGGGTGGAAGACCTTTTTAGGGGTTCTAACGTATATTCACGTTACGTAACGGAAAAACCACCAAAAACTTCAGACAGTTAGATCAACAGCCGCGTGAGAGGTCAGAACCGTGGGGCTGTCATCTTAAAACCAAGCATCCATCTCCTCTTCCTTCTGGTAGAAAATCAGATGCTAAATCGTCTCTGCAGCTGTTATGCACTGCAAAGAAACTGAAGACGAATTTTTGCTTGATTGTATACTGAAAACAATGAATTAATTAATTCTATGGAAGATTAAAATTTAGAAAAGTGATTTAACGGTACTTAAAATATGATAAACATTCAGATTTATAAAAGTGCGTTCTTAGTGTTACGGGAAATTTCAGCGTACAAGAGTTCCCTACGCTACAATACCGGCTTGAATTAATATTTTCCAGTGAATTTTTGTAGACTTCCTGTTCTCACAATTTGTCTGTAAGCCTTGTTTTATATGAAAAAAAAACCTAAATATTATGTAAGTAAAAAATATGTGAAAACATTAGGTAATTTTTAAAGAAACATTTATACAATGCGTCTCAAAAGGTCGTTGCCAAACTTAACATGCTGGTCTTTCATACCACGAAAAACAAGATTTACTTAGAACTTGTGTCCGGAAATGCAAACGGCAACCGCCGGAGGGCGATGTTCGCAGGCTTGTTGAAGCGTGATCATTTCAGCCTAGGAGGTTGCCAAAGATGAATGATTCGGTTTATTAGCTCAGAATTGACCTATAGGCATTGCGTTGGGTGTATGGTACCATAGATGGAAAGTTGTATTAATGAATAAGTCATTTAATAAAATTCACAGCTCTTTTGACATCATTTCTTCCTCCCTTCTACGCCTGCTTTATTGCGCTCAAGGTACATCTGTACCGCCGCTTGTCCATTTCCACCCGCGACACCATACGCGTAATGCATATCGGCCAATTCTGAGTCAGTAAACCATCTCCGGACACGTCCTAGGGTAAAATGATCACGCTTCCATAAGACTACAAACATCGCCCTCTAGCGGTCGCTGTTTGCATTTCCGGACACAAGCTCCTATGTAAATCTTGTTTGTCGTAGTATGAAAGACCAGTATGTTAAGTTTGGCAACGACCTTTTGAGACACCATATATATTTCTTAGTATGCGATGTCTTTTTAGCAACAATACATACAAACATTTCTTATGACAAGAAAAATTATTTATAAACGCTATTGATCGTTTCCAGCTTTTTACAAGACAGAGGAATTTAGCTTCTTCAATAAATTCAGTGGTGCACTAAATGCACTATTTGTTTTTGAGAAATTAAAAAATAAATGTGTGTTTCATATTTATCTTAATAATTTTTCCCCTTTCTTACAGATCCACCATGGTGTTCCGAAATCGAAATTTGTTCTCCGTTGTTTGTGTAATTTTTCTTTGGAGATTGTGCAAGATCAAAGCTTATGTGGACGTTTGCGAACAGACGCTTACAAATGTATACTGTAACTGTGAAGTACTCTCTTATAGGGAAAAAGACTCCCTCTACAGAGTATCTTGTATACTGTTACAAGATGTGAAAGAAACTGATTCGGTGTGGCGATCCCTAGGCGACTCCCAGAGCATTTCTCACTTGAGGCTGGAACCAAGGTTGCCCATAAAATTGGAATACATTCCATCCGACGAACTCAGGCGTATGCCCAACCTTAGGATGCTGAAAGTGCAAGAAGGCGCATTAGGAACTTTAAAGTCGTTCTCGCTGTCCAATTTCAAAAATTTGGAGGAACTGGAATTGGAAGGCAACGAGATCGAAGCACTAGAGCCTTATGCCATCTCGAACATGACCAGGCTGAAGAAGCTGACCCTGTCGCGAAACGCTCTTCGCGAAATACTGGCAGATTCGTTAAGCGATCTGTTAGAACTTCAGATACTGTTCCTCGACCGGAATAACATTTCCAGGATCGAAACGTGCGCCTTTTGCAACTTGCAAAATCTGAAGGAGCTGGAACTGTGGGATAACGAGATATCTGACCTCACAGAATATACCTTCAGAGGTTTGAGGTATTTAACTCGGCTGGATTTGTATAAGAATAAAATAAGCCTCTTGAATGATAAAGTGTTCCACACGATGCCCAGGCTGGTCGAACTCGATCTGAGGGAGAACATGATCAGCCACATCTCTGCCAGGGCATTCAACGGACTAGATAAGTTGCAAACGCTGGTCCTCAGCAACAATTTGATTAAATTCCTTCCGGACGACGTATTTGCACCGCTTGTGAACCTGAGATCCGTGGATTTGTACTACAATAAAATAGAAATACTACAGAAAGAAGTATTAGACAATATCAAAACTTCAAAGGATGAGGTTTTTGGATTTTCATTCAGAGGTAAGTCTTTTCTTTATTCACTAGACAAGTTGATTTTAAATGAGCTACTGTTGGATTTAGAATGCATTTTTTTTTTTTTCAAATTGTGTTTTAAGAGTGGTTTTATACATGAGAGTTAAAAATCTGTAAATGGCTATAATATCAAGTGTAGCATGACCAAAAATTTTAATTTGAGGGTGAGGGAGGCTGATGTCATATTTAAAAGTGAAAACAGCGAAGTTCCTTCAGGTTTTGAATGAAAGTTTCAAAATGAATGGTTTTCTAAAAGAAGTTTGGAGTAGGGCAGCGGTTTTCAATCTTTTCAAAGTCGCGTCCCCCAACAAAGGCTAACTTACGGTGGCGCCCCCCCTCAGATTTTTCAACATACATTCAGTTTTTTAATCTTTAACAATGAACATTTAATCGAATTTTCTACAAAATAATGTTATCAGTAAAGTTTGAATGAACATTTTAAGCGAAAATGGATAGATTTTTGAGTAAAAATGAGAATAAATAAGATGATTTTTTTAAAAACATGCATCACTATTTGCTCTTTGGTTTTTCCCGCGCCCCCCCCTGGGGGTCGCGCCCCACAGGTTGAGAACATAGATATAATTGAGAAACGCTGGAGTAGGGGAATTTTCCCCTGTGCCTCCCCTTTCCTCTCTTTCGACGCTCCGCTTATGATCATTTCCATTACATGAACACCGTTATTTTCGTTTAACTATCGTTTCACTTGTTCTTCGTTTCACTCTTTATAATTTTACCAACTGTAATACTAAGGGAATATTGTGATTTAAAAGTGTAAATATTTTAAAAATATTTTCTTCTTTATTACTTGATGTTCGTATTACAAGCTAAAAAAATTAAGTAGATTATTAGAAAAAGAAACCATTCGATGAAATTGATACGTAAGAATGTATTTGTATTATTGCAACTGAGAATTTTCACTTAATTACAGTACTTCATTCATTAATATTGACTTATTCAAAATGATAAAGAAATGGTTATAAGAAAAAATTAAAACTTATGACAGTGTTACTCCTTAATAATGTCTTTAATTTTCACTTTCTTCTAAGTTGGCTGGAAAAATAGCTTACTATCACAAATAAAATAGCTATAAAAAAGCAAACCTTTCTTCAATAATAACGAAATCACATTAATAATAATAATATACGCTTAACAATATAAATTCAAGTCAGTTTCATTTGTAAAAAAATTGTATGTCTCAATTGCATGTTTTCCAGGGGTTAAATTCTTTTCTCCGCAAATATAGAGAAATTAATTACAATTTAGAATTATTCTAGGGCTATTTTAAGTCTCTACTCTCTGTCGCTGTCTTTTCCACTTGCCTAATAATTAGTTCAAAAAGTTATTTTTAAAACATGTGAAAGTTTTGTATACAGTGAGTTATAATAAGATGATTGATTAACTATTTAAGTAAATCCATTATAACATTTGTTTTAGTAACTTGCCAAGACTAATCTAATTTTTCTACTATTGGGTTGTTCTGAAAGTAATTTCGTTGTTTCCCAACAGAGGACTATATTTTTCCACACCCAACTTCACACTTAACCCTTTCCCGCTCTGGGAACTCCAAACTCTGACGTTTTGACTGTTGCCGGTCACGAAGAATAGATTTGATTTCTATAAAATAGTTGCGGATGACATAGCTCCACGAGAATCCTTTACTTTTTAGCACGTAATTTCTCGTAAAAAAATTGTCAGGATTATTTTTAACAGCACTGACATCTGCTGAAAAATGGAAGAATGCGAGAACAGCTGGATAGATTGCCCAATGCTGAAACAAGGTCTGCCGTTGCCATCGCTAGACTCAGTGGCGGATCGTGAGCTGTTTCAGTGGTGGGGCCCGAAAAAAATTGTGCCCATTAAAATCGCGAAAATATATATACATATTGAACAACCTATACCCACGTGCACACAGTGTAAGTATTTCAGGTTTCTTAAATGACAAATGATTATCAAAATGACTATACAATTTTTGCTATTTTTTACGTAACTATGTTAAATTGAAAAGTTTACTTTATTACTAAACAAAAAGCCACATTTAATTATTTAATATTTGTGTTCTTTATAGCTGCTTGTTCATAATTTTTTGATGATTTTTTTATTTGAAAATCAATATCAACATATATAAAAAAGACATTTGTACATCACTTTTCGTAAATCAAGAAAACAAAACAGAAAAATATCTGAATGCACTGCAAAAATACGATCACGCACATAAAAAATGGTTTCCTCCTAAGCGGAAAATTTCGCCAATAGCTACCGATTGCTGAAATTTCCCCGTACAGTCGTGTAAATCACCATGCGAGGACCCAAAGATCTGGGCCCAGCAGACAGTGCCAAATAAGCCGTTTGGAAGCCAAGTTGATTCCATGTCAATATGGTTTTTGTGCTCAATGCCAAAGAATGTCAACGCGGTGAACGCAGAAAAGACGCCAAATTCAGGGCAAGCCAGCTGATGGCCCATGCATGGCCATCATTAGATAGGGGGAAAATCGTATAACTATCGCTTTTTTAAGTGCTTTTTTTAATGGATAGTATTAAAATAGAGTAAAATGCGTGCATTTTTTAAATGAAGGAAAATTATTGAAAGAAGTCTTACATAATAGGGAGATACTTTGATTTAGACGGTGGGGACAGACACCTCTGGCCCTTAATGACGAGCCGCCACTGGCCCGACTTAACTACTAGCAAGATGGCGGACGATCGAAACGTTCATCGTGTGCCACAGATCTAGAGACCCTTTTTTGTTGCGATGAATGTTTCGATCGTCCGCCATTTTGCTGGTCCGCCATCTAGTTGAGTCCATCGATGGCAACGGCTGCCCTTTTTTCAGCATTGGGAAAGGGTTGCGCCTCAAAGGGTTAAGCCGCAAAATCAATATTTATATTGAGAGCTTATATAGCAAGCTTGCTTTCGGAAAAAGTTCGATTGATACTAAGGTGTAACTTTTGGTTGGTACACTTTCAAATATGGAAACCGAAAAGTGGCATTTTTGATAGGTTTTGCTTTTTCCTCAACCGAAAAGTAAAAATACTGTTCAAGAAAGAAAAAAAAAATTATGCGATGTGTATGGTGAAGATGTATTGAGAGAACGCCAGTGCCAAAACTGGTTTTCAAAATTTTCGTCCAGCAATTTTGGATATTGAAGACGTACCTCGTTCTGGAAGGCCAATTGAAGTTGATGAAGACACAATAAAGGCATTAATTGATAAAAACTGGGGAATAACAACTCGTGAGATAGCTGAAAGATTAAATTTATTGAATTCGACCATTCACGATCATTTGAGCTCTACATATGGGCTTCCTCGTGTTCTTAAAAAGCGAAATGACTCTCCGAACAACCCAATATATGTTAAATAAGTGCGAAAAATGCAACTAGTTCCTGTGGAGTATAACATTTTTATTTTTCTTTTTTTAAAATTAAACCTGGGATTAAAAGAGGGTGAGAAAAAGAACAAGAGCACAACAGCTATAAAGCTATTGTCATTTTAGCTAACTAGTGCTGCAGCTGCAAATACAAAAAACCACCATACATTATTTCATTAATGATCAGCTGTACAATGCATGTGTGTTCCCAGATTACATGTATTGTTATTACTTTTTTTTTTTTTTTTGGTAAACATATGCCAAGTGCTGTTTAATCCATTCCTGACTTTGCCCTAACTCAGCTCTGGCTGTGGAAATGTCTCACCCTGTCTTATCCCGAGTGTAGCTCGGACAGTGGAAAAAATTTCACTGTACATGCAGTCTTTCCCTATTTTTTTCTCACATGTGCTTATACTTACATTTATGCTTACTAAGTGGTAACATTCATTATACAGTTTTACATTATATTTAGAAAATGTGATATGCGTATGGCGTTATAATGTTTAAAATATGCCTGAAAATAAGCATTCAAGAATCGACATTTTTTGACCTTCAAATCCCAGATAAATTAATTAGCAAGAGTTTAATAAAATTTAATTACAGGTTGAAATACTTTAAAACCTTCTTGTACTGGAAAATATTTAATTTTTTATTGTAAAAAAAAAATACAATGAAAAAGTATGATTTTAAAGAAAGAAAAAACTTATTGCTTATCAGGAAAGAACAAAATTTTATCATTTCTCGTTAACATGCTTTTCTAAAAAATAATAATAAAAGAAAATCTGATGAAAAAGTTTGATTTTAAAGAAAAGAAAAAATGCTTATCAGGAAGGAGTGAAAATTTACCTATTTCTCTTAACATGCCCTTCTAAGAAGTGAAAAAAAAAAATCAATCAAAAAGTATCATTTTTAAAGAAAAAAAATGGCTATCAAGAAAGATTTAAATTTTACCAATTTCTCTTCCACACGCCCTTCTAAGAAGTGGGAAATAAAGGTCCTATCAAAAATTATTATTTTTAAAGAAAAAAAATGGTTATCATGAAAGATTAAAATTTTACCAATTTCTCGGTAACATCCCCTTTCAAAGAAGCGAAGTGACATTTTATTTTAAAAGAGACCGATGGATCTCGATAGATCTGATTCACTGCGAAGACCCGAAAGTTAATCTTGTCAACACTTGCTAAGTTACGAATTTTATATTACATCGCAAAGAAAGTCCATGCTTAAAATGAATAACTGCATTCTTTTTTTTCAGTGAAATCTAAAGAAAATTTTTTCCTGAAACACAAGAGGAACATTTATAAAAAAACGCTAAACGCGTTAGAACATTTAAAGAATTTGTTAACTGTATCAGTTTACCCAGAAAATAAAAGTGTTATGCTTTTTCTGCAGATATTCTTACAAATCTACTAGGTTTGGTTTTTCTAAAAAATAAATGAATAAAGTACGCCATTAATTTTTTTCATCAAGTTAAGTCGTTATTAAAAATGTGTAATTTTATTTTTTAAATTCTCCTCCACCCACTTTTTTTTTCATTTCTTTCTTGGTCTTTTCCCAAAAGTTCGGCAATCTTTTGTGTCTTGTCTCGGAAGTTTTTCTTGATATGACAGTGCTTCTTCGGGGAAATACTTGAACCAAAATAGAAAGATACACTTGAGGATATGACAGAATCCACGTGTTTTTCCTGACATAGGAGGGACCGTAATCCCCCCGAGACACCAGAATATATAGCATTAACTGAGAGACTGAACTTTCAAACTAATCCGCGTCTTTTTCTCCCACGAGCCGTAGCAAATATAAATGCTTCCACGACTTTTTTTTATGCGACTTTTCTACATGCCCGACATCTTGAAAAATTGTTAACCTTCGTGTTGTCTGTCAGTTATTATATATACTTTCATTTTCCCCTCATGGGTTTTTATAAATATGAAATATTTATTTTATTTCTTTTATGATTGTTAGCTTTTGCGGTGTTAAGTCACATTCATTTTTTCATCCTTTTTTGTGATGTAAGCAGTGCTTATTGAATGAAGATGAGTCAAAAGATCCACGGTTCTTGGCTTTTTATTAAAAAAATAAATTTTATTAGTTTAATACAAGTCTTCCCTGTTTTTGTTAGAATGCAGTCGATGTTAATTTGGCAGGAGGATGATTACTGCAGTTTCTCGTGAAATGAACGCTTTTTTGAAACAATAATTGAAATATTCTTATATTGTGGTAAAATTTTTCTAATGCTTTTATACTTTCTAGAGTCAACTGAATTTTTCCAAAAAAAAAAAAAAAAAAAAAAAAGAACGGCGGACAATTTTTTGACTGTGTATCTTTGAATGATTCCTCTTGTATGATTTGAAAATAAAAGAATATTTTTATTATTATACATTTACTTTACACAATCTGCTAAATATTACATAGTAAAGTTTAAGAAAAATGTTGGCTCATATTAACAAAAAAATTAATAACTTTTAGTTTAAACTTAACTTTGTTAAGTTTTGGTTTTATTTTGCAAAACATTTATATAAGTTTTTACTTTACACAGCTGGATTGTACTAATGATTGTAAATGATTTGATTCTTCAGGTGATCATCTCGATTCTTTCTTCGAAGTTGTGGGAAATTAAATTATAAATGCTAAAAGCTATAAGAATCAATGAAACTTCCACAAAAAAATTCTTGACTTTAGTTGCTGTCATTGTGTTTTTAGTAGTAAATAGCAGTTTAAACACAATACACATATCAGTATAAATGTAAGGACTTGTTTTGTTTTATTCGAAAATTTTTAAATACTCCGAAAATATATTAAAGGAGGAAATAACGTTCTTGTATAAAAAGGAAATCATTTTAAAAGTGATAAATATTTTTATGTAATTTTTCGTGTTTGGCTAAATAATTTTACGTAAATTGACAAATAGTTTAACACTCTACAAAAAGTGTTAAATTGCTCTTCAATTTATGTAAAAATATTTCAAGAAACAATAATTTTAGAAAGCAACAGGGACGTAGTCAGAGTGAAGAATCCGACTCTTTTAATTTAAATTTATTTTAACTAAATAATGATAGTTAAATGTTTCTTCAGAAAATTTGCCTCCGCAATTCTTTTCTATCTACTTACCTGAAAGTAGTATTTATTTTCAAAATTAGAAAATATTTTAAAATGTATTCTTTTTTATAGAACTTTATTTTATCATTTTTTTAATAAATACTCGGGTATTTAAAATCATTTTCGAATAAAAAAACACAAAACAAAAAAGTCCTTAAATTTTTACTGATTATGTGCTATATCGTTATTATTATGTGCTAAATTGTTTTATTTATAGATTAATTTGATCCAAATTCAAAAAGAATCGCAATGATCATTTGTAGAATCAAGGCGTTTACCATCACTAGTATAATTCACCTGTTAAAAATAGCCGTTTGATAAAATACTTTTTGTGAACTCTCATTTTTTTCCTCAAAAAGTTTATTCTAAAAGTTATTACAGTGTCTTAGAGCTTTGTAGACATCAACCAAAGTCAATGAACTTACAGATTACATTAATCTTTATGGGATTGAAAAGAGGATTATTATTTTAACCACTTGAAAGAAGCCTGTTCTAATTACTCCCCCCCCCCAAAAAAAAAACCCACCTGCTTAGCTTCCCATTATTCTTTTCTTCTACCTTTAGAACAAGGTCTTGCAAATGGCTACTTGTCTAAATTAATTCTAGAGGAAAGGTCTATCCCAAACGAAGTGACTCCAGTTGCTGGCTACCGTTTCCATTTGAGTAATGATTTCTGCAATTTCTGCTGATAGGTATTAATGGGTCCACTATTTCACTCCCTAATCGGCAATTATTTTCGTTGACGTTAAGCTTAGCAGGCATTTTTCGACAATGCCTGATGTCGAATTTGTTGGAATCTGCCCTGAATTGGACTCCCATGGTGTTTGTTTAATTTAGTGCGTGCCAGAATTGCTGAGATGAAATAGAAAAATTGATGGAAAAAATATCCTCTCTCTTAACTTTTCTGACAAGTCGTTCTTTTATTGGTAACAAGATCTTGTTTCCGTGACAGCCGATTCGAATCAGTTTGAATCTCTGAAAGTATTGGGTTGCAAGAGAATACAACTTTTAGTTTCATATGGGTAACTGCTAGATTCGCAGGTATTTCCCCCCCCCCCCTTTATTTGTCTCTATATCTGTACAATATTTCAAACGGATCGGTCTAGCAGTTTTCTGTTAAATATTGAGCATATATTTACGTAAGCCGAAATCACATTTTTGGCAACCTAATGTTTTGGTAAACTGAAGCGTATCATTAATGATGCATGGGCATGTTAATTAACATATTAAAATATGATCTCTAAAGCTTCATGGAAATATACGTGTTAATTAGTTTTGTATAAAAATGGGAGTAGAAACAAGTGATTTTTAGATGCTTAGGGAAATCCGTACTATCAGAGGAAATAAAACCTCCTGACTATTTATTTTTAACTTGCTTTAAACAGATTCTTTATAGTTCTTGATGTAGAAGTATTTCGTGGTGTCTCTATTTTCTGTTTTTCCGCATTTTGTTGCTGTTTTAAATGTAAGTACAAGCCCTGATAGCATCCTTTTTTCCAAAGGCAAAAGCTTTCCAACTAGAAATATAAGGAAACAGTTGTGGGGAGAGCGTGGGGCGAGAGCTGGGTTCGAACTCGCGGAATTCGCGTGGTGGAATGAGGCGCAATCCGGCTCGGCCAAAAAGTACCCATTCGACCGGCCTTCAATTGCCGGGTGTTGTGTGAGCGGAGGTGAACGTGCCGTCACATTACTTCCCCCTAGAGAGTCAGTCGGAGGCTGACGAACGATGTTCCAAGCGTTATGAAACGTTGCCACTCGATGTGGACTTAGTGAGGTCGCTGCCGCTCGTTGTGGACTTTGGTGAGGAATAGCTGAAACGTCAGCACCCGTATCGATGAGAAACCTTATATTTAAATTATTGTTGGCCACGTTAATTCGACGATTGCCGCAGTCATCCACGGTGGCCACTTGGGATTGCGCGGCTAGTTTTCCTGACTTCGGTAGTTGCAGGACTCTTTACATTTGCGAGCTGCATCACCAAATTTAGCATAGTAAAAACAGATTTCGGGTTTGTTTTTAGCCGTTTTATGACGTGAGTTGCTACGCGAGCGTGCACGCTTATCATAATGTTTATGTTGAAACGGTGGTCGAGTCGACAGTTTAGCAATCTGTTGTGAAAGAGCATCAATTTGTTGCTGTAACGAAGCGTAATGAGTTTCTTGATTAACGGATTGAATTTTTAGCGTATTTGGCGACAATTCATGAATTTTATCAGCCATCTGCACCAAACTGCTTAAGTTTTCAGAACTGACCGCCAGGATCGCCTGCATTTGGCTAGGTAAACGGTTAATTGACCTTTTTCACACTGACGATTACGAAAGCGTGGAAAACTAGCCGCGCAGTCCCAAGTGTTCACCGTGGATGACTGCGGCAATCGTCGAATTTACGATAATAATTTAAATATAAGGTTTCTCATCGATACGGGTGCTGACGTTTCAGCTATTCCTCACCAAAGTCCGCAACGAGCGGCAGCGACCTCACTAAGTCCACAACGAGTGGCAACGTTCCATAACGCTTGGAACATCGTTCGTCACCCTCCGACTGACTCTCTAGGGGGGGGGGGAGTAGTGCGGCAGGAGCTGGGTTCGAACTCGCGGAATTCGCGTGGTGGAATGAGGCGCAATCCGGCTCGGCCAAAAGGTACCCATTTGACCGGCCTTCAATTGCCGGGTGTTGTGTGCGCGGAGGTGAACGTGCCGCCACACAGTTCTCGGGAATAACTCCCAACAGTTCCGAGCACGGTTCAATTTCAGTTCCAGAGCGAACTACTGAGCGTAGGAACCCATTTTCTTTTTTGTTACATCGAAAGAGTGCTCCTAAAAAGTAAAGGAAGATTTTTGTGATTTCTCGAAAATTTTTAAAGGGTAAACGTGAGCAGAGCAGGCGTATTGAATAAGCAGGTGTACAACTGTCACAGTAAACCTGATACAAGGAACGTCTTAACGATCCGATTGGTAGGGTTAGGTATTGGTATTGGTAGGATTACATTTTCAGTTCCAATCACTCATTATTTGATATATCGACAGTCTCAATCAAATTTCAATGATTCTAGTTTTAAATTTGTCCGCCAGGAGAAGTGGAATTAAGGGATGGCTAATAGAGTAAATGATATGTTAAGTGGTAATATTTCCGTAACTTTTACAGATAATTCAAATTTCATAGTTGTTAGGTATTATTCCCAACTTTATATCGACTAACAAGAATTGACAAAAGTTGTAAAATAGTAGAACCCAGCAAAAAGTTTTAGGAACCACATATATATTGAATTATATTAATAAAAAAAGCTAGTCGCCAAGGAATATTTTTTAGTTGCCTGGGCGACCTGGCGTCTGGGTTTTTTCGAACTCTGTCGACTAATTTAGTCCTTGAATTCACAAAGACCTTGAGAACCTGAGCGGAACCCGAAAAAGGCTCTAGAAAAAGATTCGCGAGCTTTCATAGAAAAAATGTCTGCATACTTTTTTTATGAGTCATTTATAATTTTTATTCAGGTCTTTTTATCGCTTAAAACTTGCAGATTGCAGATAAATATCTTTAGCTTTTTGCTTTTGCATGAAATAGCAATATGCTGTATGTATTTGGGTTAAGTGCGTATGTGTGTGTGGGGGGGGGAGATGATAATCCTGAATTATTAGTCTGATCGCAGACCACAAATAAAGATTTTCACCCCTTTTTTATGTTAAATTGTTTTAAAACTACTAGTCACTGGGAATGATACATGACAGTGCAGCTTCATTCTTACGTGATCGGAATTAATTTGTAGTTAGTTTTGCTCATGTTTTTCTCCTAAGATTAACGTTATTTGCCGTGTAGACACATAATCAAGATTTGTTATACATTTCATTCATCGTTAGATTTAGTGGGATCCATTGCTTTCTGGATTTGGCCTTTGATGGTTGAAAATTTGAATATTTCAAGAGGAAAAAAATCAAAATTCCTCTACAGCTAAGAAGGCTTTTAACCCTTTAACGCGCAGTGCTCCCGTTCTGGGAACACCAAATTCTGACGTTTTGACTGTTGCCAGTCACGAAGACTAGATTTGATTTCTATAAAAATAGTTGCGGGTGACATAGCTCCACGAGAATCCTTTACTTTTTAGCACGTCATTTCCCGTAAAAAAATGGTCACGATTATTTTCAACAGCACTGACATTTGCTGAAAAATGGAAGAATGCGAGAACAGCTGGATAGATTGCCCAATGCTGGAAAAAGGGCAGCCGTTGCCATCGCTCGACTTAACTACCAGCAAGATGGCGGACGATTGAAACGTTCATCGCGTACCGCAGATCTAGAGAACTTTTTTTGACGACAGCTGGCTGTGCCCGGCACATTGGGAAAGGGTTGCGCCTCAAAGGGTTAAAGCTAAATCACCACATTTACTGGCATTTTTATGAAGTAAACTTCTAATTACCAGAACATCATGACATCATGTGTGCTTATGATGTAAAGATAATGAAAGTCTGGATTAATTGGTCGCTTATGAGATAGGATAAAAAAAGTTAAACTATCTACGCTTTAAAATCGCTTTTTATTAGTGCATATGTTCTTCAGAAGAAGTTCAAAATTTTATTGTATCAACTAATTTCATTTTGCAGAATTTTAACACTTCCATGGCATTAGGTTTATCTAGGCCAATCAAGTGTCATATAATCTGTCCTACTGCTTCAGTCAAATGTCGATTGATGTAATGATTTAGTGGTCACAAATTGGATTAAGGCAAAACCCAGTTCTATACACATTTAGCCATTCTATTCCTGCAATTTCATTTATGTATATACTTTTATAAAGTAAAAAAGAAAATGTGCCCTGTATATTAATGCGACGGTGCTCGTACAGCCCATAAACAAAATTTCAACTCATTAAAAGGACAACACATTTTAGAATTGGTAGATAAATTTTAAATCGTAATGTTATTTAATAATTTAACGGAAAACTCATTTTATGCATTTACAGAAATGTAAAAAAAAAAAAAAAAATCAAACTTACACTTCTAAAAATAAATAAATAGTGTTCATAGAGTCAATAAATGACATACCGATAACGGCAGTTGTACGTGTCGAACTATCCTGGGAAATGTCAAATAAAATTAAAATATAAGCAATATCCCCCTTTTTTGTGAAAAAAACCAAACACAACTTTCAATTTTGTACTGAAATTACATGCTATCCTTTTTATGAAAATGCAGCCCATAGAATCTTTCTACCTAATTATGAAACGAACTATTAAGATTATGAGTAATTATGTGCGAAGAGAAACTTGTTTTTGATTTCTCAAAACGGGCACCATGTTCCCTTGAGCACATTAGTTCTTTTACTTTCCACTACACTTGCCGTTGTGGAGCTGTTTCAAGATGAACGCTTAAGTTTTATCTGTCTTCCAAGATTAGATGGCTAATTTGTAATAATTTTCTCAACTTCAACCAGACGGCTATGCATTGAAGATTGGTTCGGCTCAAATTATCTTCCTACCCGGTTTTAGTTATCGATTAGATGTCTGAACCTATTTGTCAGACTGAATGACAGAAAATAGGAAAAGAGCTGGAATATACTCTTTAAGAGTTTTTTCCCTCTTTAATTGCTCTTGGGAAAAAGAAATTATTATTGAGAAAATTTACTGACTCTTTAATTGTATATATTTGTATTCGATCGAGAATCGTGAGCAGGGCCCTTTGAGGTATCACGCCATCAGACATTATATCTATTAGATGCGATTATGACCGTCTTTCCCCAGAGTTCATAATTCTTTTTCTTTTAACTGTTTAATCGCAGAGAAGGGTTTTTCAGGTCATAAGAATTGCATGTGAATAAATTGTATTGGATGCATAAATATTTCAAACATTCAAATAAGTCAAAAGCTTCCGTTATTATCATATTAAATATTAAAGTTATGCAATGTAATTAGATTTTAAATTTGATTTTTTTATTAAATTTTATTTTTCACCTCTGTAAGAATTTTTACTGTTTTTATGCCTCATTTGTGGCATTAAGTTTATTAAAAGGTTTCTCAAGTTTATTTCTTTCCTTTATTCATTTATGTAGTTAAAAAACTGATTAACAACGTTGATTAAATGATATGTGTCCTAAACGTCGTTTACTAAAGAATGTATTCTTGAAAAAATAGTGTGTAATTGCGCTACAAAAGTACACACATTACATGGTACATACAGACATTAAACACGAATGGATAATTTATGATTAAATGAATTAAAAATGATTGTAAGTATTCTAGAAAAAAAAAGTGTATGCTGCACCACAATAAACAAAACTACGTGCACACACACACAAGAGATAGATGGTGAAATTAATTAAAAACTTTAGAAAATAAGTAACATAAAAAATTACTAAGCGAAACGATCCTTTCAGGTGGTACAAAAGGTTCATACATCTTCAGTTGCAATAAAGCTCCAGCATTGAAACAGGCAGGAAGTTTAGAACTGAGTTTCTATTTGTGAATTTAACCTTCGTGTATCTCTGTGGATGGTGGAGCTTCTTTATAACTGAAGAAGAAGGGTGGATCTTTCCTACAATTCGAAACGATCGTTTTAGTAAGAATCTTATTTATGTGCGTTTAGTGCCGGATCTTGGATTTTTCCGAGGTGGGGCAGAAACATAAAACAATCACCCTCTCCCATATTACACTTGAATTGCTGCCTGGTGCAGAGATTTCGAAGTGGGGGCAAAAAATTAAAATTGCCGCCCTCACTTATGCCATTTTAAAGTTTTTCATTTGAATTTGCTGCTCCCAAAAGTTGCCGACGGGGCAGACTCCTGTTTGTCTCCCCCCACCCTCCCCGGAGATTCGGCATTGTGTATGTTATCTTGCAAAGATTTTAAGAAATTTTACTTTTTAGCATCAGCTTCTTCCTTTCTTTTTTTTTTGTTCTTGTTAGTTAATGAGAGTTTGAAGTACGTCGCATCTTACCTCTGGCAATTTATAAATTTTTGCGGTAGAGCAAACCAGTGCAATTTACTGCCACACCACTGATAACATTATTTTCATACGCTTTATTTTAATTTTAATAGTATTTTTGTTTGCGCTGTCATATTAAAACAACACATTTATGTAAAAAAAGTGATTTATCATCGACGGGTTTTACATAATTCACTTTTTTCTCTTATCCAGAACATCCTAGAAGTTCCACTAAAATTCATTATACTAACAGTTTGAGAAATCTAAAAGGAAATTCTTCCGAAATATTTATATCATGTTATATCATTTCTGAAAACATTTCGATCCCTGTTTTTAAGAATTAACTCATTAAACCGGAATTTTTTTCAGAGGTTGAATGGAATTATCGGTTTTTCCGTCGATTTCATAATTTACCTTTTAGAGAAAACAGCGTCATTCCCATTTTCCGGATACTGCACGGCGCACGCTCTTTCCATGAGTCACTTCTACTCATGATCGAGTTAAAAAGTTCAGCTTGTCAAATCATTCATTTACAATGTCGCGACCCCTTTCCCTTGAACTTGGAACATGCGGTTCTCGAAGATTTGAATAATTCTCGAGTGGTTATTCATCGTAAGGACCTAAAAGAGTTACACCCGTGTTCTTTGTAACGGCCTTGTGGATTGATTCCGAGTTAAAATCAATCAGTGGTGTGCGTTAGTCAATGATCATTCGCACTGCTCTCGAACTTGAATGAGAGGTTTATTTTTTGCGGATATTATCGTTGATACTTGGGATCTATTACACTGTAAGAAATCGGGGAGAAGCGAACAATAGAAGGTTTGTGTTGGAAACGTGTTGTAAGATTAGAAGAATTTTCTTGAATTGTAGCTGAAACGGGTCGGATCATAATTATTCAGTTTCGCGATGGGGCTTTAAATAATTAATTAAAGCAATTTCAATAGATAACCAGATTGGAAAAGTAATATGAGAATGCGTGTGATGATAAATTTTTAATGAAGATGCTTTGCTGGAAAATATGTTTTCTGGTGATACCTAAGAGTGTAAGAATAAAATAACCAAGGATGATAAGTATGAGTAGGTCCTGGTATACTATTGCTATCCTAGGCAAATAACAAAATCGGCATCGGAAAGAAATCCTACTAAATTCTAAAAATTTTTTTTTTGAAATTATTTTAAGCAAGTTTTTCATCTTTTGTTAGTATCCATTTTTAATTTTTATTTAACATTTTTTTTAAATACAAGAAAGAGCGAAATAGTCTTCAATTAAGTGCTTAATTGCACATGACAGCCCCTGGAAATGTAACTGCATCAGGCAATGACTGGAATCGCTTAAATAAAATGCACATTCCCCGTATATCCACCCGTAAGCACTTTCTGTATTGTTAAGTTTTTTTTTTTTAAACCTCAAAGGGAGCCGGATACAGATATCATTAACAACCGTTTAAACAGCAAACACGCTTCGTGTGTAATGTACAATGCCAGGCTCTGTGTCTATTTACCGACAAAGTGCTAAATCGGATTCGGAAGCTAAATCGATCTAGAAGTATCCGTGTCAACAGCCGCTGTAAAACTCGATCTCTGACTGTTACCCGGAATTTCAAATATTTTTTTGAGGGTTAAGTTATAAAAAACGAGGCATTCTTCAGTCCTCCATCCGTCGTTAGTACTTTAAAGTACTCCGCAAAAAAGGTTTGATTAATTAGTTACATTTTTTTCTTCAAAATCTCTGTAAAATTAATCATCTGTTTGTCACAGAACAGCCTTACCTTTCTGGCCACCTTCATGCTGGGCACAGAAGGGGAATCTTTACCTTGATATCTTTGAAATTATGAGAACGAATAAATTAAACACTGACTTACATTTAATTTTTTAAGCTTTTCTGTTTAAAAAAGAAAAAAAATGTTTGATCACTTAGTTGTTATTGTCAGGGCCGGCCCAAGGGGGGTGCGAATGTAGGCGATCGCCTAAGGCCCCGCGCTTATAGAGGCCCCGCTCCTGGGCCATTTTATTGCTATCTCATAAGACATGATAGAGAAGAGGCCCCGCTCTTGCACTTTGCCTGGGGCCCCGCACGTCCCTGGGGCCGTCTCTGTTATTGCCTACCCTTTCCGAAAAATAAAAACTTTGTTAAACTAATCAATTGTTTGTCACATTTTTTTGTTTTTCGATTTAAAAAAACAGAGCAGAAAGAACAACTTCAGTTCAAATAAATCAGCATGTACCGATGACTTCAGATAAGGCAAATGTAACAACATGAGTAACTGCAACTTTTGATGGAAGCTCTTCATATCTGAGAAAAATAATTTTAATTGTTACTCTTACTCTCAATCTTTAAAGTTGAAAAATAGTTCTTGATATGTAAGTGCCTTAGTTAGCAATGATTATAGATGTACTGCAGTGAACACTGAATGTAAGTTAACCCTTTAACGCGCAGTGATCCCGCTCTGGGAACACCAAACTCTGACGTTCGGACTGTTGCCAGTCACGAAGAATAGGTTTGATTTCTATAAAAATAGTTGCGGGTGACATAGCTCCACGAGAATCCTTTACTTTTTAGCACGTCATTTGCCGAAAAAAATTGTCACGATTATTTTTAACGGCACTGACATCTGCTGAAATGCGAGTACAGCGATGGATACAATAAAAGAATGTGAGAACAGCTGGATAGATTGCCCAATGCTTAAAAGAGGGCAGCCGTTGCTATCGCTCGACTTAACTACCAGCAAGATGGCGGACGATCGAAACGTTCATCGCGTGCCACAGATCTAGAGACCCAGCTGAGCCAGCTGCGTCAAAAAAGGGGTCTCTAGATCTGTGGCACGCGATGAACGTTTCGATCGTCCGCCATCTTGCTGGTAGTTAAGTCGAGCGATGGCAACGGCTGCCCTTTTTTCAGCATTGGGAAAGGGTTGCGCCTCAAAGGGTTAAAGGAATTTTACGTAGCAGGCACTCAGAGATTTAAAGGCTTAGAACTCTGATATCAGGCGGAGTCGAATAGAAGTACATGATTCCAACAAATCTTTATATCTCTGTTGTACTCGGTTTTCCATCAAAACAGACACGGCCATTTCTTAAGTCTACTCACGTGCTTAATTAGAAATAAATATCAGTTTTCATGCGTGATTGCAGTTTATCACCGACCTTAAAACATATAGAGGTTTAAAAGAAAATAAAATTTCAAATTATTTTTCTGTTTTAATAACTACCATTACATAAGTATGAATGGCCTAACTGCTCATTGCATGCCTGGCCCTTTCACGATCAGTTTGTTTGTCTCTAAAGCTGACGAACAGCTGCGTATATTGACCGAGGTAATTATGGCCAAGACTCCATAAAAACAAGCCCAGAACTGTTTATCTTTCTGGGCCCCCTTGGGAAAAAGAGAGCATAACCTATGATTTCAGACGACGCTCACCTAACATTATTTTAATATCGCGTACGTATTCGAGACTGCCTGAGACCCAATATATAATTTTTTTCGTACTGAGGTACTAATTTTAGTGGTTCAGAGGCACAAACAGAATTCAAATACGAAAGATTGTCTCGACGTTAAAAAAACTCTTCTCTGGTGTGGTATGAATGCAAAGGGGGTTTTATTCGATTAATTCTATTTGTTTAAACGCCACCAAATTAGTTAGATACATCATTATTACAATCAGCCCATAGTTTTGTAGTAGCAAATTGCAAACCCCTTCCCTATCATTTTGCATCAGCTGGATTATGTTGACTTTTAGCGCGAAGGGAAAGTTAAAAAACAAGAAATCGGGTTCTTAAGATAAATTCTCATCCATCCAGCCAGTCCATCGTTTTTACGACGGTTCTTAAAAATAAAATTCTTTCAACTTATGAAGAGCTCATGGGTATTAAAATTATTCCAGAAACTAAATATTTAAGAATGCTTCTTCTTTAGCTGATACGTTGCAGACTTTTAGACAGTGAAGCTAATAATTATGAAATAGCCAGAAAAAAATAAACTCTCTCCGAACATAAACTGAAGGGCTAAGCTGGTCATATAGGGGGTATCACAATTCCCTCCCGGGTTTGGAAGGCTTACCAATACAGCAACCAAGTTGACATTATTGGAGAAACAAATGTTACAAGTTTTATTTCACGAAAGTCGAATATGTGAACCTTTCGTGATTAATACAATTTTGTCGGGGGTGGGGGGCGGGCGGAGGGCAGTTAGTTTGTCGAATCATCAGCATCACGAAACAAGGACGGATTGAGTGGGGGGCGGGAGTTGGAGGGGCGACCGTCCCAATTGAGAAAAAAGAAATTAATGTAAAAGATCCTATTTTACTTCATAAAATGGATGCATATGTCAATCTTCTAACTAACCGCCCCCCACCGGCAAACTAACTGCCCTCTCCAAACCCTCACCCCCTAAAAAACTGCATTAATCCGTCGCAGTCACGAAAGGTTCGCATATTGGACTTTTGTGAAATAAAACTTGTAACATTTCTTTCTCCAATAAAGTCAACTTTGTTGCTGTATTGGTAATATACATATTTTTTTATAAACCTTCCAAACCCTAGAGGGAATTGTGATACATCCTGTATATTAAAAAAAAAGTATAAGACACTGTGTCGATTTTTTTTTTCAGTTTCATTAGCCATACAAGTTTCTTATGGTTTACAAGAATGCTTAATACAACGTGTGAAAAGAAATTTAATAAAACCTTTTCGTTCTCTGACGTAATTAATTAATTCTTTAAAACTGCTCAAAATTCAGTTTTTATTTTTAAAAGAAGAAAATAGTGAGATTGGTACATTTGTAAATTATATTACAATCTCACCAATTTAACATCTGTTCTATTAGATGTTAACCCAGGGGCAGTATTGGCAAGATCTATCTTTTTAAAGTGCAAGTGAGATTCGGATAGTTTTTGATACATAGTAAATGCATCAGATCTAACCTATGAAAATATTTTGTAGTATTTGAGATAGAAATAACGTACTACATTAATAAGCTGTAATGCAAAGGTTTAAAAGCGTTTGCTCTCTGTGATTTTATACTTTTTAGTAGGAAATGCAACCCCAATCCCGCGGGAACGAGAGCCTGTGGGATCTCACACAAATGTTTGCGGGATTACAATCCTAATCCCGCGAGATTGACACTGAAAAATAAATCATTTTTTATTACAATTTCACGCTGCTTTCCCAATCAGTAGACCGAAAAAATTTTGCATATTTATGCCTCTCATCTAACAAAAAAGAAATCAATAATTACAAATTTTAATTTAAAGTTTTATTTTTTAAAATTACCTTCCAATGGGAGTCTGGATCGAACATCTAAATCTAAACATTGTAATCTAAATTTTCGTGAAGTTCCCAATCTCCAAATGAACTGAAATATTTCACGCAAATTTATCTCTTAGCGAACAGCCACGAATTAACTATAAAATTTTTCCATTTTAGTTTTTAATTTCTTTATATATAATTTACAATTTTAATTAGTTTAGAAATATTAAATCTGAACTAGGAAACTAGGAAATGATTCATTGGATTTGTTCGATTTTTTACGTTTTTTTTTTTTTTCCTCCTCCAGCAACCAAGAAAATAACGTAAATATGGGAACATATCTATAAATTGTATGTTCCTCATTTTTAGCAGTTAACATAACTTACTATATTATTCTGAATATCATGATTATAATTTTCATATTTCTGTGTAAGTTATTGCATTAATTATATCATAATATTAATTATTAAAGTTAAACTTCATAGTGCTTAAAATCTTACTTTTTTTCTAGTTTTTTCTATTGAAGTGAAGTCCTAGCTAAATGTAGTGTCAATCCCGCGGGATCAATGAATCTCAATCCCGAAATCCCGCAGGACGAAAAACAGTGCGGAATTGCATTCCCTACTTTTTACAATGTATGTATAATAATATACACATATAGGTCAGAAAAATCATATCTGAGCAATTTTTTTTTGTCTAACTATTTTTTGTATTTTCAGAGTTACTTGAAAAAATAAGGTGTTTCCTCATCATGTGAGCCAAAAATTAAAAAATTTGGAAGCAATTACATGCTTTGTGAAGTTTAAATATTTAAAAGGGTTTTGTTTGAACTTGATCCATGTGGAGAAACCTGAGAACTGTGAACAAACACAAAAATTTGATATTATACAGAACTATTATCATAAACTGCAAACATGTAAGAAGAATAAATAAAACAATTATATTTAACCGAAACTACTGAAGCTGTAATATTTAAAGCAGGCGCGTAGCCAGGAAAATTTTTCGGGGGGGGATATGAACTTATATGTGTATAAATAGACGGCATTTCATCACTAATCCAAAAATTTCAGGGGGGGGGGATATATCCCGATACCCCCCCCCTGGCTACGCCCCTGATTTAAAGAAATTGACATGTATCAAAATTGATATCAAAGCTTATTGTTCAAACATTGCGGAATGTAATTACGTTTGGTAGTGTAATTTTTTCCACAATATGCTTGAAATCTCCAAAACCGAAATCTTCCAGAAAATAAAATTTATCATTCTCTTTTTTATGTAGCAACTTAACACTGAAACACTGAAATCCGTTTTATCGTACAATCACAATACAGCCTGTTCAGCACTGTTAAAGTAGACTATTTAAAAAAAAAACTTTCTTCATGAAATTGAACTACGGCTTTCATATGCAAACTTTCACAACTTCTTGATTTTTTAAAAATCAGTCATTAGAATATATTAATGGCGTCTTAACTTTTATGTTCTGTGGTGCTCCCCATCACATATAGAATTTAGCACTGCAATAATTAATTCCTTTAGACTTAGCAGTATCAGTAATAAAAAAGATTATAAGCTGAAGTTAAAAAAAACTTAATGCAAGATTATGTACAAAAACGCTTAAAAATTTGATATATTTAGATTCAAGACAGAGGAAAACACATTTCTTTTTTAGACTATTAGACTCAGCCATGTAACATGGTGAAATTTTGGATAATTATTGCACCATTGAAGCAATAAAGTGTAATATCTAATCTGTGTATGTATATCTGTACCATAAATTAATGATCTTACTGATGATAATACATTTATAGTAAAATAAGTGAAATCTGCATGAGATAGCTATAATTTAACATCATTTCTGACATGTTCAGTTCTTTTGTTGCCTGCCGAATATCTATTTGCCTGTGAAATATTCACCTCTTCATTACCATCTGTAGCAATGACTGTGTAAATCTTTGTGCCTTAGTCCGCCCAAGTAATTAGTTTACTTCATTACAGTGTCTTTGAATATGGGGACTTAATCGAAAATGGTAAAAAAAGTTAATTGCATACTCAATCAACCGAGCCATTTACTCCCTGTTCTTTTTTTTTTTCTTGGATCGTCTACATTGCGTGTGTGGTCGACATTTTTCTCTCTTCTCCATTGTGTAAACCTGTTCTTTTCCGGCTCTTTGATCTGAAAATGTTATCCTTTTTATTTTTGTATGACTGCTGACTTATTTATATACCAAGGATTCACCATTTGCTGCCATCTTGAAAACCGTAAATATACGTTACACGCCATTAAATTCAATCACAGAATCGATAAAAATCTGAGATGTCGGCGAGTCACAGTGTACCTCAAGTCTGTGAAATAATGATGGATGAGACATTGATCGAACTATTAGTTGGAAAAAAATTTTCGGCGCTGAAATCCCGGTGAAATTCCCTCAGCATTTAATATATATATCTATTTAATTGTATTTTGACGTGGAAGTCTTTTATTATGGTTAACGTACAATCTGTTTCAGATTGCAAACACGTTATGAACAAATAATACTTCTTCCTTCGCAATTATATTTACGCATGTAGCTAACCATTAGAGTGAAAAATGGAAACTGTCTATTCAACTGAATTTTCTTAATTTTATCCCATATTAAAACAGAGCTGTTTTAATGCTTTTAATTTTATTAAAATGACGTTTGTTTAGGCTTCCAGAATAAATTATAGAGGGCAACACTGGACTTTATAGTTTTCTTGTCAGTTCTTCGAAGAGAGAACTTTCATGCCCACCGTGTGGCTGTTAACCGAAAAGTTCAGTCATATTAAGCAGCGTTAACAGTTCTTTAATAAAAAAAGGGAAGAAATATAGCAATTTTCTCGCAGTAAATTCTGTAAGCATGTTCTGTAATTCGCATCGGGCTGAAGTATTTTTTTAAATTTAATTTCACTATGAATCTCATTTTGCTGGTAGTGTAAGTATAGGTAAGAAGTTTTTAGAAAGTTACATTTCGTAGTAAAACTTTTATTTAATCAAACAAATTTGGGGAAAAAAACCCGCTTCTCAGTTACTTAAATTCTTAAGACACGTCATTGTGAAAAAGAGAGAAAATATCTGTATCTGCTATTCCAATTTTATACAGGTGACTCTGTAAGTAGTCATGACCCGCGGCAAGTCATGCTGCCAACTCTAGCGAAGGAACTGGAAATTTTTATCCAATATCTGTCTGTATAGATATATACATGTGGATTTATTCTATAAAGAGTTAGTAATACTTTTCCGAGAATCTTCTCTCTCTGGAGGTTAAGACGATTAGATTTAATAGAGAAGGATGTATCGCTTTATATGCCGCACAGGCAAGGATAATATGATGGTTTCATTTGAGATCCGTTCTTTGCCAATATACTGTTTGACTGCGTTTGGCATGGAATATTCGCAAGCTGCCAGTAAAGGTGAATCCAAATGAAAGGAGGGGAAAAAGCGAGCGGATATTGTAGAGTTTTTATTGTTTATATTACAAATCAGCAATCTGGTTTGCGTTATTTTAAATCATAAACTGATTCATTGAAAGTTTAAAAATATGTTCGCAGTAAATAAATCGTTATTTCTTGAAAACTGCGTCTGAATAATTTAGCGGCAAGCGCACATCTGACAGGCACCCCCAACAACTAATAGACGTGTCCGTTTTTGCATCTTAAAACAGATCTTTATGTTTCTATCTAACCGGTAGTCAAACAGTACCAGCCGTCTCATTTCTAAAAATCCAGCAGTGGCTTGGAATCCACTGCATGGGAATGTGGTTCTTGATGCTCAGCAACAGCGTATCTATTTTTCATTGCAGTTCATGGAGATTTTACGTTCATAGAGATTGGAAGTTGCTAAGGTTATAATTGCTTGGAATCAACAAAAAAGCCGGAGTTTCCTTTGCACACTGCTCTAGTTTTTCTAAAGAAATGACAGCCATTTCACCATTAAAGGTTTCAAAGTAATTTTTTTTTTTTTTTTTACAGAGTAAAACAATTTGAAATTTAAAGAAAAAACTCTTGCTCCTTTCAGCACCATCGGAAAAAGTCAAGAGTTATCAGGCAAACGTTCATGTATAGTAGCCAAGGCAATACATTTCAACAAAGAGGCACGATAAGTTCTTGATTTGCGGAAGTTAGAACTTTTTACAACTAAAGATGTGTGGACTCTTTGTACAAATATATTGAAAATGTAATTCAATTTGTATCCATTATTGAGAACGGTGTGTTTAGATTGTATAGATTTGCATTGTGTATTATATATGTGTGTTTATTACAAGGTTCTTTATTAATTTTGATATTCGTACATGATACTTTATACTCTGATCAAACGAACCAGTTTTACATTATGCCTTATTAATTTGGCCAAAGCAAAGCTTGGCGACTTATGTGTACGTATGTATGCATGTAACTCGCATATCTCAAAAACTATTAGACGTAGATTGCTGAAATTTTATACATAAGACTGTTGTAAGATCTAGTTGTGCACCTCGATTTTGGGTTCCAATCTAGTGGAGAGTTTATTTGCAGGACCACCCATAAGAATTTCAATACACTAATGTCTATGTACATCTTTAATGCATTATGTGTGTAGTCAGTCATTATGTAAGTCGTGCCGAAAATCTCGCCAACTGTCATTAACCTTGGACAATTTTTCCGAAATATCGCCATGTTTGTGACCAAAAATGATTACGTATTTCCTATAACTCTAAAACTGTTTACCATAGAATATTGAGACTTTGTATTTAGATCGTATTGTAACATGCAATTGAGCAACTCTTTTTTGATGCAATCGACTGGGTAATTTATTTACAGGATCAACCAAACGACTTTAAATACATTAAGGTGTTTGGATACATTCAATTCATTGAAAGTTTGTGGTCAATTACTGCTTTGGCTATCTTGCAAACTATCTCAAGATTGTCGGCTGTTTGCGAAATATCGCAAATTAAGTGCCAAAAATAAATCTTTCAAACTGAATCTAGCCTGGCGATATTTCAAATATTTAGCTAAAAATCGCTAAACCTTAGCATTATTGCAGTATTGTATTTCTTTCAAACAAAATAAGTTTAGATTAAGTGCACCAAAAATATTTATGATTTAACAGACGTACAAGAAAGTCATGTAGTGTCCCACATGATTTTTTTTTTTTTCGTCACTACTTTTTACACTCGAAAGTAAAATCCTTTGCCAGCCCACTTTTTATCTAATAATAACTTCATGCGGTATATTATTGACCAATATTTTGCGTGATAATTTCAGACAGAAGCATCCGAATGTGGTAATTTCAGCTCACATAACGTCAATTCCACAAATTACCGAAGTCACTTAAGTCCTCTATTCCTTTAAGTTTGAGGGGTATAATCCCCTCCGTGTTGCCGTATTTTCTTTTTTATACACTTGGCAGTATGGAGTCAGTAATTTTAAGTAATTACCACCTTTGTCTTATTTCAGTTGCACTCAGCATTTTCGTACCAGAAAAATATGTATCATTATTGTCGTTTTTTTATGTTTTTGGCTTGTAATGATTGTTCTCGAAATTTTTTTATATTGCTTTGGTATACGAGGTGCAGTGCAAATTGGATATTTCGTAGTTTAGGGTAATGTTTAGCAAGAGATGATGAAAGTTTTTGGATGTAGTTAGTATTTTCTTAACAATCCTCACCAACTCAACAATTCCTCACGTAGTTAAAAAGTGTTTATAACTTTGGCCTATATGGTTGGTTTTCCTTTTGGCCTATATGCCTGTACTTTTATCGACGTAAATATTCATCGATTACGAAAAAGTTTATACATAAATATTACTGCTGTACAGCTATAGACAAAAGAATTCCAATACATTGCGATCTGTAGGCAAGCATTGTTGAAATGTATTTTTCGGGTGATCATCCATTTGACACAAAACAGAACAAAATTTAAAAAATCAAATTTATTTAAAATTGTACCTTGGTATTTCTTTTACCGAGGCAAATGAAACTCTCATTGATAAGGTTCTAAAGGCACTCATAAAAAAAGAGTATATTTTTAAAAATTCTGATTTGTTATTTTTGTGTATTCATTCTTATTATTGCAAAGGCTTTGTAGTTGCCATTCTCTTTCTCTTTAGCGTTCCTTTCAGGCACAGATCTTTGATTGTTCGTTCTGTGGCTTATGGATTGTGATTGTGCGCAAACAACGCAGTAGTACCTGTAAAAATAATATCGAATTGGAAAATGTTTCACAAATGTTCCATTCAGCATGATTTATCTTCCTTGCATAGCGTTGTTCACAGGCTACTAAAAAGGTTACTTTTGATACTAATTTAAAGATAAGGCGACTTTTTCGAATAAAAAACGTCATTTTCGTACTATTTTCAAGTTTTTGGCTATTTGTACCCTACTTCAAGTGACTCATTTGAAAATCAGATTTCGGTTTTTGTCAACTTCCCCCCACCCCCAAAGTTGTGCGATTGGTCATTCATCAAACATTCTAATCTGTTTTTTTAATCGTACTTTAAATATAAATATACTTTATGCTCTGTTATAATATAATGCATGGCGGTTTTTAATTTATCATTTTATTTATTACTTCCTAAATGAAGCTAATGGCGTATGTTGATTTCGTAACTACAAAATGCTACTATTTTGGCAACTAAAATTAAGAAAATGGCTACTAAATTGGCGACTTTTTTGTGTCGGTGAGACTACAAATGATACTATTTTTGCCTCCTCACATTGGTGGAAACCCTGTCATTGTGTAAATTATTGAGAAAAGTTTTTCAATATAACATTTTGTTTACAAAATAAACAAATATAATAAAAAGAAAGAGACGTTTTTCATTTATCTATTAAAATTTATTATGTATAGGGTTTAAAAAATTAAATAAATATCAAAAACAGAACAAAAGAATGTTGAATTCTACTTACATATATATGTGCATCTTGAAAGACGGTCATTAATTTCGCCAACAACCATTAGGTGAGATCGGCGCAATTAACGTAACACAAAGTGTCTAGCTTAACTATTAAAAATAAAAATTGCAAGTTACAAAACATCTGTATACACAGACTGGCGAGCTTTCGAAAAAGTAAGGAAAAAAAAATTTACAGCAAAAGCGGATAGCTCTTGCGCAACATCAAAGAGTCATAGCTATAAGTGACACTTTTCTCACCGCTGGTCGTGAATCTAATTGCAGGAGACAGTACCGGCGGGCTGGACAGGTGGTAATTAAGATTCATTATTAATCGCACCGCAGTTGTTATGCCTGAAAAATAAGACCCGATAATTACTGCGCTTAAGTGATTAAAACAATTATAAAAAATAAAAAACCTTGAGCTGCTTGCTGCATAGAAATGAGCCCAGTAATTAAAAGATATATAAAACTGCCCGGAGGAGACGAGGTTATGATCAAACCGTGGGGCGTGCCTCAGAAGTTTCCTTACAGGAATAAACTACTGGATATCAGTTGGAAAGAGCCAAGTAGGTGGACACATGCGGCTGGTAATTCGTGTTCCCGCCGTGTATCTTTGCTTTAACGATATGTTTTACGTCTGATATGAAGCTGATAGTTGATTTCAATGTGCATGATTCTACAGTTGCATGAAAGGAATTTTTTTTTTGTGTGTTCCGTGTTTAACAGACCGATAGTGTGATGATTCAATGCGATTTGATGGGAGGCGTAGTCGGTGGAATTTTACTCGAAGAGTGGACGTAAAATTGAATTTTGTGAAAAGATGAACTTAAAGCTCCTGTTTGATTAAATGATTTGGTAATCGAATTGGTTTCCCGTTGTGGAATTGCAATTCTTAAAATTTAATTCCGTTGTAAAGCTCTTACGATTTTTTTTTTTAATATGTTGAGAGCGGCACTGATATTCTCTTTCTTTCCGAACAGCCGGCTGAAATTTCAATCCATACTGTAAGAATTATTCATCAATTAAAGAAAAAAAAAAGACGCATAAAGTCCGGAGATATTCAGGATGTTACAATAAAAATGCAAACCTATTTGGACGCTAAACAGCCGCAAATTCCAAAACAGCGGTGACCATTATCAATACATGTAAATTTAATCCATATTTATTTAGGGTATTTTAATAAATTTTATTGATATGACTACGTTTATTTTTTAACTTTAGTATTATCGGTCTCAGGGACTGATGCTGGCCAAACGGAAAGTTCGGTGCTTTTCCCCCAAAGTCTTACTTAAATTTATTTTTTTAATAATATGGCGAACCCCGTCATTCGATAAAACGGGACTTAATAAAGATGCAAAATTGCATTAATTTCAATATTTAAAAAATAACAACTGTTTCGAATCTAACTAGTAGTCCACATCACATCCAACAGTGACGTAGCCAGAGGGTGGATCAGGATTATTTGCCTTCTAATGTCAGTTCAAAGAGTATGGGAGCTCAAATGTGTTAACATCAGCTCTGAAAACTTTTTAAGCTGGAAATAGCAGTCTGTTTTTTACAATATTTCTATTTCTGTACCTTTATTCATACGTTGGCTCTAGGACTGTAATTTGAGTTCCTTTGTTGATTTAAAATATATTTTTACTCTCTATCTCAATTAGGGAGCTCAAAAGCAATTTTGATGGCGAATAGATTTGCTGAACTTTAACACAATGTTAAGCAATCACCGTTTGGTAGCTTTAGTTCAGTTAAACTGGGAGATTGCGTAGCATCTGGACCTATGTTGAATGCGTTGAAATTAATCTGACTTGGTATTGAGAATTTTTTTTTTGTTGTATCTAATGCGGCTACGCGATTAATCTCCTTTAAAAGACCTTATCCAACACACTATCTTCAGGCATACATTCCATATGCAATTAAGTGATTTTAACAAACTAATTAAACTGGAAAGACTCGTTGAACTCCGATCGAACTTTTAACTCGACTTTTTCGCCTTACATGTAGGCTCATTTGACTGTTGCTTAATCTTTTTCCCTTCTAAAAATGCATTCATTCCATTATTTTACTTAATTCTTATGCAGAAAACCGAAATCTCCTGAAGAATCAAAATACTTGTTCTTCATAATATCTAAGTAATCGAAGTGTTAAAGTACATGTCTAATTTCATTTATATGAATGATTGATGGCTGCTATGCTCACTTAAAGAATGAAAGCAGTTTTTCCCTTGTCCCCGAAAGAAAAAAAGTTGGTTCGCATGCTATACTTTTATTCTTTCTTTAGCTAATCGCAAGAGTCATAAATCACTTCAATAATTGCGAATAAATATGAAACCAGACCGCTGGCCATGAGTCAGTTCCTTAAACGTGAACCTGATCACCGTTATTATCGGCGATTGAAAATCTTTTTGATCTTCTGGCAGAGAATGAATTACGATTGCAAATGTGAACTGCGATAATAATAAATATTCATTTGAAGTATTTTAATGCTTAATTAAGGCTGTCTGAATACCAATATTTCGTAAGCTGTCACCGCCAGCTGAAGCGATATCAGTTAGCGAGAACTATTCTGTGGATTTTTCTGTGCATTTTTGAGGCATGTAGGGGAAAGTGGCTAAAACCAGGTAAATGGATAAATTCGATACACGGCAGATGTGACTGAATTATTGATGCAGCCTGTCAAAAAGTACATGGCCCTGACTAGAAAATTTGACAAAAAACTGGCTTTTAAAGGTAAAATTAATTAAAAACTGTACAATAGCACGCATACAAAAATACCGCAATAAAAAGTGTTTTGGGTGGCTCACCCTTCTTCAGTTTTCAAAAAAGTTTCACCATACTCACAGACAGTGCAACTAAGGAACGGAAAGTTGTCTTACAAGGTCTCATAAAGTTACAATAGTAATATACAAATTTTTTGAGGTTATCCCCAAAATGTCGCCAAGCTTGAAGACGATACATTGCCAAATTTGGCGCAAGAAAAACTTGCTTTGGAAAGTGTTTCATAATCGATGCATTTGGCATAATTTATCCATGTTTTGTACGGGTTTGTTTCCGGATTACACTGACGCGGTGAATGAAAAATAGGTTGAAGGATGGACCTCTGTGAAATAGTCACTATAGCCGAAAAGTAGTAACTTAAAAATGTCCCTAATTAAGTGCAAAAAATTGCGAAATTTTTGAACTTCTACCTTACTTTATAGTTACTCAATTAATTATTATACTTCAAAACAAAAAGACACCGTTAGAGTTTTACAGAAACGCATACATAATCAGTATTATACTTCTTCCATGATTACAGGGTCAGTGACCTTTGAGCACATTTTTGATCAAAAGACAAAATGTTATAAAAGTTGAAGTGCTCGGTTTTGTTTTTTTTCTATACCTCTTAAATGTTTATCTTTAAATCATAAAAAAAAGAAAAAAAAAGCGCATGAAGTAGGATTTATAAATAAGTCCCCTTAAATGTGTGGAGGCACGTTTCCGTGAGTGATCCATACTTAACGAAGATCAGTGTGTCAGATAGCGGAGTATGATGATAAGTTTAATGAGTCAAGTAGTATTAAGATTTCTCATAAAAACAAAGAGGGCGAACGCAAGTAACATGATAGCATTTTTTTGTTTATCACCCGGAAGGAAGTACTTGAGAGGAACCCCTTTGTAAATGAACTGCGATTGCAGTCAGTATGATGGATGCAATCGAAGATTGACAACATAACTTTGAAACGTTTCTTAAGTACTATTTTTTATTTAGTTCTGTTGAATTCCGCCTTTGCTAATGGATTTTGATGATGTAAACCCCTTTATTACTCTTTTATCGAGAGTATTTGTAAATAAATATTTTCGTTGTAAATGTTAGAGATTGAACTCTTAGAAAGCTTCTTCTTGACAGTTATATCCCGCTTCTTCTTGGTTGCGTGTATCTTTTTTTTTATCAGCACAGGGGGGGGGGGGGCTGCAGCTAGTGTTGCCAACCGTCCCGCGAGAGCAGGGACGTCCCGTTTCTAGGGCTTTAATGACTCATCCCGCGAAATGTGTGCCGTGCGCCAAACGTCCCGCTTTTTGAATATAATAAGTAATTTAATAATTTGATAAATGATAATGATCTCAGAAGAGATTTTAGACATTGAGTTTCTTTCCTAAAAAATAGGATCTCAGCAGAAGCAGGGGCGTAGCCAGAAATTTTTCATGGGGGGTTTACGACTACTGCAACTCACATATATGCATTCATGTGTGTGATAAGGGAGTGAAGAATATACATTTTGTATGGCAAAAAATTCGTCATGGGGGGTTATGACCCCCTAACCCCCCCCCTTGGCTACGCCCCTGAGCAGAAGTGATTGTATAGTTTCTTTTCTAAACAAGCTAATATTATTATTTTAGCAACAGTAGTTTATTAAATCTTTTTTAGTAGATAATCAGTAGAAGATGTGATTTAAGACTGCAAGTTTCTCTTTTAAATTTATGTTATCGATACCTATTTATGGGTTGTTTTAATTATTTTTAAATACCAAAGTAAAAGGACTTTATTTTTGTTTCTGAAAGAAAATAAAAAGGCTATTTAATTTAATTGCAATTGACAGTGCTATTTGTTTTGATTACAAAGAAGAGAGTTGACTACTATGAATTAATGCTAAAACAATCAGGAAAGCCAATAAAAAATTTACCGTCAACTATGCTGTAGGTATAATTATGTCGAATTAGTTGTTAGCATAATATTCAATAAAACTATTTAAAGCGTAAAAATTAAATATGGTTTCATTGTGTTTATCGCTTTCCTGCAATAAGTAATCTGTGTCCCGCTTTTTTTTAGCCATGTCCCGCATTTTTATTGCAAAGCCCAGTAAATCCGTGTATAAAAGTTGCCAAGCCTAGCTGCAGCTGAAGTATTTTCTTGAAATTGAAGGTATGTCGAGCTGGTGTGCATCAGAAAAATGTATACAGTGGTCTCGCGCTACAACGCGATTTGACTTAATGCGAATTCGATATTAGGAGCTGCACACATTTTGAACTACCGCAGAAAATTCATTTTCCTACCTACAAGGTTAAGTTTCTTGGAAAAAGTAATGTTTAGACAATCGAGTTTCTTGCAATTCCTCCCGATCTCTCGCCTCTCGTTTTGGAATAGGAAAAAGTGAGGTACAAATGTCCTAAACCGCGTAACTTGGACACACTTTGGGATATGATTCAAGCAGGGTGCGTAGGAATCCTATTGATCACCAGTCGTGACTCAGTGAAGGATTCGGAAATATTGTTTTGGAATGACTAATTTTTTTGAAAAGCTTGTTTGATCTAAGCAAAATGCAAAATACTAAACCTTAAACAATGTCTTCTTTTTTGGAGGGAGGTGGGGGAAGGAGATTGAAGCTACCCAGCCCCTCCTTTAGATCGGCCACTGTCATACCTTGTACTTAGAATTTCTGGATTTTTGAAGGCAACCACTTTGAACGTTTCTTTAAGGCTGTAGTTCGAAGAAACAAAACCTACTTCACTATCTTGGTACGCAAATTAAAATAAAGTAGCTGCACCAGGGGCATGAAAAATAATTAGGAAGTTTTTTCGTAATCTCGATAACTCTAGCAAACGAACAAAAAAATGTGATTTTTATGAAACTCAAAGACAAAATTTGCAATCCATTCGCATCATTAGCGTATATGTATATGCTCAGATTTTCTGGTGACAGTGTCACCAGATCCTTATGCACACGCTCAACTTTCTTGGTCCAATACCGATGAAATTTAGTGATAAAAGTCTTCTTTTCAAATTACTTTATTATGCAAAAATGCTAAACATGGAATTAATTTCATTGCAAAACTTTTCAAACCATGAGACTTTTTGAGAAATTTTCGATACTTACTTTCAGTACTTTTTTTTCTGAAAGTTACGTACCCGATAAAGGTTTATCATTCATTACAGAATGTATATATAGTACTGATCGTTAAGAGACATCCTTAAAATTCCTCTTTTGACTCTCATTCATACATACAGAATTTAGGCATGATTAATGCTGGTACTATGATTAAGTCTGAGGCCATAGCTGTAATCTTAGCAGTTTATTCGGATAGTGTTTTATATTCATGAACTTTTTAAGTATCTGTAGACCTGTATACTATCTCACAAAAGAAAATAAACTTTTTAAGTACTTGTAGACCTGGCTACTATCTCGCAAATAAAATGTCTCACTAGCTTCAGAAAGAGTGCTAGCTGATCTATAACGTGGGTGTAAACTAACCAGTTTTCCTATTAATTGGTTTTGAAGCATTTTGAGAAATTTTTTAATAACCAAAATGTCCTTTAACAGAACAATCTTCCTTTAATAACATATTTTTTTTGAGACATATACGTAATTCTATTATCATATTAATAGCTATCAAAACTAAATTCTTTATTAATCATAATTTATAGCATAACTTATTTTGGATAAAAATCCAATATCAATTTGTGAAATTATATTATGTAAGTAATTTTGTATACATTTTCCGTTTTCAGCATGCTCAGCTATAGCTGTGTGGCTTTAATGAAAATAAAAGTGTTCTATTGAGAATATATTCCACGCTCAATGTGTTAAACATACTTATCACAACCATTTAAAATGTTCTAGTGCAATGAAATATCTGGTTTGTAAAATACAATATTTATTAACTGAATCACTATTTATAATATGTTAGCATTGCTAAGTCATATAAAACTGTAAATATTTTCCTTTTTAAATACATGTTATATCCATTTTCAAAGTAAACACTAAATAGAATTTAGGTACTAAAAAACTCCCACTCTTTTCTTCTTCATTTTTATATCCAAAATGTCCTTTAACAAAACATTTTTCTTTTAATGAAACATTTCCTTCTTGAAAGTCAAAATTTATTATTTGAATTACTTAACACAGTATGGTCTAGTCGTCTGAGGACAAAGACAAAACAAGCAGTTCGAGAGAAAAAAGGTGTTAATTTTGTAAATTAAGGCCTTGTTTTACTATCCAACGAAACATTCACGTGCATTTTAACTCACAATTATTTGTCATAATTGCTCTTAACCACTCCTTGTTGTTAGCTTAAGAGAAAAGTCACATTTTTTTCCCTCTTTCTTCTTGAGACCTTCGGGTGGTCTTCCTAACTTGGCTAGTTTGAAAAGACAGGCTACTTAGCATTTAAGTAAGTTGGGATTACTCATATCCTTATGCACTTGGAATCGAGTTATCCATTTTATCTTATCTATGTACGATAAATTTACAGACACGCTTTTTCTCTTCTCGTACGGGGATAAAGAGGCCTTCATCTCAGACACAACATCCTGATGTAGATTCTTCTGCCACATTTGTCCGGCGTTTAAAGTGATTTGACCACACCTCCGCTTTAAAAGAAAGAGAAAAAGAAATAATAAGCACTACAGTCAGCAGTTTTAAAGGCGATTTCCTTCGAGAATAGAAATAAATTAGAGACAAACCCAACAAATTATATCTTTAGTCAAATCTGGAAGTTGTGAACATTCTCAAATAAGGCTATTTACTTAGAAAGGATTTCAACCCTTTGAGGCGCAACCCTTTCCCAATGCTGAAAAAAGGGCAGCCGTTGCCATCGCTCGACTTAACTACCAGCAACATGGCGGACGATCGAAACGTGCGCGGGCACAGCCAGCTGCGTCAAAAAAAGGGTCTCTAGATCTGTGGCACGCGATGAACGTTTCGATCGTCCGACATGTTGCTGGTAGTTAAGTCGAGCGATGGCAACGGCTGCCCTCTTTTAAGCATTGGGCAATCTATCCAGCTGTTCTCGTATTCTTTTATTTTTCAGCAGATGTCAGTGCCGTTATAAATAATCGTGACAATTTTTTTTCGGCAAATGACGTGCTAAAAAGTAAAGGATTCTCGTGGAGCTATGTCACCCGCACCTATTTTTATAGAAATCAAATCTATTCTTCGTGACTGGCAACAGTCAAAATGTCAGAGTTTGGTGTTTCCAGAGAGTAAACACTGCGCGTTAAAGGGTTAAAGGCGATTTCCTTAGAGAATAGAAATAAATTAGAGACAAACCCAACAAATTATATCTTTAGTCAAATCTGGAAGTTGTGAACATTCTCAAATAAGGCTAATTCCTTAGAAAGGATTTTAAAGGCGATTTCCTTAGAGAATCCGTTGACATTTTTCTCGAATGTACTGAAGTCCTCTGCCCAAGACATCACCCCAGTAGGCAGATGCCCCTCGTGTTGGCTTGCCACAACACAAACACAACATTAACATTCACGATTCCTTTTTCGATCCGCGATTGATTTTATTCATTCTTTGACAAGCAGTAATAGAATAATCAAATAACTTAATAATTTATCGGTTTTCTGAACAAAATGGTCTAATTTTTCTAAATTTTCAATAGATTTTTTCTAAAAAGTAACTAAATATGTTCCCTGAAATTTTATGGGCGCTCCATACCCACGTGAATTTTCCTGTAGGTGCTTGAGCCCCGGAGCTCCCACATAGTCCGCGCACCTGCTTATCACTAAACTGTGTGGAACTAAGTGCTTTGGCCTTGGTTGTGTGTGAAAGCTCAAAATTCGGGTGAATTGCAATTTTAAATTGGATTAGATTTTGTTCCACTTAAAGTTCAGTGAGCTAGTATTTAAAAGAATTCTGAGCTCATGTTTTCAGAAATGAATTGTAGCTCAAATCTCTCATATATAACCGTTCTCTTCCAGGACGGTTTTGCGTGGGTTTACATTTGGCGCTTCAATACCTGATGTAAAATGTAACAGACCGTAAAAGTGTGATATTTCTTTAACGAGTCAAAGGTGTTTTCGTAATCAAGATTTATCACTTCTCAAAACACCGCAAGATGAGTGGGCTGTTATTGTTTGATCGAGATGTGTGTTCAACGGAGGCGTGTAGTCGTATTTCTTAAGAACACATCTAGAAGTTACATTGAATTGCGGAGTTATATTGCTGGACAAGACGAAATTAATTGCCAGAAAATGTCATTATTCACTTGGATTTGTTTGGAAACTGGATTTCTGGTGGCGTATCTTCAAGTTGGGTTAAACCGGTTTGTCGATCTTAAGTAACGTTTTCATTAGAAGACTTAACATTGCGTTTTATTTTTCATCGTGTACAAATGAAATTTTCAATCATATCTTATCTTTACGAGAAGATTACTAGAAAGCACTTAGCTCCAGTGAAGTTTCAGAATTTAAATAGCATCAATATCCATCTGAAAAGCGTTGGGTGATAAAAATTCTATAGAAGTGTGAGCAGTATGTCGAAAATATGCATAATTGATAACGTTTCTTGCATTGATGTCTTTTGACTGGGAGCGGATCAATTTATTGTCTCTAGCGATATATTAAGCTCTAATCTTCATTGGAAAGGAAAGCAGAAAATTTGAAATAGAGAAGTGATATGCTTACTTTTCTAAGAGAGAAAAAGTAAAATATACGCAGAGGGAAGAAGAAAACGAAAAGAAAAAGAAAAACCAAACGGAACCGAAGAAATAAATGCTAAGAATGCTAATCCAGCATGTTAGTCTTCATCAATGGGTTGACATAAAACCCAGCTCACCCTCCTCCCCAATAAATCTTACCAGTACCATTTGCCATTTAAAATATTTTAATGTTGAAGATGGACAACAAGAAGCTACACTTTCAGCATGTCATGGTTTTTCATTTCAAGAAACATTAACAGCGCTACTGAAACGAAAAAAAAAAAAAAAATTAGTCATTGTATGCAATAAGAGATGTGACTATTCAAATTCTCTGAAGTGGTTTTTTTGAAGTTCTGTAATAGGGATTTCTAATTGAAAAGGCCAACCCCTTTCTTACTCCAATTGAACTTGAAAGTAATGCAATAAAAAGGATAACTGAAAACCGCTTTTACGTATTTTTATGCAACTTCAGGCCGTGTCTGTTACTGTAGACTCACTCTGTTACCTGGAATATTTCTTTTCCATATTAATCATATATATATATATATATATATTTCACCACTTAATAACAAAGGGGTCCAATCTCGTTCCTCTTTTTTAAAGATATTTAGTTGCTAAGCAAAAATCTCTGAGATGATATTCTGTCCCCAAAGTGTTGCTAAAAAATGATGGCCTTAATTTAGTGACAACAACATCCAATTCCAAGGACGATAAGCCTCGTCATTACCACCCAATCAAACAACCCATCTCTAAACTTCGTGTATCTCTCTCTCACACACACACTGGATGATACCCCGCTGTTTAACGTTCTTCAGAAGATGCATATGCCTGTTACTTTCAATTAGGGAAAAAAAAAAAAAAAACCGGTAGTAAATGATGTGCTACTTAACCCAATAAAAATCCTCCAACAATTTCCGCGGAACACATCCACTTTTACTTTACCTCTTAAAGTAGAGTTTCTGTCACCCGCAACGTTACCCCCTATCCACTTTGTTGGGCGTCTCCACTTCTGAAAATATGTACTACGCTCCATGCTTCATTTAGCTCTCAAACCATTCCACGTTCTAAAAAACTGCCCAACAAACACCATCGGGGAGCTTCGAAATCACTTGGCATGACGTCATCAGCATGAGTCCTCAACTCATTGATGGGGGATGCCGAGGTCAACAGGTTCAATTGGTGCCATTAAGGTCTGTTTTTTTATTTCCAAACCACGACAACTCCTCATCAAGTACTCCAGATGTTCTTTTTGCTCCTGTTCGGGCAGGAAGCCGATCGTTTGGTTAAGGCCAGAATCTTACGAATCTGGATGAATTTACCCGGTGGTCTCTGCGTAGGATTTGGATTGAAAAAATATTAACCACAACAACAAAAAGTTGAAAGGATATTAAAAGTGAAGTCTCGCTATGATTCCACCCTCGGTGTTATTTCTTGTGTTTGACATAGCACTTAGTAAGCGGTCTGTGGGTAGCAAGTGTGTTATGAAATGGGTGCGGATGACTTGATTTTTGAAACTTACCTTGCTAATTTATTGTTTTTTGTGTATACGTGAGTGTAAGATTAACGTGCATAATTGTTACATAGCTATGTTGTTTGTTTACGTATGTATCAGATAATTACGCTCACGAAAAATGTGATATGCTACAACTGTTCATTCACGGATAAAGACTATAAAATTTATTACAAGTCTAGTTTTTAAAAATCTAGTTCGTTCTGAAATTTTAATGTTACATTACTAAACGAAGTTTTGGTTTATTCCCTTAAAGTTCAAATTATAATTGATCTCACAGTTTTTACCCTTGAATCTTGGATTCAATATTCTTCGCATGACACACATATTGCTGGCAAAATTTCCGTTAGGGGAGGGTAGGCCACAATGAGATAAAAGACATTTAAAACGTTTTATAATTATTTTATAAAAGTGTGCGCCATACACAATGTATCAAACTAGCTGAAGTACTAGTCGCTGACTGTTTAGTACGTATTGCAAATTTCTGTAAAGCTTGAATCTTCATCAGAATTGTAGGTGTTCAAAGAATGGGAATAGTATATTAGCAATAATATAGAAATAAAAATTATAACTTCTGTGTATTGTTAAAAGATTACAGGTTTGTGAGTGACAACGTGATCAGTAAATCTGACTATAAAGAACTTCTTTTATTTTAAAATATTAAGTTTTATTTTGCCTGAATGAATTTTTCAAGTTAAGAGGTCATTCCCAATCTGCAGCTAAATTTTGTCTGATTCACGGCAGATATTTTAACATTATCCCTCGAAAAACTTTTGCACAACTTTCACAAAATCTAAAAAAGCAAATAAACAGTTTAAAAATTTATTTAGATTTTTCAAAAAATTCCGGCATGTGTTGTTTTAGCCGTTACTGTTCATATTGCTAAACTTCATTATATTATCTTAATCCATTTTTAAGGCATGCGAGAACAAACATTTATATGATTTTCAGAAAATTGCAAAATTATGAAATATTTAAAACTATTTGGCATCCAGAGTTCAAATTAACTTGCGCCTAACATAATTTCAAATTTTATTCTATCCCATTCCCCTTTCTCAGGAATGGAGTAAAAATGTACTGAATTTTCACAAAATCTCAAAATCTATAAAAAAAATTAAAATACTTTGCCGCCTAAAATTGAAGTAACCACCAGCGACGATATAAACGACGATTCATTCTCTTCAGTGGTTTATACGTAATTGATAAATAATTTCATATCTTGAATAATTTTTGAAAAATTTCGAAATCTAATCAAAACTTTTAAAAATCTCGACACCTAGTTGTAGTTGAGTGACCACCTATCATGTCACCAAATTTAATTTCATTCGCTTTAGTCATTATTATGAGATGCGCGAATGAATATTCATGCATTTTGAAATAGTTTTCGCAAAAATCTCCAAATCTAATCAAAATTTTAAAAAAATTTGACGCCTATAGTTTAAGTTGAGTAACCGGCTATCATGCCACCAATTTTCATTCCATTCACATAAATCGTTATTATGTGATGCTCGAACAAAATTTAAGTAGTTTGAAACGAATTTCGTAAAATCTCAAAATCAAATAAAGATTTTTAAAAAAATTCGAGGCCTATAGTTTAGCTGAGTGACCACCTATCATGTCACCAAATTTCATTTCATTCGCATCAGTCATTTTTAGGGGATGCGCGAACAAAACAAACAAACAAACAAACAAAAAAAAACAAAACGTCACGGACAGAACGACAGACAAACTTTTTTTTGAGGGTCGTAATATATTCCCAGATGCTTGAAAAGGATAGAAATAGCAAAATTTTTTGAATTCTAAGAAATGTTCAGACAAAAGTCTAATTTTATTTATATAGATACAATACTTAATACTTTTATTTTACACCAGTTTTTAACCTATATATGAAAACAAGTACTTTTAAAAAAGATAAATAAATGTAAAATGAAACATTCTATCGGCCAAATGAGACAAAAAAATTTTAAATTGTGTATCTAACTTACATAAAATTGTTGATTTTAAAAATTCTAGCAGTTGGTGCGAATTTAGTAAAAAAAAAAAATCTAATTCTTCTTTTTATTTTCGATAGACAAATGCAATATATCATTGGAAAGCAGTAGCGTATCCAGGATTTTATTTAGGGGTGGGGGGGGGCTGTGGATTAAAACTGTAAGCTAAGTTTCAATTGTAAGCTAAATAAAGTATCACATTTCGGGGGCGGGCTATAGCCCCTTCTGCCTACGCTCCTGTTAGAAAGATGAAATGTTAGAGAATTTAATGCAACAGAAAAAGAAAAAAAAATCTATTTTTGACCGAATTTCACTTACCTGGTTTCCAAAGAACGCATTAATATATAACCTTAACAAGTATTAATAATCTTAACAAGTTTCCTGTTTATTAATCTTAACAAGTTTCCCCTGCTTAGGACCACAACGAGATGTCTCATTGTGGCCCAAAAAAATTGTCTGATTGTGGCCCAAAAGAACAAATTGTAAAAATGTTCTTAAGTTAAAAAATACATAATTTGTAAAAACTATAGGTTACAATAACGAGCTATATTAATAATCTTTAATAAAATACGCAACACTTACCTCTATTATTCAAATTAAACTATATGACAGTAGATGAAACGTCTCTAAATGTAACTTTGTGAGCAAACACAATCAAAATTTTCCGTGTATGTAGTACATGAGCTGGCAGCAGTTCGCAATTCTGGGTAGCATTTAACTTCTACTTATCGCAGGTAAAAGGCAATAGTTGTCAGTAACGTTAAAGTAGTTGTTTGTGAAATTGCATTGTTTCTTTGTGGCCCATGTCTCATTATGGCCCACCCTCCCTTACTAACTAATACAAAAGGAACTAACACGAACTGTCAAAGTAAAGCATCTTTGACATCTGCTAGAGTAATTTAAAAACTATTCTTAGGGGTGTGATAGGTTCTACAATTCGCTGTTATGTTTAGGCTCGAGTTCGTAAGAAATTTTGAATTTATTGAGCATTTTTCTTGTAAACAGATTTTACAAAATGATTCATATAGTTTTAGATGAAATAAACATCTTCCTTTAGGTTGTTTTAAAACTCCCTTTAAAAAATGTTGTACTATTTAAAAAGTTTTTTCATATTAACTGAGTATTTCAGATGCAAGTTCGTCAAGCTTACTATGCAAAAGTTTTCTTGTGAATGTGTTATAAATATAAAATTTCTAAAATGTATGTAAATATAAAATTCTATTACTTTTATAAATATAAATATAAAATTCTATTACTTTAAGAGATTTAAGACTTGCATTTTTCTATGTATAATTTATCAAAGTTCAACTATAATCAAATATGTGACACTCACAAAACCTTTCTACGAAATTTTAGAGAAAAAAAAAAAAAAAAACACTTCATAAACTTGAATGTAAAAAATTAGGAAACGCATTAGCTTTCTAAGATATATGTCTTTAATTTGTACACAGAAGCAAAATTCGCGATTTTCAAACATTTAAGTAATCTTTTATTTATTCATTTGTTTAAATTGAAGTTCGTACGTCGGCCTTTAAAAAATGGGCTCTAATTCATGCTTATTATCAATTTCCAGAACGTAGCTGTAAACGCCTGGATATTTATTATCTGTGGTTTATAAGTCTTTACACATCTCTCAGAATTGCAAACAATATCATTAAAGCTTTTTCTAACATTAAAACATTAACAAACATTAATTAAAAAAAGATGTAAACATTTATTAAAAGTCTGCGCGTGCACAGCCAGCTGTGTCAAAAGATGGTGTTTAGATCTGTGGCACGCGATGAACGATTCGATCGACCGTCATCTTGCTGGTAGTTAAATCGAGCGATGGCAACGACTACCTATTTTTTTTTCAGCATTGGGAAGCCTATCCTGTTGCTTTGTATCAATGCATTTCCATATTATTCTTCCAGTTTTCATCAGATGCCAGTGCTGTTGTTAAAAATAATCCTGACAATTTTCCAAATAATCGACAATTTTTACGGAAAATGATGTGCTAAAAAGTAAAGGATTTTCGCGCAACTATGTCACCTTCAAGTATTTTTATAGAAATCTAATTTATTCTTCGCGACTGACAACAGTCAAAACGTCAGAGTTGAGTGTCCTCACGGTGCGGACACAGCTCGTTAACCCTTTAACGCTCAGTGTTCCCGCTCTGGGAACACCAAACTCTGACGTTTTGACTGTTGCCAGTCACGAAGAATAGATTTGATTTCTATAAAAATAGTTGCGGGTGACATAGCTCCACGAGAATCCTTTACATTTTAGCACGTCATCCCGTAAAAAAATAGTCACGATTCTTTTTAACAGCACTGACATCTGCTGAAAAATGGAAGAACACAAGAAACAGCTGGATAGATTGCCCAATGCTGAAAAAAAGGGCAGGCGTTGGGCACAGCCAGCTGTCGTCAAACAAGGGTCTCTCGATCTGTGGCACGCGATGAATGTTTCGATCGTCCGCCATCTTGCTGATAGTTAAGTCGCGCGATGGCAACGGCTGCCCTTTTTTCAGCATTGGGAAAGGGTTGCGCCTCAAAGGGTTAAAGGAAGATCGAAGTCTAAAAGTCAGACACGATTTTCATGATATTTTTAAATGATCCGTTAAAAACCCTTGAAATGGTTTAATAAATAAAGTAAACAATTAAAAAACAACCGTAAATAATCCGAAATATATTTTTTAAAATGCTATCATTTAAACTCGTCTGTAATTGCTGACATGTGTAGGTTGGGAAGATATGTCTCCCAGCCAAATGCTACATCATTAATTATCTTCACGGAACAAAAAAGCAAAACCGCATATGGGAGAAAAAAAAAGGTTTTTGAGTACAACGCCACCGGTGATTACAAGTAACATGGGAATCCTGCACCACCTAAAATAAATGAGAGAGGAAGGAAAAATTTCTAACACTTACCTTTTTTCTACCACCTTCTCGCATGACTACAGTAAATCATAGTGCAAGGATTAAAGCTGTACCTCTTTTCTAATCGAACAGTCGACAGCAATTTAAAAAATTAAAATGGGCTCTTTTGTTTTTTTATTAACTGTGGAAAAAAAGCTTTAACGTAGTGAGAAAAAAATTCGCTTTTTTTCACGTAAAAGTTCACTTTTTTTGTTTACGATATCAAAAAAAATGTACTTTGAAACAATTCACAGGTTTGCCATTATTATTTTTTTTCTAATGACCGGGTCATCACCTACTATCTCGACCACTATGAAGGCCGCAGATGTTGGTCATTTCATTATGGGGGCGCCTATTAGGCAGCCACAGTTGCGCCCTGTGAGTAGCTTCCTAATTTTGAACTAATTCCAGATGAAAGACGTATTATGATTTTTAAAGTAAATGAGTGGATTTATAACATTTATACGTTTCGGAAATTTCAAACTTAACATGTCTGAGGTCTACCAGTTTAACAGCGTTATCCACCCAAGACCATGGCTCCGCGAGTCGGGCAACCAGAATGGCCGATTTGACACTCGTAGAGAACACTGAAATTATGCTGGTCAGATGTCATGGTAACCCTTGTATTTGGCATAGCAAATACCCTTTACCTCACTAACCATTGAACTAACTTTTCTCTCAGAACTCGCGGGTTTAATGTTAGATGAATACGATCAAATATAAGACTTAACTTCTGGTGGACGAAAGTGTCCCACTGAAGCCTCTCACTCAGTTTTACGTTCAGTTAAAAAAAAAAAAAAATTTTTTTCAAAATGTAATTAAGTGCAAGCACATTATTCGTCTTGAGGCATATCGGCAAAATATTTCTTTTATAACAATTGTCTGAATCCTGAATGAAGTTCAATAGGAATTTATTAAACGCGAATGACTCTTAACATTAACTGCCTATTCAAGTTGCGCTTTAAATTTACTTATGGCTTTTGTAAAGTTTGGATACAATGAACTGCATTTTAACATATACCTTTTATTTTCACCTGCAGTATTACTAATAACAAGATTGTACCACGACGGCCGTTTGCGGTTCCCGCAAAAGGAGTCCAACTTAGATATCCAATTTACGGAAATGTTCAACTTAAGAAGTGTCACTCACTATTAAGAAACAGTTCTCTTACATTAAAAAAAAATAAATTATGATAGACTTGTACTTCGTAGTGTAAATTGAAAATTGAAATTTTTTAAGTTAATCGATACATATAATAAATAATACAGTGACACCTGTGTTAAACAAAATTGAAATAGACAGAAACATTTTTCAGTTTAAGCCAGACATCTGTATATTTTGTTGCTTAGTAAAGCATCCGTTCGAAAGAGTTTTTTTTTTGTATGCCGTGGAGTGTGCTTTTAATCCTTTAACGCGCAGTGTTCCCACTCTGGGAACACCAAACACTGAAGTTTTGACTGTTGTCAGTCACGAAGAATACATTTGATTTCTGAAAAAATAGTTGCGGGAGACATAGCTCCACGATAATCCTTTACTTTTTCGCACGTCATTTCCCCGTAAAAAATTGGTTACGATTATTTTTAACAGCACTGACATCTGCTGAAAAAATGGAAGAATGCGAGAACATCTGGATAGATTGCCCAATGCTGAAAAAAAAGGCAGCCGATGCCATCGCTCGACTTAACTACCAGCAAGATGGCGGACGATCGAAACGTTCATCATGTGCCACAGATCTAGAGACCCTTTTTTGACGCAGTTGGCTGTGCGGCACAGCCAGTTGCGTCAAAATAGAGTCTTTAGATCTGTGGCACGCGATGAACGCTTCGACCGTCCGCCATCTTGCTGGTACTTAAGTCGAGCGATGGCAACGGCTGCCCTTTTTTTAGCATTGGGAAAGGGTCGCACCTCAAAGGGTTAAGTAGGCTGTGATACTATTTGTTGCGGTAATAAGATCAAATTTCTTAGTTCTTTTGTGTTATGTATAATGATACTTGTAGGAGACAGTTTATAGAATTAACTTCTATATACTTTGTAGAGACAAGCATATTCAAATTTTTTTAAATATAATGTTAAACGCAGTTCAAAAGTCTTTTTTTTTCCCACGGACTTTTACAAGAATGAGGACAAGACGAATCAACTAAATGCAAAAGAGCGGAAAAATCTAAATAAAGATACAGTTAATAAAATGGAATTACATAATGTTTTGGAGGACAAAATAGTTACAATTATTGCTAACGGAATTTGAAAGCAAGATTAACATCCTGAACGTATAAAATCACTGAAGAAACCTCTAGAAGCGATTTCCAGAATGAGAAAAAAAAAAAGAACAGAGATAAGAATGCAAATCAAATTTGAGTAATGGAAAACCGACTAATGCAAAGTTATTTAATATTCGTACCTGCCAGACGAAACTTGTAAATTGCTCGCACGTGATCGTAAAAGCAGACCAGTGCCCATAACCCTTCTGTATGCAAGCAGCTCTTTGCCCATGACCGTCGACCCCAGATTTTGCTGCAGTCACAAGGAAAGGAACCTGGTGGGATATAAAAAAGAAAAACAGAAGTACTTATAAATGCTACTCGCTGTAGAAGCTTTTGCATAAAGCACTAATCATGGTTTTATTTGGGGTGTAAATGGACTTGGAAATGGAGCTAATGTGATGCTTAGGATCAATCGTATGTGAACTTAAATGGAACGTGTTTTTGATGTTTTTGTTCGAGTTAAATCTCCATAAAGGAATTCTTTTATCATTTCCATAAGAAATAACTAGAAGATGCTTTTTATTGATATTTTATGTCCTTTTTATTCTCTTTTAATCTACTTAAACGTGAAATTGAACACAATGGAGTCTTTTAGAGATATTTTAGATGCATGATCAACCTCTCGTTGATTTAATGGATTCCAGGTACTTAATGGAAGTAATTACCATATTTAGTACCGTTGCTAATATCGAAATAATTTGTTTCTCGAATTACCATGAGCACTTCGTATAAAAAGTTCAGCAATACGTTACGTTTTTTTTTTCGAATAAGCTGCGCGTTGTAGAAATTGCATATTTGGTAAAATGGAATGTTTTTGCAAGGAATCTTTCACCAGTATCTAATGTTGAACATTTACGTGAGTGTTTATTTAGGATAGAATATTGAAATAAATTATCCTGTATCATCCCAAGTTGTTAATTAAGCAGAAGTGTATTTATAGATAATTTTCGTAAATCTTGCAGCAATGAGAAATTTAAACGAGCTTTTATTTTTTCGAGTTTACAGGAGTGAAATATCCTGCTGTACCTAAAATGAATAGTTAATAAATAAAAAACATATTTATCATTTTCTTGCATTTGAAAGATTAATTATTTTTTTCAGGAGAACCGATAACACTTTTATTTAACCGTATGACAATATTGTAAATGACTAACACTACAGAAAATTATTATGAATCATGTATTTGACAACAACAAAATTATCACTCCCAGAAATTCATATTCTGCTTGATAATTGGATTTTCTGTTGTTTGTGAAATATTAAGAAAGGAAAATAATAAATTACGATGCATAGATTCAGAGTACGCCAAGCTTTAAGGACAAAACGCCCTGCTTTAGTAAATAGTAAAATGTAATTTTCTGCCAAAACAAAAGACGCTTGCATATTTCATTATCAGGTACAGAGCTGGGATGGGACATTGACTGAAATTTACGAAAACGTGCATTGTTTATGTCCCTTTTCTGTTAAAACTTGTTCTACCAAATTAGACCTTGGTAGAGTCTTAGCTGTGAATAATAATTATATACTTTGTGTTATTTTAAATGCATAATTGATCATAGATGAAATCCTTTGTTTGGGAAATTTGATTAACGCTCTAACAAGTTTTTAAACTATCATTGACTTCAACCCTCTGAAGATCACATTAGTGACCATACTATTTACGGCGAAGAGTATTAATTTTAGCCTTATCTCTAATTTTATCTGTAGAGTTCATCAAATATCTTGTGTATCTAAAATTATATATTATATATATTAATAATATTAAAAAAAATATTGACAAATAAAATGTATAGAAAGCATAAAGTGGACATAATTCGTTAATTTAAGTTTGAAATTTTTTCAAAGTTTTAACCAAATATATACTATTTAAAGAATTTTATTCCGATTCAAAACATTTTTAACATAGCGTATTTTGAACTGCAACATGCGTATTCGTAGTTAAAATTATTTTAGACAATTATGTATGATGAGTGTTTAAAAAATTAACTGATAAAAATGATTTTAGGTTCATGCTCTTACATAATGCGGAAAAGTACTTCGAAACAACTAGAGAAGGTTCTAAAGGTTCTAAGAAAATATAGAAGAAAATTCTAGTACTTGATTTTTTAAGTTTTATAGAACTTGTTCAAGTACTCTAAGAAATGATTTGGAAAATGAATTTAGTCTATAGTTACATTTATATTATTTTACAAATTGCCGTTCATGCAAATTATGATCTGTCTTAATTTTTGAAGATTTTACTGTGTTCTTGTTATAACGTTAATATGCGTACGCTTCGAGGTGTATTTTTAAGTTGTAGTGTAGCTGTTATATGGATGATTCTTTTTTTAAAATTTTTTATTTTCAATTACTATGACTTAATTTACTGAAACATATCTTTATTTAACCAAACTATATCGCAAATTTGAATTTGGGTGTTTTGTATTAAGTCCTTTTACCGCCATATTTATGCATGCTTTGGGGAAATAGTTAAAATATTTAAAAACTTGCATCTAGTTAGTATGCTATTTATAATTTTATGGCCGTAGCCAGCCCATCTGGCGCCACCGGCCTAAAGAAGTTTTCTGACATAGCTGGCTGTGCTAACACTTCTTTAGCTCTGTAAGCATGACAAAGAGAATTAGCATCTAAATTGGTCAGTGATTTCCAAAGCAAACTCACTTAATTGCAACCATTCGCTCGCATTGAAGTGCGAATCCAAGACGGGCGATCTTATCGACCGTCATCTTGTTGGTAGTTTTATTTATTCATTTGCCTGGAGAGGACAGCTCACGCCACTGAATGTGCCGTTTAGAGCTACGTACGACCTTCCTGGAGTTTCCCGCCACAATTTTGATCTTCAACAGGAGGTGGGAGACTTTTGAATATTGGCAATCCTCGGAAACTGCTAGCGAGCACCGAGAGGACTTTCGAAACCACGGATTGTACGTGCACGTACACCGCATGTACACGGTGGTCTTTAGTGGTACGCCGGTATCGAACCCGCAGCCTTTCGGTTACGTGTCCAACGACTTAACCGCTGGGCTACCACGGCCCAGCTAAATGGATAGGTGGCAACGGTTGCACCTTTTCATTGCTGGGCAGTCTATTCAGTTGGTCTTCTATATTGATGTGAAAATGCTTGCGCTTCAAAGGGTTTAACCCTTTAACGCGCAGTGTTGCCGCTCTGGGAACACCCAACTCTGACGTTTTGACTGTTGCCCGTCACGAAGAATAGATTTGATTTCTATAAAAATAGTTGCGGGTGACATCGCTCCACGAGAATCCTTTACTTTTTAGCACGTCCTTTCCCGTAAAAAATGGTCACGATTATTTTAACAGCACTGACATCTGCTGAAAAATGGAAGAATGCGAGAACAGCTGCATAGATTGCCCAATGCTGAAAAAAGGGCAGCCCTTGCCATCGCTCGACTTAACTACCAGCAAGATGGAGGACGATCGAAACGTTCATCGCATTCCACAGATCTAGAGACCCCTTTTTTGACGCAGCTGGCTGTGCGCGGGCACAGCCAGCTGTCGTAAAAAAAGGGGTCTCTAGATCTGCGGCACGCGATGAACGTTTCGATCGTCCGCCATCTTGCTGGTAGTTAAGTCGAGCGATGGCAACGGCTGCCCTTTTTTCAGCATTGGGAAAGGGTTGCGCCTCAAAGGGTTTAATGCCCTTTTCGGGAGCGATAGCCCCCTCCTTTGGGTCCGCCACTGTCATTCGAAAACCTTACCAAATATTCCATCTTGGGTTTAGAAAGGGAAAAGCGTAAGTCAAGCATCCTTTATTCATTCTTCCGTTGTACAGAGAAACACCCTAAATGGATAGGCGTGGGAGCTTTAGTGCCTGCTTCTAATTCCTTGATAACTCTTCCACGCTAATCATCAAATTACTCAGTCAAATGAGTTCGATTGCGCGCACAGGAGGTGAGTAATGACGGATTCTCTCTTCAATGCGAGCCAATGGTTGCAATTAAGTGAGTTTGCTTTGGAAATGACTGACCAATTTCGATGCTAATTCTCTGCTTGCCATTCTTACGGCATTGATTTATTGCGTATGAGCTACAGGTCAGGAAGAGTGTGTGCAAGTTCTAGAAAATGTGTTTAGTTCGTAGCTGATGCATGGAACTGAAAAAAAAAAAAATTTTTTTAGAGAGATGGAATGGATGATTTTTGTTGTGTGTGTGTACACAGGGTGTTTCAGAAAGGTGGTAACAGATAAGGGAGCAATGTAAATTGAAAAAATGTTCATAATAAGGTCAGAAATAAGACTCCGTTAAGAAAAAATTACTGTGGTTCATTTAAAAAGAGTTATACTTTTTAAATTTGCATATGACCCCTCCATACGAAAAAAAATCCCATTTAGTAAAATGTGCCATGTGCACTAATAAAGTTATATACAAAATTTCAGCCTGTCATCACAGAACGTCTCAGAGATATCTATGAACAATGATGATTGGGCTATACATGAATTTGAATATGAATGTTCATATATAGAGTGAAAAAAAATTTCTTTCGTAATTTCTGTACGACTCCTGAAATGCTATCTTGTGACATGATTTTTTTCCCTTCGAGAACCATTGATAAGTGGTTTAAATCAGCATACTTTTACCTACTTACCTCTGACTCTTTTTAGAACATAATTCTCAAATTTGTACAGCACCTCATCAGTGCAGGCGCGTAGCCAGGAAAATTTTTCGGGGGCGGGGGGGATATGAGCTTATTTGTGTATAAATAGACGGAATTTCATCACTAATCCAAAAATTTCGGGGGTGATATATCCCGATATCCCCCCCCCCCCTGGCTACGCCCCTGCACCAGTGTATGGGGCACATTTTACTAATTGGTAACGTTTTTATGCAGGGTTCAAGAGCAAATTTGGAAAGTGTTAAAAATTAACTGTTTATAAATTAACGAGAGGAATTTTTTCTTAGCGTAGTCTTTTTCATTAACCTTATTTTGAACATTTTTTAAATTTACATTGCCCACTTATCGTTAATAGTTAAAGAATTAAATTATGTTACCACGTTTTGGGGACACGCTGCATATATATATATATATACACAGTCAACTCCGGTTATAGTGAACTTCTGGGGACCATCCAATTTCGTCCATTATATTCGTCCATCCAATTTTCGTCCGAAGCTCACTAAAGCCGAAGTGTTCTCATGGTGAACAGAGATACTGTTTGTGAATCGGGACTAATGGTTTGCGTTCACTATATCAGGAGTTGGTATATTTTTTCAATCAAATGTTAGTCCCGAGAGTGAAGTTAGTAGTAAAAAAAAAAAAAAAAAAACTTTGTGTAAAAAACCCATACACAGAAAAAGAAAATTATGCGTGCTTTTTACGAAAATTTTTTATTTATTTCATCTTTTGACACCAGTTTTCTCAAGTTGGTAGTGTCCAAGGGTCGTGTCCAAACTCAATGTTTCCCGACCACTGGTCAGCGGACTGGTGCTAGTCCAAGTAATCAAATTTATTTAAAAAATGACCAGTAGCAACTGTCATAAAAATTGTATTCGTATAACACTTGGTTTAATAAATAAAATACATATTTATATAATATCTATTATTTTGGTTGACGTCTGCCCGTGAAATATTTTTCTATTTTTGCCGGTCCGCAGATGCAAAAAATAGTTGGGAAACACTGCTTTAACCCCTTACCGTCTTTCCGTTGAAGCGTTCAGTCAAGTGCACTGCATACATTTTTCATGTTTAAGTTAATCTAGTGTTGAAATCATTTGCTGTTATCAGGGTCGGACTGGCTCCTTTGTGGGCCCTCGGCTAGAGATGGAAAAGCGGCCCCGTATCGAGGAATTTAGAGGGAATAAAATATTAGAATATGCAGTATTTGAAAATTATACGTTTGCGTGCAAAAAATCCACATTTAACTATTTTAGAGCTTTTGGAGACCCTGACTCTTTTTTTTTGGGGGGGGGGGTTCAAGTCGCGGGGTCTGTGTGGTCCTCCGGTGTGCCACTGTGTAAAAGCGTAAGATTTCTCGAAAATAAATAATCAAATTACTCTGATATATATGTATATATATATATATATATACCGGGGGATTCGCTACCAGACTGACACACGCAGGGGGTATAGGTTGCACAGAGACGGTTCAAAATCACATAGCAATGCCGGGTCAGAAGCGCTCATGTAAGTGTTAATAATCACTGTAGAAGCATTGTTCAAGTGATAGTAAACTCTCCGACCATGGGTTTTCAAAAAATAATCCCTCTTTCACCGATTGCACTTGATAAAAATTGTTATTTCAGAATGGATTCATTCATTACATTTATGAAATTGTCTGAGGAAAGCCCATTGTTTATGAAACTTCGTTAAGAAATTAGACGCACACTTCAACGCTTCTTCCAAAGTGGTTATTAATAGGTACATGAAGACTATGTATGCGACCCCACAGTGATGCTTGCTTCTAAGCCTTCTCTGTAGCCCCTACACCCCCTGCAAGTTTGTCAGTCTGGTAGCGAATCACCCTGCATATATATCGAATTATTCCAATTATAAAGTAGTATATCCATTTTTGTGGGCATCACCGGAGCCCCCTTGGGCTGGAGTCCCTCGGTAATCGCCGACCAGGCCAGTCCGGGTTATTAGTATACATTTTTATGTACTTAAAAAAATCTTCCGTTCAATTCACAGCTTCTAATGTGTTCATTATTCATTTCAGCCAATCCATTCCGATGCGACTGTGCCATGCAGTGGGTTGCCACTCATCTGAAGATGAGCAAGAACAGGCGACTGTCCAGAGAGTGCGAAACAGTCGAGTGCCGGTTGGAGAACGAGACCATGAAAGTGCTGGAGTACTTGGAAAACACCGACTGCAAGAAACCGGCGACCAAACCTCGGCTGCCGCCGGCTTCCATCACCAACTTGGTGACGAAATCCACGGACGTCGTCCACGCCGAACTGCACAGCCAGAAGCTCAAGCCTGCGGCTACCGCATCTGCTGTTTCGGAAGGTACGGAGGCCACTTACCTCAGCGATGTCGTGAACGATGGAGCCGAAGTGAATGATTCAGAGCCCGACAGCGCGGGGATGAACGCAGAGTCATTCCTGGTTGTCCTCTCAGCTTTACTCGTTCTAACTATCCTTGGACACCGAAGGGAGGTGTGATTTTTGTGTTATACTTAATAGGGTTGTCCTTGACAGTTACTTAGTTCGAGATGAACAGTGTACTTTTTATGCCGAAACGTATGTGACTTGGACATTTTTTTAAGAGGTGGGAAGAGATGGTTTCTTCTGTACTTTTGTTGTGTAAACTGAGAATGTGTGGTCCCTAAACAACGTGAAAAACTTTATAAAACGGAACTGAACTGCCACTGTTTATGTAAAAACTGTCTTTAAAGTGTGTACTAATTGCATTGATTAGCTACAAACGATAATTGCTGTTTTTTTTGTTTTTGTTAATATAGTAAGAAAACATTTTGAAAAATACCAGGGTCTTGCATTAATTTTATGTTAATGAGTCACATAGTACTGTGATTTAGCACTACAAGATGTAAATTCATGTTTTGTAAAAAAAAAAAAACTTTAAAAAGTGCTTTCTTACTAGTGCGAGTGCTGTGCATTTAACGCTGAAATATATATATCATTTCAAAAATTTTCCAAGCATTGATAAATAATAATAATGAATAATAATTAGATAAAATTAGAAACATAAGTGAATGTGAAGTTTTTACTTTATGTTATTTTTACACAAAAAAAGCTAGAATACGTGTCCCTCCCCCCATCAGCATAAAAAAAAAATTGAAATCTGACTTAAAGAAGTCATCTGAGTAACGTATAAAAACTGTATAATTGACTTTGAAAAGTTTGAAAAGCAATTAAAAATTATTAAAGGATTTGAATTTTTTTTCGTACTAAATAGCTCACACAATGTTTGCAGTTTTTTTCTCTGTTATGTTAAAGGCTAATTTTGAAATAAATAATTGTCTTGATTTAGAGATACATGTATTTAATATTAACATCATGCAGAATATGTAAGAACAAGCCTCTCAATGAAGAAGTTTTTAAATTTCGATAAGTATAAGAAAATACTTTTAATAATTTAAAATTACACAATGCAAAAACTCTACTAGTTGAACAATTTTATCTTTCTTAAATAATTATAGTAAAGCATAAGTTTGTGTAGTATTTATTATTGCATGTTATCAATAATAGAATTAAATCAAGTTCATTGTATTTAACAATTGATTGATTTTGTAATACAATAAAATTAATGTAAATAAAAATTTTCTTATCACTTTATGAAAAATGCAATTCTTATTTAAGGGTTAAATCTATAGAATCATAAAATGTAGAGAAAAATTGTATAAGTAGAGAATTTATCGAACTGTTACATATTTTGAAAATATATTTTTAAGTCTCCCGTATAAAAATACTGGTCGCCGAAATTTTATCACAGTTGAAAATTCTTATCGGTTTATGATTGATTAGGACCTCTTGTCAGCTTGCTATTTATTTACTGCAGATTATTTATCAGTAACATTTATTTAGATACATATAAAATATAAAAACAATTACCTATCGATAAAAAATGATTTGCACTTTAATAAGTGAAATATTTATCATATGATTCTTTAATGTTGTGTGAACACTTCAAGCTTCGAGAATGTTGAAAGCCTAAATCTCTGAGAAACTCTGCGAACCTTTATTGTTTTGACAGTAAATTTTGTAAAAAAACATTAAAAAAAACTGCATTTGCATATTTAACTAATTATAAAATAACTCTGACGCGCCACAAGGTATGTGTTATATCTATTAGAAGTCCAGGATCCTCCACAAATGGACTACTTCTAATACAGATTTGAGGTGTGATCTCTATAAGTCCCAAAAAACATCTATAATATTCAGAAGGTACACAAGAGATTTATGTAGAAGTAACATAGATAACAGGTCCAGAATATATGGCGATTCCGGACTTAGCAGATTTTTTGAATTTGTGTAAAAAAATGCCTGGCGAAGATTGTAAAATAGTTATAGTAGGCAATTTATATTATTTTAAGATAGATTTCAATTCCGAAGAAGTGTTTTATGGAAGAGAAGACAAATACGGTACACTCATAGATTATGATACACTTTCCAAATGGTATTTATAAAGGTGAAGTATAGTTTGACTATTCCAGGCGAAGATTGTAAAACAGCTTCAGTAGGTGATTTTAAGATAGGTTTTGATTCCAAAGATGTGCTTTATGGTACTAGAAAGAGTTGATTCCTATTTTAACGCCCCCACTCTGGCCAACCTAAAAAATCGCTGCACTTTGGCTAGCTTTGCAGTCGTGGGTCTCTCGGAGTTATGCACAAGTTTCAAATGCTCCCAAAAGAACTAGATGAAAACTAAAGTAAACAAACTAGCCATAAGCGCGCCAGTTAAGGAATTTGAAGACACTTAATTATTAAAACTACATTAATTGCCAACCCAAAATAAATAAAAATATAACGGAATGCTGTACTTGCATGTTGTTCCAAATCGCCATTTTATTTCTAGATTACGATTGCCACATAAATACAAAAAATCGTCATGGTAACTGCATATGCATGGTAACTGAAAATAAGACCTATTATTTGTAATTATAAGACTATGACAAGGTTCAAGGTTGGTATGAGAAAAATGGGATTGGTATAAAACTTATGACCAGTGCCGACGTCTTGGGAAATCAGGAGTCTACAACTTGCAATTAAGACTTGTAACGGAAGAGAAAACAAGGCATTCAGTGATTAAGCAGGAAAATAAGTTAATTTTAGGTTCATACCTTCCCCCCCCTTTTTTTTAGCAAGATGCGAGAGGTATTTAGAGCACCATCTTTTCAATCATTAAGAGGGATTTTAACGAGCAGGGCGTCAGTCTGAATTTTAGACTGGCTTAATAGCCGTCTCTAAGCACCAAAGTGTCTGCATAAAGAAAAGTGTATTAATTGCGTTTCATCCATGTGAGCTTGAGACTTCAGGTTAAAGCGACGCCTTACATAGATTTAATTGCATTTCCAACAGCATTCTAACTCTGGGTGGCAGTTTATAACATTATAAGTGTCCTTAATTATTTATTTCATGTTCTAAGAAAATAAAGAAGAAACAAGTTGGATTACATGCCTTTTTAATCAATGAAAGTTGGAAGCACTATAACTGTATTTAAATATCAATTCCACATTTATGCTTCTTTTAACTAAGTATCGTGCCATTAACTTCAGAGACTTTTTGATTTGAAGATTTTTATGACAGTTTATTGTACTATAAAATTGAATACATAATATCACAGACACCTAAAAATTTCCAATCCATCCTGAAAAATTTTACAATACATATGCATTCATTAAAAATTTATGTCAGCAAATGGTAAATACTAGGGATCGACCGATACCACATTTTAGCCGATGACCGATACCGATACTTTACCTATAAATTCATTTTCAGAAATAGCCGATACCGATACTTTTAAGTTATGGTATCGGCCGATACCGATACTTAACCGATACCGATACTTTACATAATTTAATGTCATTTAAACCTGCCTCTATTGGGCAGTTTTTGTAACGAGAGTGTAGTTCTCGTTAAAATGAATAACAGAATGATGAAATTTGATCCCAGTAGAAAGCATTAAAAAGAAAAAGCAGTGGATACGTTGAGCTCTTACTATATGTGTCTTTTTTCGGTTCATGCTTCGATTTTGGTAGTAGTTCTAGTCTTTCTTTTCTATTCAAATTATGCCAACGAATGGCCGAATTTATAAAAAAGCTGAGCACTGGGAAGCATCTTAGTGTGCAGGTTCGGAATTCTTTCTCCTCGCGTTATCGATCGTGGTCGCTGTCGATCTAGCAGTCTAGAGTTTTGGGCGATTTTCTCCAGATGTTACGTGAATATGCGTTAGACTCCCTTAAAATGTCCTCCGCCGAAGCCCCCACCCTATAGGTAGATGCCCCTCATTTAGGCTTGACAGAACACAAACACTGGGGGTGGGAGTTAAAGGGATATAAGATAATCCATTTCATTTCCAGTGCCGACTGGTGCAAATATTTAAATCAATTTTTCTCAACCTCTATTTTGTCGCCTAATTGTTGCTATGAGCCAGATAAAAGGTTTCCATATTAGACGCAAAACAGCTTCCTGTTTGCTCTTACTATATGTGTCTTTTTTCGGTTCATGCTTCGATTTTGTGCTTACAAAAGTAAACACATGAAATTTATTCAACTTCAAAGCTTGCAATTTTTATTTAGATTTTCTTTAATTATAATTCTTTCACATATGAAAATATTTTTTAGATTACTTAAACTGCATTAAATTGTGATAATGTATAAACTGTACAGTAGTATGTAAGTACATATGTATTTAGATATTGTTAATTAAATACGTATATAAATTCTTTCCTTAAAATGCATAATAAGTTCACATTAATTAATGGTTTTATTTATCTGCGCCAGTTATTTAACCACTAAGTGAATTATTAAATGTTTTAGCAAGATTTCTGTTTAATATGAACTCATATGATCATTTTTAAGTTCTTTTTGAAAATCCAAATATTTTGGTTCTCCGGACAGGGTTAAGTCACAATTAATCCGGAAGGATCCATGTATTTGATCTTTTCCGTACGAAGAGCAGGTACACACCAATTAGTCCTGTGTTTCCCTTACATATAAACCAAATACTATTATTCACAAGAAATATGTTTTTTTATCCCAAAATTGGAAATAAACTATATAATAATTAGTATTACTAATTATACTAATACAGCTTTAATTTTTTTAATTAACTATATAAATAAAAATTAGATATTGATAATTATTACACTTCTCAAAACAGAATGATACACAAATCTGTAATTGCCCGAGATTATAAGTTTCTCTATAGCGAATTTTTCAACTGGAACCAAGCGAGTTCGTTATAGGGAGATTCAATTGTGTGTGTGTATATATATATACACACACAAAATTGAATCTCCCTATAACGAACTCGCTTGGTTCCAGTTGAAAAATTCGCTATAGAGAAAATTTTGTTGTACAGAGATTAGAGATTTTTGCAGTTATTTCAACAAATATTACAAACTTTTTAGTTGTCATATATATGTGTATATATATGAATGAACTCTTTTTCGAGTCAACACAGTGAGAAAATAAACGTTCATAAAACTGAAGTAAAATTATAGCCTACCTCTCGACATTTGTTTTTTGCAATCCTTTCAAAGAGCGTATTTAGTGCTGGGCACGAATTCAAAATAATTTAGAAGAATAGGCGATTCTCCTGTTAAACTGTCATCTAACGATTCTTCGTCCATAATTTCGACCACACTTGGTGATACGACATCCTTTTAGCGATGGTTACAATTTAAAAAAAAAACACAGTTCGAAAACACTCGCACAAACAAATGTGCCAATGAAACGACGCCTCTCATCTCATTACCAAAACAAGGATTCTAGAATGGTGTTGCGACTGCGTTGTTTTTTCTAAAAAACGAAGTATCGGTTGAAAAGTATCGGTGAAAATGGATGAAAGCAACAGAAACCGATACTTTCCCGATACTTTTAGAATCGGAAGAACCGATACCGATACCTAAAAAAATTGGAGGTATCGGCGCCGATACTATCGGTTGCCGATACTATCGGTCGATCCCTACTAAATACTGTATTTATTAATCTAACGAACCGCTCGTAACACTGAGGTTGTAGGGGAATTTTATGGATCAGAAAATCAGATATTTTTTAAAGTCATGCTTGCTGTTCAAACGTATGTCTGTTCAACAACAACAACAACAAAAAAGAGTGATCAGAATTCCCCTTAATTAAAAATGTCAAATGCTTCGGTCACTTAAACACTTATCTATAACCTCCGACACACTATCCATTTGTGAAACTTCGCCAAATACAGCCTGAGTAAAAACTAAAGCTAGTAAAAAATTTCGAGAAAATGGAAAAATCATAAACTGACGATTATAAATAGCAGGATAATAATATGAATATGAGGATAATAATGGTCAATCAAAATGTCATTTGATTGATCATTATTTAAAAATGCTGCAAAATTCAATTGTAAAAATTTTATTAACAGAAAATATTATAGAACGCACAGATCAATATTTAAGCTTGAGTAAAAACTTACCAACATACAAAATACCCCATATAGGACAAAAAATACAAACTTTTAGAAGCTTGTGCAGGAGCCATTTCTTCGAATTACTTGAAATATTGTTTTTTTCATGGATGAAACTAGTTTTTGTTAAAGTTTGGGGGCCTATTTTATACCACTCGTCTTCAATAGTAGATTTCAGCTCTACTGATGATGTAAAACGTCTCCCATTTCCATAAACTCTTCTTGCAAAATCACCCCCTAAGTTATCTATTAGGTTGAGATCTGGAGACTTACCTGTCCATTTAAAAGTTTCAACATTGCTGACTTAAAAACAATTTTTTGTACTGTTGCTCGAATGGATAAGTGCATTATCTTGCTGATATTTCCAATTTTCTCCAGCATTTTCAAGATTCAGCATTTGGTAAAAGGTGACTTTCTAGGACGCTTGTTAATTCATTTTACCAGAAATGAACGTAATTCCACGAACGTAATTAAACGAACCTAAGCACACAGGTCAACACAGAGCCTTCATCTAATTGGCGCTGGGAGAATATTTCTTTTCTTTTCTTAAACCATGTCAATAGTTCTTCCGTCCGTCTGGTTCATCAAAATTCAATTTTTTTTTCATCAGAAAAAATTATTTCTATCCATTGGTTAATCCCAGGTCATTACTTGTTGGCTGATGTTCAAACGATCTATTTTGTGCTTCTGCAGCATCTGAGATTGCTGTATAAATGTAACTTCCAGACCTTCTAATTGTGTTGTATATTGTTTTTTGACAAATGTCTAATTGTTGACTGCAGTCTTTGATCTTCCTATCTTTATTGCAATAGTACGGAAACGCATTCCTGCTGAAAAAGACCTTCAACCTGGCCTCTTTCATGATCAATTAAGTTCTTACCTTTTGTCATCATCATCTTAAAAAGCAAGATCGCTCAGTAGCTGAGTTGGAATCCGTGTTTCCAACTTTGGTGGCAACGAAATGGCTGAAAAAGTAGCCGGAAATGGCTAAAAATGTTTTCAAGCTCAGAAAAAAAAAAATAAATTATTCACTAGAGTTTACCTCTGAATGCTTGTGCTGCTGAAATATGCTTATCTGAAAGTATTTTTTGAGTCATTTGGACTTTCATTTTCGATTTACAAAATATTTCGGTATTGCCAGTTTACCAAGATCTAGCCACATATTGGCTAAATCGGCACACATAGCCACAAAAATATTCAAATCTATTCCCAAAGTTGCTAAATTGGCATCGCTGGCTGGAATGAATAGGTTTATTATCGTGAGATTCGTCAAGTCTTCCGCTGAGAAAAGCAGTTATTGCATTTTTGTCTCCTGTTATGTATATTTCGGGCTATAATCTTTTATGAATTCTGTTGAAATCCCTTGTTAGAGGGCTGTGTATATTAACTATAATTTTTGGCAGCAAATAAAGCGCTTTTTTTGTTTATAGAAATCATTTCCAATAATTCTGAAAAAATACTCTAATATTTTTGAGCGTTATTTAAAATCATCGAAGGAATTTAATATTTTTGTTCGAGAGATCACGCGAGGATGTAGAGGACAGGGGCGTAGCCAAGGGGGGGGGGGTATCGGGATATATCCACCCCCGAAATTTTTGGATTAGTGATGAAATTCCGTCTATTTATATACACATATAAGTTCATATCTCCCTCCCCCCTGCGAAAAATTTTCCCGGCTACGCACCTGGTAGAGGAAAGGGAAGTTTTTTTTTTTTTTTTTTTTACCTTTCTCATAAAGAGATACACAAAAAAATCTATCTTTAAAAAGAAAAAAAATTCATTCTTTCGTTCATCACATTAATTTATCTTGTATTTAATTTTAGACCACCCTTATTTTATCTTAACCATTAGCCACACGATTTATGTTGGGGAAAAAAAAATTCTTTAAAAAACACCCCACAATATATTTCCCCCTTTGTACAGGAAGTAAATGTAATTTGTTTCCAAAAGAGATATAAATTGCCCTGGATTCTTTCCACGGAGAAACAATATTGGGATCCTCTTTCGAATGTATCACATTTTATGTCTGCATGGCCATCTGTTTACACAGTTAACAAATGACATCCATGCTAAACATACAGCTGTCTCTTTAAAAAATAACAGTTGCGTCGACGGTGAAAGAATTGGTCGTAATGGAATTTCGACCTTCAGTTGCAGTTCCAAATGAGCTTTAATCTCTTCCTGGTTCGTTTTGTTCCAGCACCTATGTCTTTGTCAGGGAATTGGACGTTGATTGTGCATGGGATGACTAAGTGACATTTATGACAGATAAGATATTGTAAACAACTAAGAGGAATCATACCGAAAACATGGCGTGTGAAGCAGAGACATATTTGCAAATGTACTATTCCGTAACAAATATTTAATTTGTTGTCTCTCTTCCCGTTAACACACAACGGTTAAAAAAAGCAAACTTATCTATGTTCATAGTTGCTTCCACCATTGTGAACTAGCCTTTGTGCGGTGCAATGTTGACAGAGCCTGGTTATAACCATCTGGGGTCCCGGGCATTGATGAATTTGGGGGCCCCCAATCTATGAAATTTGTTTTATTTTTCATAAAATTTTGATATAAAAAAAAAATATTTCAGAACAACATTTGATATTGGAGGCCCTGGGCAAAGTCCCGATTTGCCCATGCGATAATAAAGCTCTGAATGTTGGGCCATAGCAAGGCCTTCAACCGTCCTTTCCAGATGATAGACATAGAAAAGAAATCTCTGTCGTCATTCCTTTGTGTCTTGGGGCATGAACAAGTTTAAATTAACCAAAAAATATGTGTTTTTAGTACCAGCTCTTACAGCCAAATGTATGAGAGTTATTTTCTTCGTGTGTAAAATAAACAAGGTATTCTACATAACTGCTTTCGACGGAGAGCATTCTTTTATAAACTCATATAGTAGAAACCATGTCTTTAACTTTAAAAACTCTAAATAGTTTTAGATGAGGAAAAAAATTTACTGCTATCTTTTATAGCATTCTCAACGTCATAACTAATACATGGTAAGTATTATTTACTTTTCCAAGATATGTATTCAGAATCATTGGAATTTTCAGTTGTTCCCAACGCAGAGGCGTTGCTAGGGTTTCAGCGCCCGGGGACAACTGACGATTTTGAGCCCTTTTCTGTTCACCAAAATGCAACAGGGAAGATTTTACACACAATTGGGCACCCCTTGAGTGTTGCGCCCGGGGACAGATGCCCCTCCTTGATCCCCCCCCCCTAGCTACACCACTGCCACAACAAAGCAGTAAGCAAGAGAGTTAGCATCATTTTCATGCTTATGATTAATTATTTTTTGTAACATTTTAGTGTATATAGGACGTAACTACCATTTAGAAGCGTACTGATTAAGATTTAGAACTGAATTTTAAATTTTGATTTTGTTAATTTATGACAACTGTCCCCGATAAAATGCATCCACTCTGTGAACAATTAAGCTTTCTATAAAACTGAATAAATGACACTATTTGCCACCAGCATGTTACTGAGCATAAAGAAAATCTACTAGATCTCATGCACATTTGCTAAATTTTTTGCTTTGGCAGTACCGGCCTGAGAGCAAAATGGTACTTGTGCAAGAATGATTTTTGCCGCCCCTTTCAACGAAAATGGGCATAAATACATGTCTCTATATATAGTACATCGGTATATATATCGATAGGCGTACTGTACTGAATTTGTGGGTAAGGAGACAACTCCAAACAATATTTTATTTGTTGAACTATATTCAAATGGTTAACTTCCATTCAAAATTACATAAAAATGTTAGATTTTACCGCATTATTTTTTTACATTTTTTTCGAAATGAGGCGACCCTCTCTAAATTACATGTGTGCGACCTCACACCCCAAAGGCCAGATCTGGTTCTTGAAATAGCTTTTATCTCTTGATGCCTCAACAAGGCTATCCGATTTCTTCACTTTCTTTACAGAATTATACATCTATAGTTACAATCATTACCACTCTCCAATACCGTTATTGTAATTAGTAATTGTTATAGTATAGTAATTTATTATTGTAATTAGTATAGTTTGTTTCCACAGGAAGTCAGTGTTTATGATATTATTGCCTTCTACCCTAAAAATCAGAATCATACATTTTGTTCATTCTTTGATCATGGAGTAGGTATTTTCATGTTAAATATGTACATTATATGTTATAATACAAAATAAATTTAACTTAATTTTTGTACAAAATGCTAAATTTAAAATCACAATTTATTTTAAAAATACCTAACAATAAAAGCTTAAGTGAATTTAAAACGCACTAATTTTTTTGCTTTAACTTTTTTTTCTCTTAAGAATTAATTTTAACTCTGGCCAATTTTCAGTTTAAGATACCAAAAAAAAGAAAAAAAAAAAGCGCACTTCGTAGTCACAAACATCCACTCCATTCAAAAATAAATTTTAAAAACATGAAATATTTAATTACCATCTAAAAAATGTAGAATGAGATAAGATTCCTCGAGTATTATATGAGCCAAAAAGTGATGCAATTTTTTTTAAACTTTAAATTCAAACAAATGTTTTTAACAAGTTTTTTGTGATTTTAAAGGAATAGATTAATTTTGTTACATTTTAAACAAGAGTTTCATTGATGACTTTTTTTTTTCTTTCAGGAAAGATAAGTGAAAAAAGCGGAGGGTGGCTGCCCTCCTTCCTTGGAGGGCGAATTTCGAAATCTATTAAAAATTATTTTTAAATATTCGAGTGGGTTTCATTTTACAGCAAGAATTTTATGGATACCGCTTTTTTACTTTGAGATGAGAAGGATACGTGAAAGGAGCGCATTGGCTTCTTAACCGCCATAGGTTCGTAATTTTGGGGAATTCCGTCTTATCGAGCAACTACGTTACAAACCTCATATACGTGCCAAATTTCGTATATTAGCATAAATCATTTCGGCTAAGCAAAATTCGAAAACACTTCTTTCCAGTCTTTCGAAAATATATTAAATTAATGGATAACTTGATATTCAGAAATTTAAAAAATGTATACAGTTTTACGTTTTTAAACTAGTCCTCACTATCTACACCATAGATTGGCAATCACCTGTATACTAATTTTATTTTATTTGAAACATATGACTATCCTCATAAACCTGAATGTACTGAGGCACTTTTGAGTGTGCTTCTACAAAGAGCTATTTATGGTTTTTTCACTCCTTTCAAAAGGGTACATAGTATAGCAACGCAATAGGATGTATAGATTGCGTAGCGGTCTATACCTACTTACGGCAGCTAGACCAGGGACAGACTGGCAATCTGAAATCGCAATCACTTTTAAACTTGGAAAGGGTCATAAATTAAGGAAAATATAGTGTTAGGATGGTAACGTAGGTATATCATTTTTTGTTTCTTTGCTGCTTTATCTTTCTTATTAAATATAACTCAACATTTTATTGCTCTATTTGAACGAGAAAAATATTTGGCATTGGAAAAAGAGGCAGATTTTTTTAAATCCATGTGAATTCTTCTGTTTATTAAAGTATCACCTATGCCAGAGGTTCCCAAACTGTGTGTCGCGGCACCCTAAGGTGCCGCGAGCATATGCCAGGGGTGCCGTGGAGATAATCAAGAATAGTGTTTTGGTGAAGTATAATCAAATAATTTCCTCTGAGCCGGTATCTCACAAAATGTAGCCAAGCCAGTGACCAAGTAGGTGAAAAGAAAAAAAAAAAAATCAGTCAAGTTCGAGAGAGTTCAGTGTCCAGTAGCCTCTCTTTTACAGGAACTCTCTGAAATGGGAGAGGAGTGTCAAAATTCTATATCCCTTTCCCAAGAGAGAACTTTCTTGGTAGTTAGACCTATAAACAACATAAAAGAACTAATGAAAAATGCATCCAAACTGTTTCATTCTAACCTAATTGCTTTAAAGGTAGCCTACCATGGAAGTTTTCAGCCTGAGAAGGGTGCCGCGAAATGTTTTTAGCCTGACAGGAGTGCCGCGGCGAAAAAAGTTTGGGAACCCCTGACCTATGCAGTGGCCATCTGTTTAGATACACATTAATAAACTACATCCATGCTCAAGATTTAGCTGTCTCTGAAAAACAAAACGCTTGCTTTGGTAGGGAAAGAATTGGTCGATTAGATTTCGACCTTCGGTGTAGCACAAAATGAGCTTTTATCTCTTCCTGGTTCGTTCCGTTTCTAGCACCTCTATAGTCTTTTTTCTTTTCGAGAGAGATTAAGAAGTTAATTGCGAACGGGGCGATTAAATCATATTTATGTCGGTCGAAGTTCAGGAGCGGAACAAGTGTATTTTCTTAGGAAGCTCCACTGAAAAAGGTCCGAAAACTAAAGCGTTAGAGAATGACAGCGTAGGCAGGTCATTTCTCACTTCTCTGCCGCTTTATCTTATTACTTTCAACAATTTAAACTGTTTGTCGTGTTATTCTGGAGAAATAAATTGTGTTTAGCGCTGACACTTTTTTGTTAAATGGCAAACAAAAACTGTCATTTTTAATTTGACTGAAAGTTTTTGCGACGTTGTTTTGGGTGCCAGTTTGTGCTCTAATTTTTTGTAAATGTTCTAAGGTTTTCGTGTCAGTTATGCTTTTCATTAACAACTTGCAAACAGCAACATTATCTCATTAAAAATTATGTTTTAAACAAAACTCTTTTACATAGTCATACAAAATTTTACTAAGCATTGCATTTTGTCGGCTGCAGTTGTTTTATGTGTTTTAATGGTGTATTCGAAACGAAGCATATTTTTCATTTTTACTTAAACACGAGAGCTCAAAACTCCTCACTAATTCCAATTAGTGATGCAGAACTAGCGTATGGGTTCATCACTGAGAAATTTTATATTTTTTACACTACTATAGAAACTCAGTTTCTTATTCGAGCAAAATAGTGACCTTACCATTAAAAAGTGAATTTTGCATTTTGAAGGTCCATTGTTCCTTTTAATCATTATTGAGGAGTGTGCTTTAGGGTGCTGTATTGACTAGGGCCCACGAAATTTAAAATATATTCCTGGGCTCGACAATGGTCTGTAGATCTTTTGCTATATCGTAGTTAACTTATCGCTTATTCAGTTAAGTTCATCGTGGTTTTTTAAGGCGATAAATTTACCAGTCACGCTTATACAGACAGCTTAACACTTGCTCTCCGTTATTTTTTGTAGTAAAATTATCTATTACATTCATATTGCTTTACGCTTGTGCGGTGTTATTATTAATTTAAAACGTGGGCTGTTAGCAGTCCAAAAAGGGTTTCCAAAAAAAAAAGGTGATAAAAAATGTTGGTGCTGTGAAATTAATAAAAAATTATGTAAAATAACATACATGAAGAGTGCGATTGTTTCATACTTTTAGGGTACACTCTAAAAAGTGTGATTCTGATTTAAGAGACACAATTTGAACATTTGTCACTCTGAAATTTGATTTCCTTTTTAATATTATATGAGAGGTGCATTTGGTATGTGGCTGTCATATAGAAGGCACAATCTGCTTGTGCCTTACGTTAAGAGGCACAGTTTTAAGAGTACTTTTACTTTGTTCATTTCGTATTATTTAGCCTTTACAGGTAGAAAAGTTAAGTTATTAAGAGTTTAATCTAGTGTACTTGTCTGTACGGCAGAACCCATAAAGGGTGGACCTTTTGTACCACCCTAAAATATCATATTGATGTTTTTTTTTTTTGTTTCTTTGTTTTGTGCGTGTGTTATTTTACAAAGTTTTAACTAATGCTACCTTTTAATACCATTATTTTTTTCAGAGTTCTTGTTAATATTCTGCTGCTTCTTCTCCAATTTTCACTAACCATGGCTAGCTACCGGAACCTTACCCCCTCGGTAAATGAAGGATTGCAGTACAGTACGGTCGATAAGTTCCATCTTATATGAATCGTCATTATACGAGTCACTCCCAAAGGGGGCTCAGAGCGTTTCAGGGGGGGGGCGCTAAAAAAACCAAACAGCAATTAGTGGTGCCTTTAAAAATCTTTCTAATTTATTCTTATTTTTACTTAAAAGTATAACTATTTTCGCTTAAAGTGTTCATTCAAATTTTAACATATTTTTGTAGAAAAGTCGACAAAATGTTCATTGTTGAGGAATAAAAAACAATGTATGCTGAAAATTGTGAGGGCGGACGCCACCGTAAGTTTGTTGGCGGGGGGCGCTACGCTAAAAGGTTGGGAACCGCTGACTTAGAATATACACATATATGAGCATCATCATCATCAATGTAAATCAATTCAGCATCATCAATGCAATTAAGTCGAAACATCTGTCTCATTCTTTTACCGTATTATACGAGTCTGTCTTATCGTGCTACATGGGCAAGGTCACACTTTTTCCTCCGTGTTATACGAATCCATCTTATATGAGGCCGTATTATACGGGAGTTTATTGTACTATAATTTAAATTTCAGAACAAAAGGAAGAACTACGAGCTTGATGTCGGTGAAGATGAAAGTTACGTGAATGATTCCTTATCTTTTGTTTATTTTAAACATACTTTAAATATCACTTAATCTGATGATTAAACTCTAAGGATATTGATAATCAATCATATGTCGAGTGATATATGGGATGGAGGTTGCCGCATTAAGTGTCTAATTTATCTCTATTGTGATTTATCAATAAATGATTTAGGCCAACAGAAATTAACATTTGGGAAAGTTTTATTGCGTAGTTCTGAAACATTCCAGAGATTTTAGAAATTATGTTGTACTTGATAGTTCAGATCTTTATTTCTTGCATGTGTTGTTTGACATAAAAATGTTACGTGCTGTACAATACTTATTGACAGTGACAGATTAATGCAGTTTTGTGGGTGGGGGCGGTTAATTGGAAGATTCACATACACATCCATTTTATGGAAGTATTAAATAGGATCTTTTACAATAATTTCTTTTTTCTCGGGAGGGGCGATCTTTCCCTCCGTGCTCCCCCTTCAATCTGTCCTCGATTATTCAGCGAGCTCGATCTAAATGAGGTGCTTGGTTTGCTCCTGTAAATGATAAATGCACTATGTTCAATAGTGAATATTCAATTTTATAACCGTCAATGTCATATAATAAAATCCGAGAGTAAACATTGTATATAGCTATGTAGGTGTGTGACCACCGATCTTCTTGCGCGCGTCTCTCGATCGCATTGCGCCGAGGCGGTTGGTCGCAAACCTACCGAATTTTGCATGTGGCTTCACTAGGGCACACGCTAACACTCCTCGGAGCGATTTTTTCGAAATTCGAATTAGAAAATGTTTTATTTTATGTTTTGTCCGGTTTTAGCGATTTTTCTTGCATAATACGTAATAACGCCGGTAATTGCACTCACAGTAAAACGATGTTTGCATCATCGGATAGAGGAAAGCATTTTCTTTCGAAAACAGTTTGTTTTGACTATGTAACATATTTTGGCCGATTTGGGGGAATTTTTAAAAATAATTTCTCTTTTGACGACGTTTGCGTAAAATAATTTTAAAACTGTTGCATCTTTAATTCTATTTCCCATAACTTTTTTATATTTCGGCAAAAGACGGAGCATACAATTCACCCACTTTTAAAAGAGGAACGGAAGAAAAATATAAATTAGGAGATTTTTTACGAATTTTTATGTAAAGAAGGATTTTCATTTCAATAGGAGCTGCTTAAAAATTTCGGTATGATATCTTCCGCTATGAGTTGTCTTGAAAACAGTAGCAATGAATAAAATTGCCAGTTGAAAAAAATAAATAAAATTACTTTAAAATAACTGAGTTTTCGCATGTGAAATGTGCGTCATTTTGATGTTACGAGTTTAAAACCCCTTTCGAAACTCAACGAGAATAACAGACTCACAAGCAAAACATACGCCACGCATGAAATAATTTTATATTTTATTTTACGTTGCCAGAAAAATAATTGAATGCTGTTTTTTCACCAGTGAATTATCCAGCATTATTTTCAATTGAGATTTTAAACTGGTCATGTTTTCGAAAAGCAGGAAATATATTGCGGTGTTAAACAGGACCTGGATTATGACCAACAGGGGGCCCCGGGCATTGATGAATTCCCCCCCCCCCCCATCTATTAAATTTGTTTTATTTTTCATAAACATTTTTTATAAAAAAAGAACAACATTTGAAATTGGGGGCCATTTGGAGTCGGGGGCCCCGGGTAAAGTCCCGATTTGCCCGTGCAATAATAGGGCCCTGGTGCTAAATACGTCAATCTGACAAGAATTATGCGTAAAAATTTTTGGAGAGCTGATTTAGTAGCAACCATAAAGTGAAATGATTATCGTTTATGCTAATACGTAAATTGCAAAGAATCACCAAAGAGTAAAAGACTACATTCGTGGCAAATATCTAAACCGTTTCTTTAAATTAAGCATTAACGGTTGCAAAACGAAAATATATTGTATTGGTATCAGTAAAAGATAGTATAAGTAATAGTAAGTAGTATGCTAAGGCAGTATTGATCAAAGCACAATATACCGCATTAATAAATATTTCTCTAAACATTAAATAATTCTACGTCGCGTTAATATATCCCGTGGTAGTTTCAACAGAAAAGACTGTACCTGCACGTGCAAATTGTTTGTGCAAATTGAAGACAAATATAGTTGCAAACTCTTAGTGCACTTTCTAATTCTTTATATACATGTTTATCAAATAATAACAAGAATGTTTCAATTTTTATTAAAAATTCTGTTGAGTAGTCACACCAGTGTTAAACATTCGTATGTACTTAGATATATAGATACAGAAAAATACAAGTTATAAATCTCGTATAGTGACATTAAAAAATAATATATTTAAAACACGTCCTGAAAAGAGATTTTGCATGATAAATTTAAGAAGTTTGCATATTTGCATAGAATTACATAAGAATATATTATTGCATAAGAATTTAGTTGATAGGAACAAAATTACTTTAAAAAGATATTTTATGTTACGATGTGAATATATACATTTAACTAAGATAGACCAGTAAATAATGAGGCCAAAATTTTGAATTAACAGCACATACGCAAACGAAATAGCACAACACATCATTTAGTAAATTATGTGAAAAAGCTAGCTTTTTACCCATCCATAATTTTGTTGCAAGTCCTAGCATCACATCAGTACGTTCATTTTTCCGATGAATCGCTTTTTAAAATCCTTTTCAAGGAGTTTGCTCCATAAAGGAGACATTTTTCACGAGCCCGAGCCCGAACGCAATCGTGAATTACAGGGCCCGAGCCCGATTCGGCCCCGGGCTCGGGCTGAGCCCGTCTCATCTCTAGTCTCGATGCACCTCGCAAAAACTTTGAGCATCTCCCGTAGGCTCAACATTTGGCTTGCATTAGTCGCATGTGAGTGAGTAATTATTAAAAAAAATGATCTGTAATGGTTTTGTTGCTTCTCTTTGTGTTATGTATTATTTTAGACGCCTAGTAACGGCTCCGGATCGCAGTTGCGACCCTCTGTTCCTATGCGATTTTTGATCCTTGTTGTATGACTGATCTGCCATGCCATTTTGTCCACGTTTTTTTGAAACACCCTGTATACATAATCGATGTCATTACTTCAAAACACCTATACTTAGACATAGATTTATTACAAATTATAGAAATAAAATTTTATAAAAATTCCCAGTTTAACACCAGTAGATGTTACCAGTACAAATATATATATTCTTTATCAATAAAATTAAACACATCATTGCTTGGCTTTATTTTAAATCACCACAACTCACTAAAATTATTTCAAGATTATTTTAATGGCTTTACAATCTAAATACACTTTTCAAATATTAGCAGTTTACAGAAATAATGCATGATGTAAGGCGCTTCTCTTTCCTCGCCCGCCTGAAAGTAAAATAAAAAATAAATGAATAAAATAAAAATAATAAATTAAAAATCATAACGAAATCTTAATCATCACGAAATCTTAAAAAATCACCAAAACTGAGATATGTTTGATAGCATTAATTTTGATTTTATTAGAAACTGCTGCATTTTAGTTTTGACTGGAATTAACTGATTAATAAAACATCATTACGAATGTCCGTCAAATATTATCTGTTCATTCCAAATCACAAATACATAGGTTCAGCAGAAAAAAAAATTCAGTTAAAGCTAGCACACAATTTTATAACATAAATGATAACTATATTCAGAAATGGATATTTTCAATAATTATTAAAAATCTTTATGTTAATGAAAGATATTAAAAATAAGGCTGGTGATATTAACATAGTTTTTATCTCCTTGTGATAAGTTGTAAGATTCGATTGAGCATCTGATAAAATATTTAAATTCCTCTTGGGTAAAACAATCCAATGATCTTCAAACAAAGTATTACAAGATTTATCAATCGTATCAATTTTATTCAGATATTTTACCGAATAAATTAAAACAAATTAAAATTCATGATAATTTTTATTCGTATAGCAATTCTAGTTTTAGCATGCAACAAAACAGGTTCATTGAATTCTTACCTTTTATTTTTCTGTATGATTTCAGTTTTTGTGGTTTAGTTCAGAGAAGTCGAAGTTGTTACCTGCTGGCATGTTTCCTGATGCAGGACTTCCATTTCCATTCCATCCCATATTATCATCAACACCTGACCCAGGCATACCAGTGTTACTTCCCATATTAATGCCCGAGCCACTTCCATGGCCACTTCCAGCAACTACTACTGCTTCCCTGTCCGGTTCCAGCATTATAATTCAAATTGCTTCCTCCAGCCATTCCTTGTCCAGTATCCCAATTGCTTCCACTTACCACGGATGTTTTTTCTTCAGAGTTGAAACCTGAACTGCCCAAGGAAGAACCCATTCCCCTCTGATAGTTAGTAGCACTCCCCATCGAGGCTCCAGTTCCAGCATTATAATTCAAATTGCTTCCTCCAGCCATTCCATGTCCAGTATCCCAATTGCTTCCATGGCTTACCAAGGATGTTTTTGTTTCAGAGTTGAAACCTGAACTGCCCAAGGAAGAACCCATTCCACTCTGATAGTTAGTAGCACTTCCCATCGAGGCTCCAGTTCCACTGTTAAAACCTGTTCTTTCAGCCATGGAGATTCCAAAACCGTGGCTGGCTCCCATAGATTTTCCCATTTCACTGTTCATACCGCCTCCCATTGATGTTCCCATGCCAGTGTTCATACCACTTCTGGATCCCATTCCACTGTTGAAGCCAGTTCCCGTAAATGATCCCATTCCGCTGTTGAAGCGAGTTCCCGAAGATGATTCCATTCCACTGTTTAAGCTAGAAGAACTGCGACTCCTGGCTTTAGACATGGACATGCCCATACCACCCCTTGATGACACACCACTTCTCATACCAGTGTGTCTGTCCATCCGCTTGTTGTCTTTAGCATGCATTCGATGTGAATTCATAAGGTGTGCACCTACTGAACACCAGATGATGACAGTAATGATGAGCAGTGCAATTAGGCTGGATGATGTAGATTTCATCTTTCTCCTGTTGATCTGGAATGAAAATGGTTTAAAAATGGATATATTGAGACATTCTTGTAGAATAAGTTTGATGCGGAGAAAGTGGCCACTGAAAAGTGTTTTTGCTACTTAATCTGTAAGTTCATGCATAATTTTGTGAATGTGTAATTTATATCTAAATGTTAAATCAGACCTAGTATAATATGTATGCTTATCTTTTAAAGATGAAAACTTATAAGTGTGTGTTTTCTTTTTGTCTCTCTTCTACTACGGTAATTTTAAGCACTCTAAAGCAAATAAGTTAAAATATTGTACTGAGTGAAACAAAATTATATGTTTTTCGAAAATCAAAATTTTTAGGAAAAATAAAGATGCATCAGCATGAATGAGAATCTTACAGCAATATGCGATCACAAACTCTGTCTTAATGCACTTATTAACCGTTTAAAGCGAAACAATTGCCTTTATATTTCCAGTTTATGTAGATGACAGTAATCGTAAATTTATTTTCAACACAATTAGGAACAAATGATACTTTAAAAAACTAATAATTAAAAGTGAAGAATTTTCACGTCAGATAAAAATTTAGTGAAAATATTATTTATTAGCAGCAAAACAAAGGTCGTAAAATTTAAAAATGTGAAAAACTGTGACTAAAGCTTGTTAATTTTTATAGTAGAAGTTCAAAATGTTCAAATTTGATATTTCATGTGTAGCACATTTCGCATACTCGAGTTAATTATATTTAAACATTTAAATTATACGTAGCATTAACAACGGATTTGTTTTCTAATTAGTTTTCCATTCAACATGAAACATAGCTTTTACAATATCAAACCTAGTTTAGTGCTTTTGGTGAAGGATGGTTTCATTTTTAGTAAATAAAAAATTGCAGGCGAACAAAATTAATTTTTCAAAATGTTTATTAAGTTGATGATTTTTTTTAAAACCTCAAATTGCTGTGCATTTCAAAGTTAACTAGCCCATCCCAATAATTGTAGACAAGAAGTCTTGAATCGCTTTGTGTCCGTTTGTGTAAAACATTTATTATGAAACATCAGGAATTTAATTTGGAAAAAAAGTCCGCGAAAATATTTAAAGGCTGATTGTTATCAAATAAGAATGATAAAGTAACTGACTTTGCCAGATGACTTATTATAATAAGTTTTTATTTCTATCAAATTTTTATTAAATGGTGCTATCAAGTACAAATTTAGACCTTAATATTCAATTTATACTTTTTTTTAAATTTTCAAGGGGCTCTAGATATCAAAAATTAAGATTTTAAACAGAGTGTCAGTTTTGGTGCACCTACCCTTTAAGTTTTACAAAACACGTCCTCAAAATTCATTAATTTTTCAGCGAAAATTGAAGCCAAAGAACATATGACATTAATTCACTTGACAAAAAAGTATGAATAGTGAAATTGTATTTATCAAGTGATATTTATTTATTAAAAATTGTGTCAGATCTCGAATTCAAAACTTATTTTCATTTATTTTTCTGAATATTTCAATTTGAAGGTTATTTTATATGCTGTAATAGTTTTATGCTGTTGTTGTTGTTGTTGCTTATGTCCTCTCTGACAACCGCATGCTATGCCAGATTCCCCCAGATGGGAAGGCGATGGGCAGATGAGGGCGTCTTCCATTTTTAGAGAGCCCCAGAGGGACGAAGTCCGACTTTAGCCCGGGGTTCCCTAATTTTGAAACAATTCCAGTGGAGGGACCAACCCCCTGAAATCGGCACCCCCAAAGGTAGCGTTAAACCTGGAGGGCGTTGGAGTCACCATGACGGACACTGGAGCCATATATATATATATATAATATATAGGGTCAGGCGGGGTAATTACGACCAGCGAGATTATAAAAATATGAAAGGAAAAGTCATTCTGACCTGAAGAAAACCTTGTGTTATATGACTTGAAAAAAATAAAGAAAAAAATAATTTGATATATTATTTATTTGTAACATTTTAGTTAAAAATCAATTTAAAATGTAAATTTAACTACTGATTATTTAAAAAAATTTCAAATGCTTAAAACGTATTGACATGATCTGTGAATAGAGCCAAAAGTACATTTGAAGACAAAATTATACCAAATAAGAGTTCGCAAAAAAAATAAATGAGACAAATAAATACAAAAAAAAAAAAAAAAAAAAAAGACCATGGACATTTCTTAAAATAGTTGCTTTTTCACAATCAAATAATCATGAAAAGACACAATATACAAAGACCAGTAACAGTTATTCTGACTTTATATTTACTTTATTTTGCTCTTAAAAGGTCAAGAAAAAATTACTTAATTTCTTTCACTATTTTCAACAATTCTTACAGCCAATATTTTTCCTTTTCTAAAAATATTGAATAAGTAGAAATGTCATCCTTATTATACTTGTATCAATCGTTTCCGCACCAGGGTAACTTTAATCACTAACAAAATCAAGAATAGGAGTTTCAATTGCTGCTACAAAAGTTGCAAGCGTAAGTTTCAAAACAAATTAAGTGGTCATTATAACCCCAATAAAGGTCGTAATTACCTCATTTTTTCAATTTTGTGATTTTGTTTGGGTAATTACGACTACCCACATACATTTTAAGCAAATAATTCTGGGAAAATAAAATCTTGTTCTAAAAGGTCAATGTTTTCCCGTAATTAATGAAAACATATTTTTCGTATTCCTTTAAGATTCTTTAAATTTTTTGCTAGCTTTTGACAACATTATACGCATAATTAGCTTTAAGTTTAATTTTAAACACCTTAATACACGCCAGAAAGTTGAAACTATTTATGCGACACCCTTTAATTTCGGCTGTCTTTGAAAGTTAAAACTGAAAATTTTCAAAAATGTCATCATTCGAGGTACGTTAAGCAAAATGGAATATCTTACAAAAAATAAAACTATGGGGAAGGTAGCCCAAAACGATCCACCTATATTTTCTTCCAGAGAGGCAGCGCTATATACTAGCTAAATATAACTACTGTGCGAAGTCAAGATGATCGTAATCTATGTCGGTATTTAAGCGATCGGTGTATTACGTGTGAGTAGAATTCTTCAACAAACTGGGTTTTAGTATATCTCTTATAAGGTAAGCTCTAACTTTCCTATTTATTTAGAAATACAGTCTTTAATGTAAAGAAATATGACTTGGTTTACTGAATAGAGTATGCTTTTAGAGGTACACTTGTTTAGTTTGCCATGTTTCTTAGGGTGTTCCAGTAATATGACTTAAAGTGGGAAGCCATATTTCTGGGTAAAATGATCCATCGATGGAAGAAACTCTAGTACCATGTCCTAGCATCATAGCAGCCCTTAAGACGTTCTCAAAATGCGTGACTCCCCATTCCATTATTTAATTTATTATTCCGTTTATCGCAGACCATAATTTTTGATTTAAAATTTTGAAATATTCCATTTTATTGTTTGTGATACTTTTTAATTAAATTTTTCTTTTGAAATAATAGTATGGTATTATTCATATCATACTATGAATAATACATAGTATGTATTATTCATAAGATAAATTATACATACTATGTAAAACTTATTTTATTTCATTATGAATAGTCATAATTACTTTTACATCTTTTATTTTGCCGATGAAAAAACAATTTACAATAATTTTCAAATGAAGGATCATTTTGCCCTGGGTGAGGGTAAAATGATTCTTTGGACTTTTTTCAAAATTATGTTTTTTCGATATTCAGTTTGTGTTTAAAATATTATTAAAACATTTTGATGATGCAAAATATAGTGTAAAATATGTGGCAAAGGGTCAAAGTTTTATTTAACATTTATGTTATTTTATGCAAATTTTTCCCTTAAAGGGATCATTTTGGGCCACCTTCCCCTACATCCGATGTATAATTTTTTAAATTTATTTCATTACAAACATTTTTAAATTGATCATGGCAGTTTCTGCGTCGATATGTAAAAAGTATGATTATTTATTGAAGTGCAAGTGAATTGTGCATTTAGCTTGCATGATTTCCCTTCAAACAGAAGAGAATTTGAAACTGAATCTTCATATAACTATTAACATTTAACTGTAGGACTAACTTTTTAAAGTGTAGTTTTCCACCATCGGTCATTCGCCCCTACTAAGGACAGAAATCTCGCCCATTTTATTATGAGGACACGCAGGCGGCTTTCAATGTTACCCCTATGAAGGGACGAACAAGTTAATACCCAAGACTGGAATCGAACCCATACCCAAGGTGTGATAAAAGGATTCGTTTATCCTTACACCACCTACGTGGCAATGCTCAACTAATTTTTTAATAAAAATTTTGCAAAAGTACTTGCGATCCTTTTTGGATAATTGGAAATAATATTAAACTTCAAACTGTCAGTAAAACTATGTTAATGTCCGAAACTGCATTTTGTTAATCATTTTCTTGACTATAAAAATGTTAACGTCAGACTGTCAAAAGTGTCAGCGTTATTGATATTATAGCTAAGAATTTTTTTTTTTTTTTTACCGAGAACACAATCGGCGCAGCAAACTTATTACTTTCTGAAATTTCCCAAATAAATTTTGAATGAATTTTAAAAGTTGACTTTCAGCCAATACTCTACTGTTTTGCTCATACGTCGAGGAAGTTCAGGAAATACCAATGTGCCAGGCATAATTATTTACAGAGGGTGTTCTAAAAGTATGGGTTAAGATTGTAAAGAGAAGTAGAGGGAATCCGTACAATAATAACTTTAAAAAAGGGGCTGAAGTATTAGTGAAATTTCTGGCTATATAATGCAAAAATATAACTGTTTTCCCCCGAAAAATATCATACAAATAATTGATATGTACAAATCATGCATAATTTTGAATGATGCAGTTTTCCAAGAATAAATTCATTTGTAATGAAACTTAATAAGAATGTTACCTACCATTTCGACGCATTTTTAAGAGATGATATTCATATAATAGATCCGATAATTGGAAGTATAATCATTTCTCTCCAAACAAATAAATAAATGAAAAAAAATACATGCGTATACAATAAAAGAGCAAAGTGAACAACTTACATTATGTCTTTCGTATTCAAAAGAATTCAAATTTTCAAAATTCAGCTCTTTTCTGAAACTTAGAAGGCAATTCAACTGAAGCTTTTACTCATCCGTATTTATATATGCACTTCAACTGAGTAGAAAATAAAAAAAATGGATTCATCCTATCAATTACAGTATTTTAAACAAAGGATTTCTAAGGTTCGTTAAAAGGCGATGACGACGGAACTGCCAAAGTTCGCCATCTTTGGTGGGTAAATCTATCAGACTGTCAAAAGTGTCATCGTTATTGATATTATAGCTAAGAAATTTTTGGAGAGTTTTCATATTCCATTGTAATAAGAAATTCTAGAAATGGTTGTTTCACAATGTCTTCGCAGTTTCATGCGACTCACGTGTAACGGATGTTTGTGTCTTTGCGAATGTATTGTTTTCGGAATTCTTGCCTTAAAGTCATACATTACTTACTTTGCATGATGCTCGTTAAAAATGTTATTACTATCTATACGCGTGTAGATAATCCAAGAGTCTTGAGTTTTGTTGCAATGATAAAAAGGCAGTTTATTTATAGGTATCAGTAGCTGAGTAAACATTTGCTGTGAGTCTGTTAGGTGTCATCTGAATTTTCTAATTTGCTTAAAATGTAAATTCTTCTATATGTGTTCATTTTTATGTAGAACTATATTATCCTGTACACAATTAGCACACACTCTTAAACAATGACGGATAATTAATGCTTAAAGCATTTGTTGTAGATGTACAACTAACCCTTTCAGGGTAATTTGCTATGTGTATTGTAAAATTACTTATATAATCTTCTGTTGACTGTAGAATTCAATTATCACTAGCTAATTATCTGATTTTTTGTTCTATATATAGAACAAAAAATCAGAAAATTAGCTAGTGATAATTGAATTCTACAGGTAACAGAGCGTAACTAGTAAATATATTTACCTACAACCTTCAAGGGTTAAACTTGAGTTGGTCGCTTAAAAAACCACATAAGTCATGATTTTTCTAAACACAGCCTACAGTTTTTTAATATTTTTTTGTATTTATATTAAAAAAGAAAAACATTACATACATTAAAGCTTTGATCTCTAGAATAAGCCCCCAAAAAGCATTGAAAATCGCCGTATTTACATTCCAATTATTTTTTTAATACTATTTAGATATAGATATTATATTTAAATTATTTTTCTATTATTATTACAGTGTGCAGTCTTCTTGCACACTGTAATTCCGGCAAATTCACTGTTGCCGGAAAGTGATTTAAGAGGTTTTGGACATTCAGTGACCGACATAGAAATTGCAACACCATGGAAGAGCGGGTAGAATGTGAAGAAAATGGGACAGAGAATGAATATCTTAATAAGTGATTTTATTTACAAGGAAATTAATACAAGGATGAAATACAATGTGATTAATAGGAAGAAGCACCCCTCCTGCCTCGGTGAGGTTCTCGTAGTGAAAATAAGGATTACATATTCTTAGATAATACTAAAGATTATCGATAGAGCTGTAAAAGAAGTTTCATTCGATTCAGCGTATCGAAAATTTCGACAAACGATATGAAACACGCAACTTCTTCGCTGAGTATGCGACGCAGTCACTTAGCGACCCGTTGCAACAGCAACTGCGCCATATCCGATTAGCAGCTTATACAAGTACCGTTAAGGATCTTATAAAGATACTCACGAATTTCAAGTGATTTTCACTATTTCCTTAGAAATTAGGAGCAATTTTCACCTACATTTGCCGATTTTACTACTGTGCAACGGAACGCGCTTACGCAAGACATTTTCCTGAAAACATTCAATGCCGTACGGGTTTTTAAATCTTAAGATTTGTGATAATTTAGCATGTAACTTGTCCTTATTTTACTCTCGAATTTAAAACGTTTAATACTTTTGAAAATCTTTTAACTGTTTAAATATGTTGTAATTACTTCTATTTAGCATTTAGAAAGAAGAAATAGAATACTTTCATTTTGAGAGCCAGCAGCAAGGGCGGATTAAAGGGGGGGGTCGCCCCCCCCCCCCGAGACAAAAGAAATTAATGTAAAAGATCCTATTTTACTTCCAAAAAATGAACGTATATTTCAATCTTCTAACTAACCCCCCCAGAGAAACTTGCATTAATCCGCCACTGGCCGGCAGAGCAATATTTTGTATAGTTAGAACGGTGGGCAAAACTGAAAGCCGCAGTTGCGTTGGAAAGAGTGACATTTTTTAACCACATATTAATACATTTAAAAATTTTTCCTAAATGTCCGTCTAGATTGGCGGTTTTTCCCACTGTGAGTCGTTTAGACATTTTTATTCTAATCCTCGGCAGTGGTATACAGGACTTTTGCTTCGTCCAAGTGTATCTATGGTTTTGAATGACCAATTTAATTAGAATGCGTTTAGATATCGATTCATTTAATAAATAAATTTAAGTGAATATGAAATATAGTTTTTTAATAACAGCATACGCTAAGCATAGGAATTTAATGATCCATACCTTATATTGAATGATTAAGTTCTACGCAGGTACTATTTTAAAATTCATTATGAAAAATCGGTCTTGCACTCGAATACTTTTTTTATTTTTTGAAAGCATGTGTTCAGAACATAACACCAAGAAATAGTATTTAAGTGCTCAGGCAGGACAGTCTTTTAATACCGATTTTTTTTTAGAAAAATTAATTAATGATGCATGTATGCATTTTAAGTGTACAGACAATAATTTGGTCAGTTGGTTTATTTTTATTTAAAGCCAACTACAAATACAATTAAACTCTAGAAAATTTTCCATCTTCATTTTATGAATACCCGTTTTAGCTAGAAAATAAACCGTATGAAACTTAAAATAATATTGTTTTAAATTATTTATTTCATGGTGTAACCAATGCATAATTTGTGAAGCTATTTTTGTTGCTAGTAATATAAATAAATTTCGTTTTGTTTAGAGTAGATAAATGTTTCTGAAATACACTTTAAACAATGACTAGAATATATAATGGACTTGACATGTATTTCTCATACTTTCCTTGCAGTCTATAATAAATAGTTCGTAAATAAGTGAAGTCAATTTCAAATTTTCTGTATTATAGTTATTATATCATTGTTAGTTGAGGAAGAGGAAAACACTATTAAAAATAAGAAATGTTCAATTTGGATTTTTAAGTACAACAGACGTTATGCATTACGTCACGGTATAAATTTAATCTTTTTTTTTTAAGGAAAAATAAAAGCGCAATTTTGCATCGAGAAATATTTAAAACAAGTTGTTTATTTACAAATGATGAAACAACAAATTCTCATAAAAAGAAGAGTCTTAAAATTTTTTTATTTGAACGGAATTCGAAATATTTTTGTAATAATTTTAGTTTTAAAAGCAACTGAATCAATATTTGTATATTTCAAAGAGATAAAAGGTACGAGAATTAAAATAGAAACAAAAATACAACGTGATGTGTCATTGGCTTATGATAATAATTGTGCTAGTAGAAATTAACAAAGCCAGATCATGCATACAATGTTTTCTTACATTTCATGAGCAAAGAAAACTGGAGCTAGTAATAATGCATGTGCAAGACATATATAAATGAAAAATGTGTTACAATTACTGCAAGTTTTATAATTTTCTTTTATTAAGTATTTTTGATTTGAAAATAAAAGATTAAAACATTGGTATTTATTCAGGGTAAAAGAGATTGTAGAGATGCCAAGTACTAATTATATTTTGACAGAATTTATATAAATAAAATTAGACTTTTGTCTGTGCATTACATGGAATTCAAAAACTTTGCGATTTCTATCCGTTTCCAGCATCTAGGAACCCAGTACAATCGTAAAAAAAAGTTTGTCTGTCACTGTCACTGTCGTTCTGTCAGTGATGCTTTTTTCTTCGGGCATCAAGTAAAAATGACAGAAGCAAATGAAATGAAATTTGGTGACATGATTAGATGGTCACTAGTTTAAACTATAGACATTGAATTTTTTAAAAGCTTTGAACAGATTTTGAGATTTTGCGAAAATTGTTTCAATATGCGTAAATTTGTTCGTGCCACAAGGAATAATAACTAAAGCGAATGAAATGAAATTTGGTGACATGATAGCTGGTCACTCAAGTTAAACTGTAGGCATCGAATTTAAAAAATGATTAGATTGTGATAGTTTGGGAAAATCTTTTCAAAATGCTTAAATATTTGTCCGCGCATTACGAAATGCTGTTTAAAGCTAATGAAATGACATTTGGTGACATGATATGTGATTACTCAACTTAAATTGTACGTGACGAATATTTTTAAAAAATTGATTAGATTTTGCGAAATTTTTTTCTGTATGCGAACATATTTTTTTGACACGTATAAAACGCCGAAAATGAAATAAAATTTAGTATCACCGTAGGTGGTCACTTAAATTATAAAAATCGAAGTACTTCAGAATATTTTATAGATTTTTGAGATTTTGTGAAAATTGATTGCATGTTTATTCAATTCTTGAAAAATGGCAATGGAATAGAATGAAAATAGGAATTATGTTAGATGGCAACGTTAATTTAAAGTATAGATGCTAAAACTATTTAAAATATTTAATAGATTTTGATGTTTTGCAAAAATCATAATCATAAATGTTTCTTCGTACATCCCTCAAAAATGGCTTAAGAGAATAGAATGAAATTTAGCAACATGGTCTAGGACTACTAAAATAAAAAATGTTGGAATTAAAAAAAAAATATATATATAAATTAATTTTTTTAAACTTTTTATTTGCTTTTTTAGATTTTGTGATTGCAAAATTTTCATGAGGCATAGTGTTAAAATATCTACAGTGAATCAAACAAAATTTAGTTGCGGGTTAGGAATGACCTCTTGAGACTTGAGAAGCTCATTCAACCAGAATAAAACTTTAATTTTCAAAATAAAAAAAATTCGATTGTGAATTTTACTGATCACTTTGTTTACTCTCTAATCTGTAATCTTTTAACAAGACCCAGAAGTTATCTTTGCGTTCTATACTGCTTCCAACGTTGATAATTTCATTCTTTGTACTCTTAAAGTGTTCACGAAAATTCAATCTTTTTGGAAATTTGCATTACATACTAACCCGTCAACGACAACTACTTCAACTAGTGATTTATAAAAGTCAAAATATATTGTTACTTTCATCGTGGTTATTAATTATTATGATTATCATTATTTTGGCAATAACGAATAAATACTTCAGTGCTTTAAGAAATAGCAGCTGCGTTACGATGACAGACATCTTGATTGAGCATATTATCCCAAACGTCACAGTTTTATATCTCTGGAGACAATTACTTTTTAAATGAAGTAAATACCGAAAGGCAAGTTAGACTACATTAACTGTCGCTCTTCAAAATCGGCCTTCAGAAAATTCATTGTTACACATCACTTCCTGGTTCGCTGGCTAGTACCTTTAAGTGTCGCCAAATGATTAGGTCATTCAATTAGAGGAGAGGCCATATCTGCGATTTTTATAGCCACACTTTCAAAGGCAAACACAAAGTAAAACGTTCAGTAAATTATAATTTAGAGTTCCATGAAAAGAAGATGATAATGCAAGCGTAGGAAGAAAGTGTTTGCAAACGGTGTTATTACTTGTGTGGTTTTCTCCTTCAAAAAACAATTCAATAAGCTAATTGAGGGAGTGCATGGAGACAATTATTTGACAGTGTGAAATGTGCCTTGCTTTGACAATACGTGAGTCCTGAAATTCGCTATAAAAATTCTTGAGAATATTTTCAACAAGCATCAGAAAGGCCAAACCACTTTCAGAATATTTTGTTTTCAATGGCGGAACTTTTGCTATTCAGGCAAAGGCTACTATACTAAGGTTGAGAGTTGTGGCCGTTTCTTTATGGGGGTACCTTATTGTGCACCAATGTTTCCAACTATGAAGGAATCAACAATTTAACAACCATGCCCATTGCCAAAGCCAGGAGTTCATTCCAGACCCGTAAAAAGTGCTGCACTAACCACCCTAGATTACGAGGCGGCATTTTAGAATAATGTGACATAATACTTCCCCCTCCAAAAAATAAAAATAAATTAATTAATAAAATAAATACACAAAAATAGTTTTCTTCTCTGAGGAATTTTACTTCTCGAGAAAACAATTCAATATACTGATTGCTGACGAATATGAACAGTACATTCTGTATATGTATCTATCTCACTTTCACGACTTACATTCATTGTAAAGAGCTTTTCAAAAAGTTATTCTCACCAAGAGTGTGGAAAAGCAAAACCAGTCTTAGAATCAGCCCCCCGTTTGGGCGCGAATTCTAAAGACCCTGAAGATGGTTTTGAGACATTTGTGCTAGTTACATTTTAAACCAATAATTTTATGGCTATCTCTATTTTCCTTTAAGATATGAAGGGAAATGTGAAAATAACATTTTTGCCCACCAACTTCCGTTTGGGTGAAATTTTTTAAAAATCATTCATTAAATGACGTCTTGGGCACAAAAGAAATAACCTCGTAAAATTTCAAGTCCGTAAGTCTTCTACCATTGGCTGGGATTTAATATGTCAGTCAGTCAGGACATTTTCCTTTATACATAGAGATTATGTTAAAGAAAATGAGGATCTAAACTCTAAAAGTTTTCATAATCTTCCTGGAATTTCTTCTTCCATTGTTAATTTATAAATGAGCATGTTATTCATCTTCTGCAACGGGAAAGGAACGTTTAAGCTTATATATTCTGTTCTATTTTTTATCTCTTACAATATTCCTTTTCTAATCCAAAAACATTAACATTTATTTTATGAATTTAGAAGTCGATCAGGATATGTTATAGTTATTTCTGTACCATAGTAAGTCGGGAAACGATTGATTAAGAACTAATGAGAAAGCTAGGAAAAACAAATACAGTCTTATAGTATATCGCATTCAGGATTTTTGTTTAGAGGTGCGGGGCTACAAGTACAACTGAATGAGCTTACAGTGATAACTTTATTATAACATCAAGATATTCTGCATCCCTCCTTAATAGAACAGAAACTCTCTTATAGCGTCACTCTGTTATAATGTCACGCATAATTATTTAATTTAAGAACCATATTGTTTTTGGAAAAGACTCTGGAAAAATAATTTGAAGACAATTTTTAAGCTGAACATTTTCATTCATTTAGTGACAATTTCATGCTTTTAAGATGCTTCCACTTTTATTTCTTAATCTTTTAGGAGGAGGTATTAGTTCCTATAGCTCCATCCGTGAGTGCCGCCCATGCAGGGTTAAGAATATTTTGCCGCAAAAAATACATTCCTTTGAACATATCTACTTAGTGTTTAGAAGAAATATTTTAACCAAAGCAAGATTTTTAATCGTGTACTTCAGTTTACGATATTTGTAGAAGTAAACAATGTAATTTTAAGGTTTTATTAGCTGAAAATAGTTTTGTTTACATTTTTCTGCGTGAGAAATGACTCACAGATTTAAAAAGATCCATATACGATTAAAAGAAATCTTTTGAACATAAATTCCGACATTCGAGAAATAAAACGCTCTTACTTAAAATCTATTCGGTGTCATCCTTAAATACTTAGAAAACAGGCCGAAAGTTCACTGACGGAAAATTCAAATACAGTAGAACCTCGATTCATCGTTTTTCATGGGGTGCGTAGGAAAAAACGATGAATGCGGGAAAACGACAAATGCGGGTTCAAGTCGAAATGTGAAGAAAGCAATCTTTAGCATACTGGCAATGACTGCATACCAACAAATACTAATATGGAACAAAATTGTAAAACAAATAAACAGAGGAAGAAAAGTAAGTGATGCTTATTTTAAAAAGTCTGTATTTTTTATGTGGGCTTTTCCATCATTGAAACAGTAAATTTTCAAGATTTACAATAATTTTCTGAACTTTTTTATGAGATTTTATGTTTGCATAAAAAAGTTCACACAGTTTCAAATACCGTTATTGCTTCAGACAAACTTCGTACTAGTGTAGGTTTAGTCTCATCGGGATGAACATTATCCTCTGCTTTGCCATATTTTCATTCTTTGCAACATCACACGTTTCTTCCGTGTTTAGGATACCACATGCCTCACCGTCTTGATTAATGGAAATGCAATCATTAAATTTCACGCTATACACATCCTCTTCAACACGCAGCCACTGTTCAGTATTCATCTGATCATCAATAAGAAATCATACCAAGAAGCAATTACAGTTTGTATGCCACATGGCCCTATTTAACGTTTAGTTTCATTTTGATCAGGAGAAAAATTTTACAACGATGAACGCGGGAAAGTCACTTACTGAGAACGATACATGCGGGTTTCTTTAACGTTACTCAAATACAATTTGTGCAGGGACCACAGAAATAAAACGATCAATGCGGGAAAACGATGAATGCGGGAACAATAGATCGGGGGTTCTACTGTACTAGGGGTGACGGATTTTATAAAATGCTAAAAATTTATCACCGAAAAATCTCGTGCATTGTTATTTATCAGCATAGTGTTATCTACGCTGTAATTAATTAAAGTCATTCTTATCTTTTTCATCTTTTTAAAACTGTGAGACGAGCATTAATTCATCGGTTTTTAGAACAAAGCGACCCCTCCAAGTGTTAAATTTATTTGCAATAACCAAACAACTCCATTGTTGCAGAAGATTCCTATAAAGGCCGAGCATTTCTTCCCTTTATCTTCGACCAATTACTCACAGCCTTTCAAAATTTGGATAATAAATTAATTTAAAAATGCGATACATTGTGTTTAAAAGAGGGAAAAATATGATTTTTCTAGATTCAACCAAGTTTAGATGATTGATTGAGGAATGTGTCAAAGATAACTACTGATGTTGCAGAGATAAAAAAAGAGGGGTACATCATTTCCATTATAGCATGTCCTGAGAAGGTTTTTGGGTGAATAATTAATGAGAAAATGATAATTTTAAAGGAGTATTTAGCTATTTTAGGGTTAAGCGTGCTTAGACCAACGATGATGAGCTGATGGCTGAATCAGATAAGAGCCCCTTTCGAATATTTCGTGAGCAAAAGCCAGTGTTTTCTCCCAAGTCATTTTATATTTGAGACCTTTGCTTCAAAACATAATTTCAAGTTCGTAAAAAGGGAGAGCTTTCTAAACTTTAATAATTTTATTAATGTTTCACTTTATGTGCAGTATGAATAATTATAGAGGTAAAACGAACATTTTCAAATAAGAAAAAGGTATGGGTTTAATGTGCTTGACAATTTGTCATTACAACAGTAAGAAGAAAAAAAGCAAGTTTATGTTACTGTTGTAATTACCATTTAACGTCAATTACAGGAATAATAATAAGAAAATTAAATTTGGTTTAAGTGTATCTATTCATCTAGTTAGAATTTTAATGTTTACAGTCGGTATGTTTTTGTTATTTCCAAAAATAGGATCTTGATATTTTGATTTTGCAAACTACAAAGATTAATTAGAAACTCCAAAATTAGAGGATAAAGTTTCAAGATCACAAATTTTTGGAATATTTAGCTACCTATGAATATAAGGGCCAAATGCTAATAATTATTAATAAAACATCAAAATTTTTCGTTTAACGAAATAAGGGATTACAAAGAAACATATGAGCTGTATGATTTATATGTTTCATATGGGTATATGAGAAAAACCAACGTGTTAGCATTTTAAAATTGGAGATTGCTAAAATTTTTTTTCAGGAATGGATTTAAAATTAAACTTAGCAGATGATCTAAATAAATTTTTTGTTCGATCGAAAAGTCTGCAGGCAATTGGGCAAGTTTTTTGATTATTAGGATTTTGTATAGTACAAAAAACTATATTTATTACTTTTTAACAAAAATTGTCTAGCACGTGAAAATAATGGACGCTTTTGTAATTTTCAGAATTCTCAGTACCACAGATATAATTTTCTCCAAAAAGTTGTTATCCATGAAATCAGGGCACTTTAGCGCTAATTCCAGCTTAAATGCGGGATTTGGGGTTAATAAACACTTTTTATTTTAAATGTATGGATGATTGTTAGTGGGGACAGAGGATCTAAAACTACTTTGATAGGACGAAAGAAGATGAATCAAGGACTAAGCTGAAACTTTTGTTCTTCCAAACGGTGACATAAAATAACTGCTAAATATTGAAATTAATAGAGAGTTTTTGCCCTACGTTTCTTCCTACGTTAACGCTAACGCTATCCGCTATATAAGGAGTATTTTGACCAACCACGTTTCGGACTTTATACGTGCGCATGCGCTGTATTGTCCGATTGCATTTAACGTTAGCATTAATGTGGGAAGAAACGTAGCGCAAAAACTCCTTAATATGAATTTTTTAAAAGATGGTTGTAGATTGATGGAAATATGCTCACGAGAAATATCCTTAGAAAAGGCTGGAATTTGATTACATTTTGTAATTCCCTTAAGGGAATAAAAATCCAGAATTTAAGAGTTTTTCAATTTCTTGACATGTCGAATATTTAGTTCTTCGGTATTTCCTAGTTTTCTGAAAAAAATTCAACGTGTAAGCTTTTATATTAGTCAAAATTCAACACTTCATTTATAACTGGAAAAAAGAAAAAACATAGAAAATAATATTTCTTCATGCTTCCCCCTGCTCTTTTTCATTGCACATGGAGACAGACTTAGAACATCTCTTTCGAACAGATTTTTTCATCTCCCATCTTTACTAAATTTACATCTTTGCCTTAATACACTCAAGATAAAAATATGAATACTGGATGCACCCGTAAATTTGCCTATTCATATTGAGCCATCACCCGATGACTTAAGGTATGAAAATTTCCAACAGTGCTATTTAAATCCAATATTTTGCATAGAAATTTATTCACAAAATCCATTTTCCTTGACAGAAAGTCCCACTCTCTCTTATTAAATTTACTTTTTCATGGAATCACTCCTACGTCGAAACCAATAAAAATGGTTCGTGTAAGTCCTTTATGCCTTAACAGCTGCTTTTAGAATTGGATTATAGCGTCTTTTCCAGAGTACTTTTTCAACCAATTGTACAGGGTGCAAACAGCTTCCGCGTCCGTCATATTTTTCTTTGTTAATAGTGCATTGCAAGATTTTTTTTTCTTTTTAAAAGGAGGCCTTCTATTTTATAACCATTGTGCTGCGTTCTGAAAGAGAACTTCTTGTGGCTTTTGTACGTGCCCAGGAATCGCTTTTACGGTTTTTATATTTATGAAGTGGTTATTGATTGTAAAAGAAATATTTATCCATTGTGCTACTGGGGCTGTTGGTACCAAACGAAGAGTTATGAATGTCGATGGAATAAAATAGTGCTTGCTTTTTTATTCTTCAAAGTGTAAGAACGGTTCTGCATATGATGTAATGCTTTTGTATGTCGTGCCTCGAAAAATCTGATATGTATTTCAAACTTGATTTCTTCTCTCTATAAAATGCATTGGTTAGCAAATGAAAAAAAAGCGAAAAAGGTGATTTCCAAAGAAGTTTTACATGTTTAAGATAAATCGTTGCCTTGAAAGTTTGCTGTGAAATAAGATCTCGATCTTATCATGTATACTATAGCAAAATGATATATTGTAAAGGATCAAGGTGGCAGCATTTTGCACTTGATTTTAAGAAATTGCGATAAGTAGGAAAACTCTTTTCAGTAAAAGTTGAAAAAGCATGGGCACCCTTACAGAGACAAATATTAATCAGTCTCAAATTAGAAACAGATCTCTCCAGACATATTAGATATTTTGCCCTCTACATATTTTGCCTTTATTAATGGCTATGTCATTTTATCCCTCACGCCTTTTTGAAAATTGTCCGTAAAATGTGTCCCAAAAATGCGACATAATTTTACATATATTTAAATACTATTAGTTCACAACAGCCTTTAGAATATTTCGTAAGCTGTAGAATATACATCACATGTATTATTTACATACTAGCTGACCCGTGCGAAAATATGCACAATATTGTATTTAATACTACAACTGTAAATATTATAGTGTGAAAATGAATAAATGTGTCTATAAGTACATAATATTCTGTTAAATATTTTCACGGGTCAGTTAGATGTTTGATTGGAAATCATTCAAAAAGTAGAGATTTATTTTAACTTTTTTATTTTATAAAACCTCTTTATAAACAATATTAGCTGTTAATAGTTATAAGCATACAGTAAATCTACTTAATGTTAATTGTATATCAATATATAAATATAAATATATTGGTATATATATTTACAGTTTGCACCGCTGATCTCTATATCGAAGGTGGCGCCTCTTACATTTAAAGTTGAATATATCGGTAGTATTAGGGCTATTCAAACGCCATCTTCTGTTCATTTTTGCATTTCATAGAGAATAAAAACAAGTGTCACCAACAGGGGGCGCTATTTTCGTCAAAAGTTGAAATTATAAGCTTTAACTGGGTATTTTTTATATTGTTTTTGGTCACGTATTTAATGAGATCTAGCCGCGCCCGTTTCAACTCAAGCCGCTCACCCGGGAACGCCAGAAAAATTTCGCGAAACCTTCGAGAAAATGGCATAGAACAAAATATTCTGCCGGCGACTGATAACTACAACTCACTGAATTATCAAAATGAGACGGCTCGATTGAAAAGACAAAATAAGAAGTTCTTTTAACCTCATTTAAATATTTATTTTACAAACTATTTACAAAAAACCTGTATTTCTAGTTACCTTCAATCATTCATCCAATCTATACAAAAAACATATTAACAACTCCGAGCTGTTCTATTTTTCTTACATTTTTTATCTGTCGTTGACACTCATTTTTAAAAAAAGTATATTCAATTCATCTGACTCCATGGCAACCTGGAACCATGGAGTTTGTTACATTTTTTTTGGGTCACGTATTTAATGAGATCTTCCCGCGCCAGAAAAAAACACCTTTGAGAAATAATATATATGATTTCTTTTTTATTTTTTTTTATTAACAAAAAGATTTTTTCCGAATTTTTGCATATTTTTCGTCAAAAGTAGAAACTATAAGCTTTAACTGCGTATTTAAAAAATTTTTTTTGGTCAAGTATTTAATGAGATCTAGCCGCGCCAGAAAAAAACACCTTTGAGAAATAATATATATGATATTTAAATACTATTAGTTCACAACAGCTTTAATATAGTGTTACAATATTTCGTAAGCTGTAGAATATGCATCACATGTATTTTTCTATAAATAGGTTACACTCATAAAAAATTCAACATAGGGTTACCAGGCGAAATACACGAAAGGTGAGAGATAAAAAGACATAGTCCTTTAATATCGTTTTAATATGGCAATAATGAAACAAAAAGATTAGGGGGGTTCAGGGGGTCTCCCCTTGACGAGGCTCGAACAGCCGAGTTATATATATATATATATATATATATATATATATATATATATTTTTTTTTTTTTTTTTCTGTAAAGAAGTATGTGTCTTCTTTTAACAGCTTTGTAAGACAGCCAACACGGCGGCCAGCTTCGCCGCCCCATACCTTACTGTCCTATATACTCATTGCAGTTTTGGCCAAATTATCAGAGCCATTTCAACAAAAATCGTGTTTCTCTGTTTCAACAGTATTTGTCATTCAATTTATTTAGGTTAGGATTGCTAAAAAGTTTGGGTGCCATGATAAAAGCTGATGGTGGCCATCACGGGGCGAAGCCAAGTACTAACATTGTAAGGTGTATGAGAAGATATAATGGGTGACATTTCCATTCATAAAATTATTATAAAAATACTGTATTGGGTGATAACACGTTGTAAAAAATTTCTACAGAAATGCTTCTTAATTGCATCCGCTGCGGGGTTCATCCCAGACAGCACAGCAAACTTGCATCAACCTTGCAGCAAGCTTGATTTATCAAGTCAATAAGCTTGAATTAAGCTTGAAAATTCCAAGCGTGTAAGCCTGATGCAAGCTTGAATCAAGTGTTCCAGTTTACACTTGCCCAGCTTGCATTAAGCTTGACATTTCAAGCTTGAATCAAGCTTGACATTTCAAGCTTAATTAATTTTCCCCCTAAAAAATTTTCTAAATACACGGGACGCCCGCTGGCTAACGCGCCCCACATAATTTATTTTTCCGTGCATTTCCCCCCTCTACGCTGAAATTTCAATTTAATTTGTTTCCATCGAGTGTTCGTGGCTGGAATAGAACCCGGGCCCTTTGGCTTAGCAGTCGAGTACGCTATCCATTCAGCCACCGGAGCCTTGTGCAGCTATGAGAAAGTTTGAAGTGACTAACCACGCTGTTTTCTCGCCAGATTGATAAGTGGGCGATGTGATATTTGCTTCTTTTATTTTTCCATGGGATGCATCATAATTAAAATAATGTTATGTGTGATTTAGAGACTCTACTAATAGGGAAATAAACATAATATAAACTTAAGAGCAGCACACGTTTTTAAACTTTCAGTACCTCAACACTCATGAGCAATACTGCTGGCCAAAATCGAGACAAACGAGTGATTTTGAAATCAATTTCGTAGTATAATTGTATTTTATTTTGAAGAATTTCCATATTTGGAAATATAGAATGGGTTTACTTAACACAAATTTTGTGTTAAGTAATCTGAAATGAAAGAAACAGATAGTTAAACGTTACTTTGAAATGCTATATCACAGTTGCTAACATGTATGGAATACAAACACTTTAGTCATTTTTGTAAATATTTCTTAAAATAACAAATAATTGAAAAATTTTGCTATTTTTTAACGCTAAAAATTCTCTTTACAAATGTGGTTATTTTCCTACATATTGGTATGCTATATCTATATAGAGCATTTCGAAGAATTAAAAATAAGTTTAAATTAATTTATACAAATGTAAATTTGAATTATTTTCATTGTTCATACTTTATAATTAAAAAAATTATTTAACTTCTGAATTTTTTTTTATCCTTGGTAATTTTATTTTAAAATTACAAAAGTGTAAGATGTAAGATTTTTGGGCCTTAAAATCTGTAGGCCCTGAGCAGTTGCCCCGTTTGCCTTGCCCGTAATATGGCACTGGTAATAAAATAAAACACATCTTTTACGAACTTTCAGCAAATTTGAGGACGCTAGACAATTAATGTCCATTCTCTTTCACAGATGGCGCCATCACTGCACACTTTGCAAGCTAAAATCCAGCTTAAGCCAACCTTGCATTGCCAAGCCAGATTTAAGCTTATGTGCTGTCTGGGATGTGCCAAAGTTAGCAACCTGGTATTTTATAAAACGGTTGCATTATTTAATACGTATCCTTGGTTACAAAAATATAAAAGAAACAGTAAATGGCTAAAATATGTTTGAGCCCATTGCAAGGAGATTTTTTTTTTAAATGTGCGATAAACGCGACGTGAAAAGATCCGAAAGATTTTGCTTTTCCGCTTATGTATCGTTATTTTGTAGTCTAGCTACTGCGTGACTTACGTAACCAGTAACGAATATGCATGCTTCACTTGACATCATTGAACTGTTAATTTGGATTTTTCCGCGTGTGTTATTGTTATTACGCTAATGTTTACATCTAATTGTTCTCGTTCCCAGCATAGAAAAATCGTCGAGTTTGGTACCCCATACGTTAGCGTATTATATAAGTAGACTAGCTGAAGTACCCGTTCTTCGCACGGGAATGAATGGACTTTTTGATATTACGATTTGTGGTGATTACTATTTATTGTAATAAAGAGATATAGCAAAATGGATATCGCTTTATATTGTGTTCAATAACCATGCATACCGAATTTCAAGGCAATCGTTTGTACGGTGCAGAAGGTCATGCGGCGTAGCGCAATCTAGTGGCGAGTTTTAGCAAAACGGATACGGCGGAAATATTCTTCGCATTCAGATATCGATGAATACGAAATTTCAGGACGATCGGCTGGACAGCCCTGTGAAGTTCATGTGTTGACGCGACATCTAGTGGCAAATTATATAGGAAAATGGATAGCGCCAAACTCTTCCCCGTGTTCAAATATCTATGTATACCTATTTTCATAGCGATAAGTTGCACAGTCAAGAAGTGATGCACTGCAGCGCGATCTAGTGGTTAATTAAAGTAATGATTTGCTACAGTGCCGTCAAGTGGCGAGTTATAGCAAAATGGATAACGCCAAAATATTCTCATTGTTCAAATAGCTATGTATACTGATTTTCATAGCGACCGTTTGAATGGTCAAGAATTTGGCCTGCTGCAGCGTCATCTAGTGGCGAGTTAAAATAATAATGCATTGCAGTGGCATCTAGTGGTGAGTAACATCAAAAGGAACACAGTTAGAATATATTCTTCGTGCTGAAATGTGTAAGTATAAGAAATTTTATGCCGGTCGGTCGAACGGTTTAGAAGTTGATGCGTTGCAGCGCCATTTAGCGGCAAGTTACAGCAAAATGGATACTGAAAAATATTCTTCGTGTTCTAATATCCGCGTGTACCAAATTTCATTGAAATCGGTTGGACGATATTCTCATAGTAAACGGCTAAACGGAATAGAATTCGACGTTCTGCTGCGCCACCTAGTGGCAAGTTAGAGGAAAACGGATAGCATAAAAATCTTCTCAATGATAAAAGACTTAGGTGAATCAAATTTCATGGTGTAACGGTGCTAGAGTTTTTCAACCTCATACACACATACCAACATTCATTTTTATCTATAACCAGTGTCATTACATATCCCAGACTCAAATAAAATCCAGTTTCAAATCTAAGCCTCGCCAAAGTGCCAACATACGCCATTGTGCAAGCGTTTTTTCAGGAAATCATTCGAAGCATTGACTTAGCAGCAATCAATAGGGAAATGGTTCGACCGCGAAAAAGTAAAGCAAGCCTTTATTTCAAAAGTGGAATCCCTTAATACAGCCGAAATTTTTAAAATTATCAACTATAACGTGTTTTATTCATCGTTACTCCGATGTAGTAAATGAGAAGATTTCAATTTTCTGAAATTTGGCGGAATTCCCCCAACTTAAATCAATGTACTCATTTGGCGAGAATTCTGGAGATAGATCGCTTGAAATCCCTTAACAACTGCATTATTTCTTCACGGATCATTAAAATTTAACGCTGTATTCTAATAAAACCTTTACACTTGTTTTCAAAAATCTATTTCCTTAAGCTCTCAATAAATTGCGCCAAGCCGAAATCTGTGCAAACTGCTAGAACTCACTTTCTCAAAATCGGCATTTGAGCCATTTTATTTTTTCGCCAAACTAAAAAAATTACCTATTAGACTCGGAAATCTTCAATTCTTATTGTTTTGCGTATAAAACATTTCATTCCTGCTCCGATTTCCCATGCACACGATATCATAATTTAAAAAAAAAAATAACCTTACGAATATAAACTAACAAAAAAAAAATCATTATTATTCTTTTATTTTTACTTTGAGAATTTAAAACATCTTATTCGGCAAAATCGCCAGACATGGCAACCACGAACCTTATTTCACACTTTTTTCACTACAGGGGTTACAATTACGGAAAGCTTTTTGCGTGGAGAACATAAAAAATCTCTTAAATTCCGGGAACGGGTGGACTTTCAAAGTTTTAAAGTGGACTATGATTTATTCTATATTATTTTACATATCTGTGCAAAATTTCAGGCTGATAGGTCCATTTTTGTGGATTTGTATACAACTCAAATCCACAAACAAACAAACAAACAAACAAACAGAATTTCATTTTTATTTATAAGATTTTATTTATTTTAAACCTATGGCACTTTCAATATTTCTGTTCATTTTAATTTACCATAAAGCATCGTGTATCGTCAAGTAATTTATGATAGATCTGGCATCTGTATAGTAGTGACTGTCTTCCATTATTAGACGGATTTCCTATAAAATTAGGAAATGCAGGATATGACTATATTTGGTGTCACTGTTATTCACGTGCTGTCCGACCATTCAAAAAATATTTAAAAATTTCTTTTAATTTCTGTGCGTTGATACGTATAAGCACAAAAAGTAGAAGGTTGATTACTTTTTGTAAAATGTCTATTAATAACTTGCTACAAATCTGTAAACTCAACCCTTTAACGCGCAGTGTTCCCGCTCTGGGAACACCAAACTCTGACGTTTTGACTGTTGCCAGCCACGAAGAATTGATTTGATTTCTATAAAAATAGTTGCGGGTGACACAGCTCCACGAAAATCCTTTACTTTCTAGCACGTCATTTCCCGTAGAAAAATTGTCACGATTATTCTTAAACAGCACTGACATCTGCTGAAAAATGGAAGAATGCGAGAGCAGCTGGATACATGGCCAAATGCTGAGTAAAGGGCAGCCGTTGCCATCGCTCGACTTAACTACCGGCAAGATGGCTGACGATCGAAACGTTCATCGCGTGCCACAGATCTAGAGACCCTTTTTTGACGCAGCTGGCTGCAACCAGCTGCGTCAAAAAAGGGTCTCTAGAATGATGATCGTCTCGTCTTGAAAGGGTCTCTAGATCGATGAACGTTTCGATCGTCAGCCATCTTGCTGGTAGTTAAGCCGAGCGATGGCAACGGCTGCCCTTTTTTCAGCATTGGGAAAGGGTTGCACCTCAAAGGGTTAAACGATATCAAAGGAATTAGAAAGATAGCCATATTAATTAGATATTTAATTAATCAGATGTAAAATCGCTAACTCTTGACCTCGAACAAACATCTATTGTAAGAATCTAATAATAATTCTTTTCTTAAGGCACTCTTATCTGAAGTGAGTACACATTTTAAAGGGAACGAGTTGGGAATCCTTTGTACTTAAGTTACATCTGATGAACGTCAAAGGCCTAAAAAGAAAAGCACACAGGGTTTACGGATTAGCGAAGATGTTGAAGTTGAACAATGGTTTAATGCTAGAGGAAAAAAAGAAATTTAAACAGGCTACTTCCATTGATTTCTTTTATTCACATCTTGTATTGTGAGCGAGCTTCAGAGGATATAACTTTTTGTTTACACATGTCTTCTTTCTCTGATCCATTGCACTTTTTTTATGATAATCTTCTAAAGACAGTCATATATGCCACCAGCAAATAAGACCTTTTTTGCACTTTGAAGTTATGCAACTGCATCTTTCGATTTTTTTTTAAAATCCAAAAATACTCATATGTGGACAGAGATTACAAAGGGCTTATTCCAGGCTTTCCAAGTACTGCCTAAGAAGAGGTTTATATCGAGTTCTTTAAGATGTTCTTTTTTAGTCGCGAAAAGTACCTCTTGATACCCTTCAGCGAACTTGAAAGCCTTAGTGTTAGGATTTTTGGATTGAGAGCGGGCGAAAAAAGTCGTCTAAAACCCCCTAGGGATTTTATTCGTCTATTTTTCTAGCTCTCCCTCGTATGCAGCAGACCTATTGACCTTGAAATAGAAAATATTGAGTTTTGCTGAATCTTTTTTAAACGCATTCTTTTTATCTATGTTATTTTCCTTTTTTGAATACAGTGGACATTTGCTTAAAAAAAGAAGAAAAAATTGGAGAAAGGAAAATGTTTCTACTAAAAATGTGCGTTTTACGGAGGTATAAGCCCGTTACATGCATAAGTATTTAAAGTTTGTAATAAAGCTGTACATTTTTAGAAAAAAGTTTATGCCCACGATTCTTTACCTGGAGATGATTTTCTTTTCGTAATAACTTAGTACAGTTTTCTCCTAAATACATCATTGTGTGTGGAACGTGCTCTGGTAACTGAACGCAATTACGAAGAAAATTTTGTGTATTTAAGTAAACGGGAAGGTAACAGATAATTCTGCAATATTATTATTTTAAATGAGAAACTCTTTAAGGCTAATGCAAATGGATGTATTTACATAAGCTTCATCAAGAACGAATTCATTTCAGCTAAAAAACGGTGAGGTTGAGACCAGGGGCGTAGCCGGGGGTTTTCGGCCCCGAAATTTTTGGATTAGTGATCACAAAATTTATGCCATGCAGAAATCCCGTCTATTTATGTGTATATCAGTTCATATCCCACCCCCCCCCCAAAAAAAAAAGAAAAAGAAAAAAGAAAGAAAATCCTGGCTTCGCGCCTGGTTGAGACAAGGGTGTAACCAGGCAGATAGATATCGGGATATATCCAAGGAAATGTTTGGATTAGTGAGCATAAACTTTATGCGGTACATGAAATTTTATTTATTTCTTCATGATTTATTTCATATTCTCCCGGAAAAATTTTCCTGATTACGCCCTGGGTTGAGGCAATATGCTTCATTTTTTTACATTAATCATTTCTATGATTTTATCAAAATATTTGTCACAGTTTTCTTTATGTCGCATTTATTAAAATCAAAACAGCAAACACTGCAAATTTTCTTAACGAATTTGCCTGTACTACTTAAATAAGCCAGGCAAAGGAGCATAGAATAGAGCTGAGAAATATTTTGAAAATAACTGCGAAAATGCGAAATGCGTACAGCACTCACAAATTTGTTCACATTATTAATGAACAAGTGCAGTTTATTACATCAAGCAGGATTATGTAAGAGTGCTGAAAACAAAAAGATTGATATTAATTTGGCAACAATAATGGTCACAGTCAAATTGTGCACCAAAAATTCCGTTGCATATTCTCATGTAAATTTGTTTATAGATATTGATCAGGCGGTTAATTCAGGATGTTGAGAGTTTTTTGTTGCGTGCATGGTTGCCACCTGCTTACGTAAAAATTATCTCTTTCTACATGATCCAACTTAGAAGCAGAGCTCTGATGAAAAGAAGCAGCAAACCGAAATCGTTCAACGCACTCTCAGCGGCTGTCTTTAGTTAGACAAACCGAACTAACTCTCCGAAGTGGCATTTTGGTTCAAATTGGTGAAAAAGAAACTCTTATTATATGAGAAAAAAGGGGGCAGCATTTTATATTCTTATTCGGGGAGGAAAAACAGCTCGTGACTTATATAATATGCTTTTGTAATGGTCAGGGTCTGATTACCGAAATGGGTTAGGAAGCTTCAGCTTTCCCTCAAAATTTTAAAGATATTTAAAGGGGGTCCAAACATGACTAAAAATCTGCGATTAAAAATTCTAGTTTTTGTTATTAAATGCATTTTTGAAGAATTATTTTTGAGAAAGTGTACTGAAGCAAGAGAGAATATACTTTAATTTAGTAATGTTCTGTTATTAAACTAAAATACATGAACGTTTTGAATCGATAAGTTTTCTTTTAATTTGTTTAACAACCATTTTCCCCATCCTGACCCTCTAGTCGGAAACTGCTCCAATACCTGAAGGGGATTTGGTCCAACTTTATTACTTATGCTCTAACATTAGATTAAGGTGAAGTCCTAGTAAGAAACAGCCCCTATCTCTTCAATGTTACAATCATCTGGACCAGTTCATTTACAAACTATTTTGTATAAAGTCTTGAAATTTGGTGAATAGGTACAAAAATGATCATTTAGTAAAATGACATAAATTAAAAACACGAAGATAGCGCCTGATACATTTTATTTTTCATTTTAAATATTTATGTCAATGCCTTACTCTCCAGATGGCGCCACTGCACAGGTATTAAAGGAAGGGTTTCAAATGAAAAATAAAGTATATTAGAAGTTATCGCAGTATTTTTAATTTATGTCATTTCACTAAATGATTATTTTAATACATATTCACCAAATTTCAAGGCTCTATGCGAAACAGTTTCTAAATGAACTGGTCCATATGATTGCAACATTGCGAGCAGTGCCGTAGCCAGAAATTTTTCATGGGGGGGGGGTTACGACTACTGCAACTCACATACATGCATACATGCGTGTGATAAGGGAGTGAAGAATATACATTTCGTATGGCAAAAAAACTCCTCAAGGGGGGGGGTTATGACCCCCCTAACCCCCTCCCTTGGCTACGTCCCTGATTGCGAGTATAGGGGCTACGCCTGACTAGGACTTAATTCTCTAAGTGAACTGTGATACCATTATAAATCTAATTCAACTACTGAAAACCGTAGAATTTTGATGTAAACATGCATACAATATTTTTATTTGGCAATACGTGTGAGAGGAGGGGAAGAATGAACTTCAACCTGAAATATACTGTTCCATATTTAGAATTGTAGATTTAGCGAGTTACGTTTCAATTTGTGTAGAATTCGGAAAACTTTCCTGAAACAAAAAGTTAAGGGGCCCCTGAAATGAGATTGAGCTTCTCCTAACTTCCAATGTTAACAAGGCCCGGGCAATGGTGCATAAAAAGAATTAAATGAAAAACTGGAGATTCTTTTTATTTTACACCCTTTGAGTTCGATTTCCTTTCCTGCATCGAGCACCATCCTCGAAGATACGAAACTGTTAGTATGAGGCATCCCTTTGCGTCAGGTAATCATTCAGGTAACGAAAGCAAAGACGACGCTCTCGTCACCTGGTTGCAAGTCGAGAGCACGGGAGCTTCCCAATTAGCCCGTGACCCACTTGGCTACCGTTTATCAACATCAGGTGATCTAACTCGATTTTTTAAAGTTCAGAAGCCGGGTGACTCTAAAATTTCTGGCAGTGATCCGATGGGGAGGTTGACACTGGAACAACGGAAAGTTAACTTCGTTTGTTTTACCTCACCCCGACTCATTTCGGTTGAAGTTCCCGAAGTGAAATGGTTCCATTTTTTTTTTTTTTAAAGTAGTAGAGTGCTATTAAGGCTGTCATTCGAAGAAACTAAACCTGCTTCACAGTTTAACAAGTCAAACATAGGCGCAACAGCCCCTCTGTGGGGCCAAGGCCTGGTTTTCGAGCCTCGGTCCTGTGGGACGGCAGCGTGGTGCGCTAACCATTATACCACTCGGCTTCTCACAGTTTAAACACTCATTAAAATAAAGGAATTGCGTCAGGGACTAGAAAAATTTCAGAATATCTCTTCAAGCTCTGTAATGGACGATAAAACAATGCTAAATATTAAGCTTTCTTAACAAAAAAATCAGGTAGTTCTTTTTCGATTGAAATTTTTGCTGGATATATCGATGTAGAATTATTTATCGTTTAAGACGCAAGTTGAAAAATGAGGAATACAACTAATACTTTTTAATTTAATATACACGAAATATTTATTACTATAGTACATCGAGCATTGCCCGACAACGCATGGTTGAGCGCGTTTGTGCTCTCAACTGGGAGACGGGGGTGCCTGGTTCAAAACCAGGTCGAGTCCGCCGACCTAACCGTTCAAAGTTTTCTGTGGTTTTCTCAGAGACTTCGCGTAAATACGAGTTAGGATCCCTTAGATAGTCCCCCACGGAGGCCAATCCCCTCCTCGGCCTAGATCCCTCGCGCAGATAATTGGCCGTAACACCACATTTCAATTTACATCGAGCATTAATCCACATCATTGTAACAATTCCAATAAACCTTTCCTCACACAATTTTTAAATTATCTCGTCACGGTTTTGACTGCCATAGGAGAAATACTTCAGAAGTCCGAATAGTATGTTAAAGAACTTAAATATAGAAAATTGCAAAACTGGCAGTAGTATCACACATTTAGAAAGTATTGCATATTTTAGAATTATTTCTAAAAGTTTCATAACTTGTATAGGTTTATTGTTTTGTATCGTGTATAAAACGGTTTGTTAAGAGATAAACAGAAATTTTCATGCCCCTGCCTAAATTAATTTGTTTTAGAAGATGCTCGTAAATGACAAGATTTTCCAAACTACAGTCTCAACTTCAAATAGAATGGAAAGGGATTCCTTTGTTTAGTCTTCTTAAAAGTAATTTGAACAACGTCGATTTTTTTTTCAGTCTGTCTGGGGTGAGCATGTGAGTTGCTCAAGTCTATACGAAATTTTAAATTTTACGCTCAAAAAGAGAAATTTGACAAAACACTAAAATTTATTAATTGTATAATGAATTTAAATTTACACGTATATAAAGTTAATTTGAGGAGTAAAATATTTTCTTCCGTGGTTTAAGTGTACATTTATTTTAATTAGAATGATCAAATAATCGTTTGCCGGAGAAAAAAAAAACAGAATTGCCTGAATGATTAAAAAATATTGGAGGATTTAAGATTTTTGGAAAGAAATAAATTAATTTTAATTTGCTACTAAGAAATCCTTTTCAGTGAAAATCTCTGGTGCGTGACTTGAGAAAAGCAGTTTAGTGCATAGATTTTATAAATATACTTTCTGGAAAAAATGTTTTATATCTAGTCGTTTTCCTTAAAACTGCGCTATCTTATCTATGCCTCATGATAACAGTGATAAATAAATTATCATTAGGACGATTCTTTTAAAAAATCGTATCATTTATGATGAAGATAATTTGAAACATGTAACATTAGGTACTCGAAAAGAAAAATCCAGTATATTTCTTTGCAATCTGAACTAGATAATATATTTACTCATAAACTATAAAACAAAAATACAATACCAAAACAACTTTTTGATGATTAAAAAAACACTGCATGTACATTTTGTATATTTGAAGTGGCTGTATACAAAAATCGGACTGCTTTAATAACTGATTTTAAGCATTCATAATGCCTTTATTTTTGTCCGATACCTTGTATGACCGTTTAGTGAAGATAATATTCATTATGATAAAGTTTTAAACGTTAAGTCACATTTTGAAAACTTCTTACAAAACGAGAAAGTAAAGCCTGTAACATACAGATTTTGTTTATTAAGCTATCACTTAGCCATTATAGAAAATCGAAAGCTTTTTAGTTTCGCATTTTTGATTACGAGGAAGGAAGATTGTATCCCATTATTTGAATATAAATTAAATTCGTGCCCAGAAAATAGCACATAATGACACGCGTGCAAAGTTTGGTACGCCAGAAATTTTTCTTGCCTCGCCAAAAATTTGAAAGAACAGTAAAAATAAATGACAACCAAATAAAATGATCTGATGGGTTTATATTCTTTTTACATTTTTGGAAAATAGGGAAAAAAAGGATTTTATTTTTTATTTTATTATATTTCACATTCTCAAGTATGATTTGGTATCCTATTTTTCAAAAAAATACGAAATAAACATTAAATTTGCAAGCGTTTTTACTTCATGATCAAAACTGAATTCAATGTAAAATAGATTTATAGAATTTTTTTAAAAATCTTAGTACTATATTCAGTAGATGCATCAAAGAATAGATAGTTTAAGCCTTTTTTCCATTGGTAAATCATGCACTGTGTAAGGTTTGTGATGGATGCGAGACGAGACGAGACAGACATTTGCGGCTTTTATGTCAGACGAGACACAGATTTTTTATCATAACTATATCCGGATTTTGCAAGGCGAGACAAAGCTTTGAAGTTTTTTTGTGGGACGAGACGTTGCATTTCATCTCGCGTCCATCCCTAGGAAATAGATTGGCAGGGGATGAGTTAGCGGCATGCATTGCATTGCAATCGACAACTTACCAGCATGATATCAAAAATCTTGTAAGTAACATGAAGCAAAAGTCTTTTTAACTAATCTGAAGAACAGATTATTCAAACACAAGTGATATAATGAAAATTTAATTTTTTTCTGACATTTTTTGTACTGAATAAATATTGCTTTCTTTCAATATTTTTTTTACGATTTATTACAAATAAAAATTATAAAGGTTAGTACTATGTATAAAAACTTAAAATAATGACCCTCAAATTACATTTCAGTCTACTTTAATATTGGCACTTTGATAAAATTCTACTTGCCATCCCTGCTTTAGTAGCTACTCGAAACCCACCAGAGCGTTGAGGAATGCTGGGATCAACCTCTCTTCCGGCCACGAAAAGCGCATGGAATCGACTGCACTTCTTATGAGACAGTTTGAATTTTTTAAGGCATATAAACAAACAGAAATTTGTTCCCAAGGGAACACGAACAATCTCTGGGAATAAAGCAAGAAGTACACATTTGCAGATTCGGATCCAAAGGAAGACAGGGGTCAGGGTGTGGCGATTGCCCTCTCACTTGGTTTCGCAATTTCTAATAATCTGGGACTCAGCAAAAAGAAGACTTTTCGGTTATCGTTTTACATCAACTTCGCAATGCTAATGTCTGCACCAGGGATTGAAGATACTGAATGCGCATAGTGTCAAGGGCGAATCCAGAATTTTTTTTCGGAGGGGGCGCAAATCGTGAATACTCATTTTATCCCCCCACTTAAGCCCACTTAATAGTAGTGAAAGCCCCATTTATCTAGTGTAAATATATTTTTCTCGGAGGGGCGCGCCCCCGCCTTGTTCTGTCTTTGTATCCCAGACAGCACAGCAAACTTACAGTAAGCTTGATTTATCAAGTCAATAAACTTGAATTAAGCTTGAAAATTTCAAGCGTATAAGCTTAATGCAAACTTGAATCAAGTGTTCAAGTTTACACTTGCCCAACTTGCATTAAGCTTGACATAGCAAGCTTAATTTCAAGCTTAAAAAATTTTCAAAAAAAAAAAAAAAATTCCTAAATATACGGGGCACCCGTCGGCGAACTCGCCCCACATATATTTTATTTTTCCACGCATTTTCCCCTCTACGCTGAAATTTCAAGTTATTTTAATCTGTGTCCATCAAGCGTCCGCGATCGAACTCGGGACCTAAGGTTTGGGAAGCCAGCGTCCTAACCACTCAGCCAACCTGATTTGCGCTGATATGACTAAAGTGACTGATATGGTTATCACGACGTTTTCTGGCGAGATTGATCAGTGGCCGATGCCGATTCCTTTCTTTTATATTTCCATGGGATGAATCAAAATTAAAATAATGTTTTGTGTGATTTAGAGGCTCTACTATTAGGGAAATAAGCATAATGTAAACTTAAAAGCAGCACACGTTTTAAAACTTTCAATATCGCGACACTCATGTTGGGCAATATTGGCCGAAATCGAGATAAACGACTGATTTTAAAATCAATTTCGTAGAATAATTGTATTTTATTTTGAAGAATTTCAATATTTGGAAATATAGAATCTTTTTTTTTAGAATTCTACGATCAAGTACATTTATGACTGATGATAAATTATTTGTTATGTGGATGTGGCTTTCCAAATCAAGCAGTAATCAAGTTGTATTCAAGCTTGACAGTTCAAATGACTTCTCCAAGCTTGCTGCAAGCTTAAAATGAATTGAACTGTCAAGCTTGTATTAATACGTCAGATTCAAAGAAATATCAAGCTTGATTTAAGCTTATGTGCTGTCTGGGATAGTGCCACTTTCAAAATGATTTTTATGCGAGCTGCTCCATCTCGCTTTAGCTTATCGTAGTTTCAAGAATTAAGTTTTCATTTAGCATAAAATTCCAACGAGTGAATTAAAAAAAAAATGAAGTTAATATTTAATCTTTTGAAATGCATTTTTCTTTATAAATACAGGGTTAACAAAAAGTTGCCCACTTTAGAGGCTCTAGAATGCATTCTATTGGTCCATGAGATTTGAACAAATTTGAGCGACAGATAATTCAAATAATGAGCTTGACATTCATTAAATGCACGTAAAAACATTTAATTTGTCACACGAGAAATAACCAGCACACTCACACTACCATGCCGCAGTTGGCTGCTATCTTCAACGACCACGATAGCTACATTTTCGAGGCTAGAAGACTTTGCTTTTGTAATCTGCTGAATGAATCTTATGCTGCTCAATTGCTCCTGTAGAATGCTGCGTAGTGCAAATGGATATATTGGACCATCTTCATCATAAGATGTAATTCCTTTACAGCTGCAACGGATTCCTCCAGGTTCTGGTAGAGCAATTTTACCAGGGTAGTACAACTGAACAATCTGTAGAACAAGTGAACAATTTGTAGAACAAGTGAACAATTAAATTTTCCAGTAGAATAATTTTCTTGAAACGTATGCGTGATCTGCAGAAAAATAACAAATGCTCATGCAGAATCCAAATGTATTATAACTCCCCCTATTAATAGATTTTCGTCCTTTTTTTTTTCTAATGGGCAGGCACTGGCCACAAGCCTTTTGCCATAACTACCCGGAGGTGTGGCCATTTTATTATGGGGGCACCCAGTGGGCGGCCACATTACCCCCTATGAAGGGACGGACACATAGGCAACCACGCCCAGTCGGGGATCGAACCCCGGCCGCCGGGAGTTGAACCGAAACCGGAGTACGGTGCTTTACCCACCATACAACTCGGTCGGCTAGATTTTCGTACTAACTTTTTTTATTTAATTAATATTAATAGCATCATTTAAAATATCTATAGATTAAATTTTATCTCATTTGGACTAAAAAACAAGCGCATTGTATAGACCTCTGAAGTGAGCCATTTATTTCTTTCTAACTTTGTATTTTTTAAACTCTTTTGGTGAGACTACAGGCGTCCAGAATTGAAAACAAAAATTTTGAAAAATATTACAAAGTTAATACTAATAATTTTAATTTGAAAACGGTTTTGTACATTTTAGGAGAATTTAATAATCAGAATAGATATATATAATTTTATTACAAATCTATAATATTATAAAATATTCATGTAATATATAAGGGAAATTATTTAATTAGGTCTGAAAGGGTTGACCTTTCCATGTGTTTTATCGTATTTAAATGACATTTACTCTCACAGTGAAAGTATAAACTTGTTCGGTAAATATCAATAATTACTATACAAATTTTGGACTTAATGAGTATTACTATGCTTTTGATTAGCACTTGTAGTCCCTCTTCCACCTTCTGCTAAATATCGAATGACAATTGCAGCTCAACTGGCCGACAAGAGAATCATGTTTAGAGGGTATCTGCTTTCAGAGCGTACAATTGTCTACAGAAAAATCCATCAGAGAGATAAAGCCTCTTATTTTTTATTTTTTTAAATTGCGTAAATTAACTGAAATAATACATAGCTGATATCAGGGACGTAGCAAGAAAAAAATTTCGGGGGCGCCCAAAAGGTGTAAAAGGTAGAATTTCTCACAAAAATACTTGATTTATTGACATCCGCATTGACAAATATCCAAATGTTCGGGGGATACCCAAGCCACATTGGCACCCCCAAAGGCTACGTCCCTGGCTCATATGAAAAAGAAGGATTGATCAATTTTTTAATTTAACTTAACAAGCTTAGCTGCCTGTTTGTAGTATTATTTCAGTTTGTTTATTTATATATTTTTTGGAAGACTTCCTTAAAATAGAAAGACGTTTTCTTTTTCTTTTCCGGTTTTGTCTGTCTGATGTCCTTGTTCATTTTCATTCATCTTTTCGAATTCGTAACTTGTAAATCTTCCAGAGCGGAAGGGAATCCAGAGGCTTGTTGTGCTAAAGCCAACAACTGATCCTACGGAATACGTAATTAGTAACTGCAATCTAGTCTTTCAGTTTCACTGGAAAGCTTCCCTGGTTTAAAAAGATGCTAGTCTATTATTTTTGTATCTTGGACGGCTGTTAAGGCGAGAAAAATAAATTATACCAAATGCATTAGTTATAAAACGATTTTCAGCACAAATGTGTGAGCCAACATGTATTAATTAAAGCAAATGTATTAGCACATGCATTTATTAATTAAAGTATATAGAGGAATTTTTTTTTTGCATATCTTAAAAACTATATAAAAATGATAGGTTCATCAATCTTTACAAGGAGCATGATGCTATAAACATGTATATCAATTTAACCGGCCATTTCAAAAACCGCTTAATGTCAGAAATCACTGTTTTTAAAACTTACCAGACTAAATTAGTGGACATCAGCAGATATTTTTGCTTTAAAGTCATGCCCTAAGACAAGGCGGACCCAGAAACTTTTTTCGGAGGGGGCGCAAATCGTAAATACTCATTTTATCTAATGTAAAGAACACTCAATATTGGTGAAAGCCCCATTTATCTAGTGTAAATATACTTTTCTCGGAGGGGGCGCGCGCCCCCTGCGCCCTCCCCCTGGATCCGCCTTTGCCCTAAAAACCTAATGTCTGTGCCACGCAGGTCTGCGCTAGTGTTTTTAATATTGAGGTTCATAATTATGTTCAGCGTCATGTTCATCCACGTTGTTTTTAGTTGTTAGTCGTTTGTTCATTGGTATCGGTGATTACTCCGTCTCGTTTCAGAAAAAGGGAATACTTTAGTGGATGGCATTAGTTCTATTTAGAATGAGGGTCAAACCATAAAGTACTTTCGCAACAAAGAAAAGCTGTTTTAGGCATATCATGTGGTTTTTGAAACGACAAATTATTGTTTTTAATTAAAATCAATCTTTTTCAGCAAAACGTAATTTCAATAATCTCTGCTTAGTTTTAATTAGTTCTTCAAACCATTTGAAATAGAGCGACGCGGTTTATCGTCACATGAATATTACGCAGAACTGATTAACACAAATTATTATTTTCATAGAAAGACAGACAATTGTTTTGTTACGTACCTTGAATTAATTTTAGGAATCATAACTCGATGTTGGTGCATGCTGTATAACCATAGGCCAAATTTACAAATGTGATTTGTGGTTTTTCATTGCGAGGAAGAATATTGAGTTTGTTTAGGAAGTTTTTCGCATATAAAGAATAGCGGATCTAATTCATAAATCGATTTAAAAGAATATTGTGAGAGCAAATGTACCAGTGAAAATATTGTAAAAAGAATGCACGGGGCGGCGCCCGTCGGCGAACTCGCCCCACATACTTTATTTTTCCACGCATTTTCCTCTCTATGCTGAAATTTTAAGTTATTTTAATCTGTTTCCATCAAACGTCCGCGTTCGAACTCTGGAACTATGGGCTGGGAGGCCAGCGTGCTAACCGTTCCGCTAATAAGCCTGACGCTGCTATGACTAAAGTTTGAAGTGACTGTTACGGTTGTCACGCCGTTTTCTGGTTGATCGATCAGTGGGTGATGCCGATAAGTTTCTTTTATTTTTCCATGGGATGAATAGAAATTTAAATAATGTTATGTGTGATTACTAATAGGGAAATAAGCATAATATAAACTTAAAAGCAGGGCACGTTTTAAAACTTTCAATATCGCAACACTCATGCTGGGCAATACTGCTGGCCAAAATCGAGACAAACGACTGATTTTGAAATCAATTTAGTAGTATATTGTATTTTATTTTGAAGAATTTCCATATTTGGAAATATAGAATCTTTTTTTTTAATTCTATGGTCAAGTACATTTATGACTGATTAATTATTTTGTGGCGGCCGGTTTGCGCCTCATTCTACCACCCATAAAGTGAAGTATATTAACTAACTAAATTGTATTAATTATATTAAAATTTATTTTCAGGGCTAATTAATTAGTTAATGGAATTACTAATGTTAATTAGATGTAAATAAAACTAAAACTCCCCTCGTGTTACACTTCAGAGGGGCTTATCCCATTCATTCCTTCCCTTGCGTGTTCTAATGTCCAGGTTTTGTGCGATAATAAAATAAAACACAACCTTTACGAACTTTTCTTTATTTAATATGAGCAAATTTGAGAAAACGCTAGACAATTAATGGGTTAATTCCTAGTTTATGGTGCTTCTTGGCGTTTTTCCAAAAATCGCCAATTTGGCGCGTTTTCCCGTCTTGTCTCTGGGAGCCAAGATGCTCCCAAAGACACTACGGGAGAACGCACCCAAACTAGCGATAAATACACAAAATAAGCAAATTAAAAAGCATAAATATTGAAGTTTTTAATAACAAAAATTATTGTACTTACATAACTTGTTGAACAACTGATTTTTTATTTTATTTAAATAATCATATTCGTCGTCTCATAAGTCAAAGTGGTTTTTTTTTTAATTTTTATGTTTGTGGATACTATTTCAGAAGAGATTTTCTGTAATCTAAAACGAATTTTCTAAAATCTAAACACTAAACCATAAACCTAAAATCAAAACACTAATCATAAACCATTCAGGTAAAGCAATTTTCTGAAATCTAAAACAGATTGTCTGAACTCTAAAATTTTCTTTTAGCTGCAATCAGTCGTTCTTTCGTAATCCTCTCAAGAAAAAGACATTTTTTTGAAATCTAAAATGAATTTTCTAAAATCTAATGCTAAAATTTTTCGTTTAGCCACAACCACACAATTTAGAAAAACACGCTTACCTTCTCTCAAAATCTAATCCACAGTGAGAAACGGAGGATTAAATCCACAAACACAATTAACGGAGTTAATTAGTGTATCCAAAAAACGGATCCGAAAACATTTGTCGTTAACCCCTCTGAGTTTCCATAAGAAATGGCTTTTAGAAACCAGTAGAATAATTCAAACCAACCGCCGCGCATGCGCTCCGTTAACACAAGCCGATCAAATCCTTCTCGAACCAAAACTAAATTATACCACATATCATTCTGCTCCCATACAAACACAGCTGCGCATGCGTAAATCAAAGAAACGACTTAACTCATGTAAAGCATTACTAACAACATCGGCTAAAACGTCTCACAAGTGTTTACATGTACATATAGAATCGGTTTAGTAAAATTTAATTACTTTTTGTGTGAGGGGGGCTGTGCCCCCCTCAACCCCCCCCTTATGTTTTTAGTAGAGTAAATTTAATAATGTAAACAATAAGAGTCCCGTCAGAGGCAAAAACGCGCACTACAGAAACAAAATGGCGGATTTCCACATGGTTGCCAGAACGTAAACTAAAGTCGCCAAGGTTGCCAGAATATACCTGTTATCGCGTCCTTGGTGAAGAAGCACCATAAACTAGGAATCAGCCCAATTAATGTCCATTCTCTTTCACAGATGGTGCCATCACTGCAGGCTTTCAATTTGAAGCAGAAAATCAAGCTGCATTCCAGCTTGACAGTTCAAATGACTTCTGCAAGCTTGCTGCAAGCTTAAAATGAATTGAGCTGTCAAGCTTGTATTAATACGTCAAATTCAAAGAAATGTCAAGCTTGATTTAAGCTTATGTGCTGTCTGGGAGTAACATGGTGATGATCATGAACATTTTGCATTTCTAACGTATGTTCATAAAAATAAACTCCCCCCTTTTTTGCAATTATAGAGCTAATGCATTGGATTAATAAATGTCTTTTAACAACCAGTTACAAATTCTAATAATTTTTTATCAATACTTGACGAAGTTTATGTATAGAAAATGAAAACACGACAGTACATTCATAATTCCACGGAAAAAGACTGAAATAGCAACAAAATCTTTTAAACTGAAAGTCAACTATTATCGTTCTTTTTTCCTACTGTTTTGCATCGAATTAAGAACACGTTAAAATAGTTAGATTTCGCGAGGGGGTTAAATTTAAAGCGGGAAACACCAGCTTTCTGTGTAACAGCCAAACCTCAATGCTAAAGACAGAAAGAGTCCTCCTTTTGCTTGTTTACAAAACCTTTAGCTCTCCGATATGAATAACTTCTGAATCACTGTTCTAATTGTACAGATGACTTTGTGCTTCCTTCAATTTAGTCACAACCGGAAGTTTTATTTTGTTAAACGACTCATAGAAAGAGCAAGTGAGTGCGCTATCAGTATAATTTGTTATCATTACATAATTTAAAAAATATTATTTATAAAGTTTTACGAACTATTAGCTTGAATGCTTAATATTTCTTTAATATAGAAGAATGTTCAGTATGTTCATAAATTTTCCACCGAATAAGAATTTGCAAGAAAGAATCCAATAACAGGTAATGAAAAGGACAAAGGGGATTTTCTTTGGGAATAAAAAAAATATGGTATTGCACTTCGACATGAGCACCATTATTTATCATCAATATGGGAATAATTTCTGGATTTCTCTGCAGGTTGTAAGACTGATATGTCCAATGTCTGGAAACAGTATGAACTATCTTTTGGTTGATTGAAAGCTGAGAACAGCTAACTTAGTTGAGAAAATTTTCTGCAAGCTTGAGATTGTTGCCAAGGTTGCTTTATAGGACGCGGAGTGGTGCATGGGTTAACCAATAAAGCCGAGCTGGAAAAGTCATACGACATCCCGAATGTGGCCGCCACGGCTTTTGATCCGGCCCTCGGAACATATCAAAATTCTGTGTAAAGCCCATATAAACGATTCAAAATCCCATCCAAATTATACAGCTCGCGACTTGGCTAACATCCTAAAGTTTGGCCCGCAACTTTTCAAAAGTTGCCCATACCTACAATAAATAATAGAAACTTGATCAGGCTTATCCCACATAGTGACAAATAGTGGCTCCGAAAAATTAATAAAGGCGATTCAATCGAAAATTCTTTGAGAGTTCATTTTGTCCATTTTGTGGGATAAAAAGACAACGTTAGAATGTGAACTGTAATATTAAAGAGTGTCCCTTAACAATGTTTAAAGATTGACTTGGTTTTATGAATGCATGCATTTTACCTGCATGGCGCTGCTTTGATGCAACGTCCATGAAAGTAAATGGGCACGGCCGTTTTACAGTGTCTTTTATAATAGTATTTCCCCAACCTTCTACATAAGCGGACAGGTAAAAATCCAGGGTAAAAAAATCCAAGAAGAAAAAAGTGCAGAAAAGTATATGATCTGCGGTCCACTTTAATTTGAGTTTATTTTTTTTAATAACAGTAATTTAATTTGCTAGGTGAATGAATCAAAGTGAAAGCTGTTCAATTATGATATGAGCTTTAGTAAAACATTGTTCTTAGTAACTAGATTTCTCGACAGTTTTTATCGTTCCCTATTGCACGGCTCCACGTCAATTGATATTAGAACAAAAGACTTATCGAGCTGATTCTGAATGCGAAGGTCAATGACAAAGATAAAGCTGCATTATTCGTTTAATGTGGATAGGAAAAAAATACTTCGGTTAAGAACTCTTCCTGAGGTCAGATCTTGCTACTCCGTCTCTTTAAAATGGCCGCCCAGAATGCTGCAAAAGTAAGAATCATCCATGAAATATTATTCCTATTAATTTTACCGTTTTTATTAAAATTACTTGATTATTATTTTTATTTCTTTAATTCACAAGGTTATTTCTTCGATTAGTGTTTTAAAAGAGAGATAAAGATTGATGGTGTACAAATAACAATTTTCTTAAATATTAGCAATATTTTGATAAATTATGCATCGTAAATAAATAATCAAATACCCTTCTTCTTTTAGATTCGTAAAATCAAACAATAATAGATTTTTAAAAATAATTCTGGGCAATATGTGAGACACAAATAGGTGACAAAAAAACTTGTATATTTTATCTACCTGTTAAAAAAAAGATAATGCGTAAATTATGATTTTCTTAACGGTTTGCAATATTTTCTTGAATCTTGTGTTACAAATAGAAACGCAGAGAGAAAAAACAAAATATCTAACAAAATTCGTTACAGTATGTAAAAGACTTGTGTCTTCCTTCGATTATTAAAAAGAAAGTGGTGTGTAAATTAAATTTTTTTTGTGTGTTGTCATCAATATTTTGCTAAATTTCGTACCCCAGATATGGAACAATGCATACTTTTCTTCTAGTTAGGTTCATAAATGAATGAAATATTCAATTCGACTACAAATATTTTCCGTAATTGCTTTGATGACCTCTCAATGAAAAAGGCTATATCTAATCTAATTACAAAACTAAAGTATCTTTTTATAATTTGAATTGCTGTAGCATTCATTTTATTTTTCAGATCCATGCCTTTGAAGGGCTCATATCAGCTCCTTTCACCGCATTTCGGGCTGACGGGTAAGTATAAACTTTTCTACAATTCACCAACATTAATCATACGCCTACTTAGAAAGTTAATTGTATGGGCAGATGATGGATTGAAAACACTAATTTCCATAAATATAAGTAATAGCTATAACGTATACTTGAAGTCTAATATTATACTATTTGCAATTAAATCGTAATCTAATTTGGCTGATGACGTGTCTTTATTAAGGATTTCGCGCAATGAATACTCTCGTTTGAAAAACCCATCGAACTTTAGTAAAGAGCGGGCATGTGTTGAACTTTCATTAGCCTCCCAATTCTACTTAAAACCACCCTCTGCAAGCAGTCCAACTCTGATTTCCTAATTCGAAAAGTCTATTTGAAAATGTTATTAAAGCACGCCCACAGTTTAATTCCTTGTCCTCCCCCGTGTAATGAGAGTTATAATTACGGACGCAGGATTTCGTGGCGCTACCGCCGTTAATTTCTTTTCTGGGGTTGGAAAATAATTTCACGGTTTTCAATGAAATCCCATTTGTTTAGGATGCAGTCATTGATAAATGGAGCTGTCCAGAGAGTTCGTAAGAGTAAGCGACAGGAAATCCCTGCTTATTTGCTAGGCCAAAAAAACTATTGAGGACGGAGAGTTAGTTGAGAACAATCCGATTATGCAGAGTCTGGAGATGAGTAATAACATACCATGAGCACGTATTTCTCTCCTTTTGCTTTATAGATATTTAACAAGAGATTTTCCAAACCCTGGAAAGATGTGAATAATTTGTTTTTTGGTTTGTTTTAGATTTACGTGATCATAGGTTCATACACATTCAGAAAAAATCGTCTTCATATACTAAATTATCCCTCTTATTTTTCTACGAATAATTTCCGTACTCTGTGCAAACGTAATATTTCCGTGAATTCTTCTTTGCGAAATCTGGAAAAGAGGGAAAAATTCGTTGAATCCGAAGAAGTTTCTTCAATTAATAGGAGAAATTAAAACGGAGATATTCCGGCAGCACTTCGTAAATGTTTTTGCTGATTTCGGCGAATTGAAGCAATAATTTTTGAGAGTGCGTCTTTAATTTATTCCTCATTTTTTAACAAAAAATTTCGTACTCCTTGGGTACGTTATATTTCCGTGAAATCTTCTCGAAAATTTGAAGAAGAGGAAAAATTTCGTTGAATCTGAAGAAGTTTCTTCAATTGTCCGGAGAAAAAACAAACAAACGGATATTCGTAACCTAAGAGATATTCCGGTAGCACTGCTGCCTAAGATTTCCACGAATTGAAGAAATAACGTTTGAGAGTGTAGGATAGCCATATCTTCAAATTAAGATAGAATTTTTGTAATAGTTGGAAATTTCTTTTTTTGCTATATGACAAATCCAACCGGTCATTTTAAAAACCACTTTACTCAAAACTTTTAAAAATTCAATAAAATATGTAAATAAAAGAGGTACGTAGTCGTTTAAAATTGAATTTAAACGACTAGCTTACTTCGCTAGTTTATGCTGGCGAAGAGATTTATTACATCTAATTTTATTGTTTACCCTGTTGAAAATTGTGGGTAGCATATAACGGTTTGTGTTGGGGATGCATTTCATGTATGATAATTAAATCCAAGCATATAAATAAAGCATAGTAGATATTGAATTTATACTGCATTAAACTCAGAGGTGCTCAAACTGTATTTCGCGAGCTAACGCGTGGTTAGCGTGATCTTTTGATTTAGCTGGGATAGCGTTGTCTTGTATGGTCCTTTCCCTGACTTCCAGGTTCAGTTTCCCATTTACCCTTTAACACGCAGTGTTCCCGCTATGGGAATACCAAACTCTGACGGTTTGACTGTTGCCAGTCACGAAGAATAGATTTGATTTCTTTAAAAATAGTTGGTGACATTGCCCCACGAGAATTCTTTACTTTTTAGCACGTCATTTCCCGTAAAAGGATTGTCACGATTATTTTTAACAGCACTGACATCTGCTGAAAAATGGAAGAACGCGAGAACAACTGGATAGATTACCCAATTCTGAAAAAAGGGCAGCCGTTGCCCTCGTTTTGATCGTCCGCCATCTTGCTGGTAGTTAAGTCGAGCGATGGCAACGGCTGCCCTTTTTTCACCATTGGGAAAGGGTTGCGCCTCAAAGGGCTAAAATATGTCTTTTTGCATTTAATTTGTCTTTTGTTGGGTTTAACTAATAAAAATATAAAGAGTACATAATTACAGGTTTTTATTTAACATATTTCATAATTTAAGTATTACATGGGTTTATAATTGAAATTATAAAAACGCAATAGGTAACTGTACAGGTTAGTAGAAAAACAGAATCACAACATTTTTGTAGATTTGAAAGAGATAACTCCCTTTTAGTTGTTGTTGTTGAACGCAAGACTCACAATTCAGAACAGAAATATTATTTTGTTTTTGATGGTAGATATAAGACATAAACGTTAAAAAGATTCAAGATATCTCAAAAATAATTCCACATCTCTGATGAATATAGACAATTTTTTGACAATGTCCTCCAATAGCCAGTCTACTGACTCAAATGAAAGTGATGAAGACTGACTAGCATCATGTAATAATTTTCGTTTGATGCTAGAAAACTAGACAAGATTTAAAAATTGCTTAAAATTTATACATTTTATCCAAAGTTCTCTCTTTTGGTGTTTATTTTTAGGGATGGACGCGAGACGACTTTTTGCGAGACGAGACAGAGATTTACAGCTTTTTTGCGAGACGAGACACACATTTTTAACATTATGATATAGGGATTTTTGCGAGACGAGACAAGCTTTTCGGCTGTTTTGCGAGACGCGAGACGGCAATTTTTCGTCTCGCGTCCATCCCTATTTATTTTAATAAATCATACACATTATGAATTAATTCATTTTTCACAGTTTCTTCTTTTTTTTTCCGCCTATGAATCAAAAGTTGTTGTCTCTGACTATAGAAATCCTTTCCATGTTAGGGTTATTCCCTTAAAAATAATTTTCATACTGATAAAACACCAATTTTACGATCTAGTAGAAAAACGGAGTAACTCCAGTACAATTAGATCAATAAAACGGGTTTAATAACGGAGAAAGCGCTGTATTTGCAATAATGTCGGTATGAATACTCCCTATCATTTTGCTATACATTACTGTATTGAAGTTTTAAGCAAAAACAAAAGTACAAAACAGTTTTGTTTTCCCGAAACAGAGATTAATGAAGTTATACCCTTTTTCTTCCCACCGGCTCAACTATGTCACATCAAAAAATTTTAAAATTAAAAATCGGCTTCTCAGAACGAAGTTAAAGGTTGGATACTTCTTTGATTTATAAGAAATAAACGAATGAGTCAAGCAAGGTAGCTAATATGCTTAGAAATTTACAAGAATTGAAGTCAATTAAAGAGAGGACATTAAGATTTTAAAATCGTATGCCTGTGTAAAATGCTTGCATGCTGATAGTTGTATTTCGCAGTTTACGAGTTAGTTTCATAATAAACTAACTCGTAACACTAGTAATCAATAATCTAATCATGAAAGCTTGTGAAACAAAATTACTTGGCGGGGAGAAATTGTTTAACCAGCGTACTTCAAACTAAATAATTATCCTTTAATGACAGCTTGATGCGAGAATTAATTACCAGGAAGCACATTATACATTCAACATTGGGCATGAACGCGAGATTTGCTATTCTTTCTTCCCTGTAACCTGCCAATCAAATTAATTCTATTGAAACTACTATAAAATAGCAAAGCAGGTAGAGGGTAAGGTTTGTTCGCTTTCAGATAAATTGAAATGTCTGGGTCATGCATGCACTTCGTGTATAGACATATTATATTTTAAATTAATTCCCAGTCTATACGTATGCATGCAATGTAAAGTAGGCCTATAACCCCATTAAAAAATATGTTTCCTTATGATGAACTTATAAATCAAAGCATAAACTCTTCTGCCTTATCCTTGTTGTAATTAATATTATGTCAGCTCTATTAGATCTATTTTGAAGAATTTAAATATCTATTACTATCTTTGAAGTTGATAATTGATAGTTGTATTTAGAGCATCTTATATATAATCGCGTATAATTTTGAGAAATCAGACACTATTTATTAAATAAATAAAAAAGAAGAAATGACAGCCCTATATATTTATCTTAAAACTTTGAAATATTTCAGAAGTCAATTCGCAATATTAATGGCAGATTGGAAGTGTTCAATATTGCACATATTAAAAAATTTCAATGTAGGGATGACGAAAGCTATGTCTTTCTTTTTTAGCATTATTTTTCACAAGCCTATCCTTTTTTATTTTCATAACTGAGTTGAAAAAATAAAAGTAAAATCTTTATCTTTTAATCAATCAAAATACATATTTATCATTTTCTAGAACATGTATATAAAGTTTTTAGAATTTTAACACGCACTGCTCATATAAAACTGAAATTTAATACACATTTTAAAGACGAGAACATTATTTTTAATACACAGCATTTTTCATACAAATACATGTTTACATTTGGATACCATATCTATCTATATCCATATAGCCTGTTTTTTACCTCTGTAGCATTTGCCACAACTTTCAAAGTTTAGTTCTTTGAGTTTTATTTGTTTGCATCCACACAAGAGTATATTACCTTCTCTTTAAAATATTCTCTTTATAATCTTTTATACATATTTTTAGAGAAGTGAATCCTGATGTCATTCCGGACTATGTGGATCACTTGGTAAAGCAGGGAGTGAGAGGTGTATTCGGTGAGTCATTTGTTAATATTGTTTTGAATATTTTATCTGCAGTTTACTGGATATGTGTAGTTTACTGGCTAGAAAACAGTGAAAGTTACTTAATTGTATTCATAAAATGACAAATGCTAAGAATAAATAATGGGAAAAAAATAATTTGTTGCAAGGGATCTGGCTACGTTCACACCAAACTGTTTATTTTTATCCTTCCGTTTTCATACACCTTTTAAAATAAAATTATAATCAATATATCAATATATTAGGAAGACCGTAAAGTAATTCCGATTTTCCGTAAGTCAGTATTTCGCCTAGCCATAACAATTGGAGTTAATATTGCGAAATTTGGCATGCATGTGTGTTTTTTAACATACGTGCTAGATTGAATAGCCAAAATTCGTAACCTAAGGAGGATAGGGGGCTAAACTGCTCTTTTTAGATATCTCGCGTGATCTCAAAGAAAAAAAATCCGATATTCTTAATATTCAATTCTTCCTGTAAGATACAACACTACCGAATACCTAAAATCAATTTCAGGACATTTTGAATACCATCTTCCAACAAGGTGGTTAAACGTGTAAAAAAGGGGAAGGGTGGCCATCTTTCTTGAAAGAAAAGAAAAATATTATCTATAAAATTTTTGCTTCAAAGTGTATATCAATGTGCCTAAACACAAATATGAATTTTGTGTTCAGGCACAGTTTGTTTGCGGGTAAAAAGTTGTTTTTGAAAATTTGTTTCTTTGAATTTTATGTAAAAATAGTCGTTATTTTCTGATCCCTCAATGCAATATAAATAACGAGTTTGGTTGGATTGGGGAGTTCAACTTTCAGAAAATTCAACGAAAATGGCTAACACTACACGGAGAATTATAATACTTGGATTCTTTTGGAAATAGCGTATGTCCAAATTAACTTCATAATAAATGTTTCAAGATAGGTTTGGATGCCTAAAAGATAAGCTGAGACAGTCACGAGTCAAATTAATTCGTAACTGTGCATGCCGTAAATGCCGACAGTAAGCAACAAACATTGTCATTCACCTATGAGTTAACATTAATTACCTCCAAATAACCAAGATGTGTAGTTCGTATTCTAAAAATTGTCTGATTTTTTCCCTCCTTCCAACTAGTGAACGGCACCACTGGAGAAGGACTTTCACTAACAGTGAAAGAAAGAAAAGCCATAGCTGAAGCATGGGTGAAGCATGGAAAAAATAAGTAAGTTTTAATGTGTTCAAATACTGTATAAAAGTGCTAAATTTTTCAGCAAATGTTTGCAGATTTTTAAAAGGTACTAAAGGCGGCGCTAGGGTACGTGGTACATACACCCCCTGGAAACGTAAAAATGGCGTCCCTTTTTTATTCTCCAGATCAAGTTTTTCTCAGTTTTTGAGTTCGACAAAGCGAGCTTACCTTGATGCGATGCTTACCCGATGCGATGCTTACCTTGCTTATCCTGTCGGGTCGTTCCTGAAACTACGACTTAAATGCGCAGAAACATATATTTGGCATACAACTATTATAATCGTTAAACTTTATGTTCTTTATAAAGATGTTATTTACGTTAATTGTATTGGCTTAACTCGGTGAGTAACAAGAAATTTTGTGCTTTTTGTGCCCCGTCCTTACAAAAAATTTTCATATTTTGACAGCTCTGTAAGTCTTTTTCTTTCTCTTTTTTTTTTTTTTAGCTCTTCGAAGGAAAATTTCTCGATTATGCCAGTTTCTTAATTCTCTTATAAACCAATGAAAAATTTAAAATTTTACAAATTTCTTCCGTCAAATTACCGGAAACTTTTATTTATTTATTTAGTAAAGCCCATTGTGGAGGCAGTTACAAAGGCGTAAGAAAAAACATTTAAGAAAATATATCTATACTAAATATATTTAATCTTTGTCCACTTAAAATAAATAACTTCATAATAAATTTTTATTATATGCAAAAACCAGAATTTCATTTTCTTCTAAAAACATGCGAAAACTTTTCACGTTCGAAAGATTTCGTTTCGCTGGAAATATCCCCTCTTGCATCAATGTTTCATGCAGACGAAATTATTTTATTTGTGAAAAAAAAAAGAATGGGTAATCTAAAAAAACTTTTTTGAACGAACTGGAATCGCAGTTTTCCCTCCAAAGCCTGATAACCACGATTTCAGTTTGAAGTAATTCTCACTTGCGACAGCTAATTTTGTCAAGCAAATGATTAATTTTTTTTTACTCTAGGAAATAAAATAGAGCTGAAAATAGCAAAAAAAAATCTCTTAAAGATTAGGGATCGGATAGATTTTCAGTTTTTAAAGTAGCGCAGATTGTTTTCAAAAATTTTCTACAAAATTATGGAAATTTTCAAGCGGATTGTACAAACGGTGTAGATGTTATTGCGCTTTTCGTGTTTAATTTTTTAATCGTTTTGGATTAATGTGGTAAAAGTTTAATCTTGGAGTAGCTACCCGGAATTGTTACGGAATCAGTGAGACAGGGATAGCTATGCAGTAGGATTCTTTATCAGCAAACCTACACTGTTCGCATTTTGCTATTGATGAGTTAGATGCCAGTTGTGATATGTGATTGGCTGTCCCGAAATAGCTCACTGAATCCATATTATGCTATATTTTCCCGGGAAACGATTATTTTAATTCCTTTTAGCAATGACATTAGCTTGTCAAAGTATTCCGAAACCGGTCAGCTTATGGGTTAATTTTATTGGTGTACTGCGATCTTCCTGAGATCTAATTTATCAACAAGCTGCCTTTATGAATTCATGGGTACACTTGATAATATACTTTTCTGTAATACAGTAGAACCTCGATCTATCGTTTTTCAAGGGGTGCGTAGTAAAAAACGATGCATGCGAAAAACGAAGAATACGGGTTATAGTCAAAATACGAAGAAAACAGTATTTATGAATATACACAATGTATACAGTATACCAAAAATACTATATTTGTTACCAAACTGTAAAACAAATTGAAGTTGTGTAGAAATTAAGGGATACTTATTTTTAAAAAATCAGTAATTTTACACTGGGTTTTTCATTAATCTTTTAATTAAACTAAGTTTTCAAGATTTACAATATTTTTTTTTTTTGTCTTTTAATGTGTATTCATGTTTGTATATAAAAGTCACACAATTACAAATACCGTTATTGCGTAGGATAAACTGGCACTAGGTGTTGGCTCAGTCTCATTGGCATGAATTCTCAGCTTCTTCGCGATTATTTTCCTTTTTTGTGTCACATTTTTTCCATTCTTAGGATACCGCACGTTGCTACTTCTAAGTCAATGGAAATATAATAACTGCATTTCACGTCATACTCATCCCTGCTAGATGTAAGAACTCTTCACCTATACCATCATCAACCCAAGATATCATACCAGGAAGTAATTAGATTTGTAAGCCATAGATCCACTTGATCATCAATTTCATTTCGGCCAGAAGAAACATTTTACAACGATGAATGCGGGAAAGCGAATTTTTGACGAACGATACATGCGGGTTTTGTTAACGTTATTTGAATACAGTTTGTGCAGGGACCATAGAAATAAAACGATCAATACGGGAAAACGATGAATGCGGGAACGATAGATCGGGGTTCCACTGTATATTTTTATGCTTCATACGTATGGCGTGGGAAAGTTATCCAAACCAGGATAATGTCACCTTCTGTGAAACGTCTATTTTTCTCCGTTTTGCGCTTCCATAATAGAAACATGTCACACGATCTCTTGATGAAAAGTTAATTTGATCGCTAACATGATCGCCAGGCGGAAGGAAACCCCATCTTCCTGGTCCAGCAATTTCCGCCCAATTCGTCATTCCGTCGTCGTACATAATATTCACCCACTCTCCGATTGCATTATGATATCACCATTCCAGCAAGGGGAGGATGCCTTCTGGTATCAGGATCTGACGTCATCAGGTGTGGTCCACAAAATCTGCCGTGTGGTGACTGTCACTCAAAAAATGGATGCTTCCGGGATGGTTCCACCGGAATGAACTTAGTAAAAGTTGAAATGCATTTTTACTTATATTTCTTTTTTTCCTTCGGTAATTGATGTTTCCTTTTGATAATGTGCTCTGGCATCTGTGAGAAACTGGAACCGCAAAGTCTTTGAGGGAATTAACAGATTTTGTTAGCCCAGATTAATTTTTAAAATATAATTCTGGTATATTAAATTACCGTTACGTCGGTGCGTTGATTAATGGATGGAAGTTATTTAATTACTCAGACAGTCAGACAGTTTTAGTAAAAACAGCGGAATTACTTTCATACGTAAATATATCTTTGAAGTTATCACTGTCATTCTGCAGGAAATATTTTCTTATTCACTAGAGATTTGCAGACCTAGATTCAAAAATATTTTTATTTTACTCTAGCTGAGTGCCCCCGTTCTACTCACAGGAAATGTAACTTACTTTTGAAAACATAAAAAAATAATAAAATAAATAAAAAGTAGTATAAAAATACATAAAATATTTTTTCGAGGAACCGCAAAAATATTAAAACTCTTAAGTTGAATTTTCAGAAATTTTTGAATAATCGTATTAAAAAAAGGTTTGGAGAATTCAGTTTTTAAGTTAGTCGATTGAGGAGGGCAAACCGAGCACTTTCCCAGGATGAAAACTCTATCAATCATGATGTTGAAAGAGTGATAAACGGCAATTCAAGCATACCAGAACCTTCTGAGATATTCTAGAACGTTCTAGAACATCTTTGAAAGTTCTATAACATTCTAAATAGTCTTCAAAATGTTTAAACTTGATTACCAACTGCTTCACTTTTTTTCCAATAGGGAAACATTCTGAAACATTCTAGAACATTCTGTCTGAAATACTCTAGATACAAGGTTCTTAAGCTTATATGGGCCGAGGACCCCATCTTGACCAAAACTATTTTTGTGGACCCAATCCCAACCCTAGACATGGGACATCGTTCATAAGACTTAATTTTTAGCTCAGTAATCCCATTGGCACCACGTCCTAGTAAATATCGGTGATAATGTATTGCTGTTTTTAAATAGCATCCGGCTTGGCCAGTGCTTGGGAGGGTCAAATTCCTTTCGGCTCGACTGCTGTGGGACCGTGTACGCTAATGGGAGCTGGTGCACGTAAAATCCGTCGTGGCTCCAATGTCCTCCGATTTGTTAAACGATACCTCTGGGGATGCCAATTTCAGGGGGTTGGTCCCTCCTCTGGAATTGGTTCAAAATTAGGGGACCCCAAGCTGAGTCGGACTTCCTCCTACTGGGGCTCATTAAAATGGAAGCCGTTCCTTTCGCCCATCACCTGCCTATATGGGGATCTGGCACCGCCCCACGGTTGCCAGAGGGCATTAGCAACAACAACATAATACATGGCCTTGCAGATTTATAGACGTTTTTATTGGGATGTTGCTTAAAGAGCATAACATGAATAAAAATAGTGGTAAAAAGAATTTTAAAAATTACGAATGATAACACCTTGAAACCATACAAATATTAGGTATAGGGGAAAGTTCTGTACGTTTTTCGTTTGTCATTATTTTGCCTAGCCAAAACTACTGAAGCTAATTATACGAAATTTGGCACGTGTGTCAGTTTTTTGGCGTAGGTGCTAGATTGGAGAGCAGATCATTTACCAAAATTCGTAACTTTTGGTGGATAGCGGAAAAAACTTTCTTTACACATATCCTGCGTGACTTCAAAGAAGAAAAGAGATATCCATAAAATTCTTGCTTTAAACTACAACACTTACGAGTACCTAAAAATCGATTTCAGAGCATTTCGAATATAATCCTTCAAGAAGGGTAGACCTGAAAAAAGGAAGTGTGGTCATTTTTCTTGAAAGAAAAAAAATATATATATTACTTCTAAAATTCTCGCTTTAAAATTTAACAAATATAAGTGCTATGTTTAGGCTCAGCTTGTTCGTAATTCAATATTTGTTGAAAATTTATTGGTTCGAATTTTATGTAAAAGAAGGACATTATTTTCCGGTACATCTAATATTTCTGAATCAAATATTTTTCCAAATTGATTAAATTGTAATGTTTTCTGAGAATAATTTTACTGATAGATGCAGTTGTTTTCTCGAAACCAAAATCATAACATCGAGGACTATCTTGGACTGGTATTCTGAGGTCCGTGTCTAAAATAAATTTGTTTCTATGCTTTGATTTCATAGAATAAATATGTTATGCAGAACAGAATCAAAGATTGCAGTGCTTTATTTGTATTTATTACAGTCTTTATGAACATTTTGAAACTATTCGCTATATATCGCGGACCCCAAGTGTACGCGTTGCCGTTTACTAGGCCATTTTGTTAGCTATTACCAGCTTTCCTTAATATTTCTTTTGATTTTATATTGAAGTAAGTAGTTAAGTGGTTCAAGCTTTTAAAAATTTATATATTATTTTATATTTCTGCCGATGATCGATAAGTTAGGATAGATTTGTGCGTCGCAATGAGTTTGAACTTGAAAATTTTCTCAAAAATTATTTCATAACATTTAGTCTTTCTTTGAATAGAAAGTTTGATTTTAAAAACTTTTTTTTACCATTTCTTAATCTTTTATTTATAATAGGTTTTAGTTTTTTTCTGCTTCGAAGAAAAGAGGTATGCAAAATAAAGTACATAATTCAAGATGTCTTTCATTTTCTTGATCATAGATGTTTTTAAAAAAAAAACTTTTGCTAGTCGAATTTTTTAATGTAACCCGCATTTCGATCTTAAAAGCCCAAATGAGTTTGAGCCTGAAATTATCAAAGACTTTTCCGTGTTTTTATTTATTTATTTTTTATAAGAAAACACTTTTTTGTATTTGATATGAAATCGCGTTAATGAAACTAAATAATAAAGAAGTTCATTTATCCTTTAGGCTTGAATTGGTGATTATCCAAGTTGGTGCAAACAGTTTAAAAGACGCCCAGGAATTGGTAAGTGAAAACAAAAATAATTACCAATTTTATAACTTATGCTAAAATTTTGAGTTGCTTTTAACTAAATAGGTTTTTCAGAAAGAAAGATTTTATTTTACTTTTCGGAATTTTGGAACTTTTTTTGATAAAGAAAGGTAATGTTTTATTTCTTTTTTAATTTATTTGGTGTATAGCAAGTAAGAGCAGCCCGCCCCCCCGCACATATGCATGGCGATATTTCCCGATTTTGGTTTTGGAACGCCCCACTCAATACAGAAGGGGAAATCCGCTGTTGCACCCATGCAACAAGGCGTGAACCTGAACAGGTTATGCAAAGACGTTGATCATGTTAAGTATCGGAAAACACGGATGATTTCAGCTTGAATTTTCTTGTTTAACCTTCTGAGTATCTTGGCAAAGGGCAAAAAGATTGAGTTGTTTTTACTGCACGACAATTCAGGCTGCTGTACTCGTAAAAACCGAGGAGATTGAGTTTAACATTACGTTGAAAATAGATTTAATTTGCTCGCATTCCTGACTGACGATATGTGAATATTGCCTTTTCGCGCCCAGAATTGCTTCCCGGACATTGCTTGGTGATTGCTCCTTTGGAAATCAGTTAGGCGCGTGCACAAAGTTAAACGTGGATAGAAATATGGTTTGGAGCGAGCAGGTTAAATCTGTGTTCAAGTTCAAAAAGGGAAAGTGACGGATGGTTTCATGTGGAAAATTCCGTTTGCATCACTAAATTCTGGCGTATTAAATAGCACAAAATTTAGAAATCTGGGTAAAAGTTACTAAATTTAAGAAAAAATGTTCTCTGACTAGTACTTCAGAAGTTCTCTTTGCAACTTTCGAGATTAAAAGTTACAAAATTCAGCAATTCGTATATTTCAGTCCACAAAATACGTAAGTATTAGGTGTACCGGAAAATAATGTCCTTTCTTTTACATAAAATACAAACAAGTAAATTTTCAACAATTATTGTATAACAAACAAGCTTTGCGTAAGCATAGATATCAAATTTTAAAGGGAGAATTTTATAGAAATATATTTTTTTTCTTTCACGAAAAATGTCCGCCCTCCCCTTTTTTTTACGCCTGCCTTCCTTGGAGGATTACACTCGAAATGTTCTGAAATCGATTTTTAGGTTTTCGTGAGTGTTGTGTTTTACAGCAAGAATTTTATGGATATCTCTTTTCTTCTTTGAGACCACGTATGATATGGAAAAAGAACGTTTTTGCCCCCTGTCCGCCCTTAACTTTCGGATTTTGGAAAATTCTGTCCAATCTAGCATGCAGAGCCCTTGCTAAAGGTGGTAGGTGGGAGTCTCCTCCCCTAACACTCGCAAAATTCTAATAAATTTGGCAAAATTAGATACCTAGTTGGCGAAGTTGGCAATATAGTTGATAGAAAAATAAATAAGTTGGCAAAACCCGATATTTGACTAGTCAGTTTATCGATATCTCCTCCCCCCCCCCTCGACAAAAAAATGTTTTAATAATGGCTCTTGTAGCACCTACCTTAAAAAATTCACAATCGGCCAAATTTCGTATAATTAGCTTCAGTCGTTTTGGCTAGGCAAAATATTGGCATACGAAAAAAATGACAATAACTCTCCGGTATACCTAATATTTCGAGCATAAAACTAGAGGTCAGTGAACGCAATTTAACTCAACAATTCAACAGTTTAATAAGCATACCTGGCTCGAGATTTTCCTTCTTTTGAAACGCTTCCCGCTCGGCAAGAGCAACAAAATTAAAGCACAAACCGAAAAGAATGCGTCCTCGCAATAATACTGTTTCGATTGGCTTCGTACATCTAGCTCTCAGGCATTCGGAAACAGGCCCAAAGTATTTTCAGAGTAAATAAACGGAGTGGCTCTTAAAACCCCGTGATGTTTGAACATAAACAAAGAGGCTCTCTCGAAGGTTTTCCCAGGAAATGGTCGACAAACAGTACGCATTTTTACGGATCGGAAAGGTGTTTATTTTATCTATGTGTATTAAGACAGAGTTGAAAAATTCGAATGGGCGGCCAAACAGTAATGCGGGGATGAGTCGTCGAATATGCAAATTCGAACCCTCATGGAATGTGAAAAAGCTTGTTTTGTTTTATTTCGAGTAAGTTCTTGAAGATATTAAACAACTAATGAAGGCTTTTTTGAAAGGAATTTATTGATGAAAACTGTTACTGAATGGCGAATCAGAAATTTGGAAAAATGAGTTAATTTGACGAACTTAAAATAAACGTATTGAGAGAGTGTTTAAAAAAATAGTCTACTGAGAAGAAGGGAAATGAATTAGAAGGTTATGAGAAAAGTAATTTTAGGAGTAGCGATGTAAATGCATTGCAGCGAAAAGATATAATGCTTTGAATATTCTTTTATTTTAAGCATACATAAATTGTACTACTGTTCTATTAACTTCGAAATAAAAAGTAAAAAAAAAAAAATCAAAATCTATAAAAGAGTAAAATGGTAAACGAGCATTAATACTTTACATTTTTATTTTCATTTTTGTAGGAGTAAGGAAGTAGAAAAGAGTGTTTAACTTGTTAAATTTTCTGTAGTAAATATATAAAAAATCTGGAGTGATTCCACTCGACATTCCAAAAACTTGATCGCTAACAAGCCTTTAAATAAAGTTGTATCTGAATAATTCATCAAAAGGCAACGGCGAAAATTATAATATGGTGTTGCAATATTTTTCTTACATTTGTATATTTATATCATTAATTTAGTATAAGAAATGTAATATTTCACCAATTATAGATCAACTACGCTTGGTCTGAAGGATTTTTGGAGTACAAATATTTTAATCAACTAAGTTGATAAAATGAATGTCAAACACTTATCTTTTATATAATGTCAAATGCAAAATAAATAAATACATTAAAAAAGCAGTTTTTCAGATACATTTTGCCTGTCAAGTACCAAAAAAATCTAATGCAGTCTTCGGACGCTAATGTATTTCAAATAACTTGAGTGTATAGGCTGCATTGAAAAAGAATACTTTTTTGTAGCCCTGTCAAAACTGCAAGCCCTGAATGCACCAAAATCTACACAGTATGTTAGACTGTAGCTTATAATATATGTACTTAATCTGAAATCAATTGAATTCACCATAATGACATTAGTGCATTTTGAATGATTTGAGTCTATAGGACATAATGTAAAAGAATTCTTTTTTGTAGGCTTGCACAAAAACTGTTAGCCCTAAATACACCAAAATCAATACCGGTAATACAAGGGTGGTCTATGATATATATAACAAATTTTAACTCAATCGAATGTACTGTTTAATAGCTGTCGTGTTCACTCACTCACACACACACACGCACAGATATACAAAACCATAAAAATAGCATAAATGAATTCAGAAGACTTCAAAACGTGTAAATACATCGAGTGTCGATTTTTTTTATGGTTACATTACTCTCCTTACATGGCACATTTTTGGAAAGTAATAATCTCAGTCCATTGAAATTTAGTTTGAATGGATTTTTAGCATTCTTAATAATTAACGAGGATACAATAAATTTCATGATTTTTCTGCGATGTTTGTAATTCCATTGTAGTTAGAAATTTCGACAGAAAAAAAAAAATGAAAAAATTGTACCCCTTTCTTTCAAACAAAAATGTCCACAAATAATTCTACCAATTAATTTTTTAAAAGTAAGAACTGCATTTTCGCGTCCAAAAATATGTTTTCGATATATGACAAAGTACAGTTTTCAACAAGCTAGAAACTAGAAACTGGCCCTAAAAAAATGTGAGATAATTAATGTTTTATAGCTACTGTGTACTACTGCGTATGGATGATAAATTACGTTTTTTAAACGAAGAAAGAAAAATATCTCAGACTGGATGGGTAATTTCCAATCCCCACGTGGGGGCACTTGCCGATGAGGCATTGACCACTATTACGGCCTGAAGTATTGGCCACCTTATTCAGGGGACACCCAGTGAGTGGCCCCATATGGTATCCCCTTACGAAAGGACGGATGAGTTAACACCCAAGTCCAAGATGGGAATCGAACCCGGGCCTAAAATGTGACAGAATGGTTGTTTAGCCACTAACCCACTTGCATGGCGGGAGAGTAATTCAATAATAAAGAGGTAGAATTCGGTTTTTTGCTGAAATTATTTGCTAATATTTGAAGTTAATATATATTTAAGCTGAGTGGTAGAAATTTTTAAATTTTGGAAAGTTTTAGAGAAAACACGCATTTAAAGTAAGTGTCACAAGACGGAGGAATAAAAGTTTAAAGGGGAAAAAAGTTAGAGCATATGGATAAAATCTGATAGATGCCCAAATTTCAATATTTGTTTGGTTGAAATCGTCCTCAACAAGGTCACTCACCACTTGATGTAGTAAGCTCAACAAGTGGAATACCCAAATACGGAGCTGTTCTTCAAAGTGGGTTTTTAAAGTGCGAAAAAGGGGATATGGTTCTTTGTCTACTTCCCAGTTCATCATCAGCTCCTTTTGTATGGAACAGTAGTCATTATCTTGTCAAGCAGTTTCAAACTCGAACAAAAGCGTTGCAAATTCAATTTCATTTCATGTTTTTCTTTTTTATCCCTTTTATCTTTTAACAATTGCAATTTTTTTCTTTTATTCTTTTTGATGGACTGTAATAAGCTGAAAGATATCAGACATTGTTCTTGGTATTAAGAACTTCTTGTTTAGAATATTATATCCTATTTAATTACAGTCTGCTGTATAAGATCGCGAGCCATTTTTTCATTACTCTTTGCAATTTTTTAATGAGTTACCAAGAACAGGTTCTGAAATACTCAACTCAGAATGAGATCGAATATGGACTAACTCGAGCACAAAAGCAAGCGAGACCTCATCAAATAATTTATCTATGGAAATCAAATAAGAATATTTCTAGAGTGTGTAATTTAGATTATTTTATTTGTTTCCGAACGGGCACATAAATGTAGATGAATTAATTTAATTCTAAAAGCTTCTTTATAGCTTTGTTATTTTGACAGTATTTCTTTTTGGAATGCTTTTCAAACATGTTAAGCGAAGGTTTTTGAACCGTATTTTGCCATTGAATGAAATATCAATCATTGAAAAAAAGTTTTTTATATCATGTTGAACATTCAATTGTTATACTGGACATAGGCTTATAACGAGGCTTAATATTTTATTCATCCATTTCATATAAATTACGCCGCCTTCAGTTCAAAAAAAAAAAAAAAAAAAAAAAAAAAACTCTTAACGATAAATAAATTTAGACTCTGCAGCAGGTAAAACGTATTAGTTTAGGCTATAATAATATCACAAGAAAAGGCGAATTAATTAGAAAAACACTATTTATTTAAAATTAATGTAGGTTTACGGGAAAACAAGTTCCGATCATTTCATGATGAGCGTGAAATTTTACATTCCAATAAGTAAAATAGGCATCCCGGAAAATGTTCCAGCCTATTTGGGCTTTTATCTGCGACCTGCTATCCAGACAGTAACTTAAGCAAGAAACATTTTTAATGCTAAAGTAAATCATAGCACAGATCCAACATAGAGAATGAAAGAAGAGTTTTCAAATTTTATCCATAGAAATACTTTTGTTGTTGTTGTTTCGATTTTGGTATATTGCTTACTATAGCATATACTAAAGCTTTTCAATATAAAAAATTATAATTGAGTTTTTAAGATTTTGTTTAAATAGTTGTTTTACAAAATTTTAAAACCACCAATCTTTTATAAATCATGACAGATTTCACCAGCCCAACATATCTATGCAAGTAGTTTCTTTCCATCTTACAGATCATATACCTCACTGCTGTTGCAGAAAACTCTGCCGGTTTAGTTTTCGGGTTTGCAGCTTAAAAGTCCAGTGTATATGGAAAATTGTAGTAATCAGTTCACTTGTCAGTACGAAACACAATTTTATTGGCTCTAGAAATTCAACGATCAATTTTCAATACGCATTTCGCAGAAATTCACAAGCAATAACTGCCTTTTCAACAATCAGCTGTACTCATTCTTTCTCAGATACTGTATTTCGCATATAAAAAATCTTTCCACAGTGTAAAAACTAAGTGTAAATTCTCGATCAGAATTGTAATATGCTCCCTAGCATACAACAGTGAAGAATTCACAAATTCAACGATCAATTTTCAATACACATTTCGCAGAAATTAAGAAGCAATAATTGTCTTTTCAACAGTCAGCTGAACTCAGTCTTTCTCAGATAACTGTATTTCGCATACAATAAAATCCTTCTTCTGTCTAAAAACTAAGTGGAAATTCTCAGTTAGAATTGTCATCTCCTCCTCATCTTACACGAATGAAGAATTAACAAATAGCCTTCAACAGCAGGCTTCTCAAAACAAGCGAGAAAGCGTATCACTCGTAACACCAAAATACAAAGAAGCAGAACACTTACAGTCTCACAGATATCGTTCTTACAGCGAGCAAAATTCGCAATTGAAATGAACTCTGGCTACTCTTTTATACTTTTCGCTGCCGTTTCGTGAACGTTCTACGACTTTCGTCTAGTAGCACTTTCGACTAAAGTCTCTATTTGGCTGCATAATACTTATGCTATTGGGTTTAGCTTTTCAGAAAAGCAAACACTAAAGGCACAATTAATAAAATTACGCCAAATATAGGCAAGCTTGGCGACTTTTTGGCAAAATATCGCCAGATTTGGCACCAGAAATAAGTTTGCAAAATTAAAGTCAGCTAAGCGATATCGCCAATATTTGGCGAGAAACCGAACACTATGTTAAACAATGGGGGAAACCCAAATCTCACTACCTCTCTTTCTTACGAATTACCGATTTACATGCACTAAAATGCAAATTGAAATTATTCAACTCGTAAAATACGAATTAAAGTTTAAATTTAATTGTTGAAGAGCAGATCACCCTGAAAATTCGTAACAATATCTATAAGCTACAACGGAAAAGCACTAAATTTCTTTTTTACTTTATTTCCATAAATTAAAAATCCATTCGAATTTAACTCACGGTCTAAAACAACAATGCAATGGAAAGATGTAAAACATTATTCGTCCAAAAATATCACCTTTACGTCGTCATTTGTAAATTTTGGATGGTAAAATTTCATCTTCCATGGTGAGAAATTCAGACTTCCTGCATCTTGTAGAAGTAAATTTATCTCTGATCGGTTTTAACCAAAATGTATCGCAGATCGGTTCTTAGAGTGACGAGGATGACAAGTTTTAGGAGGGAAATGGTTTTGTGCATCTGACCACACACCTTACTTTTAGCTATGTAGCACTGAAACAAATGCGATTTTTTCTACTTCAATTATTGACTGATGCCTTTGCAAATTTGGTGATAAGGAAATAAGACTGATTTTACAGTACTTATTTCAGCCTCTCTTTCTATCGCATTTGTAAAGGGTTTCTGAAGAAAGCTTTCAAGAGAACCCTTATTGCAGATTTAGGTTTTGTCATGAACTGCATGTTTTCTTTTTTCTTTTTTTTTTTTCTGCAGCTTACGAAAAAGATATCAGTATTAATTGCTGCAAGCTTTAAAATATTATTTCAAGCCTCTCCATCTTACAATAATTTGAAAAAAAATATATATATTTCATAGTTACGGCAATTTCAAATGTTTCGCTTTTCGAATTTTATTAACCTCTTCGTCACTGGACTTCAATTTTGTTGAAATCCACCTCCTATAAAAAGAATGAAACAGCAGTAACTATCTTTCAACTTCCAGGTCAAAATGTATCTTTAAAGTAAATTTATTTCCATGAAACGTCACGCAACTAAATTATATTTTTCTATCATAGCCTTGAGTTATATCATTAACTGAACGTCCAGTCACCTCTCATGAATAAATTAAATTACATACCTTGACATTTAGCAAATTTCAGAGATGGATGATTTGTTACCTTTAAGAAGTGATTGGAATTAAAAAGGTTTTAGTAAAGGGAAAGAAAAAAACCCAACGATAATCTCTCTCTAAAAAAAAAAAACGAGGATTTTAGAAAACCCATGGACTCGTTTTGTGAATCACTGAATATTAAACAGCGGGTATTTGGCTGGATGAAGTGGCCTTGGCGATCAATCAAGCTCTACTTTTAATACGCCGTGGCGTTTTCTTAGGTAAGTATGTAAGCATGCAGAATTATGGAGTAACATGGATGACAAAGAAGGCATGCCTATGACCGGTTTTGAGAATACTTGAGGAAAAAAAAAACTAATGATGGATGATGAGGACATTGAAATGTAAAAATATTCAACTAGTTCAACCTAGGTTGTTCTTTAAAACCACCGAGCATCTTCGAAAACGATGAAAATGTGAAGTTGTTCCCTAAAATGCTCATACAGAAGTTTGCGCACTTATAAGGGAGGGCTGGTGTTATTATGTTATTTATGTAATCTATCAATGAACCAAGGTTGAACTGGTACAGCACTTACCTCTGACAAAGCAATCGAAAATTTCTAGTGCAATCTGGAGGCTAGTTCACGTCTCAGCCGCTCAGCGGGTTGAGCTTCTGAACTACCAAGGCAAAATTCTTGTCACGTTTTCAGAGAATCGCATCAGTATCTTTAGTTAAGTAAAACGAGTACTACTTACTTGTAGTCATTAAAGTTTGAAAATACGGTCGAACTCGCTTATACCAAGATCGAAGGACTGCAAGATTCGCTCGTTTTAACCGACTGCTCGTAAAAAAATCATTAAAATTTATACATACTTGCAGTACTACTTACTTTATTATTATTTCTGTTAATTTCTGTGCAGTGCAAAAGAAGTTTGTTTAGTTGCTTTGAAATGTTTTGCTGTCTTTTTCTTGTGTTATAGTCCTTTTGAGAAGATTCATGGCCCCAAAACATCGTCACTTGCAAACCCTGACTTCGACAAAAAATTGAAAATTTCCTCAGCATAAAAAAAAGTATACGTTGGGAGTGGTTGAGTTGAAATTCTTCATACTCTTCACGCTTAAAAAAAAAAAAAAAAAAAAAGAACTAAATGCACTCCGAAAGATCGGCAGGAATTTAGTTTTTTTTAAAAAGAGTGCTTGCTTTCATTTCCTTCGGAATATTAAAGGATTTTATCAAGAAAGGACTATCTGAAATGGAAGCCAATAAAAAGATTACCAATCACAAAATTATTGCTACCAGCGAAGTATTTCCGATTTCCAATTTAAATACGGTTTCTCGTTAATTCAGGGCTCGCTATATAAGAGTTCGACGATAATATTCACAAATCAATTTCTCAAATTAGAGTTCCTTTTATCAAATTTATTATTGTTATTGATGGTAGGCTTGATCCGATTCCGGCCCCATCATAACCCTTTAACACGCAGTGTTCCCGCTCTGGGAACACCAAACTCTGACGTTTTGACTGTTGCCCGTCACGAAGAATAGATTTGATTTCTATAAAAAATAGTTGCGGGTGACGTAGCTCCACGAAAATCCTTTACTTTTTAGCACGTCATTTCCCGTAAAAAATGGTCACGATTATTTTTAACAGCACTGACATCTGCTGAAAAATGGAAGAATGCGAGAACAGCTGGATAGATTGCCCAATGTTGAAAAAAGGGCAGCCGTTGCAATCGCTCGACTTAACTACCAGCAAGATGGCGGACGATCGAAACGTTTATCGCGTGCCACAGATCTAGAGACCCTTTTTTGACGACAGCTGGCTGTGAGGCACAGCCAGCTGTGCTACACAGCTACTTTGAAGGTAGAGAGCCTTTATTGGCACAGCCAGCTGTCGTCAAAAAAGGCTCTCTCTAGATCTGTGGCACACGCGATGAACGTTTCGATCGTCCGCCATCTTGCTGGTAGTTAAGTCGAGCGATGGCAACGGCTGCCCTTTTTTCAGCATTGGGAAAGGGTTGCGCTTCAAAACGTTAACCGAATGGATAAGACATTGAACATGGTAGATGGCCGACGTGTGAAGGTCCCGGGTTCAGGCCTGTCGCTCGGCTGTCGATCTAACGGTATGGGCTTTGTGCGGGTTTCTCTATATGGAATGCGATGTGACGTATTAGAACTCCTTAAAAACTCCTCCGCCCAAGGCACCTTCCCATAGGTAGATGTCCTCGTGTAGGCTTGCCATAAAACTAAAAACCATCCACGTTGATCCGATTCCTATCGCTCTGTGAAATAAATTAGATTACAGCCTGCCTGTTACTTAACGATTTAACTGCACGACAGAATAAAAGTAACATAACGAAACAACGCTTCTAAAAGAAAATTGACCTTGGACATGGCGGTTTTGCTTTAAATTTGGGCATGACTAAGGTAAAATCTGAGTGTTCAGGTAGTGCGTGAGAGATCGCACGCTGGACAAGGTCGTGACGACAATAGTCGTAAATTTTAAATCCGCGGGGGAACCTGGACAAATTACAAAAAAAGTGCAATTTAGGACAGTGTATAGAAAACAGTTTTAATATCCTAAAAACTGCTTTTTCATTTCCATTTTTATAGGCCTTTAAAAGTACCTTTTTGAATTAAAAGTCTTTAAAACAGGATTTCCAAACCCTCCTCGCGAAAGTAGCAAGTGCGCTGAAAAAAAAAAAAAAAAGAAAGAAAAGAAGAGAAAAGAAATTGAGAAACCGCTAATAACTTTTCAAGCTTTGCTTATTCTAGAAAGTCGCTGAAATTCTGGGACCAGAAAAATGCTTTATGCGTTCGAGGCATACATGAGCAAGCATGATTGTTTCATACATGGACATACGCAATGCATCTCCCTCACGGTTGAAATATCCGCTAGGAAAGGCAGGCCTTCTAAGTTCTGTGTTTAATTTAATATAGAAGTAATTGCGTATCTTGGATACTTTCTAATTAAACATTTACCAGTTACTTGATTGCGTATGGTTTTCGGTCGTTTTCCTAAGAGAATGATGGAATCAAAAGGCAACTTATTGTGTATGTTTAATGTATATGTTGTAATTTCGAGCCTGCCGCCTTTCCTGAATGCATCTTATTTTGTAAGTAAATTAGTAGATAAGTAATTAGTAAATAAGTAAATTAGTAGATAATAAAATTTAAGTAGGGTTATAGCGAAGGAGGATGGTTATTAAAAGATCATGCCACGTGAGATTAATAGAGAAAAAGAAAAGTTAAATTATTTTTTCTTTTTCTTTTCTGATTTTTGAAAACAATTTCTTATACAGGTTGCGGACGTGAAATTTCCATTGTTTAAAAAATGTTACTTATAGGAAAATTATTACTATTATTAGATTTTTTTCGGTATGCAGTATCGTAAAGAGCAATTAAAAAAGTTCTTTTATTTTTATCTAATGTGCGTTAATGTTAGTTTGTATCTAAAAATCTCGTACTCGAGGTAATTAGGAGAGCTCTTAATCTTCTATGGAGATCAGTAGGGAAGTTTTGGATTTTGTACATTTTCAGGATTTAGAGCACCAGGACTTGAATTTTACTGTAATGCATACGCAATTATTCCTGGCTAGTCTTATAGACTAGCCAGGAATTTTTTTCGGAGGTTGGCGAAGAACTTAAAATCTAGAATGCAATATAATTACACTCATGTCCATAAATTAAGGATAATGAAGTTCAGGCAAAGAAAGAGAAAGAAGCAAAACAAATTTGACTTATTTGTAAAGTCTATTTATTAAACAAAAAGCAAAGAGCAAAAAAGATGCTATATGTTTGACATAATTAATAAAAATTGCAAGTTTTACTCCCTTGACCAAATTTCAAAAAAGAACCTATTTACAAAAAACAGTATAACATGGTTAGTAGGATGGTTAATACGGAGTATGTCTCCCGGATGATGCAATACAGGCCTGACAACGCCTAGGCATGCTGAGTATCAAATGATCAATCTGATCTTGGGGAATATTACACCACTCATCAAGCAATGCACTCCGAAGTTCCGGTAGACAAGTGGGAGGGGGTTGACGGGCTGCAATTCGTCGGCCAAGCATATCCCACACATGCTCTATTGGATTCAAGTCCGGTGAGTATGCTGGCCAATGCATACGGGTGATATCCTCCGATTGAAGGCATTCGTCTACAATGTTTGCACGGTGAGGACGGGCGTTGTCATCCATAAACACAAATTCAGCACCCATGGCGCCCCGAAACAAACGTACATGTTGTTCCAGAATGACATCCCGATAGATGTGGCCTGTCATCGTTACACTCTGAACATGCAGGTCAGTTCTGGAACCAAGAATAATTCCTCCCCAAACGAGCCATCCTGCACCACCCTAACGGTGTCTTTCAATGGTGTTCTCTTGGTGGTAACGGGTACCTGGCGCTCTCCAGATGAATGTCCGGCGAGAATTAGACTCCAAACTAAACCTTGACTCGTCGGAAAACATCGCACAAGACCACTGTTGCGGTGTCCACAATGCATGCTCTCTACTCCAGGTTAATCGCAGGCGACAGTGAGTTGCGGTAAGTGGAACACATCTGACAGACCTACAAGCATATAGACCAATGTGTCCTAAGCGTCTGTACACGGTCTGCCTTGAAACTGTCGTACCGGTAGCTGAAGAGAGCTGACGAGACAGGTCTGATGCTGTACTCTCTGTTTCTTTTGGCAGTAACTGCCAAATAGCGGTCCTCATTCGGCGTTGTAACTCGGGGGCGACCTGTGCTGTAAAGTCTACTCACATTACCATCATCTTGGAATCGTTGCCAAAGCCTGGAGATGACACTCTGGGCGATTCTAAGTTCCTCGGATACTTCCAGCTGGGTACGTCCACATTCCAGTCGTCCGATAATTCTGCCACGTAAAACATCAACCAAATGCCTCCTTTGTGCCATACTATGCGGTTTTTGCACTGAAAGGCTTTCACAGCGCTTGTGAACAATTTTACTTCTTTGCCACCATTCCTTATATACCCCTCTCTTACACTCTCGTCATTGTGACGTACCATCCACGCTATCTGGTGGTTTCCTGTAATTTGCATATTCTTCTTCAAGATGTGTGTGATCATTCCACAGGTGAAATTTTTATTTTAGAGATCACTTTCTGTGTGATTCTGAATTATCCTTAATTTATGGACATGAATGTAAATATAATTAATAAAAATCAATGTATACTTTTCTCGCCCCCCTCCTTTATTTTGCCTAAAAGTGTTTGCATAAAAAAATGAATTAAAGAAAAGAAAGGATGAAATTTTTTAACTCGATGTATGATTTTTTATAAATCTTTGCAGATGGAAAAACTCATTAGAAAAGATTTTTTAATTTGGCCTAGGCCCGTACCTGAACTTAAAACTTCTCAAAGAGAACTTTTAATGTACCATGGGGATATCAAGTCTTGCTCCTTCATCTGGGGAACTTTCAAATTTATCCACACATACGTTTCTCCATATCCTGCGTTTATTCATTTCGGGGGTGACTGTATTACTACGCCCCTGCTAATAACCATGGAATGCCCATTTTATATAAAACTGTACGAAAACTAGTTTTGCTAGGATTTTATTGAAGATCTCCCCAATTTCTTCAAGAAACTCCTAAGACGTAGGTGGCTGTTTGTTTCAGCAAGATGTCAGTTAACACTACCCGTAACTACAAAATTTCAAACCATACATCATTTAAAACTAACTTAAAAAACTTTGTAAAATAACACACATAAGAAAACCTTTACACTACAAGCGTTTCGGGCCGTACAAAAAAATACACCCTTCCTCAGGTGCGAAAAAGCTCCAGTATCCACGCAGGAAATTCGCCAGTTTGTTGGAAATTCCTTTGAAGAGTGATTGGTAATTTTGTTTGAGCGTACCGTACCAAGCGCACCGCTTCTTCTTGCGCTGTTGTTATTTTTGCTTATTAGTCAAAGTCTTCAAGGAAGGAAAAGGAAGAGCGATGAATAAAAGAATAAAAGTTAAATTGTTTTATACAAATTATTCAACATTTCTGAAAATTACAATCCAAAATAAGCCATCAATAAAGAATGAAGAAGAAAAATTCTTTTTTGTTTGGAGTTGTTCTTTATAATACAACAAATTTTGTGGAATAATTCCTCCTTAGAATTTACACTTTTAAAGACTTCATATGGACACCCTATATTTTCCATTTAGAAAGACTTTAGTTGTTTTAAAATGATTTTCTTTAGAGAATAGATAATGCTGAAGAAAACTCTGCTTAGTTTCCGGGTTCGTAACTTATAAATCCAGCGTATATAGGAAAGTTCTGATGAACAGTCCAGTTGACAGGACGAAACAAAAATTTTATTGATTCTAGAATTTCAAAGAATAATCTTTAGTATACAGTTCTGAAAAATTAATAAGCAATAACGTTTTATAACAATCAGCTTAACACAGAAGCTTTCTCAGATACTGTATTTCCACCACAATAAAATCTTTTCACAGGGTAAAATTCTGTGGAAATTCTCGAGGAAAACTATTCCTCATCATAAAAAATGAAGTATTCACAAACTTTTTTCAAAAATAAACATCTTAAAACAAGCGGGAGATCGCTTACAAAAGCACACAATACAGAGCCTTACTAATGCAGTGAACTCAACGAGCATTTACTTACTACTATTGAACTAGCTATTGAACTTCTCTGGTGCGTCCTGCTCTTTCAGACCTTCCGCCGACGTTACTTGGAAGATTCTACGAGATTCCATTTCTAGAAAAATCCCAATCAATCGTGAACCTTGATTGCGCAGTAGAAATGCAATTGAGTACTATATATGCAGGGAAGCAAACATTACAGTCCCCAATTGTAAACTCGTGCCAAATGTAAAAAAATCTCCAAATTTGGCGCCAAAAATGTCTCCAAAACTGACTGATCGATAGCGCTGATATATCTCGAGAATTCGAGAAACACACCCAAAACACTTTATCTCGCGTTCTACCGATTTTCATGCACCAAAATACAAATTTTAATTATTTGATGCATAGAATACGAAATTTGGACTGTACTTAAATGCCGAAGAACTGGTCACTCCAAAAATTTGTAACAATATTTATAAAGAATATATGTATGCAAAAAAATATGTTTCTAAATTTTAGGCTCTACGAATCACTGACAATGCTTTTATCGCCCATTTAATTTCACATTCAAAGGGATAAATATTAATCCATGAAACAATCGGAAAATAAATTAATTACAGTCATGCGAAGTTTAGATGCATGTGTTATTGCTTAACTTTCTTGCTACTTTCCAACTACGCGCAAATTTATTTAACTGTAAAATATTTTGGTCACGGAATGGGATTCGAACTTAGATTTGGCTATTGACTAAATATTCCTAAAGCAATCTGGCTCCGACTTTATGTGTCTGATCATTTATTACTGAGCAGAGATCTAGTCGGTTGTGTAATGCGAAACATAAAAGTCACTTTTATAGCCTCATGAATTTAGGCTTAAGCTTTTTCTCACAAATAAAAAAGTCGTTTTGCTTGCAGTGAGTTTGTCACTATATGCATTACTTGGGAGGATTGTGTTCTACTTGGAACTGGGTACATTATTTAAAAAAAAAATTCCAAATTTGTTTCATGTATAAAAAAGTAACCGATTAAAAAAAATCACGTTAAAATAAAACTGAAAAAAAATTAATATTTTCGCTTAAAAATACTATTGAAACTAGTAACAAGAGCCAAGAGTCAAAGAAATGGAAAAAAATCCTAATTCTCAGTTATACTATTTTGCAGGTCCATGAGAAGTCGTCGATTTCAGGGTTTAGTTAAATGTACTTTGTATCCACATTATCACTGAAAACAGCTTTGCGATGTTTATGAGGTCCCCGATTCTAATGATAAATTTGAATCAGCTAAGTGATTCAAATTTATCGTTCGAATTAGTTTTTCATTTGCACGATTTTTTAGCTGTTTTTAGGAGCTAATCCACTAATCTTATCTAAATTACTCTTACAGTGACGGGAAGAAAATGTTTTTTAATTTGGCAATACTATTTCGTTAAAATTAGGAGCCCCCCAAAAAATTATCGGATGTTTTCATGATACTGGTGTGGATAGTGGTCAAGCTATCAGTTCAGAATGCTGGGAGTTTTTTTTTTTTTTTTTTTTTTTTTTTACTTATACAGGTTTGTCAGTGGTCAAGAAAAACTGCAAAACCTTGAGTAGTAAGAAAATTTTACTTTAATAGAAAAAAAAAAACTTAGAGAAAATTGCAAATTTTTGCTATAAGGCAGGGAAATCTTGAAGTGTGACATGGAAAATTATCTGAAGTCTGAATTTATAAAATAATTTTACACGTAAATGTATTTCTGTAAAAAATAAAAAAAAGGCTTAACATATAGGTGAAATGTGGCGGATATGTTTTTTAAAGGGGGAGGGTTTAGGTTTTTTTTTTTCCTTTTTAAAAAGAGGAACAAGCTTATTCAACCTGAACAGAATCTGTAAGAAGGTAGAATGTGTTAACCTAAAGCATTATTTTATTTCTCTCCTTTTCACTAGGCCGTCTTAAAAAAATAAATAAAATAAAAAATCTCTATCCACCACTCCAGGATTATGTAATCCATGGATTACAGAATCCTGGCGTAGTGTGCACCTATATCGAGTCATATTTGGAGATTTTTTTAAACTCTGAATTTCCCCCAAACCCTACCAGCATTCCAAATTAATAGCATGATCATTATTCACATCTGCATTTCCATGGGAACACCTTTAGGATTTTTAGAGCACAATTTAACTGTCAATATTATTGCTGCTCCATTGAAATTCTACTTTTTTTCTGGAGTCCCTGTAGATACCTTATTTCCAAGGACAAAGCATTTAAGAAAACAATGATCCTATTATTGATGAAAAATTATACTCTAAAAAGTAGTGATTACGGACATGGTGAATTCTGCAAAATAACTCTGAAAGATAAGCTAATAGTCGTTTTGATTTCACAGAAAAGTGAAACTAGCAGCTCATCCAATAAAAATTGCTAGGTGTATTTCATCATCATTCAAAATTCTGAAGCCTAAGATGAAACGAGAACTTCCTTTTCCTTAAATTTTGCACATTAGCGTTCTAAAAAGGATGACAACTAATGAAAAAGACAGTCAGTATAGTCGTACCAGGCTCTTGACGAATTATACAATGTCTTGAAACGTTAACCCTTTAACGCGCAGTGTTCCCGCTCTGGGAACACCAAACTCTGACGTTTTGACTGTTGCCCGTCACGAAGAATAGATTGGATTTCTATAAAAATAGTTGCGGGTGACATAGCTCCACGAGAATCCTTTACTTTTTAGCACGTCATTTCCCGTAAAAAAATGGTCACGATTATTTTTAACAGCACTGACATCTGCTGAAAACTGGAAGAATGCGAGAACAGCTGGATAGATTGCCCAATGCTGAAAAAAGGGCAGCCGCTGCCATCGCTCGACTTAACTACCAGCAAGATGACGGACGATCGAAACGTTCATCGCGTGCCACAGATCTAGAGACTCTCTCTAGATTAGGATCTCTAGATCTGTGGCACGCGATGAACGTTTCGATCGTCCGACATCTTGCTGGTAGTTAAGTCGAGCGATGGCAGCGGCTGCCCTTTTTTCAGCAGTGTGATAGGGTTGCGCCTCAAAGGGTTAAATGCGCGCAGAAATATTCATTGAAAATGAAGTCGTTGTTTTATTTTATTAATTTTTTTAACACTTCAAGATGTCTTTAATGGTTTTTAAACGTGATCGTCATGCATAACAAAAGATATGTGATCGTTTGGCTTATAAATGATGCATTGGTATTGGCAAGTGTTTATATATATTTTTGAATTTATCAGTTTTAAGAACACTCTTACGATTTATTTCTTGCAGACGTGCTTTTCATCGCTAATGAGTTAGAAAAGGGCGGTTTTAAAGCATTGAATAAATGGTTTGCAATTTTCGTATTTTCCTACTGGTGCACGAACTTAAAGAAAGAATAAAATGTTGCTTTCAGTAATGGTACATCACAGTTAATAAATCAAAATAAAACTACAGTGCTCCCCCCCTTCTCCCTGAAAAAAGACATTAACGGCCGTATTCACTAAATACTTGACACCCGTGTTAACCACTTCAGACATTAAATAGACATCAAATGTACATCCATTCGATATCTGACCCTCGATAAGAGTTGGTGGATTAACACGGGTGTCAAGTACTCGGTGAATACAGCCATTAACGCCTTCATTATTGAACAACAACGACAACAACCAAAATGGTTTAATGCTATGTTTTATAAGCTTTTACATGATTTTCATGTATAAAAAGAGGAATTATCTCCATCAGCAGAGGTTCTAAAACCATTTTTATACTGCAGATCACTCTCCCTTTTTTTAGTTTTTCGCAGACCTCTTCCAAAGGATCGTTTCAGAATCAGCCAGACAGTGTTGATCGTTCCTAAAGACAAAAACCGAATGTAAAGTCTCAACCAAGACGTTCTAAAAACATTTACTTGAAAACAAAATGTATGAAAATGTCACGTGATAAGGCGACATTTTACAGTGACTCAGTTATTTTAAAATGCTACCTTAAAGAGTATTGTGTTTAAGGCATATCTAGACGAGGGTTATCTGCGTGGGGAGGTGCTTTGGGCAGATCACTTTCTAAGGCGTACTAATGCGCATTCATGTTACACCTGGAGAAAAACGTGCAAAACTCCGAGGTGTTAGATCGACAGCCTCGCGGTAGGCCAGACCTACAAATTTCAGTCATCTACCATGTCTAGAATCTTATCCACTCGGCATATCTACCTTAATATTAAACTTTAGAAAATTCATCAACTTTAAACATGCTTTTGACAGAGTTACCCCCTTTGACAGGATTTAATGTATAGAACTGAAAATGTTAAAATAGAATGTTAAAGTAGCAAAACATGTATATTGTTTTCATTCATGTACCTTTAATAATTATGGTTATTCAATTAACCCTAACGGTCATAAAATACAAATCTAGTAACATTCTTACATAAAACAAGTTGGAGTTCATTTGGACTGGATCACTGTCCGGAATTTTTATTCTGTAGATGGTCTTTCCTTGTTACCTGAAAACATTTTTATATATATTTTTCGAAAATACAAGAAAACAAGTATATCATCACTATAATTTTAAATGCCTGAACCAAAACAAAATTCAAAAGGTGGAAAAATCGCCTCTTTATCAAATTTTATTTGTGTGTGGTGGAAAAAAAAAAGATTGGACTTCAAATAACAGTAATTTAATAGTTGAACATCTAGTATTTTTCTTTTACTATATAAATAGGGTGTCTGTTATTGTTTCTTAACACATCAGTAATTGCTGTGTATGTACCTAACAAAACTGTTTTTTCTATTCCATTTTATTGCCTAACTACAAAAGAAAAAAAAAAATAGTCCATCCTTTTGCCATCCTTTTTTTCTGTTTCAGGCCAGCCATGCTGAAAAAATCGGAGCTACTGGAATTGCCTCTTTGCCTCCATTGTTCTACAAGCCAAAGACCGACGGTAGGTAGTGAGTGGTCTTTGCCACATTTCTGTTACGACTTATAAATTTAATTATAAGTCCAGATAAATTTATGAAAAGGTACTTTTGTACTAACTCTGGTGCGATTCGTAGTTTTTTTTTAAAATCTTTGCTGAATATCCTGTGTTTAGTTTTTTCACAATAAATTTTGTGCGTTCTGTGCTATCACATCTGAGATGATTTCTAATTCTTTAAAATGCCACAAAAGGCATAATTATTTGAGTCACTTGTTTTTGCTCCCAGTGAAAGTATTAAAGAAAGGAACAATGTCCTAGGGCTGTTGTCCAATCGCTTTAGAGCAAAAACAAGAATGATAAACCACGACGAATGATTGATTAAAAAACATTCTCCAATATACAATCTTATTTGGGCAGGTATGTATACTGTGTAAAGAATGCTTTACCACCTCGATTCCTTCAGCACAAATATACGACGGCACATTGTGTATAGTATCCAAGGTGATCAAATTTAAAGAGTACCCGTTAAGTTAAATCTGAGGGTTGCATCAACTACGAAACACTGAACACTGAAGTATAATTGTTTAACCGTGAAAGACAATTTTCAACACTGTTGGACTGCTACAACTTTATTTGTGAGGTAATACAGACGTGGAGGCGCACAATGTTACTTAATCCTGGGATAATTTTATTTTTGAAAAACATAATTTAGTTCAAATTTTTTACATTATCATTACTTTCAGCCAATGTTAAAAATGCCGGCCACCATTTTGAATGTAAGCATGAACATGTCGACGCATGTCGAAGCATGAACACGTTTTTTGACACACTTCGCAACATGGTTGGTGTTATTGACGCGATTTCTTGTTATGGTTTGTTTTAATTCATCATTGTTTGCAGGAATTCTCCGGAAAACCCTGTCTGCGCGCAAACATTTTCAACATTTGCTGAAAGAAATGATAATGTAAGAAATTTGAATTACGTTTTTCAAAAATAAAATTATTGCAGGATTAAGTAACATGGTGCGTCTCCATTTCTGTTTTACCTCACAAATAAAGTTTTAACAGTCCAACAGTGCTGAAAGTTGTCTCAATTCTATTTCAGTTTGCCCACCAATCAGATTTAAGGGCAATAAGATAAGCTAACAGAACGGATACTCTTTTAAATTGATCACCCTGCATACATTAAATAACTATGTACTTTTACAAGAAATTCTACCATTAGCTTTCCGTAATTCTCAAAATTTCAGTAAAACTATGGTAATAGCACAGAGACAGGGAGCAATATTCAACTTCAGATTTTGTAATTTTTGTAAAATTTAATTTAATAACATGAAGTGCTATAAAATGTAAAATTTACCTCATTTGAAGCATTTTTGCAATTGGAAGCTTATGTCTATAGTCAGCATTTGCGGAAAAATTAAAACAAGCTTGGTATGAACGCAGTAATAAAATAGTATAAATAAAATCATAGAAAAAGAATTGCTATTTATGTTGCAGGCATGCAGCGAGACAAATATTTCGGCTAGAGACCAAAGGTTGGAAAGGTAGACTTTGCCTTTGCTTTTGAAAAAGCTTTATTATTGACACCCAGTTAACAAAAATCTACGCAGCCGTAAACCCTAAGGAACGGTTCATTCGTGAACATGAAGTTCTATAAAATGTAAAATTTACCTCATTTGAAGCATTCATGCAATTGGAAGCTTATGTCTATAGTCAGCATTTGCGGAAAAATTAAAACAAGGTTGGAAAGGTAGACTTTGCCTTTGCTTTTGAAAAAGCTTTATTATTGACACCCAGTTAACAAAAATCTACGCAGCCGTAAACCCTAAGGAACGGTTCATTCGTGAGGGTAACAACAACATATTGCATTGCTAATGATGTAAAAGAAATCGAGAGAATATTTTTTTAAGGTTTTTGGATAATTTTTGTTCTTTGTTCGAAAGAAAATTATCTGTATGATAAATGACTTGCGATTTATGAAATTTCTTTTCATATCATCCTCTTTACGTTTCAAAAATGAATCATTAGGAAAGTATATAAGATTCTTTAAAGGCAAACGATTATCTTTGATATAGATGAGATCATTCTGCATTGTCTACGTTGATGGGCAAGATAATACTGTGGATTTATCTGTTCTATTTACCTTTGTTATTGAAACAATTTAATGATCCAATGTTTCAGCACAATAGAAACAGTTTTTAGTACTAACCAGATAAAATGTATGCATCCAAATAAAATGCATAAGAGATTCCAAAAATTTCAGTAAGTTCCTTCATAATGTGTAATATACATTTGTCAAGAACAGTTAAGCAGGAAATAAATTTTGAGCAAATAATCAAATTGCAAAGTTAGAGCGGACATTAAAAAAAGTTATCTATTTAGATTTTTTTTTGGGGGGGGGCTGTTTTTCATCTGATTGATTTATGGTTCAGACGAGCGTAGTCAAGTCTGTGGAGAGATATTCTGATTCCTTGACCAAGAGCAACGATGAACCCTAACGGTCATTATGATGACAAACTCTTTTGGTAGATTCTATACCCGCTACTAAATTTAAGCAATTTTAATTACTTAAAAAAGGTAATTTGATAAAAAGGAACTGCCTGTTAGAGAAAAACTGTTTTAAACCGAGCTTTAAAGATTTGGATAGTTTATGATAATCGTATGCTACTTACCAAAAGATTAGAGGTGTATCTAGAGTATGGGAAGTATATGGAACGTGCCATGGGCGATACTTGCAAGAGGCCGCAGATTTCCATTGCAAGATTGCCAAAACGAAATAAGTGCTTAACCTGTTCGATTCCAAAATTGTAAGGGTGCGACGACAGTGATTCTGCCTACTACTGTGTCTGTCGTTGCTTCCTGATATGGGTTCTTTGAATGCTCTTGATGCAGTCCAGCTCATGCGCTCATGTGCAAACGGCGGTTCGCAGTAAGAGAATTCAAAGACCCATGCCAGAAAGCAACGATGGGTACAGAAGGGAAAATCGCTGATGTCAAGTCCCTGCAACGATGCGAGAGAACAGGTTAAAGTCCGTAAGATAAAAAAATATTTGTTTTGAATCTCTGTCCTTAGAACCCAAATCCATGAGAGTTTTTTTTATTTGCACTATGAACCCTCACGACCAAGGCTGTAGCCAGGGGGGGGGGGAATAATGGTGGTTTGTTTAAACCGCCACCCCCCTCCGAAATTTTAGTTCATGAATTAGTCGTTATTCATTTGCTTTGGGGATAAATTAAAGACAAAAAAAAAAATTTAGCACTATTTATATCCTCCCCCCCTCTTTTTCTTCTGGCTAAAGGCCTTGCTCTCGACGGAAAATACATGGTCATCATGCATTTTTTTAAAGAATGACCATGCAAGCAAAAGTGACGGTATCGCTCTTACTACGAGAAAGAGAGCAGCTTTGCTGTCTACCATGTGCTCAACTTACGTACGTCACAGGCATGGGCGCCTTCAGCTTTGGACACCAAATAAGGAAATAGCACAACATTATAAATAGATTTAAAAATCTGAAATCTGGCCATTTTTATTAATTTGACGCTAAGAAAACCATTAATTTTACTTAAACTTCTCATAGAGGAAAAAATGAGTAAAATTGTTGATCTTAAAATAACTTTTTAAAGAATATCTTTGGAAAAAAAAAGAATAGAAAAGTGAAATACAACTAAAACGGGCTAAAAGTTGTTGCCTACGTGGCCCTCGTCCAAAACCTTTAGTATGAAGATGAAGTGTCCCAAATCACCATTAACTTTTTCTTGATGAACATTTAGCATGCGAAGTCCTAATAATTACTGTTCAGTCATTGCTGATCTTATCCAGGACAAAACTCTTCATAGAATTCAACAAAATTTTAATGATTTCATCTTTTAAACTCTATTTTTCTGTTGAGTGTATTTTATTTTATCATTTTGTTATTAAAATTCCAAGTTTCGAAAGGAAGAGGGAGGGGAGTGCAGACTCTCCCGGACTTACGTCCCTGGTATTTTATGTACAGCCGGGCCCGCGAATAATGGAATAGCGAATTTGCCACGAAAAAATATTCTGATTAGCGGGATAATCCATTATATGCGACCACATCTAAAATTTACAACGATTTGGCATACCGAAAATTTATCACATTAAGTGGGATATTCTTTAAAAAGATATTCCATTAAGCGGGCTGGGCTGTAATATATATACTAATGCACACATGAACACGAATGTACTATAACGCCCGTTATGCATGCAAGTGCCTCACTCTGACATTTTGCCCACCCTTGCAAAACATCCGGGTGACGTCCATGGTCACAGGTTGTATTTTAGTGAAAACTGGGAGTTGGTAAGTGGAATTCTACTTGTCATCTACGCTGAGGGTTAATCAAATTTGTATTTAAACTATAATTTATAATTTTGAAACTTCAAGTGAACCTATAATTGAGTCGCATAGAAAGGGGGGGGCAGTGGCGGATCCAGAAAAAAATTCTGAAAGGGGCACAAAATCCTTTTGTCTCCTTTTTCTTGTAAATTCATTTGAATTCACAAAATAATCAATCTTTTATAGCGTAAACTTAATTCGTCTGGGGGTAGGGTATGTCCCCTCCTCTAGGGCCAATGGGGGAAGGGTAGGAGAAATTGCAAAATAAATAAATAAGTAAATAAAAATAAAAATTGTATCAAGCTATTAACAAATACAAATTTAGACGGAAAAATATTACACAAAATTAAAATAAATAAATGAATAAAGATTATTATAATTGACAACTGTTTGTTCTTGCGTAGTGAAAGATAAACTTTAAAGTTGTCGCTTTTAAAAATCTGCCTATGCAAATTCTGATTACTGACTGCTGTACCATTTCATTCAATTCTTAATGCTGCATGATGACACATCTTTTAAAATAAGCTCAAATAAGAGATCGTATTATTAATGTTCAGCCGTTTAAACGAGCAATAAAGTTTATAGTCAATAAAAACCACTTAAGTTGTAAAAAATATCCACGTTCTTTTCTCCTTAAATATTCCACCACCCTCACCCTGGCATATATGCACACTCTACAAAATGTTACAGCTATTACATATTTATGAGATCAGTGAATGAAGTATTCAAGCTTCAATATATTTTTGTCCTTGTGTTAGACACGGCAGGAAATTTGCATATAATTATAGATGAATTTTAGATTCTTTATCCTACGTAGCCAATATTGTGCGTTTTGCTTTGTTTTTAATAGGAAAAGCTTTTTATAAAGATTTTATTTTATTTGATAGTTAAAAACGCTTTAAATATGATAAAATTGTTTATGCAGTGTGGTTATAACTAAACAACTTTCTTCTATAAACAGGGTTCTACAACTAAAACGGGTGAATGGATTGTAACCAAATTTGGTTTATAGAGTGTACATAAAATGCGCTCAAGGAATTATGAAAGAAAATTTTTTGTTCAAAAAATATTCACTAGGTGGCTGTTTGCATGAAAAAAACCCTGCAAATTCAACCATGGAAATGACTAATTCGAAATGTACAAACAATTTCACTGTTTATTCAATAGTCTTTTTCCTACGATTTATTAACAAATTCGCGACTTTTTTTGAGCTGAATCCGTCGTTACAAAGTGACACCTAATGAACATTTAAATTTTAAATAAACTAATTTTTTAAAAAATCTTCCTTGAACACATTTCGTGTATGGTTCATTTATCAAACTTGGTGGCTATCGTCTCCCCCGTTTCATCTGCAGAAGGCTGTTTATAGGCGAGTTTTAATTATAATCATCCTGTTTATATAGTAATGCAGATGTCATCGAAATATCAGAATATTTGAGGTTGTGCAATTATATGACGCAGTAAGTCAGCGCTAGTAATGTTGATAAGTATTCTCAGCAGGGCCGTACCCAGAAAAAATTTTGGTGAGGGTCCAAAAATTTGGGATGGGGACCAACCGGTGAAAAAGGCTGAATTTTTCACAAAAAGACATCTTCATTATTATTTCGTTAAGAAAATTATAAATTTGGTGGGGGGGGGGGGGGGCGGATCCCCTGGTCCATTCTGCAGGTACGGAATTCTATGTTAAGAAAATTTCACCTTTAATTATAAATTAAACGCAGATCCCCTTCCACTGCACATACCAAGTAGCTTAAGGTTCAATGCGGATCTCATGGTTGATTTATTTATTTAAAAAAAAAAAAAGTGAGAGAAATCTATTTGCTGGATACTTAGAAAAACAAAAATATAGAAGGTATTTATTAAAGAAATATTTCCAACTAAACGGTTTATCGGAATTTGTTGAAAATTCTGAAATTAAGTATGAACACAGATTTGGAAATTAACTCAAAAAAGAAAATGTATTACTGCAATGCTAAAAACAATAACAAAAAAGTATATGTATTACTGCAATATATTTTACATGAAAACCCCTGAGAGCATTTAGACAGTTTTACATATTCAAGAGTTATACTCACTAATTTTTAAAAATATTTAATTATGTATATTTCAAATGTCTCAATAGGATATTTGAAAGTCTTATCTAGAAAAAATTAAAGCAAACACTTGTAGTACTTTCATGAGAAACTTTATAGTATTTGTAAGGTTTGGGTAAAAGCTTTTACTTTTTATTTTCTTGTTTTTGTGCTTTAATTGCTTCTAATAAAATTTGACATTAGGAGTCTGTATAACATAATTATATATAGTATGTATTGTACAAGTTTTTAAAATATTAATTGTGGAAATTTCTGATTATATTACTCGTGCTACTAGTGTTTATTGACATTATTGATCAGATCTCTTCCATAGAATTCAATACAAACTCTTTGAAATCCCATCCTCTCTTGTGACGTCACGAAATGGCTTAAGATGACTATTTATGAATCTGGATATTTTTAACATCAATTCTTTCAAAAAGCTTATTAAAACGAAGCAAAATTAAATAATGTATTTCAGTTTTTAAGTAAAATTAATAAAAATTATTATTTTTACTTAAAAATATATTTACTTACTTAAAAATATGACTTTATGCTTATACAACGTATAAATTTAATCCATATACATATTATTTTAGATAAATGATAACATTGAGTAACCATTATATTATTTAGAATGTATTTGCTAGCCCGAAATGCAAAACATACTGCATACAATGCTGAAACTGCTTTAAATTCAGTACCAATTTATTTCATTAATTTCTGACAAAAAATACTGTTGATTCACTATTATTTAAGAACAAAGTGTTGTAAAACGAAAATGCTATTTCAATGCGTCATAAAAAATTAAGCTACTCGTATTTATTGTCATTATTAATTCCATTTCTTCCATTGAACTCAATGCAAACTGTTCCAAATCCCATCCTTTCTTGTGACGTCACGAAAACCAGTACCCAGACCCCCTCTTGCTTTCTCCTATCTTTTTCTTCAGTCGCGGTGACCCCGGTACGGCCTTGATTCACAAGGCTTGGGTATAACATATTTGAGCCCTTGTATATGTATAGCTAACACTTTTTTTTTTGGCTCTATACACACAGCTCTAACCTTTTTGAAACTATTTCTGCATGTGTACCGAGGGCACGGGTTCCAAGTGTCCGTGTGCCTCACCATGGCACAGTGGTTATGTCACTGAAAATGGTAGACGGCCGAAGTGTGAAGGTCCCGGGTTCGGGTCCTATCGCGTGGCTGTCAGTCTAACGGTCTGGAGTTTTGGTAGGTTTTCTCCAGATGTAACGTGATTACGCGTTAGAATCCCTCAGAAAGTCCTCCTACCAAGGCAACCCCATCCTTGGCAGATCGCCCTAGAGCAGTGATGTGGGGTGGGTAAATACCCACTGGGTAGGTAAATATTTTTTGATTATTTACCCAAGGCCTGGTTAAATACCCCAAAACTGGGTATTTTCAACTTAGAATTTAATAACTGTTCTTAACAACATTTATGATTAATACCAATTAGATTTCTATTATTGTTCCTTTTTTTTAATACAGAGTTTTTAATTTTAGTTTGACTTCATTATGAGTATTTTTGTAGTGGTTTTTTTAAAAATTACTATTAAGCGTTTGATTATTTGGCATAAACAACTTTATCAGTCATACCGCATTTTTTTTCACTAACTTTAATAATGAAGGATGTTTTATGGTAGTCCTTAAATTGATTTGTGCAAGTGACAGCTTTGGCAATATTTTTAATGTGTTACATTGATTAATAAACCTCATAGCTTATTTTAAGTTTACTATTATATCCCAGAGCTTATTTTAAGTTTATTATTTTTTAATGTGATAGTTTATTATGGTTTGTTATTGAAGGGGAGAGGGGATTATATGCATCTTATGATTGATTTATTGATCACTAAAATAAAAATTACATGCAAATAGTTACAAAACTAGTAGTTATAAGTAACAGGTTTAAAAATATTTTTTACGGTAAATTTAAACTTTTATGAATTTTTCAGATTGATGAACAAAATATTTCTATTAAAAAAACATTAATACCATTTTTTTATAATAAAATTTCCCTTTAACGAATTTTTCAGAATTACAAATTTGATTTTCGGTCTCCTGAGATTCGTTGTAATTCAGATTTTACTGTCTGTATATATTTAGTATAGCTGAATTTCTCTCCTTTTTTTCAAATTGTCAAATGCACTGCTCCTTGTTATTATTCCTATTTACAATTTTATTCCAACAGTTATATTTATAGGCTATATTTAATCAAGTATTTTATTCAAGATGTATCATATAGCTTCTTTTCATAATTATATTTTCTGAAGTTTTATGAAATTGAAAAGTTGTAAAGGGCTCCTAAGCTTCTCGTTTTTCTTTTCTTTTTCTTCTTTGTACTTAATATATATATATATGTGTGTGTGTGTGTGTGAGAATATCCTTACCCACCAATACAAGCTTTATTTAAACAGTAGTGTTAATTCAAAAATAAATACCCAGGTAAATTCCAATTTTGGGTATATACCCGGGTATTTACCCTTGAAAATGAATACCCGGGTATTTTACATCACTGCCCTAGAGTAGCATTGCCATAATTACACAAACAAACTAAGTGTCCGTGCGATATTCAGCGCCTGAGTATTCTTTTGCACTGGATAAAGAAATGTCTTTACAAGAAGTACGGACGTGATTTTTTCCCCTTCGAGAGCCATGGAAGAGTGGTTTAAGTCAGTGTTATATTTATCTTCATACCTCTGACACTTTTTAAGGTATAGCTATCAAATTTTGTATGTCACCTCATGAATCTAAGTGGCACATTTTACAAATTGGGAACTCTATTGCACGGGGGCCGTATACAAATTTAAAAAGCGTGCCTTTTTAAAATTAACGAGAGGAATTTTTTCTTCACTGAGTCTTATTTCCGACCTTATTTTGAACATTTTTTTCTGTTTTTACTGCCCTCTTATCTCTAAAAGATAAAGAATTAAATACCGTTAAAACCTTTTTGGAACACCCTATACATTCTAATTTTATAGTTTAAGTACCAATAACGACTATTCACAGACTATAATGTGTTGAAATATTTTTGTGTGCTCCCCCCTCCCCCCCCCCACAACCCCCCCCCCCCAAAAAAAAAAAAAATCCAAACAAAACTTTATACTGGGTGGAACTGAAGTACTCGCATTCTTTCCGTTGAGATGACTAAACCTCTAATAAAAAACTTTTTTGTGACTATTCATTTGCTTTCGGGTGTCTAAGCATACAATTTAGTAAAAAACTTATGGAACTTATGTAGTTGACTTATGGAACCAGAAAACAAATAAATTATATGAAAAGGCTTTTTCTAATGAGTTTACTCAATTAAAAAAGGAGAAATATAAAATCACTATTACACACACACACACACACATAAAAAAAAGCAAATCACCTATACTTAACGTGGCCATTTATTTTTTCCTTCAAAACGGGACATCTACTGTTTTTTAAGGTAATAGTGTAGGGAGGCTGAATTTACAGGTCTGGGTATCATTTAGTTGTTAAGAAAACGCACAAAAAAGCTTGTGTTGATGTTAATATGAAAATAAAATGAAAAAATAATTGCTAAAACACACATATACTATAAAAAATACTGCAAGACGTACCTTTCGGGTGGTACAAAGAGTTAGGCCCCTCTTCGACTTCAAAAACACCATCCTATACAAGGCAGGTAGGTAGGAAAGTGAGAAATGTAAACAAAAGGTCACCCAGAAGAAAAGTAAGTTGTCATTCGGAAGGAAAAATATTCTTAGATAACCTAAATAAGTTAGACATGAAAAGGGAAAAGGGAAAATAAAGTGGAGACTGGGGGAGGGGAGGGATAAGAAAAGAGGAACATGACTTTAAAAAAAGAAATAAAAATTAAATAAATTGAAATAATTGACAAAAAAAGAACATTAAAAGAACAAACACAAAAACAATACATCCCCCGGCGTTTTCTTTGCGTCTGGAGAGGGGAGGAGTTCTTTATTTCTTTTCTTTATTCTTTTTTTTTTTTTTTTTGACAGACACTGCCGTTGGATGATTTTAGATTTTTAGCGGCCTTTATTGAAATCGTTACCTTGGGTTGCTCTCTTTCTGAAAACGGGACATTGCAGGGGACATTTTCTAAAAATGGGACATTACGGTGTCCCGAAGCTGTACTTGGGGACAACGGGACAAGCCACCTAAAAACGGGACTGTCCCGTTCAAAACGGGACTCATGGTCACCTTACCTATACTGTAGTTTTAGCTTATTGTACATACTATTTCTTACATCTTTTCATCGTGGTGAAACATACATCTGCAACATTATAAATTTAATGGGAATTAAATTTATAATGTTGCAGATATAATTAACTATTTATATATAAACCACTGAAAACACAAATCAACCGATAATTTAACCGAAATTGCTACCTTGTCAAGACAAGGGTCGATAAAAACGAAACAGAAATACTTATCACCACTTTACGACCTATTTATCATTTTTTTAATTTAAGAGTTGTAAGGAACCTCCAATTTCTAATTTATTTCCAAAGAAAAATGGAAAACGGATTGAAAAGACATGCATACACTTGGGGGGGGGGGGTATGAGGCGTTATCGCATCTTTCGATCTCTACACACGCCCCGTGAAACCTCGCTAAAAAAGAAATACCATTTTGTTCTTCTGTCCTCAGTCGAAATTAAATCGTGACTTCAAAAACACCCATTTCATTTTTTTTCTGTGGAAATTTCCTGCGTGTGTGATTTAGCAGCAAGAAGTTGATAACGAAATTAGCAGTAGCGCTGCCGGAGTTGAAATGGAGTCGTGTAAATGCAAATGAAGGGTTCAGTGGCGGATCCAGAAAAGTTTCGAGGAAGGGGCGATCAAGGACGGATTGAAATGGGGAGGGCGGAGGGGCGAACGTCCGCCCCCCGAGAAAAAAGAAATTAACGTAAAAGATCCTGTTTTACTTCCATAAAATGGATGTATATGTGAATCTGCCAAATAACCGCTCCCATCCACAAAATTTGCATTAATCCGTACAGGACCATTGCTAAGATGTTTTAAGGGGGGGGGGGAAATGTCGAAAAATTGCCAAGTCAAATATTGGTTTTTACCAACTTACTTATTTTTTTATTACTATATTTATTACCAACTTCTTACTTTTGCCAACTGGGTTTGTATAATTTTGCCGAGTGTACCAGAAATAAAAAGCAAATTATAGTTTTCGTTAAAATTTTCTTATACCAAGTTTGCCAACTAGGTATCGAATTTCGCCAAGTTTAACAGAATTTCCAAGTGTTAGGGGGAGAGGCTCTCCCCCCTTTCCCCTTTACCAAGGGCCCTGAATCCGTCACTGGGGGTGGTACGTATGACGAAGAGATGCATATTATCAGAGATGGGAACACGTTTTTTTTTTACCTGTTCACTTTTATTACTGAACTCATGTCTAACTTGTTCGCTCTCATCATTGAGAGACCCTACGAAGAGAACTCTCCTTCGTAGACTGAAGTTGGATACCTTAACAGTTTTTTGAACGTTCCACTGGATCCAGCATGACGCATCACAATCGCTGGGTTCCGGCGGAACGTTCAGAGAACCATTCTGGGAAGCGATATCGGCCAGAGAAGAAGAGTAGCCTCCGTTGCGTCCCTCTGATGGTAAGAGCAAACAGATGACACATCGGTTTAGTGGCGAATTTAAGTTTACTCTGGGGGCTTGGATCCGCCACTGACTGGGCGTTGTGCTATGAGTTCATTTCGTTTATGGAAAAATTTCTCTAGTTCTTCTTTAAGCAAATAATATCTTAACTTGTGGCTAAGTTTATTGGAATCATTGGATTTTCTCGAGGACAGGATTGTGTGCGATTTTCTCGAGGACAGGATAAAGTGCAGGTTCTAGTCTATGGGCTGAAACATTTTCGAACTCCTACCGCGACAAATGAAACGAAGAAGAAGGAAAAAGGACTACAACGAAATTTAAAAACTTTGTATAATACTCAACAGTAATAAAAAAATGTGTTTGTGTACGTTTCAAAAAGTACTAAAAATCATATTTTCATCAGCAGCGAGGTATACGAAAGCAAACACACTCATTCAAACTTCTTGTAATGGGAACGAACTAGTTATACCTGAATTCAAGGTTTAAAATGAAAAATGGTGACATATTTCAAGATAAATTTTTTTCCCACACAACTGAATTCGAGAAAGTTTATCAATATTAAAAATCATTTTCAATTATAGCTGCTATATTTTGGAGCAAATCAGTTCTGAACATGCATTCAAACTTTAAAATTGAAAAATAATGTACGGAAAACGTATTTTGGTTACCAAACATGAAAATGAATAGTAGATGATAGTAGGTCATTTAGAGCTGATTTTCTGTAAATGTTCTTCCTCCTTCGAAATTTATTATTTTTATAATGTCAAAAGTAGTTTCCAAGGACGAAAAACAACAACAACAAAGTTCTCTCTTTTTAAAAAATTTTATTTTTAAAGTTTAGATTGAAAGTAATCACTGGTGAATCTAGTTTAAGGCAATTAGGGAATATGCCACCGACAACACTGGTGCAGATTTCAATTGCGAGAAAGAAGCATTTAATCTGATTGCTCCCATCGTTGCAAGAGCGTGACGACGGCGATTTCCGCTTCGGTGTCCATCGTTGCTTCCTGGCATGGGTTTTTGAATACCCAGGCCCTCCACAGGAGCATTCATAGACCCAAGTTGGTAAGCAACGATGGATGCAAAAGGGAGAGTCCCAAAAATTATATAATTATTAGAAAACAACTTGCTTGACATAGTTCAACATTAATTAGCTTGATTTAAGATAATTAACTATTAATTTTCCATTTATTTTTATAGAACAACTTGTGGAATATTTCAAGCAAGTGGCCGAAGCAGCTCCATCGCTGCCTTTTATGTTATACCACATCCCATCCTATTCTGCTGTAGAGAGTAAGTTTCAGAAATAATTACATGCATTTAAAAAATATTTGTTAACCTATTTTTTCTTGTGCAAATATCACTTTCTTGAGTCACATATCTCATTTATCAGAAAGGTATGTAATAGTTACTTCCTCTTAAAAAATATCCGAGCGTAAGACAAATTACCTATGCCGATTTCATTAATAAAGTATAAATGAAACCATAAGAGATATCGATAATATAATAATAACTTTTTTTATTTTTCTAAGTTGTATGTTTCGAAAAAGTAATCAGTCAATTACAAAACTACAATAGAGAGTTTGATTTACACACTTGAATATTTTTTTTGAGTAGATTACTTATGAATCATTATCTAATACGTTTCAAATCATTTATTGTTAGCATAGTAACATATGAATATGATAGACAGATAATACGGAAGTGTATATAATGAACAGAGAAACGGAGGCAAGTGTAGCGTTCTTGTAAAGTCTTATGAATTGCAATCAGTGTTGCCAAACGTGCTTTAGAAAGTTTCCTAACTTTTGTAAAAAAAAAAAATCGCAAAAGATTTCAACAAAAGTTGATGACTTTTATGGGAATTTTATGTTTTTAATCAATTTATAATACTAATTTATAAAAAATTAGTAAGTTGAACTATTAACGTACTTAAAAAACTGTTATGCTTGTTTACAATTAAATAGATAAAATATTCCTAACACCTCGATTCTGATATTCTTTCCAACTCCAAAAGCTTTTGTATCATTATCCTTATTACAAAGGAAATTCCTCCATTGATATTAATTACAAATTAAGAATTGTTAAAAAAATGCCCCAATAAAATAAAAATATTACATAATAGGAATATTAAAACAAAGGAAATTTTTAATTTTGATATTAACATATTATAGAATAATATTAATTTGCAGAGAAGAAGATTTCTTATTATATGAAAAGCAAAAGATGCTGGTTCGAACAACAGCCCTATTTTAATAATTATTTTGTTACGTTCTGAACTATAACGTATTGTCAGTAATGCAAATCTTACTTTTGACGAAAACTTGACTTATACCACCTTTCTTTTCACCAGCACATGCATTTATTTTTATGTGTACGGGAGATTGATAGTATACATATCGTATACATTTTTCATTCCAGTTACTCTTGGCGACTTCTTACCGAAAGCTCGAAAAGCCATTCCAACATTTATTGGCGCTAAGTTCACGTCTGTGGATGTGCGAGATCTACTAAAATGTCACACTCTGAAAGAGCAGTTCAAATTATTGTCCGGTTTCGATGAGGTAACAATCTTTTATCTTTGCAGTAAGTTAAATCAGTAGTATAAGTAGACAGAGTAATAAATAGAAAATAAGTAAATAATCAAAATAAAATACCCTTATCAGATTACTATAAATATCGCCAATAATAAAGTTGCACCACTTTATAAATCGGGAAAAAGAGAAAACTTTTGCGAAATTCGAAAAGATTCCAGATTAGATGAAACTTGTGGTTGATCATAACTGAAGCATATACCAACTGAGTATTACAATTTTATCTTCCCTTTTGTTTTAAAAAAAAGATTTCACACTTGTTTTTCGGTATTACTCTTACTAAAGCGAAAGAGTGACATTTGCTTCTTTGGTGTGAAAAAGCATCCAAAATATTCAGCCTTTATCCCTTTAAGCCCTGACTTAACAATTACACGGGTGATCTACATCATCTCAAGAAGTGTAACTCATATTTCCTAAGTCGATTTTAATCATAAAATCTTATTCTTCATAAGAAATGAATCAGGTGTAAAATGACAATTTCTCATATTTCTTTTGAGTTGTGTGTTATTCGGTAAACTTAATGAGTCATTCATGAAACTGAAATAAGAAATTTATGACACTCAAATACTTTTTGTCACAAAAATAGTCCAGGTCTTAAATGGATAGATGAGTGTGACTAAATTCTTCCAAGCCCGAGAGTGTATTATCGATTGAATTAATTGCATAGTTAATTATCTCTAGTAGGTATTGGTTAGTTTCTTTCTTTTTTTTCCTTCACACAAGTTTTTATAAAACTATACGAAACTAATAGAGCATTTTTTTCAAATAAAAAGAAACCGCATGTTAATAAGATCTTGATCAAAATAAAAAATAAGTACAGTATGTTAAAAGCTTAAAAAATAATCTTTTTAGCTCTAATGTGCACTATTTTGTCTTAACTTGCTTAAAACATTATGCTTTAAAAAACTATGAAACTTCTACACGTTCTTAAAACAATAATTATTGGGAGCCATTTATCTCAATTATCTTTTTATAAGTCGTTCTCTACACTTTAATAAACTGTCAAATCACGAGATGTATAAAATATTCAGAAAAAATCTCATTTAAACAATAACTTGCTGAATGCGTTGTCTTAAATTTTCAATTTTTGAAATTGTTTTCTGTCATAGAGATTATCGTTTGTAAGAGCAGATAATGAAATTTTAGTACGAACAGTTTTATTTATTTATTTATTATTATTATTATTTGTATGGCTATATCATTTGCTTACTTAAATTTTCTTTCGAGATGACGTGCGTTTTTCTTTCAAAGTATTGTGTGTATTAAGGTAAAGCTGCACAAGGGGTATCTTCCAAAGATGGGGGTAAAAGATCTGCCTTTCTTAAGTACGGAAAATTTAGAAAAATATTGTATGTTTTAAAATTTTGTTAATATTTCATAAATATCATAGGTCCAAAATTTAAAAGATTGGATACTTTATTTAAGGAAAGTGATTCTGAATTTTTCTAGTTTTCTGGATATGCACGTTTACTTTTTAAACTATTCATCATCTGTATGATTTTCAGAAACAACTTCTGAAGTATATAGTCTGGACGAATTGCAACAGATGGCAGCACCAAATAGTATCTCTAATTCAGATTTTCCATATTTTGAGATGCAGGTACTGCTGGGGTCCTAATTTTTTTTTTTTTTACTCTTGTTCGTTGAAATAGAATAATTTATGATTTAATAAAGCATAAATTATTTGTTTGAATATATTTCCACTCATCTTAAAAAATTTGGGAGGATGTTCACGAAGCATTTCGACTATTCACTAGCAAGGACGGACATATTTAAGGGAGCGGAGTCTAGGGGGTCCTGTCCCTTTGAAATTTTGATATTTGTTACTAAAATGATAATGATATAGTCTTTTGTGAAAAATTCTGACTTTTTTACCGTTTGGACCATCTCCAAAATGTTTTTCTGGATATGTGCCTGTTCACTAGTTTCATAGTTCACCCTCTTCTCTTCCAATAGCATAAACAGTAAATTTTCTACAGATAAAATTTTCCTCTAAAGAAAATTTCACCAAATATTATTATAAATAGCACTACTGAAATAATTAGATACTCATTTTGTATTATTAAGTCAGTATTTGTTAGAAATTAGGCCGCACATGCATCAGGGCCGGCCCTAGGGGGTGCAAATGTAGGCGGTCGCCTAAGGCCCCGCGCTTAAAGAGGCACCGCACCTGAGCATTTTTTTCTATCACATTAGACCGAGCTTGGTAGATGGTTGTGATATATCCCGAAAAAAGCAGAGAAATAAAACTAATACGTAGTTGCAGTGCTAGTAGTAACTTACATAAGACATGATAGAAAAGGGGGCCCGCATGTCTCTCGGGACGGCACTGCATGTATAAGGCGAGTGTGACTACGTCACTCCCTGCCTTATATTTAATCTTGTTTATCACTGATATTATTATTTTAACGAAAAAAAAAATAATAAAGAAATTATTAAACAACTAATATTTTTAAAACAGAATCGAGTGGACAGTGTGAAGATTATATTAAGTATGGAGTAAACAGTTAAATATTAATAATTGGATGTGTCTTCTAAATTAAGTAAGATACTTTTAGAAGATATAAAAATAGAATTATGATATACATAATGGATATATTGCATATCCAGTGATAGTGTATATCATTGTACACGTAAAGACTCAAGTTGGATTTTTTTTTTCGATGCTGGCTTCTCAGTTATCTTTAAAAGGACAGAAGCGTTGGACGCTATATAAGAAAACCTGATTTGCTGAGTCCAGTTTTTTCAAAATCGTTTTATAAACGCATCTATTTATATAATACTAAAAGGGGAAATAACAGCTATGAAACCGCAGGTCTTTAAATAATTTTTTCACTCTTCATCTTCGCTCTGTCTTTTGGACCGACTTGGTACGAACATTTTATAAATACAGATTTTATTAAGATTTAAACAACAGCGTAGCTTCTAGAGGTGTGCCGGATCGTTAAAAAGTTAGATCCGAGGTGCGGATCTGGAAAACTAATTACTTGCTTTATATTCAGGGATACGGATATGAGAACGGATTATTTGCTGTTATATTCGAGGATACGGATCTTTTTGCTTGGAAATTATTTTGAAGAATACATTATCTTGAAGTGATAATTTCATATTTCATGAACAATGTGAAATATTCGGCTACAATAATAACTTTCAGGTACTGTGTAATGCATGGTTTAAAAAAATATTTTAGAAGTCAGTCATATTTAAAAAAAAAGTAATAGGATTTTATGGATTAAATTATTCTATCGCTATTACCGAGCCAATTATGTTTCCGAATCCACAGAACCTCTCTTTATATCTTCTAAAGACAATTAACTATGCCAGACACTTGAAAATCTTTAGGATGTCTCTTCACAAGCTATATTAGACACTGTAGTAAACGGCAATCACTGTCAGTTAAGAAACTCTCCGAAAAAATTTTGTATCCAGGTATGAGGGTTTTCTTGTACAGGGTTTGTCCGTAAAGTAATGAGACTGGGTCTGGTAAAAAGAATTTATTGATACGATCGGTACATACATTTAAAATACAATTAAAATAATATATTAGACACTGTAGTAAACGGAAATCACTGTCAGTTAAGAAACTTTCCGAAAAAATTATACAGGTATGAGGGTTTTCTTGTACAGGGTTTGTCCGTAAAGTAATGAGACTGGGCCTGGTAAAAAAAAAAAAAAAAAAAAAAAAAAAAAAAAAAAAAATATTGATACGATTCGGTACATTAATTAAAATAAATATCGGTGCCAAGAAGTTAGTCTTCTTGGGCATCGATACACACACTCAAATCCGATTCCCAAGCTCCGATTCCCAAAATCTCCCTGAAAGTCAGTTGCCGAGACCTCTTTGAGAGCATCTGTGACAGTCCGCTTGATGGCGGGTATGTGTTTGAAACGGTGGCCTTTCAAGCTTCTTCTGAGCTTTGGGAAGAGAAAAACTACTGGTTTCACACCGAGGCTGTACCGGCTGTACTGTGGCACCTTTTCCCAGCAGACTTTTTCCTGTTCCTAAAGCTCGAAGGAGCCTGAAAGGCCACCGTTTCAAAGACATTCCCGCCATCCTACGGGCTGTCACAGATGCTCTCAAAGAGGTCTCGGCAATTGACTTTCAGGGAGACTTTGCAGCTTAGGAATCGGATTTGAGCATGTGTATCGATGCCCAAGGTGATTAATTTTAGGAATTTTAAGTATATGTACCGATCGTATCTATAAATTCTTTTTTCCAGACCCAGTCTCGTTACTTTAAGGACAAACCCTGTATTGTAACATTAAAAATCTGGAGTATCTCCACTCGACTTTTCGAACACTTAATTGTTCTAAGTGTTGAAATAAATGAGAATCAATGAATAATTTAGCAGAAAAACAAAGGGAAAATTATAATATATTGTTTAAATATTCCCCCCCCCCCTAAATTCGTATATTCCTGATCGATTTTTATCCTGCTTCAAATAATTTAACAGTATTAAAATGTACCTGCAATAATTGCGAGTCTACATGCCTTAATGTATATCAAAGTTTTGGTATTATTTCTGTAAAATAACTGTAAGTCCTATTTTCATTTAAGCCTATACCTTTCGTGAGATGGGGTTTTACAAGTTGTCTACCAAATTTCAAATCCATCTTTTACAGTATTCAGATTCTAGTGCACTTCAAGTAATTTGTGTCTATATACTGCAATATATGAGAATACTTTTTTCTAGTCCTGTAAAAAAAACTAAGCACACACACCAAAATCTATGCAGTATGTGTGACAGTGACCTTAATATGAGTATTTGTCCGTCTGAATTCTTTTGTATTTTCATTTTCTAAGTCACATAGACACATTGCGTTATTTCTGGTCATCCTGTAAATACATAAAATATGCTGATAAGTAGTTGGGAGTGTTGAAACGTTTTAACAAACAAATTATTTGTATCTGTATCGGTATGTTAAATGGCTAATTAATTTAATGACTTTTTATAAGTAAATAAAAGAAGTAAACAAAACCTTAATTAGTGATTTAGTTTCAGTTCTAGGTCATTGTTTTTAAACCAAAAATTGTTTCATATTACTTACTACTTTAGTCCTATATTAGTAACTAAAACTAAATCAGTATTAGTTATTTGTATTGACTTGGGAACTATTCAATACACTGTAGAGCAAATAGAATGGCCTGTCATTCCTAAGGTGTAAAACAAAGGCACAACCTCAAAATGCGTTAAAAGTTGATTTTCTATCACATTATTAAACAGTGTACGAAAAGTAAATCCATTTGCGAATTGATACATTGGCAGAATGAATATTCACTACTGTTTCTACATCAACACGGATTGAATATATATTCACACTTATAGGGGCGAATAATATGGCTGCTGTTTCACTCCTTAGAAGTGATTGTCACTCATTTCGTTTTGGATTGTAATTAATGACTCGAGAAGGTCCTGCAAAAAGGGAGAATTACATAGTCAGTTACTACTCATACAATTTTTTTCTACTAATATAAAAATATTGCTAATCCACATTATTTTGCTGATAGTGTTCGTTTTTAAATTACCATGAACGTGAAGAGTCACAGAAGGATTTTAAGTATTAAAGAACGATAGAATAGAAGTCTTACGAAAACACAAGGCTCTCCGCTAACCAAATAAATATACTATGCAGTATTTATACTTCTTTGGTGTTACTCCACAAACACACACACACACGCAAAAAAAGCAGCATTTCTGATAAATTTCTTTCAAAATCCAGGGCGAATTCCGCAAACATTGTGTAGGAAAGAGCAATTCGGCATCCAACTTTTCACCTGTCTCCGAACAACGGTGCCCCGGCTTTACTGATTTCTCGAATCTGAAAAGGAATTCAGGCGTCGCCGGGATGTTGGAAGCAATAAAAGAATTCATGGAGTTCTTTTCCATGATAGGGAGGGAGAGCGAGAGGAAAAGTTTCTTTAATAGATGTGGATAAAATACTTCCTCCTTCAAGTATGGCAGCCTTCCACCCCGAGTCACTGTATTATTCAGTGGATGCAACGTTTTTGTACGGTTTATTTCTGCTGAAACCGTTATTTTATAGAGAAAAAAAAGACGCCTATTCTGGTTTAACCCCTTGAGGCGCAACCCTTTCCCAATGCTGAAAAAAGGGCAGCCGTCGCCATCGCTCGACTTAACTACCAGCAAGATGGCGGACGATCGAAACATTCTTCCATTTTCAGCAGATGTCAGTGCTGTTAAAAATAATGGTGACAATTTTTTTTACGGGAAATTACGTGCTAAAAAAAGGATTCTCGTGGAGCTATGTCATTCGCAACTATCAAATCAAATCTATTCTTCGTGACTGGCAACAGTCAAAACGTCAGAGTTTGGTGGTCCCAGAGCGGGAACACTGCGCGTTAAAGGGTTAATATTGAGGTGTGCGGTTGTGTAGTACAATTACGTAGGTGCTATATGCACTATAGGTAATGTTAATAAAAGATTTCAATAACGAAGGTATAAGGATAACCTTTTCCAGAAGGGGGTTTGGTAGCTCAACATCGACTGATTAAGTCGATGGACTGGTAACTGGAAGGGTCTGGATTCTATTCCGACATAACACTGAAGACCACCGTGTACATTAGAGATGAGGCGGGCTCAGCCCGAGCCCGAGCCCGGGCCCGAACCGGGCTCGGGCTCTATTTTGTCCAATTGCGTTCGGGCTCGTGAAAAATTTTTCATTTATTGAACATATTCCTTGAAACAGATTTTAAAAAGTGATTCATGAGGAAAATAAAAGTACTTATAAAAAGAAAATTAGCGGCACGGGCACCTAGAAGGTGCGTGAAGCTCTTTTAGTATTTCAGAACGGCGGCTTATATTGCTTAGTTAGTGTAAACGTTACAGTGACTAACCGATCTGATGACTAACTAAACGTGTAAACGGTTTAGTTAGTCATCAGATCGGACATTATTTGATAAACATGGATATGAAGAATTAGAAAGAGCATTGAGAGTTTGCAACTATATTTGTCATTAATTTGCACAAACAGCAAAATTTATTGTATTCTATCAATGAAGTAATTTTTTTTTTTTTTACCTTTAGCTGAAATTTCGGGCTCGGGCTCCGACTTAAATAATATTGCTCGGGCTCGGGCGGGCTCGGATTAAAAGTTCTTGGGCTCGGGCGGGCTCGGGCTTCAAAAAATGAGCCCGAACTCATCTCTAGTGTACATGCAGTGCACGCGCACGGTAAATTTGTTGTTCCGAAAGTCCCCTCGGTGGTCGTTAGTAGTTTTGGGGGGCGCTTACATTCAGAAGTCCCGCCTTCGTATGAAGATCCATATTGCTGAGGAAAACTCCAGGAAGAACGTATGTGTAGCTCTAAACGACCCAGTCGGTGGCGTGAGCTGTACACTCCTGGCAAACAAACAAATGCTTTCCAAAAATATTTAGTCATAAATGCAACGAACATTTTCGTGATGGAATTTGTTCGTTTTATATATTGCCAGTTGTTATTTTTATTTAACACTTATGTTGCTTCATTCAGAGCTTTTTCTGGGAGTAAATGACAGTGACTCTGATTAGAAGAATAAAACGGTCAACTGTCTATACTCTAAGAAAGTTTCAACCTTAATTATCATCTTAAATGTTCTTACACCGTCTATTCACCTTACATTGCATACGATTGTCGGGCTGTGTACTTTCCTCATCAATACATGAGCGCACTCTTAACAAAAGAATAAAAAATAAAATCCTCAAACAGCAATCATGCAGGCAGTGACGTTGTGGCGACGTAACATTCCGTCACATCACAAATGTGATGTAAATGCACGTCTTCTGTGTCATTGATTCTTGTTAAACATGTGACGTTGCAGAGTGACCTCGCAGTGTAGGGTGCAGACGTCCATGATAGGGATCATAGTCCATGATGGTCACCATGTGACGTCACATAAAACTGTCCCTGGCGCCATTTGTCCGTTTTCTCAACCTCTCTGTGACTAACACATATTGTCAGATGAAGTCATGTTGCGACGTTACAGTTCTATATGGATCTAGATCCTTACATCGGTTTTCTATGAGTTTTTATTAAATTCTGATGATGGAGGAATAGGAAAAAATGACAGTAAAAAATTCTCAATATTTTATTTATGATATACGGTGCACTTTTTTATAACTTTGAAGCAATTCGCACTGCTGACTTAACTGACAGCTTAAATGCTTGGCGAATACTGCCACTAAAATTAAATCGTTATAAAATAAATCCCTTCGTGTGATCGATATGGTATGCAGGATGTCATATGACAATCACTAAATACTGTCGATAGTGAAACATGATAAAAAAAATTACTTAATTAAAATGACGATTAATGACTTACTATTTCTCATATTAACCAGGATTAAGGTTAATCTTTAGATCGAGATTAAATTGTCGTTAATTTAACCTGATTCGAAGTTTAGTCGATTCATCAATCGGTTGACAAACTTGGATGATTAATCTCAACACCGGTGTCAGTTCTATACTACTGTCATGCTCTCCATTTGGAAGTTAGTGCTCGGAGTATTCGATTTTATAAAAGAGTACGTTTATTGCAGTGCAAACAGGAGGTCAGGGGGACTTTTTTTTTCAACGGGCGGGCACTTGCCGATTAGGCATTTCCACCCGAATGTATTGTGGCCAGGGGCGTAGCCAAGGGGGGGGGTTAGGGGTTCATAACCCCCCCCCCATGAGGAATTTTTTGCCTTACAAAATGTATATTCTTCACTCCTTTATCACACACATGCATGCATATATGTGAGTTGCAGTAGTCGTAACCCCCCCCCCCCATGAAAAATTTCTGGCTACGCCCCTGATTGTGGCTAATGGTATAATAGGTAATGTCTAATGGTATAGTAGGTAACTTTGGAATTATTATTTTTTAAAATTAGGTTCTACTTCCCTGCCTGGCTTCTGGTGTAACAGCTGCTGTCGGTGCAACCTACAATTTCATGGCTCCTCTAGGACTTAAAGTACTGGAAGCCTTTAAGAAGGGAGACATGGAAGGAGCTAGAAAACATCAAGTAAGGAAAGCATTTTAAAAAAAATGTTCGTTTTTAACATTTTTCAACCGTGTGGTCTATAAAGACTTTGATTTGTCTGTCCAGGAGCCATAATATGATTGGATTTTAAAACGCACTGGGTACGTTCACAGCGCCGGGAAAACATTATTTTCACGGCAACGGCGGAGAGGGAACAATACGTCACGGATCACGCGGTTTCGTTGTGAATGATGTATTTTCTGGGCAACGACAAACGGGCCGGTGTGTCGCGGTTAGCTCTGCGTAGTGTATCGTGTGGGAAAGAGAAAAACAGGGTTGATGTATAAATTGCGAAGAGGTACCAAAAGATTGATGGCTCACGTATTTTAATTTACGACATAAATGGAAAACTAAGCTGTAAATAGATGGGACTATTTACAGGACTAAGAAAGGGCAATTTTGGAATATGTAGAAATTTTCTTCTTATAGCAAATTTACATCAGAAAAATAAGAAATTACATACTGAATTTAAAATACCGATGTTAAATCTTAACTGAAATGAAATTTTATATACCTTTATCCAAACACTTGCACATAATTTATAGTTTATGAGAAGTACAAGCGCGTATGTTTGTATCCCTTTTGCGATCACCCGTCGAAAAATTATCGAAAAAATAAAAATGGCGCTATATAAATAATTTTTTTTAAAGAAATGGTGGATGTTGGGGGAACATTTTTTTCTTGGAATAGACACTCAATACTGTAATAATTACGATTATAGTTGAAATTAGGCGCGACAAGCCGCGACACCCCTTCAAAAAGCTTTTTGAAATGTGGATCTTTGAAAAAAAATAAGAAAAAAAAAGTTTACAATTTTTTAAAATAAAGTCATATTATTTTTTCAAACTAATAGATACATATAATCAAAATACATATATTTTACTACAATTATACTTAGTATCAAATCAGTAAATTAATTTAAAGAGCCCGTAAAAAATGCAAGACGAAGTAATAGGAAACGCCGAAATCTCTTGCCGTAAATGAAGAAACTTGCTTTTAAACCGAGTGTTGCATCTTTTGGATATGAATTATGGTCGAAAAACATGCATTACATGATGCATCAGTTACTAGGCTATCCAAAAACATATATATTACTGTTTTTAAACAAATTTAAAATTTTCGACTTTTGGCCAGGATTTTGATACGAATACTCCACTGTGCGGCGTGAGGACAGTCATTCTTATCACTTGTATGGCTTGGATAAATATCTAAATACGCTTTAATATATAGTTATTTGATTCTGGAATTAAAAAAAAAATATCTGAACAAAAAGATGTAATTTTCATTAAATAAATTAGTTTTATGAATTTCATTTTTTTTAAAATTTGTGTTCTTGAAATACGGGAAAAAATATTTATTTAGAATATATTTTCTTTTAAATGCTTTGGAAATGTCATAAACTTTTGAACCCTTTATTTATTTTTTTTCTTATTATTGCTTATTTTATATTATAAATAAAAGTTAAAATACTTTTATTGATATATATGTGTATTCTATAAGTTAAAAAAAGTAATTTCTTGCTGTAAAGATATTCACATGTTCAACAAAATCCGCATTTCTCGCTAAGCAAACAATAAAGAGTTAAAAATTGAATAGTTTTTGTGTTGAAACCTTTTTTAAATACTGTCTAATTTGAACAACTTTTTTTTATCTTTATTAATTTAATTTATTATTATAAATAAGTAATATAAGCATTTTTATAGAATTTATACATCCTTCCTGAGCAGGGACGTTGCAATAGTAAATAACGAACAATATGGTCTTAAGCGAAATGAATAGAGCATGTGGTCTCCTTGAAAATACAGAGTTCATGGATCGAAACCACATGATCCGTGACGTTATTGGTTTTGATACTGTATTCACTGCCCGTTGTCCTTAAAATGACATTTGCCCGGCGCCGTGAACGTAGCCGATATCTTTTGAAAAATGTGTATTTATTATAAGCATGTATGACCGAAATGTGTTTTTAAGAAATAATAACACTCAAATATTAAGAAACACTAGCAAAGGATGACATTACATAAAAAAAAATATTCTATTAAAAAATGACAGTGGAAACGAAAAGTGTGTTTCAAGTAGCGTCTTTCATCGTTAGTGAAAAAAAATTCATCAACCTACACGCACACAGAAAAGCAAATATGTAAGAAAACAGAGGTGGAAGAGAATAACAGGAAAACTGAACAAAACACTGGCGTTAAAATTTGTTTTTGTTGTCATTATTTTCTTTTGTTTAGACGAGGGATCAGACGGCTATCTGCCAAAGGTAGGAATGCCTTTGGCGGAGGACCTTTTATGGGGTTCTAACGCGTATTCATGTTAGATCTGGTGAAAAATGCCCCAAACTACCGGCCGGTTTCTTTCATTCTTTTTCTTTGTTAATTATAGATAATAATTGTTGTTAAATGTAATAGGTAATGACCAAATTAATCTTTTAGTTGTGTAATGCTAGTGTAAAAGAATGTAAAGATGTATAAATGTATGTAATGCAAATGCAAAATAGTGTCTTAGGTGAAGTGCAGTGAAATGAAGTTTTTGAACGTCACTTATTTAATTAACTTTGTGAAAAGTAATCAGTTTTTTTACTTGGTATTTTTACCCTGTTTATAAACAAAAGTGTAAGCAAGATAAAGTTACTCCAACCTTCTAACATTAAATTTATCGTAAGTGCATCTGTACTTTATTGCGAGTAAAAGACGATTTTAAAATTTCTAAAACTCATCTGATACTCATCATTAAAAAGTATATGCCTCTGTTATTTGGGTCGTTCTTATCCAACTATCCGAAGACTGCTAAAACCTGTGGGGGGAAAATAATACCACTAGCTTGATACTTGAAGTGAAGAAACTTCTGAAGGTCCCGGGGCGAAACTAGAAGCTTAACGACTTTCTTCCCCCCGATATCAAGCACTTGATGACATCCCTTTTCTGTGTCATGTACATTCAATTCTTTAAAATTTATATCTATTTTCAGTTTTTCTGTAAATGTGAATGATACTAAAGCATTTTTTCTAAAGGTTTGTATTTTCCACCTTATAATTTCCCATGAAAAATACGTTTATCGTGAATTTTTCTTATTCTCGATCATTCATGGTTCGAAATAATTCTTAACATTTCATATTAAAGTTGAAAAGTGTTTATAGTTACGGGTTTGCCTGTCTATTGATACAGAGAAACATGAATCTATGTCTCGAATGTATAGTACATTTCTACGGTTAATCATCCTCGTTAAAATGCTAGCAATAATTTATTTTCTTAAATATACTTACGCATAGTAAGAGTCAAAGTAAGCAAAAACTTTTTTTTTATTTACTGAACGCTTTATTGCAAATACATTATCCATGCACAATATAAAATAATTATAAGCATAATTAAGTAACAATTCACTAGAAGTTTAATTTTTTTAAACATTAAAGAAAAACAATATAAAACAAGAAAAATTCATTTAAACCAATAAATCAGACTCATTTTTTTTTCACTCCACATATATGCCGTACTAAAAATGATTCACAAGAAAGTCAACAGCACATCTTAACAACAGAAAATTAGTTGTTAGAAATTAATGTCTGGTCAATCACACTTCCTTAGTGTGTCTACTACGCAGTCTTTTAATTTTTAACAGCACCTCTAATTTTTTGGATCTAGAATTTATTATGTAGTTTGTTGGGATTTTATGATATTTTTTTTTCGTTTCAAGTTTTTCAAGTTTTTAAAAATTGTAATTGTTCTCTAATGTGCTACTTTTTAAAAATAATTTCGTATAATGTTGAATCGAATAAAAGTTTCAGAACTGTGATGTATGCTAAAAAGTGTTAGGTATCTGGTACGACAGCAACGCCATTAGCATGTTTGACGAACGACGGCAATAGTATTTCTGACAAACTCAATTTCTTAACCCTTCAAACATTGTTTTACATGATCGCAGTAGTTCATTTTATTTATAAATAAAAAATAAAAAATTGTGAAAATCAGAATTCCTCCTTAAAGCTTCGGACCACAACTCAATCAACACCATGTCTAGGATTATTTAAATCTGATTTTGTGTCAATCATTTCTTAATTGTTCGATTTAAACACTTTTGGCATTCTTTTCGGTAAAGGAGATTTCCAATTTAGCGTTATCGGGGAGTATAATTTTTTAAAACAGAAATCCAGGTTTTAATTTTTAAATTTTACGACACATAATTTTGATGGTTAAGAAAAAAATAAATGAAAATGCTTTTAGGTATATGGGTTAGGTATATTAGGTGACGCCCCAGGTTATAATGGTGGTTAGCGAACATTCAATACGATTACAAGATCAGGTTTGACTGTCGTCTTGGGCTTGGTAGCTAATTCTGGCCTTTCTAATTCCTCTAGGCTGTTTTCACAGTACCTGAAGCTGGATTCCTCATTTCTTACCACATTTCTAACTTTTAGTGAGCTATTTTCATCTCCCTCTATTCCGGGAATCTTCTATATTCTTATGTTTTGATTTGTTTAATGGCCTTCTATGGTCATATTATCATTACTTTTAGCAAGTTTGATTCTTTATCGTGATAATTTTCTTTTTTTTCCCTTTCTTTCAAGCTTTATTTTTTTCTAAAAGTAATTTTCTACGTTAAAATCTCTTTATCTTTCCTCGAAAAATCTAAATTATAACATAAGAATTATAAAAAACAATTTTTGGCATTGAAATAAACTATTTTTAAAACCTTGCAGGAAAGTAATAATACATGAATTTGTTTCAAGAATTTTGAACAAAGATATTGGCCTTTCTTCTTTTTTAAGCTAACAAATCAATTTGCGCTTGGTTGCACATTTCTTTTTCTGTTTTTATAAAAAAAAAATTTTTATAATTAATGTACAGAAACAAATTTTTACTAAATGAATCCATAATTCCACATTATTATTTCATACTGTATGTACAGAAATTAAATATTTTACGCGGTCCTCGTGAAAAAAAAAAGAAAGAAAAAAAAACCAACCAATCAGCAAGGACGCCATCGCTAAGACCAGAGCCCTGATTTGTTCAGCTCCGGTTTCTATAGACTTGAATAAAAATGGGGCAAATGCTTTGATGCCAGGGAAGCTATGTTAAAAAGTATATTGTACCAAATGATTGCTAAGCTTCTGTTTTTGTTGGATTTCGTGAATAAACTATTTGGTTAAAGGACTTCCTACCTTACTTTTTGAACCACGCTCGTATTTTTCTATTGGTATTGTATAGACCCTCACCAAATGTCCTTAAACATAGGTGATACTTTTTTACGGTAAAGGGCTGATTCATTAGTGTATGGACCACATTTTATTGATTGGGAATTTTTTTTTTTTTTTTTTTTTTTTTTTGACGAGCTGTACAAAAAAGAGTTTGTATTTATTTAGGTTTAATCTCCTGAAATTTTTATCGATGCCATAAAATTCTATACCCTTTTTTACGCAACTTTGTAGTTGTAGATCAATATTTAAGGAATGAAAGCCGATGTCAATGTTTTATGGGCAACCTGTATATAATAATGAAAGAATCAATTACTATTTCAAAAACAATTAATTTTACTTTTAATATTTTCAGCAAACATCTACTATCGCTGATAACATTTGTTGCATGACTTTAAGTGTAACTTATAAAAGTCATTCTAATACATATATAAAAACAAATGGATCTGAAGCATTTTAAATTTTAGGCCACTAATGATATTCTTAGCAATTTTCACAAAAAAGGCATAACATTCATCTAATTTTAGTAAAAAATTATATATTTACTTAAGATGTACTTAATTTTCGAAAAAATCCTTATAAAACAAATTTGGAAACTATACTGCAACCTTAAAAATGTAATAATAATGTGATTGCTTTAGCTATCTCTATTTTTAATTGTTTGAAAGTCACAGTTGATTTTCACTTTAGTTGTGTTAAGCATCTTATTTTTAACAAATTATATCTGAAGTTATTCATTTTGGATGTATTAGAATTGAAAATTTTTAAAAATCATATTTGGGACTTATCGAATTGAATAAAATATATATGTATTACGCGTATCTACCACATTCGGGTAGTATTTATCCAATATAAAATAAAACTCAAAAATAAAAAAAATTCTTTTTTTAGCAGCTTAATACTTTTGAGTGAAGAAACTTCTAAAGCCCTCCGGGCGAAACTTGAAGCTTAACGACTTTCTTTCCCCCTTTCCGACCCACCAAAAAGCTCACTCGACGACATTCGTTTTGTGTGTCGCGTAGTTCCATTTCTTAAAAATTTATAACTGTTTACAGCATTTTTATAAAAATGTGGATGATACTGCCTTTTTCAAGGGCTTGCGCGATGTTTCCTTTCATTTTTAATTTTCCATAAAAAAGTCATACTTCTTTTCCAAAAACGAAAAAAAAAAAAAATCTTTTCATTTTCAGTTACTTCATCATTTACACTTCAAAATCTCCCCCCCCCCCCCTGTTTCTTTGAGAAAGTTTCATCTTGTTGAAGGATTCTGTTTAAAATTCGTAAAAGTACACTTTTTATGAGTGTACAATCGTTCCCTGAACGTTTGCGTAACAGACTTTATCTGTTGCCAGTGCAACTTTCTTTTTCGCATCATTAATTCGAAATATTAGTCTCTAAGTGTAGCTGAAATTTCTTTTAAACGTGTCAGCTTACTTTTCGATGACACTTTAGATGACTTTCTATAACACGTAGATTAGGATTATATTTGCTCGAAAATCCAGATGAAAAAGCACAAAATGTTTGAAATGCTTGAAAAAAGCACACGTGGTTGCCTTTTCGTCTGCAAACTGTTTCAGTTTGTACATGCTCGTATTTACGATCACGTTAAAGCATTTCAGGGTTCAAATCCACGTTAGTGCCTTAAATCGCGGACTTGGATATAGGTCGATTATTGACGAATTCTATAAGAGCTAAACGAAACTTGTCTGTAAGATGGCGCTGTGAATCATAATCATTAAGTTTATGTTGTGCACATGCGTGCTTTGGTAGTAGATTGTATTATGATCTGTTGCTATGCGTCGCTGGAGGGCGTTTATGAAGCTGATTATTAAAAGAAACAGGGCTTCAAATCGTAATTTTTTTCGTTCCGGTTCAACTAAAACAATATATATATCGCTTCAGATCCGGTTTTCGTTCCGCCAAAAATAACAGTTTTTTGTTTTCAGTTCAGTTCCGAATGAATAATTTTATTTTATGTAGTATTCTTATTTGTACCAAAAATAAAATTCCATCATAAACAAAAAATGTAATTCTATCAGAGTTTAGACGATTTTTTTCTGTTTTTAATAGGTAAGTAGGGGCGACCCGACATGGTAAGCAAGGTAAGCATCGTATCGGGGCACCACCTTCGAAAGGGCGCCAGTTTAAACTCAAAAATTGAGAAAAACTTGATCTATAGTATGTTCGCGGAAACGAGAGAACGAAAGTAAACAAACGGGTTACCAAAGAATTACATTTTTGGCACCAATCCCTAGTTTGGAGAATTTAACCTTTTTTAATTCCAAACAGCGTAAATGGAAGAAAGCAGAAATTCACACTGTGTTTGACGGTTTGGTAAAATGCCAGTGTTTACTCATCGCCAGTTTGCAAGTGCAATTGTTTAGTTTCGTTCTCTCGACTCGGCGAACGCACTATAGAGCATAAAAGGGGGGCATCTTTTTTACGTTTGCAGGGGAGCGCCACGAACCCTGGAGCCGTTCCTGTTGGTAAGCTGGTTACAGTATACAATATTGATAAGTTGGTTACAGTAACAAAATAACTGAAATATACCGAACCGAAATCCGTTCAAATCCGGTTTTCGTTACGGCTAAAATAACGGTTTTTTCCCGGTTTTCGGTTCAGTTTCAGTTCGAAGTCCTGAAAAGAAGTCCGAGTATTTTCTTTTGAGAGGCTGGCACTATCTATTTCGCCCGTCTGCCGCTGTTTGATGACCGACCTATATCCAAGTCCATGGTTTAAAATTTATGCCGTTATGTTGGTGCGTTTAAATTTATACTGTAAACAGTAGTCCCATCTAGAAGGTTTTCCAGTTCGATCCTCGACCTACCACTGAAATCTACCGTGAATATACGGTGCATGCACAAGCTAAATTGTGGGTTTGGATGCAAATCTTCTCAGCAGTCGTTAGCGATTTTTGAAGTGTACCAATAGTCAGAAGTCTCCGCCTTTTAATGATCATCTAAACTGTGAAAGGAATGTATACTAAAAGATTCCAAGATCAAAACGACACGTTCACTGACTTAAGCTATACTCTCCTGCGAACAAGTGTAGTGGATAGCTCGCGTGGCTCAAAGCAGATTATGTACCCTTGGCGTTAAACAGGTGCGAGTTTCTTTTATAAGTTACCGCTGGGACGCTAGGTGACGATAAACCTGATAAATGTTTAGTGAGCAGTGATCATCACTTGGAAAGAAAAATCACTGTACTATGAAATTGCTAATTTAGCTGGAACGTAGCTCAGTGGTAGCGGGCCATCCTTTCACTCGATCAACCCTGGTAAATGTGTTGTCGGCTGTTGGGAATTTTTTGGACTCCCTTCCTACTCGATGCAAAAATGCGACACAATTGCCATGTAACAGCTTCCCGGAAAGCTTATTTACTATTTCCTTGGTTACTAGGGACTGATAAAAGCATTATATAACTTAATATTCAAGTTGGAAGTTGCAATTTTATAACACACACACACACAAAAAATGGTGATTGAGAATATAGGATATTTCTGTACCCCAGAGCCAGACGAACGTAAGTCCATATTACACTTTTCATGTTAAAGCGTTGATTCTAAACGAAATACCTATCACTGGGTTAAGTCAGTGGCGTAGCCAAAGGGGGGATAGAGGGGGGTCACCCCCCCGCATGAGGAATTTTTTGCCATACAAAATGTATATTCTTCACTTCCTTATCACACACTCGTATTACATATATGTGAGTTGCAGTACTCCTAACTCTCCTCCCCCCCCCATGAAAAAATTCTGGCTACGCCACTGGGTTAAGTATATACAAATTTAATACATAATGTCAATAATTTTTTGCTGACTGAATCAATTATTAGCTCCAAACAGACCTAGAGTTCATTTCTTACAGCTTTGATGCCCTCCTGTAAAGTAAGTCTAGTGTGACTTACGCTAGTCTATTTCTGAGGTACAGATTTAGCAATCGATCCCGCTTAATAGAATATCGATTAAAGGTCCCGCTTATTGTAATAAATTTTCAATGTACCATTCAATGCAAATAATTAGTCAATGTGGTTTTGGATAATGGAATACCCCGCTTATTAGAATAAACTTTGAAGGTAATTTTGTGGTAGGAAGCGGGTTTCGGCTGTATATGCAAATTTTCTGACTTAATTAATTCAAATAAAACTCATTGATAATATTTTATGTGTGTTAAACGAATGAATTCGTAATTTGTATAATTTCATTTCAGAACCGAGTTTTGGAGGCTGTGGAGATCATAGCTAGTCACGGTAAGAAATAATACACTTTCCTATAAATAACAAGATCACGGGACAAAATCTGCTACCGTGCTAGAATGTACAATTAATAAAAAAATGTGTAAATAACTTTCTGATAAGTACCATTTATTTGTGTTATTTATAAAGTTTTTAATTTATAATACACTTTTGAATTCTTTTAAAAAAGTAGTTTTATGTAAAAGGAAACGACTATTTAGGAATTGATGTACTTAACGTAAGCAAACTTGCTTCGAAATGTGCATAGAACATTCTGAAATTATATATATTAAGAATTGTGAATAAGTGTTATTATATAATATCGAAAATTGATCTTTTACTCAATTACGATTTTTTTTTTCAAAATTAAGCAAACAAGCAACTTTGCAGTAGGTATAAGGACTGATAAATTGTAGACTAAGGGGAAAAACGCTTGTTTTTTTTTCCACTTTTCCCCTATTACGAACCAAGATTACTTACAGCTTTATTCTTTCAAAAAATTGTAGTGACTGATTCGTTTTGTTCGGTTTGAGTGAATTTTGCTCTCTCGATAGGCTTAACATTAAATTTTACGTAGCGTAATCGAATTACTATTATTATTATTTTTTTTTCGTCGCGGTGTCGGGGGATTGCACATAACGTATTCAAGAGTATAAATAGAGCGAATTTTCTGAAAGTTTTAGAAAATAAATAATTAAAAAAAGATGGTTTTCTAAAAGAAACTGGGGGGGGGGGGATGGCACTCATGTATCTCTGAGACACCCCCCCCCCTCCCGACGTATGCCCCCATCACCCTTCGCTACGCCTAAACTTTTGTGTTCATTTAACACAAACTTTTTTTAATATGATCATATTATTAGAAAAGATCTTAATATAAAAATTCAACCAGTTATAAAACTTACCGTGTCTTATTTTTATTTATAACTGCTTGTTATAAATAAAATACATATGCGCAAGATCCTCTATTACAGGGGGGGGGGTGTTATAAATGCAAGTGGAGAGCTAATAAACCAATGCTTGCGAAATCATTATACGTAATCTGAGGAAGATGTTTACATAAGCCGAAAAGGTTTCTGAAACTTTCGACATGAAACCTCTTCCTTTACTATTATTTTTTATTTATTTTATATCCGAACTAAATATAGATTATGGAAGGAAAAAAAAATGTTTAAGATCAGTTTTATTTTTTCTTTTAGGGCAAGGTATTGCGTGCTTCAAGGCGGCCATGAATCTTTTGGGCCCCCTGGATTTCGGCATTCCACGAGCACCTCTGCTTCCACTCGATTCCAAGGCTCTGAACAAGTTAGACAGCGACCTTAAAAAATTGAAGGCAGCAGAATGGCACAAGATTTGAACGACTCCAAGGATTATAAACCCCCGCCTCCTCGCAAATCCAACAGAAGGAGGGAAGAAAAGGGGGAAAAAAAAAACGTCGAAGAGATTTTTTTAGAATGATGAATTCCCTACTCTAGCTGCCATTTTCATATGTGTTTTATAGGTCGGGAATGCTAGAATAAAAAGTATATGTCTATATTGAAATATTTTTGATAAAGTAGCTTTGGTGTGTGTGCTCATGACTTCAACTGTAGATACTTGCTGTTTCAGATCTTAACAGAAAATAAAAATGTATTTGAGTGAAATAAAATGTTCTTTTATGAAGGATATGTGTTCTTTCATTTTGTTTGACATATCGTGTGGTTGAAAGTTTTTACCATGCTGAGATGAGCATGTGTAATGACCTTTACGCAACCGAAAATAAATAAATAAGTCTTAGATTTTTTTTCATTTAAATGTGAGATAGAAAAATATAATCGGTAAAATTTTATTAGAATTTAGCGAAGAGATAAAACCTTAAACTGAATCAACAAAATATTTATAATATTAGTGACAATCCAAGTTTTGGGGGACTACTGGATTAGATCAGGGACGTACCCAGTAAAAAATTTCGGGGAGGGTCCAAAAATTTCGGAGGGGGTCCAAACAGTGAAAAAAGGCGAATTCTGGCCAAAAAGACTTCATCATTATTAATTTGCCAACAAAAATTGAAATTTCGGGAGGGGTCCGGACCCCAGGACCACCCCCCTGGGTACGTCCTTGGATTAGATCGAATCAACTGAATTTGGTTTAATGAGCATCTATTGTAAATTTTGTTTATTTAATTGTTAGAGACAGGATTGAATTTCCCTGGGAAATGTTCTTCCGGCGCCCATGTCTTTCGCTACAATGTTCTGTTGAAAAACAGTTATGTAAAGAGATCTTAAGAAAATAATAACATACAGCCCTTACAGCTGAATGAAAATTTTATTTTGGCTTTTAAATTTGATAAGCGGCAGCCCCATAAATAGCTATAGCAACTTTCTTATGGATCACAGCTCATAGGTTGGAAAGCAGTACTTTAGATCAAGGAAAGATTGAAACTTTTTTAGTTCAATTTTTTTTTTATCGAATCATTTCATGTGTGCCATTCAGGTAAAATGTGTACACTATAGCATTGATATCTAGCACAAGTACAAATAAATAAAGTAAAATAAAATAAAATAAAACATTGAAACTACCAGAGCATTTTATATTCATTAATATAATTCAAAACTCAACATTTAATATGAAAAAAAAGAAAGAAAAATAAAGTACAGAATATTATTATAAAAATATAGTAACACTAAAAAGTATGAAAGAAAAAGAGTAATGTCCTCAAAAACAAAATTACTAATAATACGACTTGATCCTCTACAGCTATATGGGGAAAAATTTCCTTCGCCAGATCCATTCAGCTTTTCTTAATTAGTTAAAGTGACGCCATTTGTGAAAGGTCTGATTTAATATTAAATCGAACACTTGGCTGAACTTTCGATATTAAAGTTATGGTTTCTTTGGAAATGAAGCAGCAGCTGGGAAGAAACACAGCAGTAGATTATGAAAAGAGAGCTTAATTAAAGTAATAGCGATTTTTAGTGTTCTTACACCAGTAAACGCATATGCTTACATATACAGGGTCTCCGAAAAAGGTGGTATCACGCTTTTAATTCTTCATTTATTAGATGTCATTGGGCGATTTAAATTAAGAAAAAATGTTCAAAATAAGTTAGGAAAGAAGACTACTTTAAAAAAAATTCCTCTCGTTAATTTTCAAAAAGTTACACTTTTGAAATTTGTATACAGCCCGCCGTACAAAAAAATTCCCGATTATTAAAACGGGCCCAATACAATAATGAGGTGACGTACAAAATTTCAGCCTTTCATCATGCAGCATCTCGGAGATACTTAAAAAAAAAAAAAAAAAAAAGATGATCAGGGACTATACACGAATTTGAATATAAACATTTAATGCTAGAGTGCAAGAAATGATTTTCTTTTTTAATTTCTGAACGACTGTGAAACACGATCATCCAACGTGATTTTTCCCTTTGACAGACATTGAAAAGTGGTTTAAATCAGCATATATTTATCTGCATATATCAGAGACGTTTATGATGAAAAGTTGCAGGTTTGCACACCACTTCATTAGTGCATGTTGTACATTTTACTGATTAGGAAATATTTTTGTACGGGGGTTGTATAAAATTTTTTAAAGCGTCGCTTTTATTACAAAAAATTCTCTCGTAAATTTCCAAAAAATTGCACTTTTGAAAATTTACTAGTGAATTTTTTTTTTTTCACGTAGTCCCTTTTCCTTCCTCATTTTCAACTTACATTACACACCTATCATCATTAGATAAAGATTTAAAGCGTATTACCACTTTTTTGGGACACCCTGTATATTCTTTACACGCACACATACACATACAAATATCCACACAGAATACAACCTTATATAACAGACAGTTGGCTTGAGCAGAAACTATACTTCTGTTTCATTTATTAATGTCAAAAGAACTGAAAAAAATTAACATTTGTTAAAGAAAAACAGTTTTAGAACGTGATAAATGAAAAGATAAGACAGTACAGAGGTCACACAAAAGTGGTAGGTCCTGGCATGGGCGCCGGCAGTATAGGGCAAGGGGGGGGCCCCCTGGATTTTTGAATGCAGTATTTTCCTTTGCTTTTTTGCTCTTTCCAACATGGTAATCATACGTTGAAGTAGTCTTTGTCCCCCTGGAGTAGTCTTTGCCCCCCCCCCCTAGGAAATATTCTGCCGGCGCCCATGGGTGCTGGGCCTCCAAATTTCATAGTCGGAACCTGTACTGTAGCAAGAACATTCAATAGGGGTATAGAAGGCCTAGGATATGGCATTCCTTCTTGCCATACCCTGTGTACACCCTTAAACATCAATAATTTTTACAGAGTATATGGTATGGTACATAGCACTTTCATACATAAATTTTATTAGAATACTGACAGATAAATAAACAGAAATCGTGATTTTAACTTCGTTGAAAGTATTGAAAAAAGAAATCGACTATTAAAAAAATTTCCACAATGTACATTTAGTATTGGCTTATTTGATATTCCTCTGTATTTGTTCATAAATAATTAAGTCTACTGTTCATAAATAATGAAGTCTCTTGCTCGCCACAATTTGCTTCGTTGGTTAAAATTTCGGCACTCTAAAACCCTATAAAACAAGTTGCACATGAACAGTCGAGGTAGCCCAAAACAACTAAACAGAATTGGTTTTGAGCGTTTTATTTTATTTTATTTTTCCAATGACTAGTGACAGAACATAAATTTACGGTCAGAGTGTTAAAGTTATCACTTAATTTTCATTTTTACGTTTTTTTTGTTGTTGTTATTCAAAACGCATTCTATCTCGTAAATGCAAAACACGATATGCCACTTAGAAGAGATGGAAAATTTAGATGTTACGGGAGTGAAGAAAGCAAACATAAACTTGTACTTGAAAACGCTTCCAAATTTTTAATTCATGAAATGTTACTTTTTTCTTTTCTTCTGAAAGACATTAAAAAAATGTTTTGTTAAAAGTTGAAGCTGTTTTAGCTTTTAAAAAATAAAGTCATACTTTTCAATTAAAATTTTTTTTAACCCAGCAGTTTATTTTTATGTTTAGCCGAGTAGTGTGCTTTTTTTAGAATGCAGAAAGACATCTTAACAGATACTTTGGGAATTGTTTAAAACAAATGATACTAATCTATTCACCAGAATAAAGATAATTTATGTACTTTCAAGTATAATACAGCTTATCATCGTTGTCAAATGAATCTCTGCTATCTGCACCTTTTGGAGATTTCGACATTTTGACTACTAGGACTAGTTTACTAACAAAATTTTCTTATAAAAAGACTTCTGTATGACTCTAAGCATTGTACGGTGAACTGTGATCGCTAAAAAAGACATGCTATATGTGAATCAGTCAGAATAATGTCTTATAATAACTCGCAATAATAAATAAACTTTTTGCACAAAGCAGATATTGGTTAAATTTTATTGGGATTATTCAGTAGAACAATATTACTCCTTGTTCAAAGTGATGTATGTACACTTGTGTGTCAAAATTAAGGACAGAGTGAAAAAATTATCAGCTAGAATTTTTTTCAAGCTTTTCCTTATTTTACCCATATTTGTACAGGCTGAGGATGTTATGGTACGATTTTATCGATTTTATACACTGCTACGCTTTACTTAAAAAAAAAAAATAAAAAAAAGTCTATTTTTGGACACTAAAAGGACCTCAAAAAAGGAGCTGAATTTCCCTCCTGAGGAACAAAGATGACTCCGAAGGATTGAAAACCGGGACAACTTTGTCTCGCTTTCAACTCCTTAAGAGTAAATTTTTGTTCTTTTTTTAAGCGTGTACAATATTTGTAGTTTTTTAAATTCTAGAACATGAATGAAATCTTGCAATTTATACCATGTACCATGTAATTAACTTTCATTGCCTTAATGACGGTTTTATAATTTAAATTAAATTAAATTAAAGTAATTGAAATTAATTTGCGTCATTTAAGCAAGAATTTTTATTTTGATATATCACTAAAAAGATACAGAGAAATATTTTATAATTTATTCTTTTAGTCCATCGATTTGCTGTTTGGTTCACTTTTACATGCTTCATTGTGTAACAACTGTATACCTCTTAGAAATATAATTTGAAAATTTATCTTTTAATTGTTCCATGATCATTATTTCGACGTCAGAATCACCACTAAATATCTCTACGAGAATCAGAATTCATTAAATAGCACACAATGATCACTTGCAGTTATAGTCGGGGTGTAAGAAAACAAGGTTAAAATTCTTTAAATATCCATTTTTTAAAAAACTCCTTTCTTAGTCACAATCTTATTAAGGGAAAGGGGCAATAACACGAGGCAGACCTTTAAAGTAAATATTCAAATGAGATTATTACTTCATTACTAAACTGACAACGAATAATTTGAAAAAAATACCGAAAAAAAGGGATTAAGACTGCAGGGTATAAATCCTTTTTAATGCTACAGCTCTCGAAGAGTCATTTAGCCGACAGTACCAGATTTCGCTGAATTTGCTTAAGAAAACACGTGGAGTGAGTATAAGCGACTCTGTCATTTGAAGGATCTTTTGCCACGCGTGTAAAGAAAATAAAAAGCAAAAAGTTGTCGTTAGATATTCATATATTTTTAGTTTACGATTGGTAAATTTCCTATTTATTTTATTGGTCAAATAAATCTATAACTTACTTCAATTTTATTTTAATTGTATTCTTAAATCTACAACATTTTAAAACCTGCGGCAACAATAGAATTTGTTGCCACATGTTATATAAACTAACATCAGATCTGTGCTCTCTTATGGATCCGAGACTTAAGCAGACTAAAGCACTGGCAGAACAGCAGGCTATCTTTGAACGAAAGGTTCTTAGAAAAAATTTTGGTGCTGTGAAGGAGATTGGACTGTGGAGACGAAGACACAACTTTGAACTATACGGACTATTCAAGGAATCAGATATCATCAAATTCATAAAGATAGGTCGTTTGAGGTTTGCGGGACGTATCTTTCGAAAGGACCCATCATCCTTGACTTTTAAATCTTCAGCCATAGACCTGAAGGAACCAGAAGAAGGGGTAGACCCAAGCTTAGATGGATAGAAGAAGATGTCAGGCTACTACGTGTTATTAACTGGAGATCGTTGGCCAGGAGGAGGTCGGATTGGAAGAGGGATCTCAGGAAGGCCTTGGCCCACCAAGTGCTGCCGTGTCAATAGAAGAAGAAGAACAATAGAATTTGTTGCTATGATACCAGTAATATTAACGATGTACCAGTATGTATGATGTAACGTATGATACCAGTAATATTAAAGATGGAAATGGTTACTTCTTTTGAGTAGAAAAAAATATAAAATGAAATGTAGTTTTCAGTAACAACAAATTAAAAATTATTTTGTCTTGAGATAATTTCTTTCACTGTGCTAAAACTCAGTATTAGCAATAAGCAATCTACGCAGAAAATGCGCAGATCTCAAAATATACCTGACAGAATCATCGTCCTTTCATATCCAAAGACCCTCATCTTTTTACTATATAGCTACTACTACAAACATTCAACTTCATTTATTTAGCGTTGTGTCGGTCAAAGCTAATTTATAGTTTTATGCATACATGGCAATAATTATTGATCCGTATGGAAATTCTTTTTAGAACTTTTGAACTATTAGCAATATTTATTTAAAACTTCGCTGTTGACTGGAGGGCATGTTGGGGGTTTATTTAGCAAGCTAAATTGTTTTTGTTTTTACTTTTTCAAGTTAAAACGACGATATACATCTTTTCTGAACAGCGAGTTTCTCCGAACCTATCGCTGTTGGCTTCTAAGTTAGCGTTTTGGTCTTGGATTCGAATCCTGAGAACCCATGGATGTGTGTGCCCAAATATTGTGTTTTAAATTTTACTTTGGAATAAAGATAAACTAAGAACAACTAAGACTATAAAAAAGCCATAAATCTCTATAAGCTGTCTCTTCCAAATGTCCAAATAAAACTGTAGTGAAAAAAAAGCCTGTATTTCAATATCATTATGGATGTTATCTAAACCATAATAGATTACTTGCCTCTTTCTATGCAACTGCTGTCAAAATAGCAAACTTATTCTTTGCAATTGCATTTAAGTTCTTTTTTTTATTATTTCTCTTCAAAATAACCAATAAAAAGAGTTTCCTTTGTAGAAAGTATTAGACACATTTTACTTTATTTAATATGCATCTGTGTACCCATGCGTACACAATAAACTTTTCGCCGCAACCTGCTTCATTGGCTGCGATGAAAAGGCATTATTCTTTCTGTGTTTCCTTGGGCACGCTTTTGCTTACCCTATGAAACAAGTTTTAAAGTTAACGGTTTAGGTAACACAAGCAACTGAACAAAAATGCTTTCTTCCCACCACTTTCTTTCATTTTATTTATTGCAAAGAGTCGTTACGTTACATAAATTTTCGGCCAGAGCGTAAAAGTTGCCTCTTGGTTTTCATTTTTTACTGGATTTCTTTTCTTTTATTTTACTGTTATTTTTTTTCCTCAAAGGATATTTAATCATGAAAATGTAAAACATGGTATGCCACTTAGAAGAAATGGAAAATGTAGATGTAACTGAGGCAAAACAGAGAGGAATTTTTTGTTTCTTTTTCAAACGGTTTCCAGATTTTTAATTTACAACATGTTGGACTTTTCTTTCTCTGGGAAGCTAAAGACATTATGCTTACTCCATGAACATATACACACATATACAAAAAGAAAGAAGAAAAAGAAAAATAGTTATAGTTGTTTCGAAACTGTAGTTTTATTTCAATCGAAAAGCGAAAGCATAATAATTGATATTATTTTGGACTCAAATGAATACCCACCATAGTTTTGATTCAAAAATTGATTTACAGAGAATTGGATTTTCAGAAAATTATTAAAAAGAATTATACCTATATAGATGTTCTATTTTTCTTATTGAAAACAGAGCATGATTTTCAAAGTAAAAGTTGATGGCTTAAGAAAAGAAATATCTGAACCACGTTTGTGTCGTTCCTCAATTATAGAGTAAGATGCCACAAGTGCATATTTTCACATCCCTGCATTTTTATGGCCCCCTTCTGCTTGCTTGTGTGGAATGCAAAACTCACTTACTTTGCTAATATCTTATTTAAAATAAAGCATCCGTTTATAAACTTTAAATATGACCAGGGTAATATTATAAAAGCCTTACTCCTCAGGTTAAAAGCTCAAGGGATGAAATGTAACGGCGATTAAAGGCGATGAATTAAGATAAATCCACAACCCACCTGTGCACTGGGATAAGATTAATCTCACAGGAAGGTTACTGTCTGTTGAAACAAAAATACTCGCAGCTATCTTTCGCCTTCCTCTAACTGGCATCTTTGAATTAACTCATACATACAAAAAATGTTATCTTGATGTATTGTTTTTCTTAATTTTAATTTTTAATAAATATTACTAAAAAGCTTATAACTTCAACGCCGAAATTTAAAGCGTTTTTCATTAATCACTTTAATTTTATGATTAAAACAAAGTTCCCAACACTTTTTCTCTGAAGTGTAATCCATTGTTTGTATTTTGTTAAAATTTGTTACATCATTACTTATTTTCTTCCCTAAGTTCAGAAAATTCCGTCTAGGAACTTATTTAGTGTGAAGAAACCTCTACCCGGTAATTTCTTCTAGCAGGAAGGCTTTTTTGTTTCTTTCTTTTTTTCCCTCTTCGAATACTCCCCCCTTCCCTCCCGCAGTTTTGTTCTTTAGAGTAGCGTATCATCCAAGAAAGTGATGATTTGTGATCAGGGGCTAGAGATGAGAGCACATGAACAAAGATTATGAAAAATAAACAAACTAAGAAGACGAAATTCTAAAAAAAGTAACCGGCTGAAATAGTGGAATATTAAAAGCAGGTTTGGGGATGTGGAGCAGGAAGATAAGCTCCTGTCGTATTAATTTGAAGAGTTAGAAGTTATTTGAGATCACTTTATGCTTACTACACTTATAGTGTAAATAATGCTTAGTGGTAAACGTAAAAAAAAAAAAAAAATGTTTGCACATGCTTAAAACGAATTTTGGATTTAACAATATTAACTGGAGGCTTGCATAAAACACACGTAAGGATAAAACCATACATTAATGAAACTTATTTCATTCTTTTATGAGTACTTTTTCAAAGTTATTTTCATTTAAAGTTTAATGTTTTAACACTAGCGTATTTTTGAAATTTAAAATGGTGTTCACAATAAACGGGCGAGTCAAAACTCTTAACCGGCAGACTTAATGGGATGATACAAATAATCTAATCACGAAACTTTTTGTTATACAAATCAAGTTGGTAATCATAGGACAGGGGATACGTGCGCCATCAACACCCTTCAGAAAACCATTTCAGAGGCGCAGAGAGCCAAGTCGGGGCCCCGGGGATAAAATCTTTGGGGTCCCTTGGCTATCCAGAAATCCTTTTGATGTCGTATCAGATCAATCATTTATTCCTTACTAAAATTATTAATCATTTAAAGAAACTTTAAATTAATTGTAATTGGAAAATAATTAATAGAATTAAAATTATTAATTTAAAAGAGTATTATACTTTAATAAACATACATGCTCTAAAAAATACCAACATTTTGTTTTGAAGGTTTCGTCACCTCCCTAGAGAAACTGTATTTGAAACGTTAACATTTTTGCGTGGCATGTTTCCTCAGTATTGAAAAAATTAATATTTTTATTCATACTTCCATGCAAGCAGGCAGACAAAAAATTTCAGAAGGTCAAAAGAGTGGAAATTTCAAAATTTCTCATAGAAAGTCTTGACCTTTAACATTTTGTTAAGGAAAATTCAAAATTCCGGAGGTTGGGTGGGCCCATAGTCTCTCCTCTGGCTATACCCTTTCTTCCACTATTTAACAATGTGTCCCGGAAAAAAAATGATTTCTTGTTAAATAAATCTTTTCTACTTTTAGTCATGGCAAACCGTTGAATAACACCGACAATGTCTCAAAAGAAGACTCAATCACTAAAACTCCTCGTTTTCGTTAAGTTGGTGGTTTATGCTCTAACTGGCTTTTTGTAATTTCATTCAAAAATTAATTTGAAACATCCGGGAACATAATCTGAATTTGGACTTTTTTTTTACAAAATTGACAGCATACAATTAAGTATCATAAAAATAGCAAAAGCGGGGCCCCTTCACAAGCTGAGGCCCTGGGGATTTTTCCCCTGCTCCCCCTCCCTCTCAGCGCCACTGAACCATTTACTTTAAGCTCTCTCAAAACCCGAAAAAACTTCTTGTTCTTGATATATACCTGATATTTACTATATATTCTTGATACATACTGTTCTATTCTTGATATATACTATTCATCCCAAAACAATTTCGGTTGCACCATTCTTATGATCGTAACTCAACGACCTGCAGGACGTCGGTAACATTGCAACAGAATAACAAACCTGGTTCCTCTTAGCTGTGACGCAGTTGTCAATGCGTTCATTGTCATGTTCGATATGACAAAAATCGCTTGCTTAGATGTTATTTATCACCCCTTAAGTTTGGTGCAAGAATTCCAACTCGGCCTGCACATGCGTTTCGTAACCTGGAAATTGAGAGGCAAACAGCTTAAAAAATATAGAGGGCTGAAACTGCAGACGGAGGACAATACTATTAGGATTAGAGGACAATACTACAAGGCTCTGAAAGTTTGCGGAAAATAACAAAAGAGGAATCGCATATTCCGAATTGATCCTCTAGGGAGAATTGTGAACAATTATAATCACGCCAAAATTCATCAATCACATGAGGCCAAAATTCATCAATCTCAAACAAAAATGGCCTGATCTTTGAGTAAAAAAATGTTGTTAATAGTTGAGTAAAAAAAAATGTTGTTAAATTATTTGCAACCTCTCTTCAGAGAATCATGATTTGGTTCCACTAATTAGTTTAAGCACCAAATCACGGTGCAACATCTATCAATAGAAACACTTGATGCAGAAATTTGGGATTGCTTCTATGGCGTAAAATTAAATCTTGCTGATTTTGCAGAAATGATTTGATTCCCCATAAAGAATCCAATGGCACTTATTTATCCAGGGAGTACGAACTTCAATGACAAAAACTAAAACAGGAACCCGAATCTACAATTAGGTCCACTGTTTTAACATGCGTTGATGCAATTTCACACGACCTTTTGTCTATCTGTATAGAATATGTTTATGCATGCAAGAGCTCTAATACACTATGTACTTCATTTTCATATATACAATAATTTAATCTATTATGCGAGGACCTATGTGCTCAACATTAAATTAAATCTCCTCTGCTGATTCTGCAGAAAACGGCTCGAAAATTCCCCATAAAGCATCTGGTGGCGTTCTCCTGGAAATAAAGTCGCAGTGCACGGATTCCAAATGACAGTAATTAAAGCAGAAAACCGAGTCCCACTCGTCTACAATTAAAGCCATCCATTTTCCCAGGAAGGGGAAACTTTTCTGAATTCAGAGGAACGCGATACTTCTGCGTGGAAGTCACACCTTATGAACGTGGAGTGTATAATAATGCTCTATGTGCTACGGGAAAAAGATTTATGGAAAATCGATGGGGACATGCGAGATATCTATTTTCCTGCGACGAAATTAATCTTCTATTGTGGAGGCCAAGATTTGAAGGGAAATCGGAAGCTTTTCAGTGGAAGGATATTGTTGCATTGTTACTTGTTTAACACGGTTTCTAGTAAGTGAATTTTGCCAGGGCCTAAAGATTGAAATCCACCAGTTTCCCCTGACTTGTTGATAAAAAAAAATTCAATAAAAATGCAAAACGTTTATTAGAAAACTACCGTGACGAGCTGTAATTAAAATCCAACCACGACTTGACAGCTTGTTCTAAAAAGTTGAAATAATAGCTAAAACGACCCATTAAAATCTTAGTGGTGCCTTCTATGAATCGAAAAACAAACTAATGGGTGATTTAGCTGTTACTCCAACCTTTCAGAATAAGCCGTCAAATCTTGTTCCGTGTAGTAAATCAAGCACTCATCTCATTCAAACGTCTCTATTTCGGGTCCAGTTTAATGGTAAGCGAAACATTAATTGTTAGTATTATGAAAAAATTCAGTATTCTCCACAGAAAATTCGTTCTAGAAGGGTGGGGACAGTTCCTAACTATTTTTTAATGCCTAACCTAAATGACGGCGATAAAAGAACTCGCTAAGTATGTTCTTCGAATAAAAAAGAACTCTGTTTCTAATCTTGGTACACAAATTGAAACAAACTAATAGCACCATGGTTTCCAAAAAAAATCCAGATGGTTCTTCATAAGCTGTTTTACACACTGCGGTAAGCGAAAACGCTTTGGCTTTGGTGAAATTTTCAGAAAAAATTCTTAAACATGGATCCGAGCTGCAAGATTTTTCGAAGAGTGACACGCTTTGCGAAAATTTCCGATTTTTAAGAATTTTTTCTAAAAGTTTTGAAACTGATACAGATTGGCCTGTCTTCGCAGTATGTAATACAGCTTGTAAAGAGGCAGTTTTAAAATTTTGAAGTGCCTGGCATAATTAGTTTATTTGTAATTATGTACCAAAATCACATGATTTTTCGAATAACACCGTTAAATTTTACGGGCGTCAGAAATACGGCGATAAAAAAAAAAAAAAAAAAAACTGACTCTCAGTAAATTTTACGGCGAAGTGTTGGCAACATAGGATTAGTAATGTTTCCCCCTAATTTCTAGAGAAACATTTTCAGTGTAGGAAACGTATTCAGATGGTAATTGCAGGTTATGAGATCTGAATATTTCGATAGCTGACTCAATGAGTGCGATTCTGTAAAAGCTTCAGTGGAATTGAAAGGTATCGAATTTTTTTTCTGATGAAGTCAGGTATGCAGCGAGTTGAAACGTATTAATGCAGCTGTGCAGGCTATGGGGATTTTTGGAAATGAAAAATAGTTCCATTTGAGAAAGAGTTTACCGAGAGTATAGAAATTTCTTTCGACAGGCTCGGTTGTAGTTGTGAAAGGTCATTAAAACATTATACTTAAACATCAACTGATCAGATATGATTTTAGAATACTTTCGTTTTTACAATTTGGAATCCCAGGCTACTCTTGTTTAATAGAGCAGAACTATACTCCGATTTATGTGTTTAGAATGAAAAAAATAATAATAAAGAAGGAACAAAAGAAAATCAGAGCTCTTAATTTTTACATACTTTACTTTATAAACATATTATTGAACGAATTAGAAAAAAAATTAGCAAAAATTTGAAAGTACATTACATTTTAAACTGAAACGTGTTACAATGAACAAACAAAAACAAAAGGTTTGCTTAGAAATTTTTTTCGAATATTTTACAGATGTATAGCAAGAGTACATTTCCCGTATGGCAGGGCACTGCAATTATCTTCTTGTCTCACGAACGCAGTTGTGTTTTATTATCTTTACCCTGCACATAATACAATGCTTTTGAAAAAACTGAAAAGCTATCTAGGAAAACGATAGAAAATGTAATTCTTTTAATTACACGTTCTCGAAACCAATGGATTTTTATCAGTATTCAAAGATTTACACGAATGCAAAAATTCAGCAACGTCTTTAAAACTTTTCATAATCAACGGGCAGTTGAAATTTCTTTTTTTAAAGGTACTTAACGACATACTTCAGTAAGAATTCTTCCATTATACAACGTTATCTTGAACGGAGGAAACGATAAGTTTCGAAACAGTTTCAACTTTTGCAAGAATTCCTTGGAAAAACGAGCATTTCAAATGTTTTTAGAATAGGAAATTTTCAAGCAAGGGACGGTAAACAAAAATAAAGAGGTTTAGTTTTTTCTTCTTATTTTTTTTCCCCTCAAGCAAAAAGGAAGTCAGCAATTGCAGTTTTTGGAGTATTTCAACGAGAAGACTTTGATGTAGTAGAGGCAATTGTAAAGCTTACGGAAGAACTTAATGAGCTTGCATTCTCTTAAGTATGGAAAAAAATTTGGAATTAAAATAAAAACTTGAAAATTTTAAATAGTTTTGGATGAATTTTCTCCTAGGTGTAGAGATTTGAAACAACGCATCAGTTATAGTATGAAAGAAAACTTATTTTATAACATTCTTTAATATGTTGTCGTCGTTCAAACTGAAACATTTGTCAAGGCGCACTACCAGTTTAAAGATGCCTTCTGCATAATCACTTGCCGTAAAGTTTTTGAACCAGTCACGAATGTTCTTTTTCGGTTCGTCACCATTTCCATGGTGGTTTCCGCTCCAAAAACTTCCTTAAATTCGTTTAATTCCTTAAAAAAGAAAGTAATTACTTGGGACCAAGTCCTGGTGTTTAACTTCCCAGTGCAAAAACATCAACATCCCAGTTAAATTGCTGAAGCAACTATTTTGTCAACGCATGCAGACGAGCATTATCCTGAAGACTTACTTTATCGCAGGACAACAATCCACGGCGCTTGTCCAGGGCGTAGTCTGTGAAGGATCTGAAAATAGGCCGATGCATTCATTGTTTTCGCTCTAGTCGATGCCACAGTGTTTTGGCATCCTTTTGATCCCAAAGCACTGTGGCTGTAACCTTTACGGTACTTAGAATTAGTTTGACATGCTTTTGGTTTTGAAGAGAAAGCACAATACTCCACGAATTTCACACTTGGCAGGAACCTTAATTTTGTCACAAATCTTAGCCAACGCAAAAATAAACAGTGCAAACGACCCTCTCCATTAAAGCCATTGCCCAAATCCAGCGAACGTCGCCAGTAGCGGAATCAATTATCACTTGTAAGCAATAAATTTTTCGCACCGTAGAGACAGAAGGAGATACCCCGGACAATAGGTAATTGGGGACAGTGGATAATATTGCAGTTTTCACTCTTGTGGTTTCACACGCCATCTATTGTTCGTTAGAGGGTCGCCGCGTCAAGACCCGGTCAAATATCCCCATTCAAATACATTGTAGCCGCGACGGTCGCTGGGTCTGGGCAATGGCCTTTAGGGTCCGACTGGAGGGAACTGTTGTGTAAGTTAGTAATACGGCAACGAAGGGGGAGTTAAAATTACCCAGCTAGTCACATAAAAATACTCTTTACTTTTAGAATGACCTTCGCAAATGCATATCTAAACAAATAAAATTAGACTTTTGTCTGTACATTACTTGCAATTAAAAAATTCAGCGATTTCTACTCGTTCCAACTATCTTGGAACTCAATACGACTGCCGAAAAAAGAATGTCTGTCTGTCAGTTTGTCCGTTACATCTTTTTGTTTGCGAATCACGTTATAATGGATGGCGAAAATGAAATGGAATTTGATGACATGATAGGTGGTCACTCAACTTAAACTATACGGCCGAATATTTAAAAAAATTTGATTATATTTCTTGATTTTTCAAAAATGTATTCAAAATGCGTAATTTTTGTCCCCGCATCACATAATAACGCCTAAAGCTAATAAAATGAAACTTAGTGACGTAACAGATAGTTACTCAAACCATGCGCTTCGAATTTTTAACAAATTTTGATTAGATTTTCAGATTTTTGGAAGATTTATTCAAAACGTGTAAATTTTTGTTAAAGTATCACTTAAAATCCGCTGAAACGAATCAAATAAAATTTACTATTGTAAGACGGCCACTTAATTTATAGGCGCTATTTTTGTTTTAAAAATTGGAAAACAACTGGAAAGTTTGCTAAAATCTACTCACACAAAATTCGTAAATACTGTGTGTCTGAGAAAAATCTTTATCATTCTAAACAATAACAACAAAAATTATAGCAGATAATATAAATGTAGTTTGTTGCAAATGAATATAGAAGAGTTTTTTCAATCAGCAAATAATTTTGCCGTCGAGCAGTTTGATTAAAAATCTTCACTGCTACACCACAAAAATAAAGTGCAAATGTTTACACCTTTACGCGTGTTGTCCTCGCCGTGAGGACACCAAACTCTGACGTTTTGACAATCACGACGAATAAATTTGATTTCTATAAAAATACTTGAGGGTGACATAGTTACACGAGAATCCTTTAATTTTTAGCACATCATTTCCCGTAAAAGTTGTCTATAATTTGTAAAATTGTTAGGATTATTTTTAACAGCACTGGCATCTGCTGAAAAAGATGGCAATACATTGATATAGAATAACAACTGGACAGACTGCCCAGTGCTGAAAAAAGGGCAGCCGTTGCCATCTCTTGATTTAACTATCAGCAGCATGGAACCGCCAAGTTGTTGGTAGTTAAATCGGGCGATGCCAACGGCTGCTCATTTTTTCAGCATTGGGAAATGGTTCACTTCAAAGGGAATTCCCTTTAACACGCTTTAACAGTGCGTGTTAAAGGGGCTTCCCTTTAACACGCACTGTTCCCGCTCTGGGAACACCAAACTCTGACGTTTTGACTGCTGCCCGTCACGAAGAATAGATTTGATTTCTATAAAAATAATTGAGGGTGACATAGCTCCACGAGAATTCTTTACTTTTTAGCACGTCATTTACCGTAAAAGAAAAATTGTCACGATTATTTTTAACAGCACTGACATCTGCTGAAAAATGGAAGAATGCGAGAACAGCTGGATAGATTGCCCAATGCTGAAAAAAGTCAGCCGTTGCCATCGCTCGACTTAACTACCAGCAAGATGGCGGACGATCGAAACGTTCATCGCGTGCCACAGATCTAGAGACCCTTTTTTTGACGCAGCTGTGCAGTGTAGTGTAGCTGTGCACAGTAAAATTGAGTGACGTCACGATCCATTTCCCTCCCTAATTCTCCTTTTGTCCATATGTATCTGGGCGTGACGGTTACACGGAAGCATGATGGTCAAGCAAATTCAGTGATTTTTACCCATCCCAAAAATGCCCAACGTACCTAAAGAAGTTTTCACACAAAAAAGAAGTATTTTCAGCTTTTTTTAAACAAAGCCAACGTAAGGGGTGTGTGCTACAACATCTGTTGCTGGAAGGTGAGACCTGGCTAGCTACTGAATTGGCGTTAATAAGGATTACGTTATGAGGGGCAACCCTTATTGACGTTGGTTCAGTGCCCAGCCAGGGTTTCACCTTTCAGCAAGTTAAGAAAGATTCTATTCCCGAAGTAAATTGCAATCGTATTATTTCATCTACCATGCTCAGACTCGGAACGAACCACTTAAAAGCAGTGGCGTAACCAGAAAATTTTCATGGGGGGAGTTACGACTACTGCAACTCACATATTTGTATACGTGTGTGATAAGGGATTGAAGAAGGTACATTTTGTATGAAAAAAAATTCCTCATGGAGGGGGGGGGGTTGTAACCCCTCTATCCTCCCCTTGGCTACGCCACTGCTTAAAACAAATAGATAATGGCACCTGATTGTCAGCGATGTTCTGGTATTTATCAGTACATTTCTATCACTTTCAAAATTAAAACTGATAAAGAAGTTTTTGCTTTCCTTGTCTCGGAAGCTTCTGGCATCGTTGGATATAATTCCAATCGAAAATGAAATTCTCTAAGAACAATTTAAGATGTTATGAATAACTTTATTAATAAGGGATTTAGACTAAATATCGTTTACATTTTCAGTCTGAAATTTATAGCTTTCAAAATTTGTATTGGAATATTATCTATTTCTCTAGTAAACTAGTTTATAGTAACTGAAGTACTAAAAACATTTAATATGTAAGTTTTCTAAATAACTTTCAAACGAGAGAAGGTCCCACTTCACTGTTTTGAACAGGGGCCTGCAAAATCCAGCGCCGTCGCTGGATGTGACAATAACTGCGACGAAGCTCGAAAATTCAAAATGATTTGCATATTATTTCATTCGGAAATAAGCGCGATGATCTGAATGGAGCATCGCGGCTTTCTGCTTATAATAAAACTAATCAAATTTGTTTTAAAAAAATATCTTTTACTTTACTAAAGCTGTTCTTTGTAGATACAACCTGGATCAAGTCGTCCTTTGACCTGGAAGTAAAAGTACAATGCATCAGATTGATAAAAAGCATGTAAGAATGTTCTTTTTCTCTGCTGTTTACTCGTATAGGCAGTAAAGCTGATTATGTCAAACTCATAATCACTGTGCAAACACTGCCAAAGTATGAATCACTTAGCAGAATATTGTAACTTAAGTAAATATTTTCTGAATATTTCATTATCTTTTTTCATGTACCTGTATTGTAAGCAATAAAAATATTAGGGTGAAGCGGGGTGAGTGGGGTAACTTTTTGCATAATCTGACTTTAACGTATAGTACAGCATCTGTTCTAAGAGACATAAGGGTATAATTTGTTTTCACACAGTCTCACAACAGTTGCTTTTCTGAACATGGCCAACATCAGGTACCATGAATCCAATTGAGGCATTGGATCGCATTCATCAGAAGTTTTAATTGCGGATTGCCAAAAGTAAGAAGTTTTAGACTCCGGATAAAAGTAATAAAAGTTCAGTTCAAGTAGCCCATTTACTCCTTTCGTAAAGTAGTAACTAGTCAATATTTTTCAGCAGACTAAAAGTAGAATTTGGGGTGAGTAAATGGGTAAATGTAAACATTTTTTAATCGTAAGGGGAGATCAATCATTGATTATTTGAAACGATTTTCTAGAATTAGCAACTTTATTTTTGTAATTTTGTATTTATTTTTTTACTTAGGCACATTTACATTGCAATTATTTTTTATTTTATGTTATAAATTTTAAAGATTAAAAATTACATGGTATGACTGTTTTTTAAGCTTTTGGTTCCATAAAAGTAATATGAAATGAAGCCTCTGATAATTTACGTAGACCTAGAACTAAATATTGGGCAATATAAGTAGGCTAATAAAGCAACTGAAATAAAGCTTAAATCCCCCTTTGCTGTGATAGGAAGCAACTTAAAACAACTAAATAAGGGTCGAAAATATTTAAACAAATCGTAATTGAACAAGTAGACTGTTTAATAAAGACACTCAAAATATATTGTATCTTTAAATATGAGTTTGGTGCATCAGATTACGATGCCTGCTTGAAAATATTGATTCGCTTAGTTTTAATACAGTATCTTCTAAGGTAGAGACATAGTATAAGAGGATTTTCTTTATTCGATTTTTGAAAGCATAAATCTAAAAAGTTATGACCTGTTTTAGCAAAATAAAATAAAATATATTTGATTGTACAGTAAAATTTAGTTAAAACGTGAAAAGTTTATCGAAAAGAAGTTTAAAGTTTTCTTTTAAGTTTTATAAACTTTATATGTTTGGTATTTACAAGTGTACTGAAAAGTACATATTTGAAAAGAAACAGTCTGCATTTTTTCTAGTGTGTGATGCAATTTGCTTATTACGATTATTTTTCTAATTTTGGTCGTAAAATACTTAGCATTTTGGATCACATTTCAAACAGCGATTAGTACTTGCAGTTTATTCGATTACATTCTCTGAAAACAATTAGATTAAAATGCAAACCACTAAAAACACTCAAATGAGCTGGTGTTCAGTGACGGCTTGTGACTTTCGGAACTGATGAAGTAGATAAGCATTTTCATGAGCACATAAACACGAAAAATAAAAATCCAGGTTTGAATTAGAAGTGCCACACGGATAGTGATTTGATCGAATACGAAATATTAGAACGATTATTTTTTAACAGCACTGACATCTGCTAAAAAATGGAAGAATGGGAGAACAGCTGGGTAGATTGCCCAATGCTGAAAAAAGGGCTGCCGTTGCCATCGCTCGACTTAACTACCAGCAAGATGGTGGACGATCGAAACGTTCATCGCGTGCCACAGCTGCGTCTAAAAAGGGTCTCTAGATCTGTGGCACGCGATTAACGTTTCGATCGTCCGCCATCTTGCTGGTAGTTAAGTCGAGCGATGGCAACTGCTGCCCTTTTTCAGCATTGGGAAAGGGTTGCGACTCAAAGGGTTAAAGCAAAGAAGTGCTTCACATTTGCTTCACCTGCTTCAACTTTTGGAGTTACCAGTTATTCGGTTTCCAACGTTAGCGTAGACTGCTGATTTTACTACTGAAGAAGAGTAACATCCTTCGTAACATCCGAAACTGTCCGGCCTTTATTTCTGGATCGTGCATGTTTAAGCAAAGTGTTTTACTTTTAATATCAAGAAAAGTGTTTACAAAAATAACAATAGAGATATATAATCTCTAACACGACTTTTTTTAAATAAAGCTTCTCGATATTTATGCTTTCCCTCCTTCTTTTCTTTTTCTTTAAAAAAAAAAGAAACTTAACGATATACTTAAGCAGATACTTCCATTACGACATTCTCTTGAATAGAAGGGACGAAGCAGACGATTAGTTTTGAAATAGTTTCGAATTTCGCAAACATTCGATGGCTTTCTCGGAGCGGGAATATCCCGAATGTTTTAGAATAGGAAAATTCTCAAAGAAAAAAAAAAGGAACTTAAAATAAAAGTAAAGTGTTTCATTCTCTTTTTTTTTTCTTTTTCCGAAATCAAAGAGAAGTAACTATAACTACAGTTTTCAAGAACGCAATACGAGAAGTCTTTAATGGAAAACTAAAAAGGAAACAGGGCTCCAGCTTGTATAGCCGATGGAAGAATCTAACGAGCTTGCTCTCATGAATATCGGAAAACTATTATTCAATAAGGCTTAAATTTAACACTAAGCTCTATTTTTAAATGAATAATCTAAAGTGGTGTCTGATGCTAATTTAAAATTTTATTATTAGATGTGTCCTTGCGTGAAATTATATTTGAAATCTTATAAATAAAAATGAAATTCTGTTTGTTTGTTTGTTTGTTTGCTTGTGGATTTGATTCGTATACAAATCCACAAAAAAGGACCAATCAGCCTGAAATTTTGCACAGATATGTAAAATAATATAGAATAAATCATAGTCCACTTTAAAAATTTGAAAGTCCACCCGTTCCCAGAATTTAAGAGATTATTTTATGTTCTCCACGCAAAAAGCTTTCCGTAATTGTAACCCCTGTAGTGAAAAAAGTGTGAAATAAGGATCGTGGTTGCCATGTGTGGCGATTTTGCCGAATAAAATGTTTTAAATTCTCAAAGTAAAAATAAAAGAATAATAATGATTTTTTTGTTAGTTTATATTTGTAAGATTATTATTTTTTTATTATAATATCGTGTGCATGGGAAATCGGAGCAGGAATGAAATGTTTTATACGCAAAACAATAAGAATTGAAGATTTTCGAGGCTAATAGGTAAATTTTTTTAGTTTGGCGAAAAAATAAAATGGCTCAAATGCCGATTTTGAGGAAGTGAGTTCTAGCGGTTTGCACAGATTTCGGCTTGGCGCAATTTATTGAGAGCTTAAGGAAATAGATTTTTGAAAACAAGTGCAAAGGTTTTATTAGAATACAGCGTTAAATTTTAATGATCCGTGAAGAAATAATGCAGTTATTAAGGGATTTCAAGCGATCTATCTCCAGAATTCTCGCCAAGTGAGTACATTGATTTAAGTTGGGGGAATTCCGCCAAATTTCAGAAAATTGAAATCTTCTCATTTAGAACATCGGAGTAACGATGAATAAAACACGTTATAGTTGATAATTTTAAAAAATTCGGCTGTATTAAGGGATTCCACTTTTCAAAAAAAGGCTTGCTTTACTTTTTCGCGGTCGAACCATTTCCCATATTGATTGCTGCTAAGTCAATGCATCGAATGATTTCCTGAAAAAACGCTTGCAAAATGGCGCATCTTAGCACTTTGGCGAGGCTTAGATTTGAAACTGGATTTTATTTGAGACTGGGATATATAATGACACTGGTTATAGATAAAAATGACTGTTGGTATGTGTGTATGAGGTTGAAAAACTTCAGCTCCGTTTGACCGATCACCATGAAATTTGGTTCACCTAAGTCTTTTATATCATGGAAAAGCTTTTTATGCTATCCGTTTTCCTCTAACTTGCACCAGGTGGCGCAGCAGAACGTCGTATTCTATTCCGTTTAGCCGTTTACTATGCGAATATCGTCCAACCGATTTCGATGAAGTTTGGTACACGCGGATATTAGAACACGGAGAATATTTTTCAGTATCCATTTTGCTGTAACTTGCCGCTAAATGGCCATGCAGCGCATCAACTTCTATACCGTTCGACCGGTCGGCATAAAATTTCTTATACTTACACATTTCAGCACGAAGAATATATTCTAACTGTGTTCCTTTTGATGTTACTCAACACTAGATGGCACTGCAATGCATTATTATTTTAACTCGCCACTAGATGATGCTACAGCAGGCCAAATTCTTGACCATTCAAACGGTCGCTATGAAAATCAGTTTACATAGCTATTTGAACAATGAGAATATTTTGACGTTATCCATTTTGCTATAACTCGCCACTTGACGGCACTGTAGCAAATCATTACTTTAATTAACCACTAGATCGCGATGCAGTGTATCACTTCTTGACTGTGCAACTGATAGCTATGAAAATAGGTATACATAGATATTTGAACACGGGGAAGAGTTTTGCTATAGATGTCGCGTCAACACATGAACTTCAGGGCTGTCCAGCCGATCGTCCTGAAATTTCGTATTCATCGATATCTGAATGCGAAGAATATTTTCGCCGTATCCGTTTTGCTAAAACTCGCTACTAGATTGCGCTACGCCGCATGGCTTTTTGCAGCGTACAAACGATTGCCTTGAAATTCGGTATGCATGGTTATTGAACACAACATAATGCGATATCCATTTTGCTATATCTCTTTATTACAATAAATAGTAATCACCGCAAATCGTAATATCAAAAATTTCATTCATTCCCGTGCGAAGAACGGGTACTTCAGCTAGTATATATATATATATATATATTAAGCTTTAGAGGCAAGAGGACAATATGAGTGTTCTCTTGCCTCTAAGTGCGAGTTTTTTAATATACGAACGAACATCAGATCCTTTTTTTAAAAATTCAAATACGAATCAGAATACTGAAGCTGGCTTCTAGCTAAGCACAAAAATCCGATATACGTTTTCTCAATAACAACAACAACAACAACAACATCAGAATACTGGGAACGAGCTATCTATATAAGCAGGCGCGTAGCCAGGAAAATTTTTCGGGGGGGGGGATATGCGCCTGGAAAATTTTTCGAGGGGGGATATGAACTTATATGTGTATAAATAGACGGAATTTCATCACTAATCCAAAAATTTCAGGGTGGGGGGGATATACCCCGATACCACCCCCCCCTGGCTACGCCCCTGTATATAAGTGAAAGCGTGAAGTTAAATTATTATACAAATTAAAGCGAAAGAAAAATTTATTACCAAACAGCTCTGTCAATCTTTGTTAAAAAAATATAGTGTATAAATTCAAGGGAAAAAAATCAAATTGAATTACTTGCACACAAAATACATCATTTAAAATAAATATTATTTGCACTACTATTGCAGCTTTTAGATTTAATGACTTTTGGGTCTTCCCGTTAGACTCATTATGGAATGTCCCATTGGACCACTTCTAATATATCATTACATTTAGCTTTACTGAAAGTTAATTATGAAACATTGCTACAAAATAGTGATTTAAAATGAACAACAATTGTATTTGAAATTTTATAATAACAGAAATTATTGTTGGAAAGAGTGGATAAGGGATTAAAACTAGCACTTACTTAATACGGAAAAAAAAATCACATACTGTAAAATCACTTACTTTAGCGAGTCGTAATTTTCGCGAAAATGAAGATATCGGTGATTTCGAGAGCTGAAAAATTCGCAAATTTTACATGAATAGAGTGTAAAGTTAGAAAATACCCAAACTACCTAACTATAGAACCCCTTTTGCATAAGGCATTTTAAGGAACTTCCTTTTGTAAGAAAAGTTCGTTCCCTCCACTTCCACATTTTGATGGCTTCATAGAAGCTGGTATAAATATTGTAAGTGAATGAGCTGCATTCTATTAGTTGTATTATTGCTTTATATTTAAGAAATAATTGTATAGTATTCAAGAAATAGTTGTGAGAAAGAAAGTTGTCACGAAAGATTTTGCAACTGTGCAGTAAATTATTAAAATTTTATAAATGAAAAATTTCTGACTTTTTTATCATTATTTGAAGTGAAACAAAAATTTTTTTCGCGAGGCTTTAATTTTCGCGATTACGACGGGCTCGCAAAAATCGCGAAAATTAAAGCCTCGCGTAAATAAGTGACTTTACAGTCCCTTGATGCTTAGAAAGATTTTTTTTATTCTAACAAATCGATAATAACAAAAATGGTTCAATACGGGCTTTGGAGTAAAACTGGTATTACCACGGATTGATGAAATTCTGAACACGTAACTATATTAACAAGGAAACTGTCATCTGCCATCTTGCTGGTAGTTAAGTCGAGCGATGGCAACGGCTGCCCTTTTTTCAGCATTGGACAATCTATCCAGCTGTTCTCACTTTCTTCCATTTTTCAGCAGATGTCAGTGCTGTTAAAAATAATCGTGACATTTTTTTTTTTTTTTTTACGGGAAAGGACGTGCTAAAAAGTAAAGGATTCACGTGGAGCTATGTCACCCGCAACTATTTTTATAGAAATCCAATCTATTCTTCGTGACTGGCAACAGTCAAAACGTCAGAGTTGATGTTCCCCGAGCGGGAACACTGCGCGTTAAAGGGTTAAGTCTTAGGACAAAATAAGGAGAACGGAGGCCTTTCACGCGAATTCAACAGGGAAAGGCTCTCTGAAAGAAAAAGAAAAAAATATTATTTACAGTTCGAAGCTCTTTCCGAAAATATTTTTAACTCTTTTGTGCCATTTCGCAGAATCTAGGAAAGTATTCATTCCCATGCGAGGAAGCGGTCAGACTTCAAGTGTTATTGTCACCTCTCGCTTTATCTGTATTCGACTAGCAAAGGACATTTAGCGAAATGGCGCTGTTGCTCGAATCGATTTCGGCAAGCGGTGGTTGATGTACAAAAGAAAGCATAATGTCTGACAAAAGTCCGCTCTGAAATGTTATCGAGAGATAATGTTAAGAAAACGAAATAGAAAAAAGAGAAATGAAAATGTATTTCTCTAAAGGTAAAAGTTATTTTTATTTCCCAGAAAAACTTCTTCAAGCTTAGTCTCTATAAGAAAGCATTTTCTATGAGAGAAAGAAGGAAAGTTGTGGTTTTCTACATAATTTTATATTCTGTTAAAACATTCTTTCAAAAATCATCATTGTTTACATAGTTAAAATCTCATTTATTGATTATTAGAAAAGGCCTTTATCTGGTAAAGCAACATCAGTTGATAACTGTGCCCACAGGAAAAAAAAAAAAAAAAAAAAAAAAAATATATATATACAGGGTCGCCATAATTAAACTGCAAGTGTTCAAGGGGTGCTGGAGAGAGAACTACCGGGAATATTCCAATGAAATTTGGTATCTACACGTTTCAGAACATGCGCAAGTCAAATATGCAAAAAAAAAAGAAAATCGCCATTTTCATCCGATAGATGGCGCTGTACCGTATTTCAAAGCTCACCGGTGGCATATACAACTTCCAAAACCGATAGGCAGAGCATAATGGCATTCTAAGAGGCATATAAACAATAAAAACATCATTTACAATTTATCAAAATTCCAGGTGAGGTGTGTTACACCAGAGATTTTAAATGCGACGGTGGACCATGCTGTTTTACGTTTTCAGCATGTGGTTGCTTCTGGTGGTTCGCATATTGAGCACATCATGTGATAATTTCATTGAATAAATAATGGTTTAATTGTTTTCCAAAGCGTCTTTATGGATTGTTTAATTTTTGATCTTAATTTATGTTAATTTTTGATTACATGTTACTGTAAAAATTTAATTACTGAAGCGAATTGTATGGAATTTTGATAAATTGTAAATGATGTTTTTATTGTTTATATGCCTCTTAGAATGTCATTATGCTCTGTCTATCGGTTCTGGAAGTTGTATATACCACCGGTGAGCTTTGAAATACGGTACAGCGCCATCTATCGGGTGAAAATGGCGATTTTCTTTTTTTGCATATTTGACTTGCGCATGTTCTGAAACGTGTAGATACCAAATTTCACTGGAACATTCCCGGTAGTTTTCTCTCCAGCACCCCTTGAACACTTGCAGTTTAATTATGGCCACCCTGTATATATATATATTTCTTTGAATTCAACAAAAGGTTTCGTTGGCGCTACTTCAACTACACAGCTTTGTTGAACAAAATTAGATTTTGTTAAATAAACAGAATATATTGAATTGGGGATAAATAAGCTATGTAAATTGTGTGGCACTGCACGTCGCACAGTAGAGTATTCGTATCAAAATCCTGGCCAAAAAGCGAAAATTTTAAATTTGTTTAAAAACAGTCATATGTATGTTTTTGGATAGCCTAGTAACTAATGCATCACAAGATACATGTTTTTCGTTCATAATTCATATCCAAAAGATTGCAAAACTCGGTTTAAAAGCAAGTTTCTTCATTTACGGCAAGAGATTTCAGCGTTTTCTATTACTTCGTCGTGCATTTTTTACGGGCTCTTTAAATTAATTTACTGATTTGAAACTTAGTATAATTGTTGTAAAATATATTTATTTTAATTATATGTATCTATTAGCTTGAAAAAAATAATGACTTTATTAAAAGAAATTTAAACTTTTTTTTTTCTATTTTTTTTTCAAAAATCCACATTTTAAAAAGCTTTTTGAAGGGGTGTCGCGGCTTTTCGCACCAAATTTCAATTATAATCGTAATTATTACAGTATTGAGTGTCTATTCCTAGAAAAAAACGTTTCGTCCCCCATTTTTATAATGGACACACTAATTGGGGAAAACCTGCACTATCTATACTGCCACTGGGCAAACTGTATAGGAAAACTAAAAAAAAGGGAACAAAATAAGGCAATTGTACTATAAAACGTGATATTCTTCAGAAGAAAAACTTAAATCAGTTCTAACAGAAGAATGGAAGAGAACTGAACTTTCTTACACACACAAAACTATTCGGATCAATGCAAACATGAATTAAAAGAGGAAATTCAGATAAACGATATGCAAAAAAATATTACAATAGAATTACTTCCGTATTTTTCTTATATATTGTGGTATGAGTATATTTGCTGAGTGTTTGAACTGTTCATTCATGTAAGATTGACTTTAATACTTTCTAGCTAAATTGTTAATTATGTAAAAAGAAGCTCCAAATGTATTTTTATTATATTAAGTAGACGAAATAAAGTTCATATGAAACTATTTTGAAGCAAGCAATTCTAGCAAGTTTTGAAATCACATTGTCCAAAAACGAATATGAGCAATTGCATTTTTGCATACCTCTGTTAGAGAGAAATTATTGCTGCACAGTGCGTTGCGAGCAGGAAACATTTTACAAAATGTAAACATATCACAATAAACAAGCACATTTTTAGAATCTAATAGATCACGGAATGACGGTAAGATATAAAAAAGTTAGAAACTCTTTCAATCATTTTACATATATCTGCAACTTTACAAATATTTTCTTAAAAATTCGGAAAAACTACCGAATTGATTTTGATGCTAGATGGTTTTACGAAAAGCTTCGAAACCAAAAGTTTATAGAGCTAGATTGCGGTTTTCTTTTTTACGTTGAGAAACTTAAATTTCTCGAGAAGGTGGGGGGAAAAATTCTCACCGACGTGTTTTTGCATGTTGGTATATTTGCCATCATCAAATCTTTCTTAAGTATTATTATTATTTTTTTTGTAATTTTTATGACAAAAGCCTCTATTATCAAATTTAATATCAAAAAAAAAAAAAAAAAAAACAGCCCCAATTTCCAAACACAAAAAAGCTGTCAAAGAATTAAATATTATTTCAAATTTGAAAAAAAATCGCAATTATCCTGTACCTTTATCACATTTCGCAGTAGGTAATGAAATATTCCCATCACAACGACAGACTGGATGTTATTATATATAGTCGCTTTTCGTTTTACTGTATTCGATTCTCTTCGACTAGTCAAGAACTTTTAGTGAAATAGTACTGCTGCTCGAATCGATTTCGGCAAGCAGTGGTTAATGTCCAAAAGAAAGTAATGTCTGAAAAAATTTCTTTTAGAAATGTTATCGAGAGATAATGTTAAAAAATAGGAAATGAAAATGCGCTTTCCTCCTGAGGTAAAAGTTATTTTTATATCCCAGAAAAAATATCTTTTTGTTTGTCTCTGAGGAAATCTTTCCTGTAAGACTGAAAAGCCGTGTGATTTTCAAGCGTTCTTCATCTTATTTTTGTTGAAAAGGGAAAACATGCTTTTAAAAGTCATTACAGCTTATTTATTTTTTGTGCAGATTGTAAAATTTTACTGAAATATTGGTAAATATCATCATGGTTGCCTTATCAAAATGAAATAATAAAAACATGCGAGGTTGCGTTTATTCTAAAATTGTTTTATGTATCATCATATTGTACTTTTATACAATGCAGGGTGTCCTAAAAAAGTGGTAACGGGCTTTAATTCTTTATCTATTAGAGAGAACTGGGCAGTGTAAATTGAAAATTTTAAAATGTATTAGAGACATAAAGACTAAAAATATGGTGACTTAAACCACTCTTAAATGGCTGTCAAAGGAATGAATCAAGTCGGATATATCTATCTATCTATCTATATATATATATATAACATAAAAAATTAAACATCCTCTAAAAATTCAAAATTTCTATTTGCTTGCTTCAAAATTCTTCAGGGCGTAGAAACTTTCGTTTTTAACAAAGGATTTGTATCAGGATCTAAATTTAATTCAAACGCAAGTAATATATCTCCCCTGTATCCCACGGTCTGCAGTCGCCATACCTCGAAAGAATTTCCTTAGGTTAGCAGGCCCGGGCAGTTTAACAACCAATAATTGCATCTCTTTTAGCACATGTGATACTGTATAGAACACGTGATCCGAGGTTATATAAGTTGAAACTCAGCCCGGAGCATAGATTCTTCGTGACTTCACTTGCCATGTAAAACTACGTGAAACCAACTAAAATTATGTCTTCGTAATCTCGGAGTGTTTTTCCGTACAACACAGCCCCAGCCCGAGTAAACCGTCCTGCATCTGTGCCCGGTGGTCGTCCGACAGTGAGATCCCGGTGCTGAGCTTGGCCCGACTATGAAATGAAACTATGCCTTCTCTCTGCTGAACATCGCCGGCCCGACTGCGAAAAAGCACTACGACGTTCGTCTACCATTATATATATATATACTAGCTGAAGTACCCGTTCTTCCCACGGAATGGATATTGTTAAACCAACTAATACTAATGGAATATGAGTAAATAAATATTAAACATATTTTGGTTATAGATTTAATCTCCTACAAAAACTGTTTTGCAATATTCATTAGATATATTCTAACAATAGTTGATTTTTTAAAATACTGTTTGAAATGTGCATCATAATCCGCGAGTGTGCCGTATTTGTTTTTCTTGTTCCATAAAATACTTCTTCAAAATTGAAATCTATATTAAAATCGTCTACTAAAACTGTTTTAAAATACTCGCTAGACATATTCTAGATATATTTCGCCTTTACTTACACGAATATAGACACCAATAAACAGTAGAGTTATGCAATTTCTTGACAAATATGGAAGATACCGACCAGAATCAAGTTTTAGGGACTAATTTCTTAAGCCAAACTTGGCGTTAAATCAACAAAAACTCCAAATCTTGGCGACTCTTCACATTTAATCTGTCAACCCTTGAAAAGTGATTTTCCCTTTCACCAAGTAGACAAAAATTTTTGTCCGAAATTAAAAGCATTCAAGAGCTAAAAAATTCGTGACAAACAATCTTTTTGGAAACTAATCCCTATTGAGGTCGATTTAAACCCTGAAAAAGATTTTTATGAATTTGTGTTCGATACTTCTTAATGCAAGATTTTTAGGGCTATCTTCATTTTCCTTCGATGACAAGTATGAAAGTAACGCTTTGGCCTCTCACACCAATTCGGACAGGAATTCTAAAAAACCTAGAAAATGATTTTAGGTATCTTTTTAGTTACATTTCAAAGCAAGAATTTCACGGCTTTCTCTTTTTTTCCTTTGAGATATGATGGAAAACGTGAAGAGAGCGTTTTAGACCCTTACCCTGTTTGGGTGCGAATTCTAAAAAAGACCCGACAGCGATTTTTAGGTATTGCTGTTGCTGCATTTTAAAGAAGAATTTTACGGTTACCTCTTTCTTCCTCTGAGATATGAAGAGAAATGTAAAAAGAAACTTTGGGTCCCCTTACCCCGTACGGGTACGAATTCTAAAAAAGGCCTGAAAATGATTTTTAAGTATAGTATTGCTGTTAGTTACATTTTAAAGCAAGGATTTTACTGCTATCGTTTTCTCCCCCTCCCCCTCCCCTGAGGTATGAAGGAAAACGTGAAAAGAATGTTTTTGACCGCCACCCCCCGTCTGGGTACGAATTTTTTTAAATCGCTTCTTAAATGATGCCTTGGGCGCAAAAGCTATATGCTCCTGAAATTTCAGTCTGTATCTCCAGTAGATTTGGCTGGGCGATGATCGTCAGTCAGTCAGCCAGGATATCTTCCTTTATATATAGAGATAACTTCACTTTAATTACACTTTAATTATTATTCACTTTAATTTCTTTCGCTACACTTTTGTTTAAAAATTTAGCTTCACAATTTCATATATATATATACATGTCGTATCCGAATTCCGATTAGTATCTCAAGTCAAAAAGTCAACCTATAGCTCATATTCGTATCTAAAAAACGCGCAAGTTAGGATACTCGTATCTCAAGGCACTTCTGCCTATACCTATGTAACATTTAAAACTCTTTAATGTAACGCAGTGTATGCTGTCTAAAGTGGTTGATGTACATAAATTTATGCATGTGGCATACGTACGTGGCATACGTATGTGGCATACGTACAGTAAATTTATGCAAAATTTCAAGCCGATTGATGAATGATCGGGCGCACTTTCGTTGGAAATTTGAGAAAATCAGGAAAAAATTAAGCGCAATATAGATATTTTAGATTTTTAAAGTAGCTACGATAGTTCTCTAAAATTTTCATCCAATCTCATTAAAGTTTCAAGCCCATCGGTCCATCAATGTCTATTACGTAAGCGACACAAACTAACAAGTGCTCTTTATTTATTACATTAAAGTGCCCGTTCTTCGCACGGTAGGAAACGAAAATTTTCCTTACATGTGTAATTCTAAATTATTCGTGATGTGGAATTAAAAAAAAAAAAAAAAAAAACAGCAAACTTATTTGACTCTTAATGTAAAGTTTGTGTCATGAGTACTAACCTGATCATTGCAGTATAATGACTCAAAAAACTACGTCAGTGTCATTCACTATCAAAAAAGTGGAGAGCTTAATGGTTTGCAGAGACCTCCTGGCTTTCAAAATGTCTTATTTCTACATAACACTGTTTTTTAGGCTCAAGTTGTAGCATTAAATACCTAAGACACTACATGAAATGGAGCACCATTTATTTCTTTCCGAACATGTACCATATAAGGAAAGTATTGTAATCATGAAAAAATTCGACTTTTTTCGATTTGAGATTTTGGTGTATTTACACGTTTTGAGGTCTTCTGAATTCATTTATGCTATTTTCAAGAGATGTTTTTAAAATAGCTGCGCACCTGCTCTTCATACGGGAAGAAGGGAATATTTTACTACTAAAATCATATCTGCATGTGACAAAACAGAATTTCATTTTTAAAAAAGTTCAAGTAATCTCCTCTGTTGAAATTACTGCGTGAAATATTAACGCAAATTAGAATTACTTTTCATTTAGTTGGTTGTAAGATAACCGTTGAAAAAGGATAAACACTTTTAATTTCATGAAATATTTATTAACGTGGTACATTGCGATTTATTCATATTATCTTTACAAATCTAATAATACTACCTATTACGTACATTAATACTATCTATACTCGCTTCTCCCTCTTCAAGGCTCCCTTAAAAGAAACAGCTGGAATCAATGGGATCTTTTGATTCTGTGGCGATTCTTTGCAATTTACGCATTAGCATAAAAAATAATCATTTCACACATTGGTTGCCATTAAGGAAACTCTCCATATATATTTAATTTATACATAGTTTTATAAGATTGGCTTATTTAGCGCCGCAAACCATTTCATCTTACTGTGGGGAGAAAATATCCAAGGGGTGCCATTTTAAATATCCATGTATCTAATATAGCGATATCTTTTATATCGTCCATAGTCCTGTCTCCTGAAAAACATCAAACTGTGTAATCTCGAGGAGCTACTTATTCCCATTTTAATTGTGACAGGGCGTTAGAGTTGCTGAGTTTACAAATTTCACGCATTTTTTTAAATTTATGACGTCACTGTTTGACTGCCGTAAAGGATACCCCGGTAGATTGAGGGAGTTAATTTCGATATTTCGCATAACTGTTTTCAAACGGTATCATTAAAACTTTGCGTTGGACCTTTATGGAGGAACGTAATTCAACGTTAAAATAAAACTATACTCGCAACCTGCATGCGTATGTTAGGCAACGCCTGCGCTAAATTAAATGCCAAAAATAAAAATAGTAAATAGAAAAATTTTAATATATCGCGCTTTGAAACGAACTTTGTAACTTTTAAAATGAACATTTCAGCGCCGTGAAAACATTTCAATTTTTAAATAAGCACCTGATTAAAATACCACTTCTAATAATAATAATCGTGAATTTCTTAGTTTATTTCTACAGTAAATTTTAATGAAAATATCGTCTCCCTGTGTTGAAAATAGAGCTGGAATAAATGAGTTAAAATTATGGCGTAATTTTTACGTATCTTAAAGCATTTGACGTCATAGATCCTCACTTGCGAATTGAAATTCTGATATCCCATTTAAAAACTCGATTGGTTGAAAAAACCCTTTTTTCTAATCCTTTCTGTGGCAACAACCGAACATAAATTCTCGTGCCGTAATCGCAATGTAATGAATGGCGTAAGATCGCGTAGATGCTATTAAATTCTAAACAATAGGCTGCATTAAAATTCGTAAAAAATCATCTAATTTACATAATTTTTTCGTTTTTATTTTAAAAGAGGGAGAAAAGAATGTTTCACGATTTGTCAAAATATCTAAAAGTTATGACGGATAGAATTCAAGATGCGACAGTTTTAAAATTATTTTACGAAAAGAAATCGCGAAGCAGATGTTTAGTAAAAAAATTCCTAAAAATCGGTAAATCATGTTACATATTCAGAACAAACTGTTTTTAAAAGAAAATTTCCTCCTCTATCCGATGATATAAATGCCGATTTGCTGTGAGCGTAATTTCCGCCGTTTTTTCGAATTAGGTGAGAGAAAATGCCAAAAATCGCATAAAACATAAAATAAAAAAAAAATCTAGGTCGAATTTTGAAAAAATCGCTTCGAGGTGCACAACTACATATTTACATCTTCCCGAGTACCAAATTTGGTGTTTCTAGGTGTAGCCGTTTGTCCGTAACGCTGCCAACAGACACACACACACACACACACAGACAGACACACAGACACCTTCTTTTATAATAAGTAGAGATATATTATCAAAAGAAGATGTCTGGGTGTGTGTGTCGGCGGCGTTACGGACAAACGTTTACACGCAGAAACATCAAATTTGGTACCCAGGATGTTCTAAACATGGAGTTGTGCACCTCGAAAAGATTTTTTCAAAATTCGGCCTAGAAATTTTTTTATTTTATGTTTCAGGCGATTTTTCGCATTTTTTCTCACATAATTCGTAATAACGGCGGTAATTACGTTCGCAGCAAAACGATATTTACATCATCGGATAGAGGAGAAAATTTTCTTTTAAAAACAGTTGTTTTCCTGAATATGTAACATAATTTGCAGATTTTTAGGAATTTATTTAAAGGTGACATTTGAAAACATTTTTCGTACTATATTTCTACATTTCTATTTACTTTTTTATTTTTGGCATTTAATTATTGCGCAGACATATATGTTTCCTCATATGTGCATTTTAACGTTAGATTACGTTCCTCTATAGCGGTCCTATATAAAGCAAAGTTTTAATATGATACCGTTTGAAAACTACTGTGCAAAATATCGAAATTAACTCCCTCAACCAACCGGGGTATTTGTTACAGCAGTTAAACAGTGACGTCATAAATTTAAAAAATGCGGGAACTTTGTAAACTCTGCAACTCGAACGCCCTGTCACAATTAAAGAGAATCTAAATGGCTAGATTACACAGTTCAGGAGACAGAACCATGGAGGATTTATAAGATATCGCTCTTTTTGATAAATGAATATTTAAATTGGCACAGCTTGAATACCCCCCCCCCGGTGAGTTGAAATATTTGTGGTGCCAAATACGCCAATCTTGCAAAACTACGCATAAATAAAATTTATGTGGAAAGCTTCTTTAATGGCAACCATTATGTGAAAAGATTATTGTTTAAGCTAATGCGTAAATTGAAAAGAATCGCCATAGAATCAAAAGATTCCATTGGGGCCAAATAATCTAAGCTGTTTCTTTTAAGGGAGCCTTGAAGAGGGAGAAGCGAAGATAGATACTATTAATGTACGTAATAGGTAGTGTCATTAGATTCGTAAGGATAATATGAATATATCATAATATACCACGTTAATAAATATTTCATGAAATTAAAAGTGTTTTCTCCTTTTTCAACGGTTGTATTACAACCAACTAAACGATAAGTAATTCTGATTTGCGTTAACATTTCCCGAAGTAATTTCAACAGAGGAGATTACTTGAACTTTTTAAAAAATGAAATTCTGTTTCGTCACATGTAGATATGATTTTAGTAAAATATTCGCTTCTTCCCGTATAAAGAGCGGGTGCACAGCTATTTTTTAAATAAACAGTTGTCTATTTCATGTAGTGCCTGAGGAATTTAATGCTACAACTTGAACCTAAAAAACCGTATGATGTAGAAAAAAGGCATTTTGAAAGTCAGGAGTTTTCTGAAAACCGTCAAGCTTTTTACTTTTCTGATCGCGAATGACACTGACGTAGATTTTTGAGTCATTATATTGCAATGATGCCAGGTTAGTACTCATGACGCAAACTGTACGCCAAGAGTAAAAAAAAAATCGATTTTTCATTTAGATTCCACATCAGTGGAATTAATTCGAAGTACACATGTAAGGAAAATTTTCGTTTCCTACCGTGCGAAGAACGGGCACGCAGCTAGTGCTTTATATATATTAAGAACTAACTTATTTGAAGACGTGACTGCATTCTTTCTTCATGATATATCTGGTATGCAATATGTTATTACGCATGATTTATTTTTATAATTATGCTTAAGCATAATGTTCAAGTTTATTGTTATGAAAATTTTATAAATTTAGTTTTCACTAATTAAACTTCATATATAACAGTAATGTGTGTTTTTCAAGATACTTGTGTTGCACTATAAAGGCCAAAATGACATTTTAATATATGTATCATGTTCGAATCATGTCGGGAATAAGATAAGAAATAAGACACCTTTAAGAAAAAATCCCTCTCGTTCATTTTCAAAAAGTTACACTTCTTAAATTTGTATACGACCCCCGTACAAAACAATTTCCAGTTAGTAAAATGTGCCCCGTACGCTCATGAGGTGGCATACAAAATTTGAGAATTGCACCTTAAAAAATGTCAGAGATATGAAGATAAATAAAACGCTACTTAAACCGCTTTCCCATGGTTCTCCAAGGAAAAAAAAATCAAGTCGAATGATCGCATTTCAGGGGTCGTACAGAAATTACGAAAGAAAATCACCTTTTCCACTCAAGCAATTAACGTTTACTTTCAAGATCATCTATAGTTTCCTATCATCTTTCTTTAAAGATATCGTTGTGACGTTGTATGATGAAAGGGTCACATTTGTTTTATCATTGGAAAATACCATTATTTCCAAAAATATTTTCACTCAGATGTCTAATGATAGATATTTTTTGAGAAACAAGTTAGTTAAACAATCAGCCAACCTTTATTAAAATCAGCAACACTCAACTTATTTCTTTAAATTGCAGAACAAGTTTTACAATTTATAAGACATCAAAATTATGCTTATAAGCGTTCAATCCTGCAAGCAGGCTCTGTGCAACAGCTTTTCCTACGAATAAAAACAACAATCTCATCTTATTACACAATTTTTATTGAAAAATTCAAACATAAAGAAAAGGTTCTTTCAAACCATACTACTTTTGTGGCACTCTTAGTTTCAAAGCCTATCCACCGCGACAAGGTGGTGCCACATCGGAAAGGATCGGTTTTCAATTGTCCCGAGGCCAAAAACCGTATAAAAAGCAGATATTGGTTCGGTTTCCACAGCCAAAAACCGCATAAAAAGCCGAAATATTTTCGGTTTTTAATTGTGAGCCAAAAACCGCATAAAAAGCATTATAATTTTATAATTTAGATCTTAAAGCAAAAAAGAAGGCAAGCTAAACGCTTCCTAATTTTTTTACTTTTCGCCTGTTGTGCATCACTGAATTGCATCAACGGCGCAACACTAAAAAAGCAGTCGTCCAAAAAACTTTCCATCAGATCTGGTGGATACTGAGGAGAGTATTTGGGTTCTGCAACACTTAAAAGGCAGTCTTCCAAAAAACTTTCCATCAGATCTCGTGGATACTGAGGTGAGTATTCGGGGACTGCCAGAGAACGCGAAAGTGCCGTAGCGTAGGAAGCAAGCGAGGACTTTGCATCCACAAATTCGTCGACATCAGAGTCCGACTCACTTTGTGAGACAGCGAGACTCGGAACTGGTGCAACGAAAAACATTTTGAGAGAAAAAAATTGAACTACTTAATTCAAAATGCTTAAAAAGTATAAAAAATACAGTTTCAAGCACAAGAATATAGCAGTTATAAAATATAACGAGGGAATCCAAGCATCAATCTCAAGAGCTTAGATAGAAATGATTTATGTTGTTTATTGTTGCAAATTTTTCTCATCGACAACAATACGCCCCCATTGTAGCTTTGAAACAGTAATTTGGTATAGTTTACAAATATGTAGTGAAGTATCAAATAAAGCTTTGTTGTGTTCATTTGTTTATCGAAATTTTTGCGTTATGTTGCGATGCGTTGGTTTAAACAACAAAACTCTGTAAAAGCACGCCTTTGGGGATACTTTTCTATGCACTGGTCATTTGCCTGACCTAGATACACAGTCATCTCTCAAACTACAATGTCACTGAGCCATATTAGTCTACATTTTTTAGAGAATCAAATCAATAGTCAATCTACTGATGACAATTTTTACGTGCTGTGTCGTATAGTGGTCTGGTCCATAATGTTCATATTGCTTTCGAGTTATTAGCATGGGCTCAGTTTGGGTATTTGCCACCCTTTCGCTAGATAAACTATTTGGCAGTGTTGATTACAGCACTTCCTAGCAAAGAAACAGTATGAATCACTGTTCTTTTTGTAAGCTGAGAGGAATTATCGATCATACGCACGCGGAAGTCACGAAAGAATGAAAGTCACCATGGGTAGCACATACCCTGTTCTTCACCTCTAGAATACACCAATGGTCCGCAGTAAATTATATAGGCCCATCACAACCGTTGTTGCATTGGCCCGCCAACCCAGTTGCTCTGCAAAAAACACGGGTTTGCATCCTCCAATTCAACTTTGAAGAAAATCTGATATGGACACCACGAGCTCCATGTTTGTATATAAACTTCATCCAAGGAAAAGTAAAAAGGAAGTATAGCGGTTTTAAATTTCGGTATGCAGATTTGGACACAAAAAATCGATTTTGAGTATCTCTAAATTTGTTTTGAGGAGTTTTTATTAAAAATAATTTTGATTAGTACTACTCGCTTATTCTTCTATTTTTATTCCATTTTATTCCCCTATGTTCAAATGAAGTACTGATCGAACAAAATCGATTTAGATTTTTAAAAAACAAATCGAGCATAGAAGGGAAAAAATAGTTCTCCTTTAAGTAAATGAGGAAGGAACCCAACACTTTATGCATCATCGTCACTCTCTGTTCTTCCTCTAATCGCGTAAAAGAAAACTTCACCTTGGAGATGATTTTTTCCTCAAAGCATGATCATTATTAGAATACTCTAATAATGAGAATTTAATGCCATACTTATGTACAAGAAAAGAAAAGAAAAGAAAAGAAAAGAAAAAAGTTTGTCAGTGGAGTATTTCAGAAAATTTCAGAAATAAAATCGACAAAATGCTCCGAAAAGAAAATTATCAAAATGTTTTTACGAAAATTGAATTAAGAGATTTTGTATGTGAATGCATGTTTCCAAAGTAGTCTCATAATAAAGAAGAAAAAAGCTTGTTTGGAGAAATCTTGGAAAAAAAAAAGGTTTGGAAAATTATTTTATTTTGTCTCCTTCTCACACGTTGGAATTTAATTTAAAAAGTCTAGAATTAGTGAGAGGTTTAACAAGAGGCTAACGTAAGGCTATATAAAAATATATGTACACAAGCATTTCGGATAATTAATTTAATTACTGAATTAATTATTTATTATATGCATTAAAATAATTATTTGTTTATTTTAGTCAGTCTTTGAAAAGCATTTCTCTACTGAATGTAATTTATTGACCATGGTTAAAACTTACGTTACTGAAATTTCTATCTCTTAAAAATGAAGTAAATGATGTAAGTTTCAATGTTAAAAGTTTTACGCAAATCCATTTGATATGATGCTGATAATTTTTCGAAAGGTTTTCCTTTTCTTTCTTTCTTCTTTTTTTCTTCTTTTCTTTCGTTTTTTTTCCATTTTGTAATACACAACGAGACGTCATAAAATGAAAAAGCTTGGACAAAACTCTCTTAATAATGTATGATAGTTAATTTTAAATATACGTAATTGTTTACAGGACGACAAGTAGACAATTCTACTCATATATACTACAAATATTTTTTAATATTGCTTAAATATGTTTAATCGTTCTCTTTTATGTAGTAATCACATGATTATTAAAGATTTAGTTTAAGAATGAACAATTTAATACATTTTTCAAAAATTTGCATTTAAATGCATTTAGTAGCCACTGGAAACAAGAAAATACAGATACACGTTTATATCAAATTTTTTTGGCTATAAAATTAAAATATTTATTTGGCTTTAACAAGTGAAATGTAAATGTGATTTAATTTACAAATTTTAACGCAGCACGTATGTCTTCAAAATAAATAAAAGTATAATAGCAATAATAATAATAATATTAAATAACATGCCCTTTTCTTTCAAAATTAGCTTATTAATGTACACCCCTTTTTTCTGGATTTTATTAAGTACTACTGTATGTATATTCAACACGTTAGCCATTGAATTTCTTTAAAATTAATTTTATATTTAAAGAAAAAAAAGGTTAACAATATCTGCATTAAAAACATTAAAAACAGATAAACGTAAAACAATAACAAGTTAGTTAGTCCTTATTATTCGACGAATTTTCACATTTCATGTAGTTTACTTACATTTTTTTCTCTTCAACAAAAATTTCAGCAGGGAATATGCTTTTCCATCAAAGCAGTTCCGTTTAGTGAGGGCATTAGAAGCATCCAAGAACGTCAATTTAATACAATTTTTATGCATTTTTGTTATTTTTTTAACTAAGAAATTTTCCTGGACTAAAATTAATGATTTTTTTTTGAACAAAATTATCAAAGTGCTTTTAAAAGTTGAAATAAAAGATTTATGTATGAAACAAGTTTTAAAAATTATCTTATCACAGAACAGAGTTACTTCGTTAAATTCTTGAGGTAAAATGTATGAAGAGAGAGAGAGAGAGAGAGAGAGATGATTTTATAGAATCATTTTATTATGTGGCAGATTCCTATTTAGAAATAAATGCAAATTAGTATTTTCAATAATGAATTTACATATTTATAATGTGTTCAATTACTGTAATATTCACATTGAATGCACATTGGTATTAACACTACAAGTAATGAATAAAACATAACAGATAATTTTAGATTATATTTAGAAAAATTTGATACATTGCATATCTAAATTATTTGAAAACTATTTAAATACTATAAAATTTTTTCGGAACTTTAAATGCACTATAAGCTTTAAATGAAATAAATAAAATTAAATATTTAATTATTTGTTTTTAATTGTATCAACTATTTTAAAAGAAACATAATTCAGCTCATAAATTTTAAAATAATTCGCATGTTTTAAAATTATTATAAATAATTTAATGAACAAATTTTCATACCAAAACTAACTTTCACGTTTCTACTTTTGATAATTATTACTGAATGTTGAAAACTGTTTATTAAATACTTCTGCAATTGAAAAAAAAAAACCTTCAACAAAATTGGTGTTTGTAAAATAATTTCGACCGATACAAAAGTCCTGTACTTCCTAAGTACAGAAGAAGCTCAAGCATCCATAAGAGGAGAATGCCTGTCAAAAATGGTCATTTTATTGATAAGTACATTTATGTGTGTAATTATACAAAGTTTTTACTAATTTTACTACTGTCATCATCAGGGTCCCACCTTCCATTAGCCAGTCCTAGATTTCCTAGACCAGTGCCTAGAGCACATAATTTTTAAGGGAGCAAAATTTAAAATTTTGAATTTTTTAATCTAAATCCTCCTTTATTATTCTAATATATGATTAACGTTAGCACATGCAAGCTAAAAATAAATGAAAACATCTTTCCGATTTGATATTTTTCGTACCACACTGGTAGCGTCTAATAGTAAGTATTATTTAACTGTAATAAATTTTTGACATAATAATTAAGCTTCATCTAGGATTATTTTAAATTTAAGGACAAAAGAGTGGACAGGGGGGGGGTGAAGAAGAGGGGATGGAATTGTTTGGGGGTTTCGATGGCAAAAGTCCCTAGGAACTCCCAAGCTCCTTAATGCGGCCCTGGTCATCATTGATTTTTATTTTAAATTTTTGAAAGGGATTACTTAACGTTTAAAAGAAATGTCTAGAAATTTTATTAAGTAAGATATAAGATACATTAAAAAAAAACTGAAACTGAAACAGCAACAAGCTCCTCTGGTTTCCTTATTTGAAAATTCCAGACTCTGTACATTCTAATCTCGTGATTAGGTTTTCTTCATCAAAACAACTTCGTCCCATCTAGTTAACAAAATTCCCCGTTAATGTGCTTATAGTGCAACTTCTACATAAAAAGTTTTGCAATTCGAAAATTCTTTCGTAATTTCTTTTTTCATTTTTTCTTTCTTTTTTTTTTTGTAATCTCAGACGTTTTTCCTGAAATAAAATTAACGAAAAGTTCAGAAAACAAAATTATTAGAATGTTTTTTGCGAAAATCAAATTAAGAGATTTTGTGAGTAAATGCATTTTCAAAGTCGCATTATAAATGAATCAATAAATTCGTTACGACAGTCGTTGGAAATAAATTATTGATTTGTCACAGATTCGTAATGAAATAAAACTTACATTTTGAATGATCACGGGCGGCAGCTGTAGCTTTTACATGGAAGGGCTTCATTGTTACTACACAATTCGACTGAAGATAAAGTACAGATGTAGTTTTACTATAAATATTTTATTTAATATAAGTATTTTTTATTAAATATAAATATTTTGTTAAAAAATAAACTACATTATAAATTTTTAATCCGCTTTATAGTAATTTTTCGTTATTATTCATTAAAGTATGTAGTTCCTTAATATATATAATTTTTAAATAATAATTTCTTAAATAATAATATAAAATTTTCATAATTTCTATGAAAATTAAAAATATTTTTGCTGTCAAAGTATTGTCAAGGTGCTTGGCTAGTTTATTCACTCGGGAAGGCGCTTCAAAAAGTATAACTAGTGTGCGCCTCTGAAGTGCCTTTTTGGAAAGAGCAACGTCAATGTTCTGCCTTTACGACACATATCGGCTATCATTTACAATGAAAGCACTGGACGCTAATGCCACCTAAAATGTAACTGCACGTTGCTGGTCATCACTTAAAATAAAGGTACTGGCCTAGTACCTTAACAGTGATTATAATGTAACAGCAAAAACTCTGAAAAAAAAAATGTGTAAGCCACAAAGAGGTTTTAAAAAACGATAACTTACTAAGTTTGTATTTTACTTGAATCCACAGAGTATCATGTGTACTTAAATGTGCAAAAAGTCATGCTCTTGGAAAATGACATTACAAAGAATCATTTTTAATATAAGGTGTCCGAAAAGTTCTTGACACATTTAAAATATTCATAGAAAAGCAACAAATTGTCGTATGAATATGCGGCTTGCTCAATAATACTTCACATTTTCACGGTCTTTTTTTTTACATCGTACAAAAAATTAATTCCAAATTGTGTTCCTAGTAAGGAAAAACAAACGTAATGTGAGGTGTATACTCATTTTATTAAGCAGAAAGCAATACCTTTCATTACCAGATTTCAATGTGTATACCTTTTGTTGCTCGAACCACATTTAAACAGTACTGAAGTTCATCCCATGTTCTCAAGTCATTCATGTCCGTGTCTTGTACAGTCTCATCCGATCTTCGTGGCCGACCACTTCTTTCCCTGTTTAAAACGCTTCCAGTCTCTAAAAACTTTTCATGGCAGGCCCAAATGCTGTTTCGACACGGAGGGTTTTTCTTAAACATGTTACGAATCTTTCTCTGAACTGTAGTTACGGATTTTGATTCGAAATACCGACCTACGCAATGCGCTTTCTCAGTTGCAGTCGCCATTGTTACAATGAATATTCCTGCCCCGTCAATGCTGTTTTAAATACACGAAAAATCCCTATTGGCTCTCATTGCTGAAAACTGGGGATGCAGTGCCATCTATGAACGCATTTGGAAGCAATTTGTTTTAAGAAAAATAAATTCTTGACTCTGTGAAGCGTTACTGCGCGAACCCCATAATCATACAATAATTTGTTGCTTTTCTGTGAATTTTTGAATGTGTCAAGGACTTTTCAGACACCCTGTATTTTTATGATTATAACAGATGAAACTTAATTTATTGACGAACTTTTATTAAAATTTATCTATATGCTTTTAAATAAATAAATGTCTAAAATTTTCTCCACAGCATTCACTTTCATATTCTTGTATTTTTCTTTCTTTCACTGAATACTACAACCAGTTCATTCAATAATTATTACTTCTTTTGAAATGAATTCCCCATCCAACGGAGCAATTAAACAATGACATTAAAAAGAGATGCATTAAAACGAAGTTGGAGTTTAAAAAATTGTCATCCCCCATTTTTTTGTTGGTATGAAGAACTCGGACTTTGCGCACGTTTTTCATTCTCATTTTTTATTAATTACGTAAACTTCATCTTAAAGATGCTTTTCCTCCTTCAAATAAGTTGAGTCGATTCTGATCATTAGATTTCACTAATAATGAGAATTTAATGCTATTTTTATAAATAAAAAATATTTGACAGTTGATTTTTTTTCATTTTTTTTTATATAGAAAAGTTTTTCGGAAACTAAATTAATGAAGTGTTTTGAAAACAAACTTCTCAGAAATGTTTACGAGTAAATTGAATAAAGAGATTTTATATGCTAATGCGCCATTAAAGTTGTTTGAAAAAAGATTTCTTTAGACGAATGCGGGAAAAGGGTGTTTTTTTTTGTCATGTCTTTATGGTGAAAATATATTTAAATTAAAATATAGTGTACATTAAAAGATAACAAAGAAATTTATTTTTAGTCTGCTTTTTACTACTAATAAATTTTTTTATATTTTTGCAGAACTACGGAAACTTGTAAAACATTACTGTAAATACTGTATCTGTAGTTTTAGTTTTAATATTAATTTCTTCCTTTAATTAATAAAATGTTATTAATTAAAAGTTTATTAGTATATTGTCTAAGAAGATAATTAAATGGATAATAATAATTGCTTTTTTATATTTAAATATGATTAATGGTACTCTCCTAGCCACGGATCTGCTGAAAGTTTAAATATGCTTATTAAAATCTTTAATTTAGCAGTTTAAAAAATTACAGGGAATTCTTTTTATTTATTGGAATCGATTAATAATAATATAAGAAAGTGTGTTCATGCATATATGTAAACAAGCAAATTAAAAAAAAGGAAAGTAGAAACAATTCGGTTTTCTAAATTTAAAGCAAATAGTGTTTCATTTAAAAACTTTCAATTTATCTCATAGTTTATTAAGCATTTTACTTATTACAAAGATTTTGCTTTTTTGATTGAATGTCCAACTTAAGAAAAAAAGGAGCAGTTTTATTTAAAAAAAAGATACATTAAATATGTGTGCAAAGCAATAAAAAAATATTCACAACATTACTTTATAAAGTCGAATTTTATTCAATATTAGTAAAGATTATAAACGCACCCGCTGCTTGAATAAATGAGCGAGCCGTTAAAAGAACACGAGCTAGTAAATAAAATAAGTGTGCGCGTTGTTTCTAAAGATTGAATTTTAAAAAATTATTATAAAAAAGACCGTACTGATGCTAGCCGCCTGGTAAATGGCTAGAGTCTAAGCCTGTATATGTGTATTGTGTAATTTAAATTATCGGTTACCATTTTGAAGATGGTTATAGTGTTTGTAAATGTTCCAATAAAATTTGAAAATTAGCGTGGGAAAACTTTACTGGCGTTGTCGGCAGGATTGGATTGAATTGAATGCGATACTACAGAATGCTCAGGTGAGAGCTGTATTTCTTCATCAATTTCATGCAACTGTATTTGTACGTAGCTATAGCAGTTGATCTGCATTATTTTGAAGTTTTGTAGGCCAGTTTGGCAGGTTTTGAAGGAAGTTTCCCTGTTGGTGTTAATATATAGTTGGCCGTCCCGGCATATTTACTTGAAGAATCCTCCTGATTCGTATATAAACATATACCTGTAACCGTAGCTGAAAACTAGCATTTGAAAAGTGAAATGGCGTTTTTTGGTAAGGGAAAGAAACAAGATTTAATAGTTCTTGCTGAAGAACTGGGTTTAACGGTTGATACGACATTTACTGTGGTGAAGTTACGTGATCTGATTACGAACGATAAAAATTATGATGAAGAATTTTGTAAAGAAATATTGGCTAGAATTATTGCTGATAGAAATGAAGAAAAAGAAAGACAGGATTGGAAAGAGAGAGAAGAAAAAGAAAGAGAGAGAGAAGAAAGGGAAAGACAGGATCAGAAAGAGAGAGAAGAAAAGGAAAGACAGGATCAGAAAGAGAGAGAAGAAAAAGAAAGAGAAAAAGTTTTTGAATTAGAAAAATTGAAAATTGAAAAAATGGCAGAAAATGCGATGTTGGGAAGCCAAGTACGGGAAGGAAGCGGTGTTAAAACTAATTTAGAAAAATTATTGCCTAGGTTTGATCCGAAGGAAAGTGATATCTGTTTATTTCTTACGTTGTTTGAGAGACAGTTAAGGATGCTTGGCGTCGATAAAGAAAACTGGGTTGCTCATTTAATTGGGGTGTTGCCAACTCCTGTTTCCAGTTTGATTGCTAGGGAAACAGAAGAGGTAGCGCAAAATTACGATGTAATTAAGAAGATGCTGTTAAAAAGATTTAAATTAAGCGCCGAGAAATTCAGACAGTTATTTATGAAACATCAAAAGTCCACAGAAGAAACATGGATGGAATTTTATTTTAAAATGAAAGCCTATTTTGATGGGTGCATTGACGGGTTAAAAATTAAATCTCTATAAGATTTAATAAATCTGATGATCACTGATTAGATTAAAAGAAAAGTACTATTTGAAGTAAAAGAACATTTGAACTGAAAAAACACTCAAAATACTGGTGTTAAACGATAAAGTAATTAAAAAACTTTGTAAAAAACACACATAAGAAGTAAAAGGAAAAAGGATACGCGTTTCGTTCAAAAATTGTTTTGAACTTCTTCAGTCCAAGCTCCTCGACGTAAAGAACACAGGGAACTGAAAGGAGAAAAAAAAAAACAAGCAAGATGTTGCCACAAGGGGCAAAGAAAAGTCGAACAAAACCACGGAGAGGGGAGAAAAAAATTAAAAAGGGGGATAGAAAGGAAAGGAAAGAAGCACAAAAAATACAGAAATAAAAAAGGAATAAAGAAAAATAAAAAAAAGGGAACACACAAGTACAAACACACACACAAAAAAGAGAAAACAGAACAAACAAACAAAAAACAAAAAACAAACAAAAAAAAACAAAGAACGAACAAACAAAAAAAAAAAAAAAAAAAAAAAAAACGTGTGCTATTTGTTTTTTGTTTGTTTGTTCTGTTTTCTCTTTTTTGTGTGTGTGTTTGTACTTGTGTGTTCCCCTTTTTTTATTTTTCTTTATTCCTTTTTTATTTCTGTATTTTTTGTGCTTCTTTCCTTTCCTTTCTATCCCCCCTTTTTAATTTTTTTCTCCCCTCTCCGTGGTTTTGTTCGACTTTTCTTTGCCCCTTGTGGCAACATCTTGCTTGTTTTTTTTTTCTCCTTTCAGTTCCCTGTGTTCTTTACGTCGAGGAGCTTGGACTGAAGAAGTTCAAAACAATTTTTGAACGAAACGCGTATCCTTTTTCCTTTTACTTCTTATGTGTGTTTTTTACAAAGTTTTTTAATTACTTTAAAAGAACATTTCATGGATGAATGGACGGAGATTGTATCCCTAATAACGTTGGCCGAAAAACTAGATGAATATGACGATGTAAGAAGAGTAATGAAGCCAAAATTCGCCAAGGAACGTCCTCTTGCGAAAACAGAAAACGATAATTGGGCAATTAACCCGTACCAGTCAAAATACGGAAATTTTGAAAGTCGCCGAAATACAACGACTCGAAAGGAAAATGATTTTCAAGATAGGAGAAAGGAAAATTTTCATGAACAAAGGAAGCGGAATCGATGTTTTGAATGCGGATCGTGTGAACATTTGCGATCGCAATGTACGAGATTTAAAAATAAAAGCGATTCACTTAATTTCCATAACAAAAGATCAGAGCGTGCACAGAGCAATTTAGTTCAAATGCAGATTAGTGACGCGAATAAAGAAGATAACACTGAAGAAAAATTGAGCATGCTCACCCACGGCTACCTCAACTAAAAGGCTATGGCACTTCTCCCGCTCTTAGCTAATGACGTCACAGCACCAGTGCGGGTTTATCTGGACTTCCACGAAAGAACATTACATGTATACAAAATGCAATATTGCGTCTATTAAGTTTTAATTAAATATACATATTTTGCGTCTATATTTTACTAAGGATCAAATATAAGTGTAAAACAGTAACAATACGTGGGATTCATACGAAATATACCGCTTTAAAAATACTTAGAAAAACTTTCACAAAACTTTATAAGATGAATTTGGAATTTTTTAAATTACTCTAATTGAGTAGAACCAAATAATTTAAATTTCAGCATTTTAATCACAGATAAATAAGTGTTTGACTGTAGGGAAAAAATTGAAGAACATACAAAATATTAAAAAATATTCGTATACTACAAAGGAATGCAAGAAATATTTTTGAAGATATATAATGTTTTAATAGCTATATTGAAAAACTCTTAAAATTCAAATATTGAAATACTAAGACACTTAAATTGAAATGCAAATATGTTATTACTAATAGTTACATTTATGTTTATGTATTATGCTTCAAGGCATAAAAGATGAAATAAATCAGGAAAAAACACAAAATTTTTTGCTGTGATGCCTTTCAATAAATCAACACATCAAGGGTACTTTTATTTCAGTAAACTCATGCTTTCTGACGAAAGACGTAAATCTTATTTTTATTTTTTTTTTAATATGGAATTAATATAGTATGAAATTAATAACAATTTTCAAAAGAAAATTTTAACAATATTTTTAAGAATTACAGAAAATAACTTTAATAGTGACATTTAAAATAAATTAAACTGGATTTCTATTCTCCTTCTGCTAAATAATAGAACAGGCTAATGAGTCCCCCAGAACTTAACCATAATCAAAGTATATGTAGTTCTGTATTATCACAAGATTGTGAGGGTATCACCCTTGCCAAAGGGGCTCATTGTTGCTCAATTTGCTCTAAATTTTTTTACTTTTCTTTCTGAATTTTTTTTCAAATCCTGATTTTTTATTTTAAGGTAATTACTTAACAAAATATTTGAAGATCTGGATAGAGCATCTTTAACCAGCTCAATACTCTTTTTTTCCACACACACAAATATCATCACCATTAACAATGTCATCTTTAATTAATTTAAGCTCTGTTAATTTCATAAGCAATAAGTTGTGACCTATTTCAGATTTTAAAAATTTTGCTTCATTTAAAGGTGATGTCAACAAATTTAATATTATGAAAAAAAAAGATACAACCTGTGTTAAAAAATCAGATGGATAAGTTAAGCTTCCTCTGTCTAATGCTGTTATAAGTTCATAGAATGAATCATCTTCTATATCCATAATTTGATTAGTGGTAATGAGTGCAATACAAAAAGAACAAATTAGTTTTCTCTTTATCTTGAAAGATATATATCCAGCTATATACACAATGGCCTTAATAGCATTATCATCGTAATTAATTAAATCGATTGTGTCATTTAATATATCCCCAAAATTATTTAGAATGGCGTTGGTTTCTATATTCTCTTGTTGAACTGAAACCTCTGTATCAATCAATTTTTTTAGGTCAATACTTTCTCCACCAATTTTAATTGTTGAGCACAATCTAAGCTTTTTCTCGGATTCCAAAATTTGTTGATAAGATATGTGATAATTACCTCCCGACATTTGTCTGTATTGGCTAAATCGTTGTTCAAGTAAATCACTTTGAAATTTGCCAGGTAATACATACTTGAAAGGACACATATCTGTTTGCAATAAATATTGAATTATTTGTATCATCGCACTTGTAGTTTGTAATAAGGCTGTGAATGTTTCTTTTGTGAAACCAGATAAACTATCTGTATTTCTCCCTACATGAAGCCATTTACAAAAATCTTCCAAAAATTTTAACCGTTCATCATTACAAGAAGTAAAAGGCAATTGCCAACTATCATTAAGTCTTATACCTTTGCTTGCAGATTTTACATTAAAAATTTTCCACCATTTAACGAAAAGTTCTATAAAATGTGAAGTCTTCTGTTTTAGTGACCAGTCTGTATTAGAAGCACAGCCGTTGTTTAAACGCAAAGCAGCCACATTTGTTTCATCAAATATTTTTAGAGCAAGTGTTACGTTTTGTCTTTCGATATTAGATGGATAAAGTGCTTTTAATGTTAGTTTGTAAGCACATTTAGCTAAACTTTGGTTTTCTGAGGCATACAAAGAGCGAAGAACTTTAAAAGATGCAGTAGCAGTTTCTGACACATTTTCAAAGTCAGGAAAAGTAAAAGAAACTAAATCATCTTTCTTATTTATCCAGTTATTTCGCACTGATTTTATAATGTGAACTGGGTCTAAAATAAAAAACAAAGGTCTTTCAGGACATGCAGTGTTGGGAACGGATATATCAAAATTTTTTCCATCAAAGAAAAGCTTGAAAACTTTCCTATTTATTGAATTATTATCTGTTATAAGAGCAAACACTTTTATACCCAGATTTTCAAGTGATATTATTGTTTTCAAAACAATTTCATATAAGGCCTCTGCATTAATCGTTGTCACAGGTATAAGTCTTACAACATCTCGATAAGATGATAACAGACTGGATATTAATAATGTATGAACAGACGTAGTTTTCTGACAAATATCTGTTTCTGATCCTCCAGTGGCACTTCCTCCTTTGTATGTAAACATTGGATTAATATGAATTTCATCCATTTGTAAAACAACAAGTTTCTCATGTTCTTTTAAGTGTGCTAAATTTATTTGAATATATTCTAACGAGTTTGTACGAATATCATTCATCGATCTTTGATTCATCACTTTTTGTAAATTCCTAAAATGGGGAATATTAATTAAATCATAATCATATATTTGTTTATATGCTGATGAGGACTGCATAAATAATTTCAAACACCATAACAGTGTTTGATTAATGTATCTAAAGGCATTCTTTTTTTGAATAAGTAACTGTAACTGCTCAATTATAAATGTAATTTTTCTCATCTTGTTATCGGAAATTAATTCTTCTTGAACTATATATTTCAGAGTGTCGCACACATTATTAAGGAGATATTTCAGAGTATCGCTGCTCTCAGGAGAATCTGAAATGGTTTTAAGCTCATCTAAGCTGCTGTTTATCTGGGAGAAAGAATTTAAAATGGAAATATTATTTAATGTAGAAAGGCGAACAATCCTGTCATTATTATAAGCAGTAGCAGAAAGTTGTGTATCTATTTTCAATGAAGCTTTTATTCTGGGTATAGGAGTATCGACGATTTGAGAAATTAAAAGATAATTTTCTGAAAATGTAACTTGCCAATTTTGTTCTTCGAACAATTTTATTTTCATTCGCAACATATCTTTTAGCTGATCAAAAGTTTCAAATGTATTTTCTTTAAGAAAAATTTCATGTGCTTTTTTACTTTCATTAATAGCCATATTCAACAAACGCTCTTCTTGGTCGTCTAAATTTTTTCGCTGCTTCGGAGGTTCATGCGATAAATATTTAGGGCAATTTGGGAAAATAATTGGCACTGCTCCTTCCTTTAATTTTGGACGTTCCCTTTTGCATGTCAGAATAGTCCCAGCATCTTTTTTGATGCTCTCAATACGAATTATATCATTTGAATCAAAATGTTTTTCACAAACTACGGCACATTTTCCTGGATTATAATCTTTCCTGGGAATATTTTTTAACCATTTTGCTCTTAAAATGGGGTCCTTTGGAAACGAGAAACACGATACTCTTTCTTTGCTACTCCGATAATTCGACGTGCAGTTAGTAACAACACACATATTAGGCATTTTGAAAATTGAGTCTTACCTCCAAATGGTATCCAAAACTGCACAATTCTTGTAAAAAAATAGCAAAATATAAACGTAAAATAATAATATTTAACGAAAATCAAGACTTTAGCGACCACGTGGATAAAAGCATGCTCCTATCAACTCTAGCACCTAGCAGGTACTAACAGGTGCGTAAGTCAGCAGGTTCTTCCTTCCCTAGCACTGCTATCGTGACGTCACAAATACCGCGCCAGAGCCCTGTTGTCCGAGATAGCCGTGGCTCACCGCACGGGTTGATTTGAGAATATCAGATCAATTTAAACTCAAAAGTAATTGCGATAATCTTATGATTTTGGAAGTTGAATGCGAAGGGAAAACATTTAATGGTATCGTAGATACTGGGGCACAAATATCAGTCATACGAAATGATTTAATACAGAAACATGAAGAAAAGAGTGAAGGTACTGTAAAGCTTTACTCAGCGTTTGGAGAAGAAACAGTTCCATTAAAAATAGTGAATGTAAAAATAAATGATGGGTTACATGGAAGAGTACCGGTTAAATGTGGTATATCTAGAAAACTAAAATGCGATATGTTAATCTGTAATACGGCATTTAAATTAATGAAAGAAAACATACAGTTGTTTAATGGTATGGAATTAAAATCTGATGTGTGCAGTATTTTAGTTGAAGACGAAGACAAAAGGTATATAAATCACTTGGTATCGGGAAATGTACAAACAAGGACTGAAAACACTGAAGCAGAGAAGAACGCGAAAGCTCCTGAGACTGTAGCATCGTTCCAGAAGCTCCAAAGGGAAGACGAACAGTTAAAACCATATTGGAAACATGCAGAAAATCATCAAAATTCATATGAAGTTTTAGATGGTATTCTTGTACATGCCGAAACAATATGTGGGGAAGATGTCAAACAAGTAGTACTACCCCAACGTAAGAGATCGGATGTGCTTAAAATGGCCCATGAGATTTCATTAGCCGGACATTTAGGAGAACGGAAAACTAAAGAACGAATTAAATATACATTTTTTGGCCATCAATCAAACGAGACGTTAAAAAACTTTCTGAGAGTTGCAAAGAATGCCAATTAAGAAGAGTTGAGACATACCGAGATAGGATTCCCATACAACCTATTGTCAGACCTGAAATACCATTCGAAGTATGGAGTTTAGATTGTATTGGCCCACTAGAACCACCTTCGGGAAGAAGACATCGGTTTATCATATGTGCAGTAGATTTATGCACCCGATGGGCTGAAGCCATTCCTGTAAGAGAAATCAGTGCTAAAAGCACATGTGATGTATTAATGAAGATATTTACCCAAACGGGATTTCCTAAAATGATCTGCACAGATCAAGGTACAAACTTTACTTCCAAGTTAACTCAGGCATTCGAGAACTTGTTAGGCGTTTCACCTCGCTTTTCCACTCCAGGACATCCTGAGAGTATGGGAGCAGCCGAGCGCTGGAATAGAACTCTGAAGGATATGTTGAATAAAATTATACAAGAATATGGTAAAGATTGGGACATTCACCTCCCGTATCTTATGTTTGCATATAGAGAAGTGCCTCACAGCACTACCGGATTGTCACCTTATCAATTGGTATATGGAAGATTACCTCCAGGACCTTTAGCGTTGTTAAAAGATATTTGGACAGGTGAACGGCAGATTCCAACGACCGCCTCACGTCCAATTACGGAATATTTGCAAAACTTGGTGGAGAGTTTGAAAAGGGCTCACGAATTCGCTTCTGAGAATAGCAAGAAGTCTCAGGAAGAATATGTCTCTAGATATAACCTCCGGTCAAAAGAAAAGTCATTTGCAGTTGGCGATAAAGTTTTAGTATTGAGGCCGTCATCTTCGCATAAGCTTTTAAATACCTGGATCGGCCCCGGAACAGTTAAGCAGATTACCAGGCCACATTCTGTAAAGGTTGAAATGGAAGACGGAAGTATAAGAGAACTTCATGTGAATAAAGTGCGTCCGTATATTCAAAGAGTAAATCATGTTGGTATGATTTTTGAGTTAGACGATGATTTCGGGACCATTCATTATGCACCTACTGATGCACAAAGTAAAAGCATAGAAGATATTAGGACATACCTTGGGAATGCCAAGTTAACGAATAAGCAAGTACAGGAATTATTTCATGTACTTAAAAAATATGCAGGTGTGTTTAATGCTAAACCTGGCCGCGCTAGGGTAGAAGGTCACTCTGTTAGGGTTACAGGAGATTGCACACCAAAGAGACTTAAACCATACCGAATACCTATTAGTTTGCAACAAGAAGTGGATCGACAGATTCAAGAACTGTTAGACCTGGGTCTAATCGAACACAGTGATAGCGAATGGGCTCATCCTGTGGTTTGCGTTGCCAAGAAAGATGGAAGTGTCAGATTATGTGTCGACTTCAGATTATTAAATAGTTTTACTATACCAGACGTCTACCCTATGAAAATAGCCAATGACTTAATATATGAGGTGGGAAAGGCATCATTTATTACAGTCATAGACCTTACCAAAGGATACTGGCAAATTCCTATGAAGGAAAATTCAATGCATTATACCGCATTTGTAACCCACTCAGGTCATTACCAGTGGAATGTCATGCCCTTTGGAATGAAATATTTTGGAGGAACGTTTCAAAAATCAATGGATAAGGCTTTGATCGCACATAGAGAATACTGCCGTTCATATATCGACGACGTGGCTATATTTTCTAGCACATGGGATGAACATTTGGTTCATATAGACAATGTTTTCAAGACCTTGAAGGAAGTAGGTCTGACAGTAAATTTGGGAAAGTGCGAATTTGGAAAACCCCATGTGAAATTTCTAGGTCATGTAGTTGGATCGGGACAAAATTCCCCGGATCCAGAAAAGGTTGAAATTATACGAAAGTTAGCAAGACCCACCACTAAGAAAGATTTGAGAAGTTTGATTGGGCTGGCTAGTTACTATCGTGACTATATACCTCAGTTTTCACAAATCGTATTACCGTTGACAAACCTGACGAAGAAAAGCGTTCCAATTAAGATACCGTGGAGTTCGGAGGCGGATAAAGCATTTACAAAGCTCAAAGAGGAACTGATAAAAATGCCTTCCTTACACACTCCAGACCTTGAGAAACCTTTTCAATTATACACAGATGCCTCGGCCACTGCAATTGGAGCATGCTTAGCTCAACGTGATGACAATGGAAAAGAATTACCTATTGCATTTTTCAGTAAAAAACTGAGCACGAGTCAAATAAAGTGGGCGACCATTGAAAGAGAAGCCTTTTGTGTACTGGTAGCATTAAAGAAATTTGACACCTGGATATTTGGATCTGAAATTCAAATAGTTTCAGACCATAATCCTCTCACGTATTTAACGAGAAGTGCGCCCCATGGTGTTAAGCTATCTCGGTGGGCTTTAGCCTTGCAACGTTATATCATGACGATTACCTATCGGAAAGGCAGTCAACACAGTAATGCTGATGCATTATCAAGACTAAAATTTGAAGGCTCTCATTAATTTAAGTTAAAAAAGTTTATTTATTCCAGCAACACCGCTACTCCTGTGGCGGATGTGCTTTTCCCCCATGGGAGCAGTAAAGATTATAAACGCACCCGCTGCTTGAATAAATGAGCGAGCCGTTAAAAGAACACGAGCTAGTAAATAAAATAAGTGTGCGCGTTGTTTCTAAAGATTGAATTTAAAAAAAAATTATTATAAAAAAGACCGTACTGATGCTAGCCGCCTGGTAAATGGCTAGAGTCTAAGCCTGTATATGTGTATTGTGCAATTTAAATTATCGGTTACCATTTTGAAGATGGTTATAGTGTTTGTAAATGTTCCAATAAAATTTGAAAATTAGCGTGGGAAAACTTTATTATATTTATTCACATTTGCTCTTAATCATCCAAACAAAACCAAAAATAGACAACATCAGCAACAGAAAATCATCTTGAAGTTATTTTTTCATCTAAACAGCTCCCTACATCCTTAATGGCTACAATTTTATAATGAGATTTAACTGCCACTTTTGTATACAAAGAAAGACCTGTCAGTTGAATATTTTCAATTTTCATTTTTTTTTTTTTTTTTTTTTTTTTTTTTGGCACTGAAAGTTTTTACCTATAATAAAATTATCGGAATGTTCTGAAAATAAAATTATGAAAATGTTTTAGGAAAAATTGAATTAAGAGATTTCGTAAATGCGTGTTTTTCAAGTTGCTCTCATGGAAAGAAGAAATAAAATTGTTAAAAAAATAAATAAGTATAAATAAATAATTTTATTTTTTCATAGTTTTCGATTTAGATTTAAAACTTCAGAATTAATAAAAGTTTTTAGAAAATACGAATATAATCGCATATATTTATGAGCTTGGATATATACTTAATAAAAATATTTCGAATGTATAAGAATGACTACTGGCTTTAACAATTACTATTGAAAAAGTCTGTTTCCTTTCGGTGTTTCAAACTAAAAATTTATTTTAGTAACAGAATCAGCTTAATTTTTGCTTTACATTCACATTAAATATGTAAAGTGAATTAAAATATTTATCTTTTTGCATATTTAAAGAGGATCGATCAAGCAGGATAAACTTTACAAATAAATTGCATAGATAAACACTACATATTATTACTAGTTTTACATGAAACATTTATCTGCATTTACATACAGGCAAATTCAGAAAAAAAAACCTCTAAGCAATTTTCTTTTGCAAAATACATGTTATTTACCGGAAGTGACTTGGTATATTTGTGCACTTTTTGTAGTGCGTTTAAAAAAATAATAATTCTTACACAAAATTATTTTTTTAAAACGCACAAAATAGTTTTAGGTACAAAATATTTTCTTTAAAACATTTGAACTCTTATATCAAAGTTAAAGATTCTATTGAGTTTTTTTTTTCCTTTTTTAGTAGTTTTTCTCAGAGCATATTTTAAGAGATTTTTACTAGGTGTCACTAATGCTGTAAGCTAAGCATATTAATACACACACGTATACAACACATGTTTGTCGCATTTAACGCTTTTCGTGTAAAACGTCAAACCACATTTAAGAAGGGGGAAAAAAAAAGATAAAAAGAAAATGGGGAAGAGGATAAAATGAAAATTTTCATGATCAAGACCACTTAAATAAGAAAATTGAGTTTTCCTGAGACTCCCGCTTTGTGGTAGCAATGACTGGGACTGGGTGGCATAGGTGGCACTTATCACTACGTGGCACTATCTTTTCACTGGGTGGCACTAATGCCACCTACTTTATATGTTAAAACATGCTCCGGTTTTTCTTATGGTTCCCGGTTTTTTCCGGTTCCTCCGGTTGAAAGGTCAAAGACAATAGCAAATAATTTTTAAAACTAGGAGACCCTGTCCCATATCACTAATGCCCCGCCACAGCATGAGAATCATTTTGCAATTTCCTTGTAATCACTGTGCTTCCAGGTCGCTGCGCTCACTCTCCATACATTTTGCAAATTTTAATTAATATTTTACGCATTAAATATTATTTTTCCTTAACCCTTTGAGGCGCAACCCTTTCCCTATGCTTAAAAAAGGGCAGCCGTTGCCATCGCTCGACTTAACTACCAGCAAGATGGCGGACGATCGAAACGTTCATCGCGTGCGACAGATCTAGAGACCCTTTTTTGACGACAGCTGGCTGTGCCGCTGGTAGTTAAGTCGAGCTGTGGCAACGGCTGCCCTTTTTTGAGCATTGGGCAATCTAACCAGTTGTTCTCGCATTCTTCCATTTTTCAGCAGATGTCAGTACTGTTAAAAATAACAGTGACCATTTTTTAACGGGAAATGACGTGCTAAAAAGTAAAGGATTCTCGTGGAGCTATGTCACCCACAACTACTTTTATAGAAATCGATTTATTCCTCGTGACTGGCTACAGCCAAAACGTCAGAGTTTGGTGTTCCCAGAGCGGGAACACTGCACGTTAAAGGGTTAAAAGACAAACAATTAATTTCAACCTAATCACCTTTTTATTACAATGGTTCAGTTCAGGAAGGAACTATTCATGGCTGTTAAGTACTTCGAGGTTTTCACTTAAACGAAGTTTAGGCAATGCAATTTGACAGAATTCTGGGAAATACCGATGATTTATACGCCTTGCTAAACTTAGTAGGTCGCACGCTTAAACTGAGATAATGATAGATTAGAAAAGTTTGTAGATTCGCTTGAAAGTTAAGAGAAATCATTTTCCATCAGGTATCGCTTATTTGCAATGAAATACGCTCACTTATAAAATTAGGTCCATGCTGCGATTGCTTTTTAAGTTACTGAAGAGGCACTTACTTAGATGAAAATTCCGAAACAAATTTGAAAAGCTGTGTGAATGCATACAATTTCAAATAGCTGTTTTCTTTAAAAGAATTTCTTACATTTGACTACCTCCTGACTGCCTTGTAAAAGTTGAAGAACGTAAATTTGTTTTTATATTAAAATAATTTCTCGCAATTGTAACAGTACAAAAAGAAATATATTTTCAAAACATCACTGGTGATTAGAGAAAATAGTTCGTAAACGCTCTTTCCACTCCTAAAGTTCCATAGTAAGCCGATATGTATTAATTTTGAGGAATAATAATAAATCGTAAAGTTATCTTCAATGCGTAGAGAATATCAAAGAAGCATCAAAGTTTGGGAAAAACTTTTGTATATATGGAAGTAAATTTTTTTACCACTAATTATTTTTTTTAAAGTTTTAAGTTAAAATAGGGTTAGGAGATTTATATACTTCGCATTAAGAAAAATCCATTCAAATGGTACTTTTCATGCGATATTTTACAGGAAAGAACACTACGTTTTCGTATAAATCTTTTTTTTTTTTTTTTAATAAGACTATAACTAATATTTTATTTTGATGATGTATCTTTTTGTGTATTTTTTTACGAATATCAACAGTGATTTTGAATACTCTTTTCCAGGTTTCCAAGTTTGAGAGTTAAAAATGTCTTCAGGGAAAAGGTTTTTAACTCGCAAGCCTATGCTTATGAGAATTCCTGACTTTTGCTCTCATTCAATTTTAGGTTTCATAATGACATCACGATACAGGAACACGATGTTTGTAAAAATATTTATTTTTATGATTTTCCTAAAGCATTACTTAACCCCTCACCACTACATTCCACGACTATTACATATACCGAATACCGAAGCAAATTGTATCAGAAGCGAAAAATAAAAATGTTATTGTTGTAGAATGACACTGACTATTTGGGGAAATAGCGGTATTTGATTTATTGGCTGTGTATAATTTTCAGCGAATAGAAACGTGTCAGAACCAGGAACCAACATGTCTTGGTTTCCCTGAAGGATGAGCTGTGATCGGAGGTTCCTGACCATCATCTCTACTCCCCTATACTACCTTGATATTTTCATTTTTGGGTCCTTTGAAGGAACTCGGGTTTGCTGATGACAATGAGGTCCAAGCAAGCGTTGAAGAGCAGCTTCTCACACAATCAATTTTATAATCTTGTGAAAGATGAATAGTAATTTTAACTAATATGGTGATTATGTGTAACAGACAATATATATATACGCAAGTAATTAATATCATTCTGTAAAAATTGATAAACTTCCTTCAGCGTCCCACTGGATGATGTTTACTTAGGTGTACGTTTTTACTTACATTTTAACATGTGAATATACTGACAGTTTCACTCCATTTACTCACTAGAATATCGACTAAACGACACGTTGAATATCCTATTATGCAACAAATAAATGCTTACAAAATATTTTCGCAGTCTCACTTTCACTTGAATAAGCCTTTTATAATAACCATACATACTGTAACGAATTTTTAGTGGTTATCTGATCTTCAGGATTTGAATTTAGTTAAAAGTTTGTATTCTTCGAGTCGAATGATTAAAATTTGCATTTTGTTGCATGAAAATCGATTAACTAGAAAGCGCGATAGGGAATTTTGAGCCTCCCCGTTGTTTAGGATTTGGCGATACCGCTTAGCAAAATTCAGTTTTGGGGACTTATCTTTTGTACCAAATTGTCAAATTTGGTACAAAAGTCAAATTCGGCATCTTATTGTCAAATTTAATTGTAAAATAGTGTCAAATTTGGCGATATTTGGACAAAAAATCGTCAAGCTTAGCGAAATTTTGTTAATGGGGGCCTGTAATGTTTGTTTTCTTGCATGTTTATTACGAAATAGCTTAAGTTTTACGCAATCAAGCGGAGACTTTTCTCCAAGGTACTTGACAAAAGTCGTTGAATCTTTGCGAAGCATGAGCTAATGGTATAAAAGAGCCGGTCGCTCCAGAGTTCAGCTCAGTTTTGTGTAGTTGCTTGTGAGCAAGTTGTATTGAGAGCTGCGTATAAAAGAAGCTTTCTCGCTTGTTTTGAGAAGTCTCTCTCTGAAAGGCTGTTTGTGAATTCTTCATCGCTGTATGGTGAGAAGCAGTAATGAGTTCCACTGAGTTTTAGACTGTGGAATTATTTAATTGTATGCAAATTACAGCATCTGGGAAAGCTTCTGTGACAAGCTGACTGCTAAAAATCGAGCTGTTACTTCTTAATTTCAGTGGAGATCATTCGTCGAATTTTTAGAACCAATAAAATTTGTGTTTAGTTTCTCTGAATTAGACTGCTTACTAGAACTTTCCACATATTACACTGGAACAAGGCCGTATCCAGGAGGAGCGGGATCATGATGGTTTGATCCCCCTCCCCAAATTTTAGTCAATGTATTAATAGAGTTTTATTTGTGTTGATTGTGAAGGACCGTTAAGGGTAAAAAACTTTTAGCGCTACATATATATCCCCGAAGAGCTGAATATTCTCTCCACCACCGAATTATTTTTCTGGCCACGGCTTTCTAGTGAACTACGAACCCAGCGTCGGATTAATGCAATTTTGTGGGTGGGGGATTACCCAACACATCCATTTTATGGAAGCAAAAATTGAGATCTAATGTGTTTTCAGAAACAATAAGCAACACAATTTTACTTTCCCGTATCCTTTTAATTAACAGTAAACAGTAGATGCTTTTTTTAATATCATTGAACATATTTAGAATGATTCTTTAGAACTTGGATCATTAAATAAGCGGAATTTTCTAATTAGTTGTTGAAAGTAAAGGAGAAAGTATAAGCTGTAATGAAAAATAGCGCAGCTATAACATTTGTAGCGAACGATCTACAAACCATTTCTCACGAAATAATTTATCTGCCGTGGAGCACAACAACTATACTCTGGTTATTCATCAAAACGCAGATACTTTATTCTGCTGGCAATAAATTCCAGATACTAAGTTCCACATTGGTGTATTCTATTCAATACAGAACTAGAACGAACTTTTTATTTTTATTTGAATAATGAATTTGTCGACTTCACCCGCGGTTTGTAACGGAGCTGACTTTAAAGGATGAAATTACTTATTATTCAAGGAGCAGCATCTGAGGTATTTATTCTATTTCACGCCAAGCTAAATGTTCTGACATTCTTGATATGATAGATATCTTCTGAAGCCGTACGTACGTTAATAAAGCGATCAGAATGCAGTGATAAATTGACATCGACTGCATTTTGCAAATATTTCGAAATTTGAGAATCATTTGGTTTTGCATCGTTTAAGAAAAAGAAAATGACTCTTTTTTTTGTTAATTTTATTCTTTAGAAGTTAGGGAGATAGTTAGTCTTCATACATTGTTTCAAGCCACTCGGGAAATAAAGTTTCAGTAATTCGCGTACTTGACGTTAGAAAGTAGTACGCAGTGCCGCAATTGGTCAGTTCCGCCAATAGACAACATTAAAATCTGCCGTCCTATACTCCACAGTATGCAGTTTTTTCTTTTCTATCTCCATGCGTACTATTAGGTCGTGTTTAGTTTTATAAAGTGTGTTCTGGAGAAAAACATTGACTTAAATTGAAAAGTCAATAGCTTGTAATCTTTTTGAAAGTAGCTCAATGTTTCAATGAGGCATGATTTTTGAACACGTATAGGTTCACGTTCATTCTACATTGCTGGAGCAGCATTAATAATGTTGCGGAATTACTCTGCTACTCCTGGGGTTCGCCGTTCTAAAGTCCAGTTGGTGTAAAAAGTTCAAGTCACTTGTCAGGATGGAACACAAACTTTATTGCTTCTAGAACTTCGTAGAACAATCAGCTATAGACAATTCACAAGCACAATCTAGCAGTAACGTGCTTTTAACAATCCGCTTAGATCAGAAGCTCTCACAAATGCTGTATTTCTCACACAAAAATAAGTCACTTTCACAGGCAAAAATTCAGTGGAAATATTCAGGGGATATCGTACACAATCCCTTAAGACACAACAATGAAGAATTTACGCACAGCACTTTAAAAACAGCTTATAAAGCAAGCTAAAACACAGCTTCTATAACACTATCAATTCACATAGGAAGCGTACTGTCACTGAGCTCTTCACACATTGAGCGTTCAACTCGCACTGAACTTTCGGAGCAGCGCGCTGGTGGAATTTATAGAGGAGGCAGAAGCTGCGAGCAGCTTCTAGAATAGTATATTTCTCGAAGATTCCATATAAAGTGGGACTTCTGATTACATCATAGAAGAGAAATGTTAGGTTATTATGTGTTTTTTAATGCAGGAAAAACAACTTCCAGGCCCCATTGGGGAAATCGCGCCAAATGACCAAAAAGTCACCAAGCTTGGTGATTTTTTGGCGAAATATAGCCAAATTTGGCGCCAAAAATAAGTCCCTATATGTGAAGAGATCGAAGCCCTAGGACTAATATTTCTCGAGATTTCTAGAAGCCCCATAGAAAAACATACAGGAAAGCGAAACCTCCGTATCTCCGGTTCTAATTGGCCGATTTTGATGCAACAAAAAGCAAAATTTATCTATTTGAAGCGTAGAATACGAATTTTAAACCATTTTAAGCCACAGAGCAGCGGATTGCCCCGAAAATTCGTAACAATAATTATTCGCCCGGACAAATGACTTATGACATCGACAGTTACCAGTGCCTATGAAATGAATGCATTCTTGGGTAAATGCTTTCTAGTATAGATTGAGGAAGCAAAACAACAACCAAAAACAGAAAAAGTTTGCATTAGATGTATTTCACCTGCTATTAATAAAAGGAAATATACCATCATAGGCCGCGGCCTACTCTTACCTGTTAGAAATGCGGCCCAGCAGAACCGGATACAGAAAAGTTTCAAGTGTAACATGAAACACACAAAAAGGAAACTGGTATTTAAATTTGATGTAATTGAAACTTACTAAAAAATAAATAACTAAATAAAAATTACGGGTACTTATCAGTCGGTCGAAAAAGTTTCAGCCTTCATGAGCAGGATTCCGCTCACCTGCTGACGAAGGCTGAAAATTTTTCGGCCGAAACGCTTACAGACTAATAAGTACCTATTATTATTATTTTATTTTTTACAAAGTTACAATTATTTCAAGTGTATGTGTATGCGAGAAGGGGTGTGTGGTGTGCTATGTTTAACGGAACCTTTTATCAGTGATGGATCTTTCTTTCTTATTTCCCTCCCCTATTTATTTTTAGTCTTGAAACCCAGTTTGACCTGTTAGCTTCTCATCACCGCAGCAAAATAACGGAGATGAATCCTCTTCTGTCCGTGACCAGCGATGTTTCCTATCATGGTCTCGATACGCTGCATTGAAGCCCAGCGCTGCTCTTGTGTTCCTGTCTACTTGATAATGGATCCATTCTATATGTAAGATATGCATTCGCTGAAGAAGTATCTCGCTTAGTGTTTACACAGAACTAACTCTGCTATGGTGCAGTAGATAATTTGAGAAATAGATTTCAATTAGTTTTGTCTTATTCATTATCATCGCTTCGGGAAATAAAGTATACAAAAAATGTACAAACATGATAAAAAATTCTGAAAGAATTATTCAATGCCACTGGAAAAGCAGGTGAATTCATTGAAAAAATAACCGAAATATTAAAAAAAGCCTGAAGGCCGAATTAGAAAGAAATAGTCTGCTTTTGTATAATGTCTGTTGTTTTTTGTTTAATGTATAATAAATATAAGATAAGGAAAAACCATTGCGGTTGATTTTCTTATCAAGCCAAAATGTTTTACTCTTTTATTTCGTAAACATGAAGCATTTAAAAGTGTTTCATTATTTTTGCAGTTCTTTCTTCTTTCTTTTTTATTATTTCTTAATAAATATAGAAATATTTTTAAACAAAATTTCATTAGAAGGAATTCCTTATTTTCACCTCAAATTAATGTTTCGCTCAAACCAGTGAACCGTTATTAATGTAATGCGGTGAGTTAGAGTAACCAATTCACAGTACTGAATGCGGCTTTTCTGTACGTCATGCGTCCATCAATTAATTAAGTTAGTATTTAAAGTTTTATTTACTGATGTCTTAAAACTTGTTGGGAAAATGGAGCAGTCTGAACTTTCATCCTTTTTCCCGAAATGAGTGTTATCTGACTTGGAATACACCAAATATACTCGGGTATTCATGAAAACGCTAATGCTTTGTTCAGGGGCATTAAATTCGAATACCGACCACCAAGGAGACGCATGCTCTACTCTTTTCAGAAACACATATGTACTTTTAATTATTTTTAAATAATGAGATCGTCGGATTGGCTCGCTTGCTTTGCTGCCGAGCTGACTTTCAAAGCATGCTATTACTTATTATTCAAGGAGTAAAATCTTCGGCATTCATTCTATTTTGCGCCAAGCTGAACATTCTGGCTTTCTTTTAAACAAATATTTACTGAAATCTTACAGGGCTGAGCTGCATTAGATGTGAATAAGACCAAAGATGAAGTGATAAACTGTCTTTGACTGCGGTTGGTAAACATGTCGAGCTCCGAGAATCACTCGGTTGATTTTATTTAAAGTTAAAAGTGCTAAATTGCTTATAATACTCATTGGAATTTAAGGGTTCAATTTGCCTAGAATGCATTGCGTTTTTAACAATGTAGCGTGTTTTCTAATATATATATATATATATATATATATGCTTTTTTGGTGCATGAAATTCCACACAGAGTTGTGCATTTATAAGGATTAATCATGCAAGCCTATATTAACTAGTGTTCCTTATACGTTGTCAATTTTTTTTTTTTAGTTTTGATTAGTTTTATTCATTTAGAAATGATTTTTCTAAAATCAAAATAAGAAACCGTAGTACAGAAGGAAAAGAAACGATTTACGACTTTTTGTCTAAAGCTATCAGCGCAATCTATGCTATCAAAGCTATCAGCGCAGAGATTATCAAGCGCAACGGCAAAAGAACGAAAAGATGCATGTGAAGTTCGCGGTCATTAAGTTAACTGTATGCTAGACAATAGCAGACTCCCTCCCTAAATGTTGTACCGTTCCAACGCTCTGCACTGTTATAGCACGCGCTGATCATTTTGAGACGGAAAAATATAAGTGTTGCCATTCAAAACTTTCGAGTTTCTGTACCTATAACCGTAAACTGTGAGCTCCACTTTGTTGCTGTTCACAGAATCTCGAGCCCATACCTCTAAATATTGTACAACCACTTATTTTCGCAAGCGGTAATTTTCGCGAAAATGAAGATACCAGTGATTTCGCGAGCTGAAAATTTCACGAATTTTATATAAATAGACCCGAAAGTTGAAAAATCCCTAGAACCCTTTTTGCATAAGGTATTTTAAGAAACTTCCTTTTGTCCGAAAAGTTCATCCCCTCCACTTCCTATTTTGAATCTCTTCAAAGAAGCTGGTATAAATATTGTAAGTGAATGAGCTGCATTCTATTAGCTGTATTATTGTTTTATATTTAAGAAATAGTTATTTAGTATTCAAGAAATAGTTGTAAGAAAGAAAGTTGTCAGGAAAGAGTTTGTAATCTTTAAATTTTGGTAAGTGAAAAATTTCTGAATATTTTATTTTTATTTGAAGTGAAGAAAAAGTATTTCGAGAGGCTCTAATTTTCGCGACTACGACAGGCTCGCAAAAATCCCGCAAATTAAAGCCTCGCAAAAATGAGTGCTTTCACAGTACGCTGAGTTCAGGAGATTGATGCCAAGGGTAAAGCCTGGGAGAACTTGCATTCCCTATGGATTTCACCAGGCAATTTTTTGCTGTCAACTTTGGAATACTGAATGGGCAAAACTATTTACAGGGACACTTCCACCGAAATGATAGGGAGACTACTCCTAGATACTCTCTTTGCCCTACTGGAGAGACTAAATTTTAAACTGTGTAGCAAATTATTACATTTTAATAGGAGAAAAATTTCTGACTTTTTAAACTATCATTTGAAGTGAAAAAAAAAAGTATTTCGCGAGGTTTGAATTTTCGCGATTACGACGGACTAGCAAAAATCGCGAAAATTAAAGCCTCGCGAAAATAAGTGATTTTGCAGTAACTCTTTCTAAAATTTCATCTGGTTCGGTTGAACATACCGGCTCCTAGAGGTCCCTACGTATCGCAAAGTTTCTTTTATGCTTACCTTGTATTTCGGCTAACCGTTTATGCCGCAAAGCCATTTCTAACGGAATTGCCCTATAATGAGTTGAAAATCACTCATTAGGCTTGTCTGCTAGATTAATCCGTTTAATGTGCCATTTAACTACACATATACCGACTATAATTAGCGAAATATTTGAAAGAATAAAACATTTTTATGTGCTGTGATTTGAATGAATCTAAAAAATTAGAATTTAACTTAAAAATAATATTCTGTTACTAGTTTGCATAAAAATTGATGATTTAAAAGAGATAAAATTGATTCACATTGTTTAATTAGCTTAAATTTCCAGCTCGAGCTCGTATAAAATCTTGCGTGTGGGACTTTAAAAATGAGCCAATTTTGTTTCTTGTGGGAAAACTTCGACATTCACACTAATTAAACATTTATTTTCATTTTGATCAATTAATTTTTAGATGTTGCTTGAAAAAAGCTCGCTAGTATTACGACCTTCAGGCATTCAGATGTTATCTAAATGAACTAAATAACTAGTAATTAAATCTAGATTTTTAAACTCATGATATCATTAAAAGTATATCTATATTCGCGGCAAATAAAGGATTTGTAACGTTAAAATTCAGAGAATAACTAATTAATTCATCTAAAGTATATTTTATAGATTATTACACTTTCCTCTCTGTCTGAACTTTGATTAAGTACATATAATTAATTAAAGATAAATTACTTATTTAATTATATCGAATCGACTGCTGGGTATTCAGAGAATGACTGATGATTTAAAAGTTGAACCTGTGATTTGCTGTACCCTAACCATAGTTCCAGATAATTACTATCTCGGTGAATAATTATTATTGTAAGCGAGTATTAAATTATTTCATAATTTTCTAGAGGACATGCGATCACTGTATGAAAGCTAGTGAAGAGGTGTTATTATGAGATCAGATAATATAGAATGGAATTAAAATTAAAATAACCTAATTTAGTACTGTTCCAACGCTTTGGGTTGCTAATTTAAACTATCTGATTTCTAAAAGAATACACTTATTATTTTAAATGATGATGGAAATTAAGTACGTTTAATGGTTGAGTTACCGTTTAACGTACAATAAACGTAAAGATGACATTAATGAAGTTACATAAAATTTATTAAGAATGTCTATAAAGTCTGTGCATTATTCTAATTTAACACTTATTTTTCATCAAAATTTCAATTAAACGGAGCTCTTTGTCTCTTTTAATCGAAAATTTACCTTAAAGAAAAAGTGCAGAAAAAAACCTAATAAATGGTTTAATCTAATTGTTAATCCAATATGAAAGTATATGCAATTTTATTTATGCAGAATTAAGTGGTACGATGCCCCGTTAAAGCCTTTCAATTTTCCACCTCTAAAGTTTACAATTTTGAATTGATTTCTTTTTGGTGTTGCTTGCTAGAGGACTTTCATTGGGATCTTTTGACTTTACAATGATGCAATTAAAATACACAAATGTGTGCTGACATACATCATAACTAAATCGCATTCATTAAAAGGACATTGATTCATTCCTTCATCGTAACTAAATCTCATTGTTTAAAAACTCATAGATTCATTCCTTTAAATTCTGGATTGCTGGGAATGAATTATTCTACGAGTCGAACAATCACTGAAACAACTAAGCAAAACTTCTAGTTACTCTTAACCACACTATTTTGCCTTAATCTTATGTAGTCTTAATTCGACCTGGCAGTTCAAACTAGACCAGTAGCGGACTCAGTAATTTGCATTTCAAAATTCTTACAAATGCATTATTTTATCAACTTTATTTAATTAAAAGTTATTTTAGAAAACAAGATTTATGTAATCCGATTACGTTAGTAAAAGTAATCCATAACAAATGCAAATCAGTTCTCTCTCCCGCCCCCCTCGCATTGCTTCAAACATGAAGCTTTTATTTATTTTTTTTATATACTAGGAATACATATCGATTTACGATTTTTTAAATGACATTAAAAAAAAGAAATATGAATGTTTTTGTAAAATTAGTGCATTAATTTTGTTTTCTTGATTGAATTCACTTTATTTTCGGAATAAATTTGTGTATTCCACACACGAACCAGTATCGAATTTCGATTGTGAATGTGCGTATGATATTTCGAAGCTGTGTTCTACTTTAATTCAATTATTATCGAAGTCTCTTTTACAAGCGTCTTTTGGTTTGAATTAGACAATGCTTTTAGGGTTAAAGGCAAAATTCATAATATGTAAGATGTATGCAATATAAATAGCTGTATATATACTTATAAAAGTTGCTATATAAATTATATGTACAACCAACATCATATGCAAAGCAGTAAATATATAAGTTTTGGTGAATTTAAGTTTAAAAAATTGTTATTAATTTCTTTGTTTTGTTTCATGGAAAGCCTACACGAGAGGCATCTGCCTAGGGGAGAGGAACTATTTATGGGGCTCTAATGTGTAGTCGCGTTACATATGGAGAAAACAGCCCAAAACTCCAGACCGTTAGATCAACATCCAAGCGATAGACCCGATCCCGGGATCTTCAGACTTTAATCGTCCACCATTTTCAGTGTCTTATCCATTCTACCATGGTGGGGGCCTACTTATTGATTAAATAAAAATATTTTAATCGAATAATGTTATTGGAAAAATAAAATATTTCGCGTAGAATCACAATGATTAATTCCCGAAATATGAAAGCAACTTTTGTTGAATTCATGAAAATAATTTCTTTTTGTAAAAAGATGGTATTTTGTGGAACGATTGCCTTAACATAGGACTTTTACGAGCTATCGTTTGGTCGATTTCTCGACTTGAAGTATGAACAGAATTCGGGATGACGAACACTCTTTAGTGACATCACAAATCCCTCAATTCCCACGCACATCTTGACAGATAATGTCTACGGGACAAGGGACTGGGCCTCACCATGGCCGAGTGAATAAGACACTGGACATAGTAAAAGGCTGAAGTGTGAAGGTCCAGGGCTCTGGACTACCGCACAGCTGTCAATCCAACGGTCTGAAGTTTTGGGTAGTTCTTTCCAGATGTAATAATAATGAGCGTTAGAACCTAAAAAGGCACTGCCCTTAGGCAGATAACCCTCGTACAGATTTGTCTTTACACAAAGGACTAGAATTTTTGTCCTTGGGAAGCATATCATGCTGTCCAATATATAATGTTTTTATGTAGCTGTTCTCTTTGCCACATTGGATTTCAAATTTTTATTAATATTTGATTGGACAACTAATAAATTTTTTTCGACGGTGCAGTAATAGTTATATTATATATATACGTAAATATGTAGGTGCAGTAATAGTTATGTATAAACCTGTAATTATCACCTGTAATTAAACCTGTAAGTATATTTCATTTGTATCTTTAATTGTGTTTTATTCAATTTGTGTTTTATTTGGGCCTGGTACAGATTAATCGCAATTCATCTGTTCGCAATTCATCGCATGCAACCAACATCATATGCAAAGCAGTATATATATATATATATATATATATATATATATATATATATATATATATATATATATATATATATATATATAAGTTTTGGTGAATTTAAGTTAAAAAAATTGTTATTAATTTCTTTGTTTATTAAGAATTGCATATGAGTTAAGCATTTCTCATAATTGCAAAGAGTTAAGAATTTCAGGGGAAAAATTGATTCGAGATATGAATATTTTGCTTTACGAGTTCGTACACATTTTATAATAATTTAATGTATACTTTCAAAAATTAAAGCATGGACAGAAAAACCAAACTTATAAAACCTTTTCAAATTTTTTTTTTCGTGTGTGTGTTTGGTGCTAGTAAAAATCTCATGCCAGGAGCGCCAACACTTTCGATTTTAACTGCAACTTAACTTATTTTCTCGCATTTTTATTAGCATTTACTTCTCAATTTCATAAAACAGAATAAACAATTCAGACCATTTTCTACTTAAATAAAACGGAAGCAAAGGATCAAGATGTTTACCAAATGCAGTCAACAGCAATTTGTCACTGCATCTTCTGCATTTATTCACATCCAGTACAGCTCTGGAAGATTTATTTATATTATTTCAAAGAATGCCAGAGAGAGAGAGAATGTTCAGCTTGGCGCGAAACAGAATAAACACTCCAGATGCTGCTCCTTGAATAGTAAAGCACGACATCTTTTAAAGTCAGCTCTGTAGCAAACCACGAGAGCAAATTCGACAAACTCATTATTTAAAAAGGAATAAAAGCGTCTCCTATTTTCCACAACGAATAGGATAAATATGCCTCTTCATTTGTGACGCTATTAGAATTTATAGCACCCAGAACGAAACATCAGCATTTTTGAAGAATAATCAGATTATACTCGTATGTGTTGTGTTGCATTATGGTGCAGGAATTGAAAACTCGCTGGATTCTTGGAAATTTTGTCCTGGCAAGGGAATTAGCGAAGTTTCAGGATTTCATTGACTTCTTCTGCACCCCCTCTAAAGAAATCATAACGATAAATCATGCCGAACGCATCGGATATAAAACACTTTCCAACAGTATTTTTTGTAACTTATACTGCTGCTTAACAAATGGTAAATATAATAAAGAAAATTGCTTAGGCCATTTTAAATTCTTAATTAGGGTTGTGAATATAACTTAGGTTAAGTTGTGTCAGGTCAGGGAAACTCCAGAAAGGATTAGAGGTGTAACGAATAGTGATTTGGCCGAATAGCCGAGTACCAAATATTCGGCAAATAGCTCAGGCCAAATACCGAATATTCGGCACATAGTTTAGGCTGAATACTGAATATTCGGCGGCCAAATATTAATTTTTTAAAAATTTCATTTTTATTGTAAATAAAAGGTTGCTTTTTATATTTGTAATTAAGTACTAAAAAAAGACTAATTAAAATTCATTTTATTATTATTTATAGGTACTTAAAAACGCACAACAGTATATAATCTGTAAAAAATCTTGAAAAAAAATCTTTTACAAATCATTATATTTTCAGATATTCATAACTTAATAAATATGCTACGGTATATGTGATTAATCTGGCAACTATACATAATCACATCATGCTTTGGGATTTACAGCCTCTTTGCAAACATATGTAGCAGCTTTTCAAAATTATGTTTGTAATTGAGGATCTGAAACGATTCCTCCTACCCCCACTCTATAAAGAAGGTAAAAAACCAAGTAAAGTAGTGTCACCAAGTAGAAAAGTCTGAATTTCTGTAATATTATTAAATACATTAGATTATGTTTCATTCAGCTTAAAATTCAATGACTTAGGATATTTTATACTATGAAATTAACATATTGAACTATAACTAAGCAATATTACAAAAAATAAATAAAAACTTTGTGAAACAAAACACACATAAAAGGTTACTTCAAGGCGTAACGATCGTTTCGACCGAAAATTCGTTCGGTCTTCGTCAGGCCGAATGAATTTTCGGTCGAAACGATCGTTACGCCTTGAAGTAACCTTTTATGTGTGTTTTTTTTAACAAAGTCTTTATTTATTTTATCTTTTAACACCAGTTTTTTGAGTGTTTATTTTCATAAGCAATATTACTTTTAAATGAATTTAAAAATACATATTAAAATTTTTTTCTCTTTGTTCTGAAATTATTCAGCTGAATACAACTTTGATGTATCACTTAGCAATATTCGGATTCATTCGGCCGAATTGGCTAACAAAATATTCGGCTAACTGAATATTCGACCTACCGAATATTCGTTACATCCCTAAAAATGATGCATAAAACTAACTCTAAACGACACATTTGGTGACACGAGATAACCCTTTTCGGCAAAGCAAACACATAACACTTCATATGTTATTTTCACGAAATCACTAAGAAATTCCTCTTTCCAATCAGTTAAATATGCAGTTTTATGTAATTGGTATGAGCTTAACTGAAAGGGAAGTTCTAGACTTTCTAAACGGAGATAAATAATAATAAAGAATATCAACTTTTTACCTTATTGGTAACTGCAAAAGAAGCGTCAATGCAACTCAAGTTAGATAGTATATTTATTGAAACTACATTGAATTGTAATTAAATTCTGCATAAACTTTGTTTTTTTATCAGTGGAATCCTAGTTTGAACTTATTTAAGGAAAGAAAACCTTCAAATTACCCTCAAATTTCACAAATTTTCTGCGATAATTTCCGGTGATATTAAGAAACCTTTTTTGCGTGATTTTAGGGGTTATCTCCAAATTGAAAACGATATATGGAGGTTTCGAATTTTTTTCTTTCTATCAATTTCAATCGTAAGATTTAAAAGAAATATTACTTATAAGGAAAATAATGTTTTTAATCTTAAAATGTTTTGTAATGGGATTATAAAAATTAATATTATTTATCATTTCGTCTAATTTCAAATCAGTAAATTAACATTTAAATTTTGATAACGATTAAGGCAATGCATTACAGATTACTGTGTAATAAACAACCTTTTATTGATAACTTTAATGCAACTTTTATTTTTTGAGAAATTTATAATTAAAGTAACTATTCTGACATTTTGCGTTATTTGTAAATTACATTGCAAATTGAAAATACTAATTTAAAATTAGATTTCAATTTAACTGAAGTAATAGAGTACCTTACTTATAATTTATTTACTATAAAGAACTATTCTATTTATAATTTACCTGACGGTGTTTTTAATCAACTGATCAAGCATGCTGCATTACATTTCTATTATTATATTTGCATTAAAGTTTTAGCATAATATTACGAAATGCAAAATTGTTGTTATGCTGTTCTAATAAACCATTGAATATTGTAAAGTTTTATTAATATAACGAGATTTTTCTTCTTAATATAGCTTTTTAATTATGATATTATGGACATTTAAGTAATAATACAGTGGCATTTATATAAATGGGCTTACATTCTTGTAAAACTTTCGCGTATTATGAACATATTCTGATTTATTTTGAAATATTCATTGAGTATTTTGAAGATTTCTTAGACAGGAAAAATGTTTATATAAACGTTGCTAAGAGTGAAAGCCTGCTCACCTGACCAATACGAGCATGAAAGTTACATAGCAATGGCCGAAGTTAAGAATAATTTCATTCAAAGTAAGGGAAAAGTATAGAAAGCTTTCATGCAATAAAAATACAAAAAAGCGAAAAAAAAAACTTTCCGTTCATTGACTGTTTTTACTGTACATGAGAGTCTCTGACCTCCCAAAATTTGGATTTTTGTTGGCAAGCAAGCTAATAAAGACTTTTTTAATGAGAAATTTGAATTGTTCGTTCTTAGATCTGTGAATGACATTTTTCTTCAGGCTACATGTTTGCAGTATATATTTTGAGACGAGGCTTGTTCAAATGAATTCCATTAAAATATTATAAGCCAGTACTTTTTATAATACGCTATGTTGACTTCAACGAGGCTATTTGTGTAAAGGATGCTATTCACAAAAATTATTACTTTTTTTTTTTTAGTTTAACGAAATTTCATTGGCACTATTTCAACCTATCAATTTTATTAAATCGACGAAGTTTTCTTTTATTCAACAAATTGTACGTGGATCCAAGAAAAGTTTGGCTAATTCAGTAAAATATTTTATTGATTCAACTAAATTATTCAGTTCAAATGTCACCGACGAAGTTGTGATGAATTCTACAAAATTTTATCGAATTAAAAATTATTATTATTTTAATGCATATTTTGTTGTTCCATAAATAAATAACAATAACACTGTCGCGAACTGAGTCGCAAGATTTGAAAACAATTTTCCACTGAGGACAAACTTTGAGCGTAAATCAAATTCAAGAGACCAGAAAGAATTCTATACCAGGCTTGGGCTCGAGTATTGAATGGTCCGTCCTTTCATAGGGAATAACTCTGCCGGCTGACCCTGCAATAAAATTGCCAGTAATTCGGGCCTTAGTAGGAGCAAAGGCTTGTGGTCAGTGCCTGCTCATTGCAGAAAAAAAGAGAATTCTGTTTTAAAAAAGTTAAAGTTTATTTTTAAAAAACTTTATTTTGCGATAATAAATTGTACATTTTTATTTTATTACTAGGCCAGATTTTACACTACTTATTTGGACAAAAAAGAGCACACAAAAAATAAATTAATAAATAAATAAACGAGTTTATCAAATAATTAAAAAACATCTTTTAGTTAAACAAGTTCTATAAATTTAGAAATTTTCTTTACAAATTTCAAAATAATAATACTATATGGCAACACAACCTAAACTTTTCTGACGGCAAACAATTTCTTACAACACTTTCTCAGAAAGTTGAAGAGTACAGGAAATTTATCAAATTCTTATTTATCGGCAACTTCAAAGCACCCGAAATATTCATCTGCTCAACTAAGTTAAAACTGGCCACTTATTAATTACACGCGAGAGCTACGTTCGGTCTCATGTTGCTCCTCAAAATCGCTAATCCTCAGGAAATACTCAGGCAGTTTTAGCGAACGCGGTAACAACACATTGCCATCTGAAGGTGCTAAATGTTTTCATAAAAGAATGATGAAGTTAAGGAAAGCTGACAGTTAATTTATGAAGTTAATTTAAGTCTTTTGGGGGAAAACTTGAGGAAAGTACCTTTTGGAGTAAATGAAATTTCTCAGTTTGCACTAATTTTGAGTGATATCAGGACTGTATGTATGCCATACATATTATGTTACATACATATTATGTATGTACATATTATGTTAAATAGAGTTCCTATCCCACTTGATCTCAAAAGAAAGAAAAACAAGAAGAAAATAGAGATCTATAAAATTCTTGCTGTAGTGTACAAAATACTTATGAATAGCTAAAAAGTTACAGGATATGTTTGAATATCCCCCTTCAAGGAAGACATACGAAAAAAACTGTCGAAAAAGGGAGAAGCGGCCATTTTTAACGAAAGAAAAAAAAATCTAAAATACTTGCTTAAAGATGTAACAAATATGAATCCTTTGTTTAGACTCAGCATGTTTGAAAATTTATTTGTTTTAATATTTTTGTAAGTAAATAGGTTAATTTCTGCCCCCACCCCTGGACTTAAAAAATTAATGTATGCAAATTAATATTAAAAAAATATTTATTTTTTTGATTTCATGTTTGTCTGCAAATCCAAAAAGAAATTCAGATTGCTCAAATGCTAGCACATACATTTTTTTATAAAGTTGAAAGTGACCGAAAATCGAAGAGTGTCGAGACTTTTACGATTTTAAAAATTAGCTAAGATTTTGTTTTCGTTATTTTTCCGGTTGTGTGTGCAAATTTTCATACCAGTCGAACAAAATATGTCAAAGGCGTTTTGAAATAAAATAACCAAAAACAATATCAATAAGATGAATGCAACATGCGTTTTTAATCATATTTTCGCACTTTAATAAAATTGTATTTAAACAGTATTGGTAGGCTATTCCGAGTTAATCTGAATTTTAATGTTTGCGAAAATACCCCCGCTTGAGATGTCAATTTTTTAATGTCAAAGCCTATTAGTATTGCACTATTGAATGAAAATTAAATGCATCACGTAAAAATAAATTTATTTCTTAGTTTATAAAAAAGTATTTAGGTAAATAAATCTAAATGAAAATATTTGCTCTTAAAATTTTAATCATTTTCATTTGAAATTTTTGAATCAAAAAGTTTTTAAATGTGGTTTTCTGATATCGAAGAGGGTATGTGTGAAAACAGTAGTAATGTTATACTATTATCGCTAATAATTAGCGATAGATAGCATATTGAGTTAAATTTTAAAGGTCACTAATAATAACTAATAAGAAAACAAAAGAATATACTATGAGCACATTTTCATTTTAATGATGTCTCTAGCAATGGCGTACATGGCACCCAACAAAACTGCGCTTTTTCTTTTAGTCAGACCAATATGCTTGTATGGTCTTTATAAAAAAAAATCAAAAAATCATGATGGCCATTTATACTATTTTATTTCGTGAGGGTTCATAGAGCAAATGAAACAAAAAATATAAATCGTGCCAAACGCATCGATTTTAAAACATTTTCCAACACACTAGCGCGTGCACACATACACACACACACAGGGCCGTAGCCAGGGGGGGGTGGGTGGATATCGGGATCTATCCCCCCCGAAATTTTTGGATTAGTGATGAAATTCCGTCTATTTATACTCATAGAAGTTCATAGCCCCCCCCCCCCCGACAAATTTTCCAGCCGCATATCCCTCCCCGAAAAATTTTCCTGGCTACGCGCCTGCACCCACATCCCCAAAGCAGATAGCCTTTACGTAGCTTTCCGGTAGCACAACAAAACGTACTAAATCGGTTAATTAATGCGCGAGAATTTTCAAGATTCACACTGAAATCATCATACCTTGTTATTATTACATTGACCATTTCTTGATTTCCCGTCACATAATTTAAATATCGTCCAGTTTGGTTCATTTTCGAAAGATGTTATTCTCACCGTATTTGTCGATTTATCGCAAAAGTCGCCAATTTTGTCACTTTTTGGCGCAACTTTTGAGGGATTTATTATATAGTTTTACACAGTAAGATAGTATTGTGCTTTAAATAGATGCCTGTCTCTAAACTGCCATTGAAAGTAATGTATTGGAATTATTTTGAGCGCTCCTGTAGAACTATAAATAGTACAGACACTATTTTCGGTGGAGAGCTTTATCTTGTAATCCTTAGTAACATGTATCCATTTTGTTTCATTTCAAATATTTCTAAAATACATTTTAATGAATGACTGTCGATAGAGCGTAATGTGTTGGAAATGTTTTGAGCTGTCCTGTAGAAGAACTATAAATGCTATGAACCATTTTTAACAGGGTACATTTTACAGTACATAGAAAGAACATATATAAGTTTCATAGTAATCGATGCATATTTACGGGAGTTGGAGCACGGACGGACTGACGGATGGCATACCCTAGATACGGCACCCTAGCTTGTCTCTAGACTGTGAAGTTATCCTAATAGGTTTTGAAATAATATAATAGCACGTCCTAAACCAAGTCAATTTCTTATAACAGTTTCCGAGCAGAGCTAAAAATCAACGAAAATTTAGAGAATTACTGTGTTGTCGGCAGCTTCAAAGCATCTGGAACGTTCATCAGTGCAACAAAGTTAAACTTCCACCTATTAATTAGGTTGCGCGGAGGGCGTTCATTCAGTCGCATGTTTCTTTTCAAAATCACTTAAGTCCCAGGAAATGCCGGGCAGTTTTATCGAACGCTGTTCGTAAACACCAATGCCTTAAGTACGTGCAAAGTGTTCTCCGCAAAAGAATTATGAACTCAAGGAAAGTAGACAGTTAATTTAGGAAGTTAATTTTAGTCTTTTAAATAGGGTGAGTGCTAGGAAAGTAGCGTTTAACGTAGTTTTAGTCAGTATGAGCATTCGATGCATAATATAATTTTCACTAAAATTCACCGACTGCGTTATTATGTAACGTTTTCACTGTTCTTTGTTTTTGTGTGTGTGTTAATCCTCTAATCAGCGGTTTCCACCGTGAAGACACAAAACTCTGACGTTTTGACTGTTGTCAGTCACGGAATATATATTTGATTTCTATAAAAATACTTGAGGGTGACATAGTTACACGAGAGTCCTTTACTTTTTAGCACATCGTTTCCTGAAAAAATTGTCGATTATTTGTAAAATTGTCAGAATTATTTTTAACAGTACTACAGTACTGGCATCTTCTGAAAACTAGGAGAATACGATGGAAATGTATTGATAAAGAAGAACAAAGGGGATAGACTTCTCGATGTCGAAAAAAGGGCAGCCGTTGCCATCGCTCTATTTAACTACAAGCAAGATGCTCAATCGAATAGTTCATCGCGGGCCGCAGATCTAGAGACCATTTTTTGACATAGCTGGCTGTGCGCGCCCAAAGCCACAGCCAGCTGTGTCAAAAAATTATGTAAATTATTATGTATTATCATTATTATGTTTATAAATGCAATTAATAAACATTTTAATGAAAACAAATCTGTCAACATTGATCAGACATTGCCAACTAATGTCTGAAATTAAAAGGAAATAACATTTAAAAACAATTTACTGTTATACTGTTTGTTAAAAAAGAACCTTACTTATTTACTTATTTCACCTTACCATACCCTATTCATTTTATCTGTTAGTGGGTGAAATGAAATCTACTAAGTTTTAGACTAAAAGGAACAACACTGAAGGACACAGCTAATAAAGAACTTTATAAATAATAAATGTACAAAAAAATTGCACTGCACAAACTCTTCGACTGGTACAAAGGTATCGCCCAAAATGTTCGTACTTCGCTCTCATAAATGTTCTCATATACAGGGTGATTCTTAATTCATCATCAGTATTTAGTAGGAAGGTAGGGAATAGGGAAAGAAGACAATTTCACATAGGAAAGCAGGCCCCAAACGAACGCATCATGAATTAGGGGGCGCTTTATGTCAACAACTCCCATTCACGCGCTGTACAATAGCTTTGTTAAAATAAACTTCACTAGCAGCAGGGGTTCCCTACGTCATATTTTTCTTCAACCCCATGCAAAGAATCTAATCGACTTCTTCAACATTTCGGAAAAATGATGCGAGTGGTTACCTTGCAAGAAAATTTGGAGCACAATGGATTGGTCACAGTGGACCGATTTGTTGGCCACCACAGTTACAGGATTTATCTCCAATCGACTTCTTTGTATGGGGATGATGAAAAACATGACGCACGGAGCCCCTGTTGCTTGTGAAGTTTATTTTAACAGAGCTATCGCACAGCGAGTGAATGGGAGTTGTTGACATAAAGCGCCGCCTACGTCATCATGCGTTCGTTTGCGCCCGTGCTTTCTTATGTGAAATTGTCTTCTTTTCCTATTCCCTACCTCCCTACTAAATGTTGATGATGTATTAAGAATCACCCTGTACATGTGAGTTATTTTTAACGTTCAAATTCTAATTTTTTTGTGTTCGTATTAGTAAAGGATACCGTTCATTTAAGAAAAATAGTTTAATTTTTCTAAATAAATTTTGTACGAATAGTTCGAGTGGTACAAACGGTCCACCAGAAATGATCGTACTTTAGTGTTTTTCATTTATGTGATGTGTGTTATTTAATAAGTTCTTATTAACATTAACGTTCAAGTACCAATTTTTTGTGCAATAAGGAATAATAAGCAAACGATACCGTTGATTTAGGAAAAATAGCTTAACTTTTTCTAAATAAATTTTGACATGTTTTTCTTAGCAATACACTTTTTATCCGTAAAACAGCAATCAGCCATTACAACCGTTTATTATAATTGGAGGGTATTTACAAGGGGCTATAACACTTTCAGACATTTATCATCTATCCATAAAACAGAATATTTAGGGAATGAACCGATTTTTTCAAAAACCACTTTGGTCATGACATCACAAATTTTCAGAATTCAGTCAATAATATTGCAAATTTTTGATATACGCTTCTGTAGTTCAGTTTAATCTAAAATTCGAATTATTTGAGCCAAATAATTAAGTTTTGCATTTCTTTGCACGTAAACCGGTTAACTAAAACTTGAGAAAGGGACTTTTATATTTCCCATAGGATAATAACACAGGGTTTGACGGTTTTGTCAGTAAATATTGGCGATGTTGCTTAGGTGGGTTTAATTTTGGGAACTTATTCTTGGATCCAAATATGGCGATATTTCGCCAGAAAAGTTGTCAAGCTCTGCAGCAGTTTTTAAGAAACAACAAGTTTATGTTTCGTCCTAAGAATTCGGTTGATTACTGAAGCTTTCTATCCGCTGGAACTTCAAGCGTACAAACCCGAAAATTTTGCAGAGTTTTTTAGCAATCATTTGATTAGGCTTTGTAAAACATAATATTGGTAAAGCTGAAAAATATAACGCCTATTGGACTATATATCGTTTGAACAGGAGAAATATAATTGCTTTTACTTAGATTTTGTTCTGTTTATAAGGATACGTTTTCATCGAAGCAAGAAGTGCGTGTTTGGCTAAACAGGCTTTATGGTTTTTTTTTAAATGTCCAATTGAAATATAAATTTTATAAGCGTACGGGGAGGGGGACTAAAAGATTTTTAGAAAGTCCTGTTTGCTCCATGACCCCAATCAGTTATTCTAATAAATAGCATTATTTAAACATTCAAGGTATTAATGCTATTTAGTTCCTAGCGTATTCTTAATTAAATAAAAATTTCTTAAAGAAAAGTTATTTCTTGAGGTATTGTGCATTTACATATGCTGATTATTATTTGTAAACAATTTCCCAAAGTAAAAAAGTGTAATAAAGAAAGTGATCTAACCAGTAAAGTAGCTAATTAAGCTATGTAATGGAGACCGAAAGTTTCTCGCTGACAGTTACAAGATAAAATGATAAATCTGTCAAAATTAGTCCAACAAAACTTGCCGCCAGCACTCTTTCATTATGGAATTAATTAAGTCTTAGTTTCAAAATTCGTATTCATCAATTACTTTCAAAGGCGTTTTCTGTGGTTAAGTTGCAGCTGTCTCAATAAATCTTTGTGGAAGTCCACATAACCCTCACATGCGGAGAATTGGTGGCTTATAAACAAGTAAGCCACGTGGAAATGATAAATATTCCTCAGTGAAGAATGGCAGCTTTCGGCGCAATCTTGCAGTTAATTAGTGCGGAATTCATTAAATCTCTAATAGTCGTTGGGGAATCGACAAATAAAATCTTTCAAAATCTTTTGGAAATTTCCATGTTTGTGCTGTGTGGGCTTGATTCATTTTTTAAAAAAGCATACTAGTAGTGGGTTCCCTTTGGATTTTGAGGTAAAAGACTTGAACCGGTATCTTTTCACTTCACCGAAGTTCGGGGGTCTGTATTTAACATCTTCCGACAAAGTGGAAGACTGCTTAAGATTTCAGCTTGTCTGTCCATCTTTTTGTGTTCTGAATGCCGAGAGAATGCATTTATTATAATTGAATTTTTGTGTTATTGAGAATTACTGCTTCGCGTTTCTATTAAAAAGGATGTGCATAAAATTTTGAGAGTTGATAATGCCGTTGGGACAAGCGTTTCATTAAATGACTTAAAAAGGACATTAACATCATTTGCAAAAAGGATCGATAAGCTAACAAAATCAACCAAGCCGGTGGCTTGGAGGCAAAAGGCTTGCCGTCCTTCACGCCTATCGCCTAAGAAGCCTACAGTCGTATATTAGGGCTGGGATGCAGACTCCATTGACCGTCATTATAAGCCAGTTTATTGACCGATTCTAGTTTTATTCAGTGCCGATCCTAGACCTTCGGCCGCCCACGTGCAAATTAAAATTGGCCGTCCCTTTTCTTACAAACCAACAAAATGTTTAAATAATTTACTATCAAACACTTTTTAAAAAGTGTATGGAAGTGTAAAAAGTATGGAATAGATGAAAATCAAGTTAAAATTCGTATTTTATTTTCAGAAAAATACAATCTACAACTACAATAAATATTTCTGATCTTTCAAAAAATTATAAAATATATTTTTCGAGCTTTCTTACAGGCAAATTCATTTATAACACTTGAAATGTTAGCGCGTCACAAATGTCACTTTAGTTAAAATAATAGCCAAATTCGTAATCCTTTCTTGTGAGATTGTAGATCTTAAGTAATTTTTAATCAAACTTAAAGTTGAAAAGCTTCTTTCACCTGAAGCAACACTGATTGGTATAGTCAAAAACAGTCTGAGTGCTACAGATAAATTGGGAAAATATGATGATCTTGACTTAATATATGATTCAACATTTCTAATGGCTTTAACCGGCAAATATTTGGAAATAGATCTCGAAAATATAATAGTTCACTGTGCAGTTTTATACCGTCTAAGTCCCTTTCTATTTTTCCATCTTTATTTATTTGAAGTTTAATGTCCAAATCCATACAACTTTTTTTTCAAATTGTCACTATCTTCAGAGTTAAACGTTAGTAAGAAACTGAATAGTGAGAAACAGCTTTCCGACAAATCGAAACGTTCACCTACTGAATTGATGGAAATATCCAAAATTTGAAAATAAAAATTAATCTTAAACCTTTTTTCAGAGTCTGTAACATCGTCATCATGTGATTTGTTGTGAAACATACGAGGTTTTTTCTTTCACGAATTTCAGGAAATTCGGGCTCTACATTAATTTCCTGGGCAATAATAGACGATTCATTGATAAATGTGGCAAAACTTTTGTCATTTCTTTTCGAAATTAAATATGTTTTTAAATTTCTTAATGCTTCGACACATTCTGCTAAATCATGTTCGATTGCTGCAACATTTTTGAAACAATATTTATTCTTTCTAGCAAATCGTGCCAAATCATTACTGAACATATAAATTTAAATGAACAAATTGTTTCCGTTAAAAATTTAGCTTTGCCACACGATCTTTTGCTTCATGTGAAAGTTAATTCAGCGCAACGAGGATATTTTTAAGATCTGTTTGCAATGGTCGTAATGCAAGTATTCTACTCTCCCAGCGAGTATAGCTTAGCGGCTTTAAAGGAAAGTTTGTAATTGTATTCTTTAAAATATCCCATCTGTATATCGAAGCTGAAAAATAGTTGTATAATTCTTAAATAACATAAAAAAAATTTGCAATCTCTCCACTTGATTTAGCAGCGTCGTTAATTAGTACTAAGTTCAGACAACGTGCCGCGCATGGTACAAAAAATGCCCTATAGGATTAATATCTAATAGTCTTTTTTTGCAGACCTATATATTTTCCGCGCATTTTCGCGACATTATTGTATCCGCCATTATCTTTATCATTTCGCCCCCCGATTTTCTGTGCACATATATTCCTGCCTATGTCGATTCTACGTCCACCCTCAAATTCAGCTCGCGGCGGAACAGCGCTTGTTCGTTCATTTCGCAGTCTTAATTTGTTCCAGAATGAGAAGTGGCATCAGGCATTTATATATCGATTTCAAAGGGATGTTTGTAACTTGCTCCTTTGTCTAGTAAATAAAAGAATTTCTATTTTCAATACTTAAAATCATTAGGTACTGTTGAATTTGTAAGTACAGAGACTAATTTTAACATTTCTCCAGCAGGGGATAAATAGTATCCCTGGCAGGGATCCATTAATATTTCTTTAGCCAGGGACAATCTCCGGCATAACCCTCCCCCCCCCCTGTCAATTCGCACCCTGTCGAAAATTGCTCTCCATCGTTTCTTTTCTAAAGAAAAGAAGTTTTGCTGTTCTCTATCTATTGTGCTATTGTTTCATAGCCGTGTTTTGAGCTCCCAAAAAGTCTTAACACATTTCATATGTTTTGCACTATTCTCGTGTTTAGAAAAATAGTCAGAGCAATGTTGCCAATCCCTATATCCAACACTAATAAGCTGAATATTTTTTCCTTCGGACCCTCCAAATATTTTGCATGAAGAGCAAAATGCGGTATCTAATGAAACAGAATATAAAAGCCAAGTTCGTCTAACTTTTTCACCATTTTTCAATGACCTGAAAAATACGAATAACTAAATCCTCTACCAGTTTCACTTGTAGGAAATTTAAAATTTTCACTTACAGACATAAATTCCGTCTCAATTAAAAGTTCAATAGTTCTAATGATTTCGCCGCCCCTTAAGTTTGGCCGCCCACATGCGGTGCACCATCTTGCCCCCCCCCCCGCTGGGATCGGCACTGGTTTTATTATTAGACTAAAAACAGGAATCGTCAATAAAACTGGTTTATAATGACGGTCTATAAAGGTGTGCATCCTAGTCTTAATTCCAACTAACTCGCATGGCTGAATTTTCTTTGTTAGAAAAACCTGTCTCTGAGTTGTCCACTTTATTCGACGAGAATATATGAGCGGCTCCTTTAAACCAAACACACAAATACGAAAATAAATGTTCCAAATTCAACAGCAATAACAACAAATCACCAGTTGTTTTTAATTTGTAAAGGGGAGGGCTGTATAACATTCAAGGTTAGAGCTACGAAGTTATCATATTTCCAATGAGACTTTTAAGCAAAAGCATCAAATGTAAAGATTTTCCAACTAACTTGACTGACAAGCCCCCCCTCCCGTCTCCCAATCCTCCTCCCATGGTTATGTCTGCTGAGAATATAGCAGCGTGTAAGGGATGAGGCGGAAGAAAGAATTACTTAAATTACTTTTTCTCAGTTCAGATATTTCTGTAACTGAAGCCCCAATTAAAATGTATTTTATAAATAAAATCACCTCAATGATATTAATTTAAACCAAAAAACATTCATTCCATTTAATGTAAATGTAAAATTATTTACGCATTAATCGCTTGCGGCTTTATTAACAGAAAACTGTAGTTAGCGCTTGTGCCGTATCATATTTTCTTAAATATGTCCCTGAGCATCCTTTATCAAAATCTGGTGTTTAATTGAAGGAAAAATTTAAATAATGCTTGGTCTACAGGGGCAGCTTTATTTTCAAAACTTTTCGCATAATTCCAGAAACTTCGGAAGTTTTATTATAGTAAAAGTGACGATGTTTTTCAGTAAATTAAGTTTATAAAGTGTAGGGAAAGACAATGTAGTCCGGTCCGTTTACTTTAAATATGAGTTAATTGGGCATAAGTTCAAAAGGGATTTTAAAATAAGTTTACGCTTAGTCCATTACTGCACATTTTTTATGTTATTGTAAATATATGTTAAGCTAATTTTTGCTTAGTAGCTGTGAGAGTTAGGAGAGATTTATGCTTTTTAAAACGAATTCCAAAAACGTAGAATTACACTGTTAAAAAATGTAACTTAAAAAAAAATCAGTTAGATTATTTAACCCTTTGAGGCGCAACCCTTTCCCAATGCTGAAAAAAGGGCAGCCGTTGCCACCGCTCGACTTAACTACCAGCAAGATGGCGGACGATCGAAACGTTCATCGCGTGCCACCAGATCTAGAGACCCTTTTTTGACGACAGCTGGCTGTGCGCTGCCCTTTTTTCAGCATTGGGAAATCTATCCAGCTGTTTTCGCATTCTTACATTTTTCAGCAGATATCAGTGCGGTTAAAAATAATCTTGACAAATCGTTTTTTTTACGGGAAATGACGTGCTCTGAAAAGTAGAGGATGCTCGTGGAGCTATGTCACTCGCAACTATTTTTTATAGAAATCAAATCTATTCTTCGTGACTGGCACCAGTCAAAACGTCAGAGTTTGGTGTTCCCTGAGTGAGAACACTGCGCGTTAGAGGGTTAAATGTCCAATGAAAAAGTGTGCGACTTCAAATAGAATTGTAAACTTTTCAACAGAGGGTTTTTTTAATAAAGCTAATGCTGCTCATCATTGCTTTAAACTTACATTAACATGGGAATAGCGTTACATTTGGAAAGGGGACAAATTATTTCTTATGATTTCAAGTGAATAAAATATATGAGCTTTTTAAACTTTCTTTTTTAAACTACACCTTGTTAATAGATATTAATTTGAAATAAACTGAAAGATTTTATACATATTTTAGTACTTTGTTTTAGCAGTAGGACTCAAAACGCCCTATTACACAAGTTAACGCAAAGGCAGGAAGGTAAAATATTCTGATCTGAAAACTACCAAAATGACAAAGTTCTAAAAATATTTCTGTTTTAATTTAAATCTTCCTTATGACGGCTTCCGATTTTTTTAGCAAGGGTAAATCTTATAAATAAAAATGAAATTCTGTTTTTTTGTTTGTTTGTGGATTTGAGTCGTATACAAATCCACAAAAATGGACCTATCGGCCTGAAATTTAGCACAGATATGTAAAATAATATAGAATAAATCGCAGTCCACTTTAAAACTTTGAAAGTCCACCCGTTCCCGGAATTTAAGAGTTTTTTATGCTCTTCACGCAAAAATCTTTCCGTAATTGTAACCCCTGTAGTGAAAAAAGTGTGAAATAAGGATCGTGGTTGCCATGTGTGGCGATTTTGCCGAATAAAATGTCGTTCGTACACAAATCCACAAAAATGAATCTATCGGCCTGAAATTTAGCACAGATATGTAAAATAATATAGAATAAATCGTAGTCCACTTTAAAACTTTGAAAGTCCACTCGTTCCCGGAATTTAAGAGATTTTTTATGCTCTTCACGCAAAAAGCTTTCCGTAATTGTAACCCCTGTAGTGAAAAAAGTGTGATTTACGGATCGTGGTTGCCATGTGTGGCGATTTTGCCGAATAAAATGTTTTAAATTCTCAAAGTAAAAATAAAAGAATAATAATGATTTTTGTTTTGTTAGTTTATATTCGTAAGGTTATTTTTTTTAAATTATAATATCATGTGCATGGGAAATCAGAGCAGGAATGTAATGCTTTACACGCAAAACAATAAGAATTGAAGATTTCCGAGGCTAATGTGTAAATTTTTTTAGTTTGGCGAAAAAATAAAATGGCTGAAATATGGATTTTGAGTAAGTGAGTTCTAGCGGTTTGCACAGTTTTCGGCTTGGCGCAATTTATTGAGAGCTTAAGGAAATAGATTTTTGAAAACAAGTGCAAAGGTTTTATTAGAATACAGCGTTAAATTTTAATGATCCGTGAAGAAATAATGCAGTTATTGAGGGATTTCAAGCGATCTAACTTCAGAATTCTCGCCAATTGATTACATTGATTTAAGTTGGGGGAATTCCGCCAAATTTCAGAAAATTGAAATCTTCTCATTTAGTACATCGGAGTAACTATGAATAAAACACATTATAGTTCATAATTTAAAAAAAAAATCGGCTGTATTAAGGAATTCCAATTTTCAAATAAATGCGTGCTACTCTTTGGCGGTCGAACCATTTCCCATATTGATTGCTGCTAAGTCAATGCTTCGAATGATTCCCTGAAAAAACTCTTGCAAAATGGCGTATGTTGGCACTTTGGCGAGGCTTAGATTTAAAACTGGATTTTATTTGAGACTGGTATATATATAATAACACTGGTTATAGATAAAAATGAATGTTGGTATGTGTTTATGAGGTTGAAAAACTCCAGCCCCGTTGAGCACCGTTGCACGATGATATTTGGTTCACCTAAGTCTTTTATGATGGAGAAGGTTTTTATGCTATCCGTTTACCTTAACTTGCCACTTGGTGCCGCAGCACAACGTTGAATTCTATTCCGTTTAGCCGTTTGCTATGCGAATATCGTCCAACCGATTTCGATGAAATTTGGTACACGCGAATATTAGAACACGGAGAATATTTTTCACTATCCATTTTGCTGTAGCTTGCCGCTAAATGGCGCTGCAAAGCATCAACTTCTATACCGTTCGATCGATCGGCATAAAAATTTTTATACTTACACATTTGAGCACGAAGAATATATTCTAACTGCGTTCCTTTTGATGTTACTCACCACTAGATGACACTGCAATGCATTATTATTTTAACTCACCACTAGATGACGCTGCAGCAGGCCAAATTCTTGACCATTCAAACGGTCGCTATGAAAATCAGTATACATAGCTATTTGAACAATGAGAATATTTTGGCGTTATCCATTTTGCTATAACTCGCCACTTGACGGCGCTGTAGCAAATCATTACTTTAATTAACTACTAGATGGCCCTGCAGTGTATCACTTCTTGACTGTGCAAATGATCGTTATGAAAATTGGTATACATAGATAGTTGAACACGGTCGCTATGAAAATCAGTATACATAGCTATTTGAACAATGAGAATATTTTGGCGTTATCCATTTTGCTATAACTCGCCACTTACGGCGCTGTAGCAAATCATTACTTTATTGAACCACTAGATGGCCCTGCAGTGTATCACTTATTGACTGTGCAAATAATCGCTATGAAAATAGGTATACATAGATATTTGAACACAGGGAAGAGTTTGGCGCTATCCACTTTCCTATAACTTGCCATTAGATGTCGCGTCAACACATGAACTTCAGTATTGTCCAGCCGATAGTCATGAAAATTCGTATACATCGATATCTGAATGCGAAAAATATTTTCGCCGTATCCGTTTTGCTAAAACTCGCCACTAGATTGCGCTACGCCGCATGGCCTTCTGCACCGTACAAACGATTGCCTTGCAATTCGGTATGCATGATTATTGGACACAATATAACGCGATATCCACTTTGCTATATCTGTTTATTACAATGAATAGTAATCACCACAAATCGTAATATCTAAAAGTCCATTCATTCCCGTGCGAAGAACGGGTACTTCAGCTAGTATTTCATATATTTAGCGCTGAATTTGTAAACTTGAAGCAATTAATAATCTGTTAATTTAAAAAAACGCCGAGAAGATATTTTAAGCAAATATTCAGCCTTTTTTTAAACTTTTTAAAAGCCGGTTTTAACATGCATCTTTTAAAGTCTCTTGTAATTTTGACTATTCTTATGAACTGATGAATTTTTAAGAAATAAAATGATAACTTCAGAAATCCCTTATCCATGATTTTTCCAAAAACAATCAAATAAAGGTGCTTTTGTTTACTGTTTTTTGAATAACTTTTTTAACAAAGTTTATATATTTTACATCAGTGTTAGTAAAATAAAAGTATTATCTACTTTGAAGTATAATCATTATTTTAAAAAAATTAATGAAAAAAAGGTAGGTAGCTATCTGCTGCAAACGGCAAATTCAATTTTTCTCCATGTAAGTTACTAATGTTTGGGACCTGTATAATATCGTAAATTAAATTCAGCAAATTAAAGGTAATTCTAATGATATTAACATATTATCATACTAAACACCAACATATTACATATTACATATAAACGTATTATCATATTAAACACCAACATATTACATATTACATATAAACGTATTATCATATTAAACACCAACATATTACATATTACATATTAATATATCCTGCGCTTCTTTATCATGTTAATAAAGAAACGCAATTATATTGAATATTAACCTACAGGGTCGTCAGTATAGATTTCACATGAGAGGGGGGTCCAGCTATTGGGGGCGAGGGGGGTATCTTATTCTTACTATAAAGTTTGATTGACAGTAAATTTTACTATAAATATTTTATAAAAAAATTCAATTAGTACTTCACATTTTTTTTATCTCCTTTACAGCAAATTTTCGTTATTACTCTTAAAAGTATACAGTTTACAATTTTTTAAATTAATATAAAATTTTCAAAATTTATGATAAATGTAAAAATATTTTTACTGTAACTATTCTGAGGCCTGAATACAAAAGGTGGATATGCTGCCAAAATTAGCGCTTATTAGTAGACGGGGGGGAGGGGGGCGCAATTGTCCAGACCTCCTAAACACCGCCCTTATATACGTCCATCTTAACTGATTTAATTATCGAAAAATACAACTTTAGTCAGTTTCCGTTAAAGAGTATCTACTCATAAATATGGGTTAGAATAAAAACTACTCTTCACTTCTTAAATCACTGTACACACAAACACATATTTAAAAGATGCATGCTAAACTGGCTTAAAAAAAATCGGCTGAATACTTGTTTAAAATATTTTCTCCGCGTTTTTTTTTAAATTAACAGATTATTAATTGAATAACTTTCTTCCAGTTTGCCCAGGCGGTAAGTGAAATATGTTCAGTCATCTACAAATAACTGTTATTCGAAACTTAAACTTTTCTGTTATGACTTTTAACAAATGTAAACTGTCTGGATTACTGTAAAGTAACCGGAAGGAACTTCTTGTTTCTTTCCCATAGAGATTTTACAGTCTAGTGAACAACTTTTCATGGTTACTAATTTTCCTTGTAGAGCTTATTCTCAAATAGTCTAAAGTTTATCTTCGAACACAGACAATTGTGATAGAAATGACGCTACATTGCAGTGCGCATAATGTACGAACAGCAAGATAACGAGTTTTACATTTTAACCCTTTAACGCGCAGTGATCCCACTCTGGGAACACCCAACTCTGACGTTTTGACTGTTGCCAGTCATGAAGAATAGATTTGATTTCTATGAAAATAGTTGCGGGTGACATAGCTCCACGAGAATTCTTTACTTTTTAGCACGTCATTTCCCGTAAAAAAATGGTCACGATTCTTTTTAACAGCACAGACATCTGCTGAAAAATGGAAGCATGCGAAAACAGCTGGATAGATTGTCCAATGCTGAAAAAAAAGGGCAGCCGTTGCACAGCCAACTGTCGTCAAAAAAGGGTCTCTAGATCTGTGGCACGCGATGAACGTTTCGATCGTCCGCCATCTTGCTGGTAGTTGAGTCGAGAGATGGCAACGGCTGCCTTTTTTTCAGCATTGGAAAAGGGTTGCGCCTCAAAGGGTTAAATGGTCCCAACGCTGAAAAATTGTAGCCGTTGCCGTCGATTCATTCAACTGCCAATAACATGACAACTATCAACAATTTAAAATCGCATATCTTCCATTACGATACGAATTGCGACAGATTTGCTTCTGTTTTTTAGAACAGGTGTATAAACTGGTAGCTAAGTACTTCGGAAATGCCTAACTGTGGCCGATCATCAGAAAAGAGCAATCTTAGTGATAAGAAAGTAATGCCGGTTTTTTACACTAAAAATTATTATTAAAAAATAAATTTTAAAGAAGTTTTTAATTACAAGCAAGTTGTGCCAGAACAATAATTTTCACACCTGTTACGTTTTAAAGTAAGGTTTTCATGGACAACTGTATTTTTTTTTTCTTTCAAGAAAGATAATAGAAAAAAGTGGAGGATGAGACCACCCACCTTTCTAAGACAGTGGTTCCTAACCTTTTAACATTGTGCACCAAGGATAACTCACGATGACGCCCTCCTTCAAATTCCTCAGCATACATACAGTTTTTTATTCTTCGACAATGAGCATTTTGTCACCTTTTCGGCGAAATAATGTTATCATTGAAGTTTGAATGAACTTTTTGAATGAAAATATGTATGTTTTGGAGCAAAAATAAGAATAAATAAGATGACTTTGTAAGACATGCATTATCACTTGCTCTTTGCCAGTTTTCCTCACCTTTCGCTGCAAACGCTCTGCGCCTCCCAAGGTGGGGGGTCCTGCCTCACCGGTTGAGAATCTGTGCGTTAGGAAGCCGAATTTCGAAATGTCCTGAAATTGAATTTTAGTATTCGTGGGTTTTACATTTTACAACAAGAATATTATACATAATATTTTTTAACGAGGGGGATCTAAGAAAAGATGATTTCGACCTGTAACACCTCATAGGTTACGAATTTCCTCTCGCATAGGACACATACTTTGCAAACTTCACATGCAGGCCTCATTTCTTATAATTAGCTTCTAGTATAGTTTCGATTAGGAAAAATACTAGTATACGTAAAAACGACATAGATTTCCGGTCCCTGTAATGCTATAATTCATTTAACTCCGCACCCTAGCATCTTTTTTCAAGTACACGTAAGTGTATAGCAACACGTTTAGTGTAATTTTGTGTTTACATATTCCACATGAAATAAACTGGGAATATTGTTGTTATTTGCTATTTATTTATTATCAAGCTAGAAAAAAAGAGAAGAAAGAAAAAAATCTTACAAATTATTAGTAAATTTTTAAAATCAGTTTCAAACTAGTTAGTGCTTACTGTCAAATCAAAAGTGACTGGTCTAACATAACCAGATGTCTCATCGGAGAGGGGAGAACCTCATCGGAAAATGAAAATGTCAACTCAGATATGAATAAAATGATTGCTGTTGTGTCTGATGCCCCCTGACAACCACAAACGGCGGTGCCAGATCCCCCCGAAGGGAGGCGATGCGCCTTCCATATTTAGGGCTCCAGTGAGAGGAGGTACGATTTAGCCCGTGGTCGACTAATTTTTAACCAATTCCAGAGGAGTGACCAGTCCCCTGATATCGGCAGCCCCAGAGGTATCGTTTAACAAGGTGTAGGACATTGAAGTCACGACAGATTTTACCTGCAGCAGCTCCCATTAGCGTCCTCGGTCCCACAGTAATCGAGACGAGAGGAAGTTGACCGCCCCAAGTACTGGCCAAGCCGGATGCTGCTTCACTTGCCGTGTTCTAATGGGAACGTAATTTAGCGCCCATACCACTGCGGGACGAATAAAACGAAGATATACGCACTGTAAGCCTGGTAGGCGTCTAACGATAAAATGAGGATGGCACTCATCATTTGTCCCGAATGCCACGGATTTATTACCCTTTTAAGAACACAACTTTCAGGACAAGTTACTCTCCACTGATGACTTGCCAAATGTATTTTAAAAAACCATGTGTCTCATGCTGCAAATGCCTGTGTATGTGCATGGGAAAGGGGTGGGGGGCGGGAAGTAGCTTTATAAGAAGTATCGCGAAACAGACATTTCTCACTTTCCTTCTCCAATACAAGACTTTAAAAAAAATGGTGCATATTTAGACATGCATGTACTAAAAACATTTCTTTATCTTTCGTTCTTTCCTTTTTCTTTGAGAAGATAGGGAAACAACACACCACACTTTCCAAAAGAAACGATAGCGATTTCAGATAAAGGCAGTAAAATATTCTATCCCTCCCTTCCCCCACCTCCCATTGCAATGCACATGAACACAAACTTATCTTAAGCGGAACTTTCATCTATAAATGCAAGTTAGCACGAAACCATTAAACAAGCAGATGGAAATTTTCTCCGGGAGAGCATTACTATACATTCTCCAAAACTCATCAACTTGTTTTTCGACTCGATTCTCCCTAAAAATGCTAATAATGTGCATCGATAGGGCTCAATAGAAACGGAGAGTCCTCAATAGAACTTCCATCGATTTCGTTATCCAAAAATATCCTGTTTCAGTACCTTTTTGAGACGGACTTTCATAACAACAATATAAAAAAAGCTTATTTTCGCCAGACGAAATCTCGGAGACATCTTAAAATCTGGCGATGCATCTCTAGTTGCATTCAGTTTTTTTTTCTTTCTTCTGGGAAAAAAGTATATTTTACAGCTTGGAATTCATTTCCAAATAACGATAAAGTTCGTCTGGGAGTGCGTCTCGCGATACCACAAAATAATTGTCGTATATAGAAAAAAGATAAAGAATTCTTTTTTAATAAAATAAAGTATATATATATTTCAGTTCTTTGAATAATCTTTTAAATGAATGAATTTAATTCTAAGAATCCATAAAGTTAATTTCACAGACACTATGGCTTGCGAAAGTTTTTAAAAATCCCTCTTTTATTCAAATGGTACATTGCTTTATGCGAAAGATGTTAAAAAATGAAATATATGTATTTTTTTCATATGTGCATTTACCAATCCATTTACCAATCGAACGTATGCGTAATAACTTGGAATATATAGAAAACTAAATGATGCATTAAAGAAACAAAAACTTTTAAAAATATTTATTAATCAGAGTGATTTACAGCCGCATGTATAAATTATAGTTACAGAAAGACTTCGATATAACAAGCAACTTGCTGTATACAGTGGAGGAAAAAAAAACGGAAGAAAGAGGGGGGGGGGAAAGACAGTAAATATAGCAAAAATAATGTTGACAGTTAATTGTTCGGCAACGGTCATATTGCTTGTTTTCATGGGGGTGTGTATAATAATCATGTGATTAGTTCGGGATGCTGATAGGTTTTTCCGGCGTACCCAAAGATGCTGCTGTTGAAGGAAAACCTGATAAATTATCCCCTGGTTGTTCGTGTTCGTCCAAATATTATGTTCTTTCCTCTTCGCCTGCGTTTGTATTTCTGTAATTGTTGGTGACTGTCTTTGCAATAAAAGTGCACTTATATCCAAGGAACAACAAATATGAAAGGCCTATTATCCATAGCAGCCATACATCTCGATAAAACTCTTCGCAATCAAACAAAAGTTGGGAAACTTTTTGCATGGAAAATTTCATAATAATGCTCTATGTAGCAAGTAGTCTCCAAGAGCCTTTGAAAATTCGGCTGTTAGGTAAAAGGCCAGATGAGCAGGATTTGATTGACAAAAACTTAACCAATTTTTTTGAGAAACTCCACAAATTACTATTTTGATGAAAACGAGTTTGCTTCATAATTTGTGGGTAGACGCATGGTTAGATGAAGAACCCTTCAATTCAGGCGTTTGTACTTCTACACAGAACAGCCTGAAGTTATTATTTTGCCGAGAAACTCTGAGCTTTTAAAGACAAGCCGACTTTATGGGGTTTCTCAAAGAAGCGGTTCAATTGCTTTATTTATAAAATAGGTAAATATATGGAATACATATCATTTAACGTCCTTTTAGCATTTTTTGTTGCTTGAAAGCATTGCAGTATCTAGCTAAAGAAGGCTGCAGGTTGCACAGTTCTGACCAATACCAATGCTTTTAGCATAAATAACAGTACAAAAACATAACCCCGAGTACTTCTTGAGCCTGTCGTGTTGTTAACTTTAATTTGGTTTGGATACTGTTTCTTAAGTTCTCTCTCTCTTTTTGTTTGTTTGTTTGTTTAGCTTACAAATGTTGCAACTGCAAACATCACACAAAACTTATTCCCTGATATTAGAAAACTTTCACGACACATTTAGCTGAAATGACACCTGAAAAAATCCGATTTACAAGAACAGTACTTTCATATAAATGCATGTTGGCACAAATCTCATTAAACAAACAGATGGAAATTTTCTGCAGGAGAGCATTACCATGCCTTCCCTAAAACTCATCAACTTGTTTTCGACTCTGATTCCCCCCCCTCCCCCCTAAAAGTCCTTCTAATAATGCGTAGCGAGGCTCAATAAAAACTGAGCGTCCTTAACAGAACTTTGACTTTTATCGATATCGTTATCAAAAATATCCCGTTTCAGTATCTTTTGAAATGGCCTTTTCCAGCTCTCTCGTAAAAATAACAGGAAAAACTTAAGAGTTTGTTTTCGCGAAATAAAATCTCAAAATGCATCTCCTGTTGCATTCATTTAGTTTTTATTTTCTTCTGAAAAAAATATTTTATAGCTTGGAGTTTATTTTCTAATGGTGATAAAATTTGACTAGGTATTTCTGATATTCTCTCTCAGGAGGAATTCCGATACAGAGACACTCACACACATTACGAATGAAGTTAATAGTTTTCTTTTGCATAATTTTGATTAGTGTTCTGTAAAAATCTTTCATTTTTAGATTTATATTTTAAAAACTTATAATTGACTAAACCATTTGTTACATTTGTTGAGTTTATTTGTTGATATACAGAATGATTTGTAGGTTTTGATAACATTATTATATAAATATGTTTTTGTTATATTATCTAGTTGAATTTGATATGGCCTAGTATAAATTCGATTCTGTCTTCAAATGTCATCTTATTTTATCGTATATAAAAAATATAACTTATTGACAGTTCTCCGGTTCTTCCTGTAACTGTTTTTTTTTTTTTCGTAGAAAGACAGATGTCCTATTTTCTGTCGTACGAACCGGCATTTTCGATCTACTCGGGATACAATTTTGAATACATAAAAATCTTATTTAGTAGATCGAGAATGCTGTACGTTTGTTTTTTTACAACGTTTGCTTTAATAGAACTTTTTGACTTTTTGTCATTGGGATTTGATACAGTATCACTGTGCAGCAGTCCATTTCACATGGTAGCTAAGAAACTTTCTAACACTTACACGTATTATAAATTATACTTTCTAACATTTATTTCTACTATCACGACAATTTCCAGTCCCATGGGGTAAAGAGACACTGTTCGCTCTAGTTCTACGAGTTTTAATGACGTGAGCGGTCCACTAACGAACGTTTAAGGTGCTAAACCACAAACTGATAAGCCAATAAAAAAAGGAAATGCTGTGACTATTTTTCTGCAGTTCAGCAAACTTGCTTTGCACTGCAAAACATTGCAGTCGCTCGAAGTCGGTATAAATCTCAACTTTATTCTCCTCAAAGTTACTTGAGTATATCCTGATTTAGATGGCACACTTCACACATTCATTCATAGCGCTAAATTTACATCTGTAAAGATTCGAATCCGTTAATAGTTAACAAGTTAGAACGAGTTTAAGATTGATTATTTCCAGGTTCATTTTATATTTCTCATTCAGAATCAGTTTAAAAAAATCTTTGTTATTTACTCATTATATGTTATCTAGTCGTTATATGTTATTTAGTCGCTATATCTTATTTAGTCATTATAATATTCTCAGGTGAATTTTTACAATATCCGAACACAGATTTATTTATTTGTTTATAAAAAAGGAAATACTTTTCTAGCTAGTCAGCAATTCTTTGACTACCTTAGAATCTCCTTCTAATAAGTGTGTTTCAGATCTCAATAAAGGCGGAGTAGTCTGCTTCGAATTTCTCTTTTTTCTCTTTCTATTTACTTCGTTATAAAAAGTATTCTACTTTAACATCCATTAAAAAATGTTTTTGAGTCTTCTTTTGAAGATCGCAATACATTTGCTATTATACAAATAAACAAGAAGAGGGAAGACGAAAATTTAAATTAGGTTTTTTGTATGATTGTCAGTGCTCTGAAATAATTATCATGTGTGTTTATTTTACTTCTCTCAATGGATGCATTTTAGTTGATATAAAATGTATTGGTATTTTTTAAAAGTTTACAACCAAACTGGTATATACTCATACAATAGTGTTACTTTAACATTTCTTTTAGAAAATGCAAACAACTCATGAACTATCTGAAGGGAAAAAACTGACATAAAGCCCCAAAACAATTGAGTATCACTATTCAGAAACTTTACTATCTAGTACACTTACAAACAGTAAACATGTAGAAGTGTGCATTTGTTTTCAGGTTTTTCAGAAATAAATTCTTAAAAATACACAACTTTAATAAATGGATTGATTGCATGCCAGAAAACTATGCAATATGATTCTGTGTTTAAAAATGTTGTCCTAAAAGTTTTATAAATAGTACTGTGAATGTTCCATTGGTGTGCAGCAACAAACTGTGGAGAATTATTTGTATGCAACATTGTCAGAGGGTTAAAGTTATAAATCTTATATAAAAATTATTATAAAAAGAATATCACATTAAAAAATCAAAATATACTTACAAAGTGGCTTTCAGTATTCTTAATTTTTAATAAGTTACTTTCTTCAAATCTTTCCAGTGTAATTCCAAAGTTGATTACTACTGTATACATAATATAAAATCGAAAAGTGCAATGTTAGTGCCACTTTAAAATAGATAGATAAAAAGGCATAAAAAAGTAAACCTAAAGTTTTACAATAACTGGGAGCGTAAAGTTAATATCTTTATCTACGTCACTAATCTCAGTATCGCTTTTCAATTTTTCTATTCGTTGATAGTATTTAATACTCGCGAGTGTTTGCAAAGAACTTTACCATCTGTTATCGACAGTTTGAAACCACACTCTTAGGGAGCCAATAATTGTCTCATATACATTTTTAATCTATCCTATTTTATTCAGAGAGTCCACGTGGATACTCTTTATTTATTAAAGTTGGGAAATTGTTGACTCTTTCGTCAAAATTTAAATAAAATGCTTCATCCAAACACTGGAAAAATAAATTTTCACTCGTGTTAAAGAGATTTTTATCATCCTCGTAAATAGCGGAAAATTTTATCACTTTTACTGAAAAGTAATTACTGGAAAAATCGAAACAGCTTTTAGTTTTGTTTTGCGAAAGTGCAAAATGTTTGAACAGATCTCGGCTTTCTGGCTCGGAGAAATGAAAAATTTTTGTTTGATAAAGTAACTTTATACCGAAAGTATGTGAACAGTATTTTAAACATCAAAATTGGGTTTTGATCCATAAATGTCGGTTTTAATGTGCAATTAAAAAATAATGAAATACATGTTCGTAATACTTAACAGACCTGAATTTAATCATTTCAACATTGATTGCGTTTAATTTTTCTTTTTAATTAAATAATGGGAGATTCAAAACTTTACATTTATAAAAATTCCATTTTTTTATAAAACTATTTGTTTGAACAAAGATAATTTTGTAGATTGTATTAAGATGGTGATGAAATAAAAGTGACACTTTCTGATCCAGTTAACATACAAACAAAAGAACTACAACGCTTTATTTCGGAACATATTTTCCAAAATCGTGAGTAGTAAATTTTGCTTTAGGAAACATCTGTACATTAAAATGTAACTCAAATTTTAAAAGTTTAAAAGGAACTTACATTTTTAATTGATAAATTGATTTCAACATTAAAATGATGTTGTACCATGATGATGACAACATCAAACAAATTTTGGTATTATCGACTTTAAAAAACACTAATCGAGAAAATTTGAATTAATAAACAGTTCGAATTGTACAAGGTACCCAAAAAGTTCGGTGGATAGAGTCATAAAAAAAAGGAAACAAGATTAACACAAAGACTCATCACCATTAGCTGCTACATACTTTTGGTATCAGTTGTAGCTAAACTGCTGGGAACTATCAGCCAACATTTCTTTTAGAACCGCTCAAAGCACCGATGCCACACGTTGTTTGATCTCATTGCTGCCACACGTTGTCGGTAAAGTTGTAGCCTTCCAAGGCTTCTTTGCGGAGGTGGGACATGTAAAAGTCAGCGGGTGCCAGACCTGGAGAAGATAGAGGATGTTCAAGAGCTGGCTAAGATGCTCATCCTTGATAACCTCATTTTCTTTTCTGGAGTGTTTTAAACACACTTTTACTCACTGTTTCACACCGTGCACTTTCATGTGTCTCTGTCGCCATTTTGCGTAATTTGAAGCAAAACTTTATGTTCAGCTTTGCCTCCTTTTGCAATGACATGCCTTCTCACACTGACTGTTTTAAATTGGTCATAGCACTCACTTCTATTTGACTATCGTCATTTAGACACTATGGGTACCTTGCCTCTCATTGCATGAGAGTAACATGGCTAAGGTTCTTGAAATAGGGGGCATTTTAAGGACCTTTTGGGACATGGATTTAAATTTCGGACTAATCTTGTAGTTATTAAAAGATATTCATTACAGTGTGAAGCAGAATGACTTTCCCCTGCGCCAGAAGAGGGCGCTTTTGAACTCTAATCCTTTTTTTTGCCTTTCAGATGCAGCGAAGGCTTCGATGTAAACTGACGTGAAAAAGGGTTTCCCTCTCTGATAACAAAATCTAAATGTCTTTTGTAAATGTTGTGTAGTGTAAGATGTGTTTATTTAATCCAGAAATAAATTGTATTCGTCCTTTAGACACTCACTTGATTCACTGAGATAGTAGCAGGAAACAGGAAATCAAAAGAAAAGCTACCAGGGCAGGTAGGCTAGATCTTTTTTTTGAACTGTATTCCTTTATCTATATCACAATTAAAACATCGAAAGAAATACAGTATAACAATTGTTTCATTTGGTGCCTTAACCCTCGATTTTTCCTGCTGATTGTTTGTAATTGTTAAGTGAAAAAAAAATGACGTCAGAAGCGACGAATAAATTGAAAACACAAAGAGGTGGCTTGAGAACAAGCTTCACGAAACTGACTCCTAAAATCGACGAAGCCTTGGCAAAATTAGATGAGGAATATTTAGAAATTGCTCTCGCTCAGTTGTCAGAAAAGGAAAAACAAATAATTGAGCTCGATAAGTTAATCATAGATGAAATCGAAGACTGTAAACAAATCCCAGCCGAAGTTGAAGCAGCTCAAGAATATAGAGATAAAATCATCATGTATAAAATTAAAATTGAAAAAGTTCTAAAAAAATGCACGAATCAAGAAACAAAAAATGCTAGCGCCGATATTTCAAATACAATTACTAACGACCCATCTCTAAATTCAAATGTTCCAATTAAGATTAAATTACCCAAAATTAACATCGAAAAGTTTGACGGCAATCCTGAGAATTTCCAAGAATTTTGGTCTCAGTTCAAAAACGCGATACACGATAATAAAAATCTCAATAAAATAGACAAATTTACATACTTAAAAAGCTTATTAAAATCAAAAGCTCAAATCGCGATACAGGGATTATCGTTGTCAGACAAAAATTATGATATTGCTGTTAAAATTCTTGAAGACCGATATGGCAAAAAGGAAATTTTGATTAGGTCTCACATAAATAATTTATTAAATTTGTCACCTATTCGTAATGCATCAAATATAAAAGACCTGCGCGAATTGTACGATACATGTGAAATTCAAATACGTAGTTTAGAATCGCTTGGTATTGAGCTAGACAGTTATGGTAATTTACTTTTTCCTATCATAACTAAATTAATTCCTGATAGCTTAATTTTGAACTACAACCGCGAATATAAAAACGAAACAGACTCTTGGAATGTAACGCAATTGTTAGAATATTTGAAAACCGAAATCGAAATTAGAGAACGTACATTTTCGTTTCAGAAGAAGGAGTCTGATTACTTTCAGCACAATTCTAAAAATAGAAATGAAAGGGATTTAACTAGATTGGGACAAAATAATTTTTCGAAACCAAAATACGCCAAGAATCCGAGTGCTGCTGCTTTTAATGTAGTTAGTAATGAAAATAAGTGTATATTCTGTAGCGATGACTGTCATGAAAGTAATGAATGTAAATTAAGTATTTCTGGTAAAAAACAAAGTCTATTACGTCAAGGAAGGTGCTTTAATTGTTTACAAAAATTTCACGTTGTAAATCGATGTTTTAAGAAACCCGCATGTAATTTCTGTTTCCAAAAACATAATCAAAATATTTGCGAAAAACGTTTGGAACCAAAAGCAGAAGTTCCCCAGAGTGAAACGATCGTGTCCTCCGTTACGGGAGATAGAAATTCGAACACAGATATTTTACTTCAAACTGCAAATGAAAGAAATTTTACACGAAGGTGGATTTAATATGCGTAAATGGAAAACCAATTCGGAATGTCTTCAAATAAAGCTGGATCAGGCTGAAAACTGTAACGAATCTTTAAGGGAAACTTCGAAAGTTTTAGGTTACCTCTGGAATTCAGACGATGATACGTTAAAATTAGCATGTGAATTTCTTAAATTTAATCAAAAATTTAATCCGTTAACTAAACGATTACTTTTGAAAATTGCCTCAAAATTATGTGACCCCATTGGCTTTATTACTCCCTTTACGCTGAGACCAAAAATTCTTCTTCAGGATATTTGGGATCAAAAATTTAAATGGGATGATCCTCTACCATTTGATATAATGAAAGAATGGAACAAATGGTGTGATGAATTAGAAGATTTAAAGGAATTTGAAATACCCAGATTTTACCTAAAGTACGCTAACGAAAATGAAGATTTTGAATTTCATTGTTTCGTCGACTCGAGCAAGCGAGCCAACGGTGCAGTCCTGTATATTCGGTATACAGATTATAACGGACAGTTTCGGACATCGTTAATTTGCTCCAAATCCAGAGTTGCACCACTTCAAAAGTTAACTCTTCCAAGACTTGAATTGCTATCAGCTGTAGTTGGAAGTCGACTATGTGATTACGTAAGAAACAGCCTTTCAAATATAGCAAATGCACGAATTAGATTTTGGACAGATTCGATGATTGTGCTTTATTGGATTCGTGGAAAATCTAAGAAACTGAAAACGTTTGTCCAAAATCGTGTGAGTGAGATTCGTTCAAGGACTGATGCTTCATTTTGGTCGCACTGCCCTGGAGATCAAAATCCAGCTGATGTGCTGACTCGAGGCGAATCTTTACGAAATCTGCTTGATAAAGAGCTGTGGTGGAAAGGACCAAAGTGGTTGAGAGAAAGTGAAGATTATTGGCCAAAAGAAAGCCAAGAAATTGCGGACATTGAAAATTATGACGAAGTGAATGAGTCAACCGTTTTCACTATAAATGTCCAGACCGAAAAAATTGTTGACATTGAAAAATTTGGGCACTTAACGAAACTCTTACGCACCACTGCCTGGGTAAAAAGATTTATCTTTAACCTTAAGAATAAAGAAAACAGAAGATCTGGAACTCTTAGTAGCGAAGAGTTACAGTCAGCAGAAGAATACTGGATAAGAAAAACTCAAGAAGAAAACTTCGGGGAAGAATTGGAAGCACTAAGGTGCGGGCGTGAAATATCTCCAAATTCCAATTTGAAAAATTTTTCCGTTGGGTTAGATGAAAACAATATTATTCGCCTTCGAAGCCGACTTCAGTATGCTGACGTTACTCATAACGAAGTGTACCCGATGTTGTTACCCGACAGAAGTCACTTTACCAATCTCGTGATTCGCCGCAGCCATTTGCGGTTAGGGCATGCAGGAATTGCGGACACCTTAACAGACGTTAGAGAAAATTTTTGGATCCTAAAAGGACGACAGCGAATCAAGAGCATTGTGTTCAACTGGAATCTTTGCAAAAAATTTCGAGTTAAGCCTTTTACCCAAGACGAAGCTCCTCTTCCCCCAGATCGTATTAAGCAGACTCATCCATTTGAAGTAACGGGTATCGATTATGCTGGTCCCCTTTACGTAAAAAGTACAGACGGAACAAAAAAAGCCTACATTCTGCTTTTTACGTGTGCCGTCACCAGAGCTGTCCATCTTGAGCTCACCGAAGATCTGACAACCAAAACATTATTACTCGCGTTTAGAAAATTTGTATCCAGAAGAGGACTATGCAGAAAAGTATACTCGGACAACGCGAGTACATTCAAAAAAGCTAAAACCGAAATAAATTTGCTGTGGAAACTTTTGAAGGAAGAAGAAATCCAGAACTACTTTGCAAATAAAAACGTCGAGTGGAATTTTATCGTAGAGAGAGCAGCATGGTGGGGAGGATTTTGGGAAAGACTTATAAGATCCACAAAAAATTGCCTAAGAAGAATACTAGGAAAATCATCTTTGACGTTTCCAGAACTAGAGACTATAGTCATAGAAGTTGAGGCTAGTATAAATTCCAGACCTTTGACATTTGTCTACAGTGAGTTCGAGGAACCTGAGCCACTTACTCCTGGACACTTCCTCATAGGTAGAAGACTTGTTTCTCTCCCTCCACACTCATCGGTAGCGCCAACGTCCACCAAGTCTGATCTAAAGGGTAGGTGGAAACATAAAAGAGCCATTTTGGAAAGAATATGGAGAAAATGGCAATCATCGTATTTGTTAGAACTGAGATCTGCCCACCAGTCAATGCGGTCTAAATCAAATGTTGAACCGACGAAAAATTCGACTGTCTTAGTGTATGACGAAAAGCTTCCTCGACTTATGTGGAAGATGGGTATAGTCATCAGTGTTCATCCCGGACGTGATGGAAAGACTCGTGCATGCACTATCAAACTTCCCAATGGAACTATACTGAAACGACCAATTCAACTTTTGTATCCTGTTGAACTTAATGTAGATGGAAAAGGACCTAGTGACTGTTTGTCCAAAGGTCCTTTGGGGCCGGAGGATGAAGCAGAATGACTTTCCCCTGCGCCAGAAGAGGGCGCTTTTGAACTCTAATCCTTTTTTTTTTGCCTTTCAGATGCAGCGAAAGCTTCCGTGTAAACTGACGTGAAAAAGGGGTTCTCCCCCTCTGATAACAAAATCTAAATGTCTTTTGTAAATGTTGTGTAGTGTAAGATGTGTTTATTTAATCCAGAAATAAATTGTATTCGTCCTTTAGACACTCACTTGATTCACTGAGATAGTAGCAGGAAACAGGAAATGAAAAGAAAAGCTACCAGGGCAGGTAGGCTAGATCTTCTTTTTTGAACTGTATTCCTTTATCTATATCACAATTAAAACATCGAAAGAAATACAGTATAACAATTGTTTCACAGTGTACAGTATAGTTTTATGTGTAAAAATTATTAATTTTCTTCATTTTTTAAAAATTGTTATTTATTTATTGTTCCATGGCATGTCTTTTAAACGTGACTGAAAACAAAATATTATGAATGATTCAACTGATAAAGTAAGCTATAAATTTAAAATCTCCTTTCAGAGTTAAATGTTATTTTATCCACTAAATTTTTACGATACCAGAAATCAAATTAATTCACTTAATTTTGTTTTAACCACAGTTACTTCTTGTAGCAGCCCACGTGTTATTACGGCGTATAACAGATGTTCGAACTTATGTGCAACACACAGCTTAAATTTTAATTACACGAAAACATGCTAAGCTACAGTAACTTTTGCTTGATTCTAATTTATAAACGGCAAATTGCAGGGGTAAATGAGATAAATTAACCACAGTTTCACGGTTGTAATTATATGCCCAAGAAGTCGACAGGATAGAAATAAACACAAGTTCCAGATTTTGCAGATGTTAAAATTTGTTATTTTTAGATCCGCTGGCAAGAATGTATATGTTTTTAATTAAATTTAAATGATTGCTATTTAAGATACCTTAATTTTGTGGACATTACATCCTCAATGAAAATTTCTTTATCAAAATTCTTTGTAACGAAAGCATGCAACATTAAGTTTTATTGGTTTAATGCTAATTAAAAATAGTATTTTCAGTGCAATATGACTTGTAAATGTAATGAACTCTGTTAGATAATATCAAATTTATATGTACATACGTATATATCTATATATAGATACATACAGGGCGTATCACAATTCCCTCCCGGGTTTGGAAGGCATATCAAAATATATATTAACAATGCAGCAACACAGCTGACTTTATTGGAGAAAGAAATGTTACACGTTTTATTTCACAAAAGTCCAATATGTGAACCTTTCGTGAGAGCGACGGATTAATGTAATTTTGTCGAGGGGTTGGGGGCGTAGGGCAATTAGTTTGCCAAATCATGAGCATCACGAAACAAGGACGGATTACAGGGACGGGAGGAGGGGCGACCGCCCCAATTGAGAAAAAGAAATTAATGTAAAAGATCTTATTTCACTTACATAAAATGTATGTATATGTCAATCTTCTAACTGACCGCCCCCAACGACAAACTAACTGCTCTTCGTCAAACTTCTTTCAAACAAACTCTTGTCAAAAATCTAAACATACTGATAATCTTTTTTCGTCGCGGTGTGGTGGTCGTGGGGGAAGATAATACTTTCTTTGGGTAGTTGGCTGTTATTGTGTGATGCAGATTAATTTTTTACCTCTTCGTGGACCATGGGTATAACACACATACACAGACATTGGTTTTAAGGTTGTAATTGGATGGTTGGGTCGAGGGGAGGAAGCTTTTCTCACTATGTATAAAAAAATAACTAAAAAAAGAGTAAAAAATATAAAAAAACTCTGGATGTGTATATGCAGGCATATATATATATTTGGAGGGGGAAATAATCCTATTCAGTGAATATACATTTTAAATTCTAATTTTAGTTGTTAAATATTCTCTTTAAATATTAGAATAAATCTCTGAAAAAAACCCCACATGTATGTATTTATATATACATATATTCATTAGAGTTTTAAGTTCAATAATTTTTTAATATATACCAGCTATTTATTAAAATTCAGTAATTATAATTATAGTTTAAATAATATTTCTTTGTGTTAATTTGATCATTATACCTGTAATTTAACACGACTATTTCTGGCATCAATTTTATAATCTTAATTCTACTATTACACGTTATACTTGTGGCAACACTGGTGTTGCCTCTTGATTTTGGCCACATTCTTACAACAAAATTTGCTGTCTCATACCATGTGATCTGCATTGTTCCTGTTGGGTATGTCTGTTTTGCAGTGTTTTTTCAATTATTTTGCTTTCAAAAAACTTCTGTTTTTATTTTCTTGATTTAGATTTTTGTTCTACAGTAGGATAGGCCCTAAATGCGTGGAGAAAATATCTCTTTTGATATGCCACACAACCGAAATCCTACTATTTTGTTCTCTTTAATTATAATCTTGTGGGTATGGCCCCTGATGAGAGTCCCAGAGGTTATAATTTTGCATTTCATTAATTTTTGTATAATATATTTTTCACTGTTTTTCGATCATCATACTGTCTGGCCCTCTGTTTCTGCTGTTATATATTTTCTCCTGCGGGGTATGCCAGTTGTGCAGTAACTTAATTTCTCTGTTTTATTTATTAATTATATATATATATATATATACGAAATTCTAATTATCCGTAGAATATTAAATGTATTGATTAAGGAAACAATCACACTTAAACAACATATCCTAAAAGAAGACAAGTATATGAAACTGAAAAATAAGAAAAAAGAAAAAAAAGAAAAAAAAATTCCATTATGTGGAATTGAAATATGAAGTAAAGTTTGGAAGAATAAAGGTAGTAAGCATCGATTAAGCTCATCAGGCCCCACAAACCGAACCGAACATTTACTACCAAATTTTCAAAGACAAAATACTAGGATTTCATTGTAGTTACTTAGCAGAAATAAAGCTAAATGTTTAACTACGGTTACTATCCTGTTAAAAAACAAAATTGAAGAGAAAAATGGAGACGAAATGGCCATATGCATTAAGCATGAAAACATGGTTCGTCCCTGAAGCTGTTGCTAATTGAAGAGGAAAAATACACGTTGCCAGAATTTTAGGTTAAAAGTTGAACAAAAATTAAAAATTAAATATTAAATAAATAAATAAAGAGTGAAATAAATTATTCTGAAAATATTAATAAATTAATAATATTAAAAAGAAATAATAGTAGATTAGGTTTATAATATTTTAATGGGAATACATCTAACTGCTCCTGTAGCTCACAATTTGCGTTATATGTCAGAGATTATATTAATTAAAAGAAGAACATTTAAATAATACCCGTGATCATTTGTTAATTTTTTTAAACAATAAACAAGTTGAAATATAAACTCATATATTATTGCTTTTTATTTTTAGAACAATAAACATGTACAAATTAAAAGTCAGTATTTGTGGAACTTAAAAAAAAATACATAAAACTTTTAATAACATATAAACTTTTATAGATGCAAACCAGCCACCAAACCCCAACCAATCCAACCAAGAATTCTCAAAAAGGACACATGTTTATATTAGTTTTAATTGCAACTAGGAAATAGAATCGAGTTTAGAAATTTTCTAGGGTAATTGTATCTTAATGCAGTAATACAGTGAAGATATATTATCAGACTTATAATAACTAGTACAAAGAAACAGAATTCTGCATACATGATTAGCTATAATATTTCTAAATATAGACATATACATGCATGATGTAAAATCTGTGAAACTAATTACATTGAAAGCAAACTCATCTCTTTTATTGTATATATTAAAAGTGAGTTACTTTTCCTTATTTATTAGTATTTGTAAGCCAAGAAAATTAATACTGTTATTAGATAGAAGTTTTTTAATTAATTCTAAATTATCAGGATAAGTAATGGGCAATATATCTGTGTTATTACAGTTATCTGTAACTATAACAATAATATCATCTATGTACCTATATATATACGTTACTGGCCAAAAGTATTGCAAGTTTCAGAAATCTAACCCTTTTCAAGATTAAGCCCCCCCTCTCCCCAGTCAAAATTAAAATTTAATATAATTGATATTTTTAATGTCAACATGTTAAATTAATAACTTCGAAGACAAGATAGCGTTAAGTTATCTTGGAAGAAAAAAAATTATTTAATTTATTGAAAAAATATATAGGTTTTTAATAGAAATCCTAATCCATTTTGGTTTACCGGAATAAAATTAAATAAAGAATTAATTTCAAGGTTATTCTACAAAAAGGGGATAATAAATAAATGCAATTGAACTAAAGATCATTTATTATGTTGCTGAGCAGCCTTGACTTAGATCACAATAGCCATACTTTTAGATATGGAATTCACAATGTTTTACAACACTTCCTTCGGTGTTTCATGGTGCCAGCTTAAATTATTGGTTCCTTAAGCTCTCGTTTTATTTTTTGGGGATTTTCAGATGTATTCTTTCCAATTATACTACATAAGCTCTCAAAAATATTAAATATGGAAAATTTCCTGTTCATTTTTTCTGGGCTTATTCTTGAAACGATAGTTAGATTTCTAAAACTTACTGACCAGTAGTGTATATGGCTTTCCATAAATGTAAAATTTACGCATAAAAAGCCATGTCACATGCCACAAAATACAGATTTTAAGTATTTCACTCATTAAATATTAGTTTTATTGTAAATTAATGACTGTAAGAGCAGGTTATTTCGCACTTCATTTAGATTCACTCATCTGTACTAAATCTCATTAACAAGTTCAACTAGATTCAGTTTATATAACTGAAACTAAACATAGACATTTAAAACAACTATAATGTGATATCTATTAAAAAACATTATTTCATTGATTAAATACTTCTACTCACGAACGAAAACTAAAAATTCTTGACTCTAAAACCGAGGTTATAATGTGAATTAAGTCGATATAAGTAGATCTCAGTTCCATTTCAGAGTTCGGTTGTTTGAACCAATTAGTCTAGTTCAACGTTCCAGCCGAAGTCTCACTATTAACGTTGATTCTAAATTAAATTCTACTGTTTATTTCACCGTGGCTTTTCTTCAAGGGACATGCATTGCTGATATGACTTTGAAACTCAAACACTCCTTTACTTAAATGCTTTGCACTTCGAATATATTAGCCCATCTTCCACGTTGTAAACGCACTTTAAAATTTTATATTCTTGAAAACTGTCAGTCTGGCGAGCTTCACATAATTTAAAAAGCAAAATATTTTTTCCCCTAAAAAATATATTGAAGCATATGAAATCACATAAAACTTTCGTGAGCTTTTTCAGCTTATAGTCCTCTATGATACTGTCTGGAGTGAAAATCCTGTCTGAATTTTATTACATTCACATACATACACTTTCAAAAAAGCATACAAAGGATGAACAAAGTATCGAAATAAAAATCTTCTGTGGAAAATGTAAATCTATAGTTTGACTGAATTTTAATTAAAATGCAAAAAAAGTAACTTAATTTCTAGATTAAAATGTTATTGTATTTTACGTGCTCTGTCACACGCTAGAATATTGTAGCAGCTTGTACAAAACTAACGGATACGCGTAAAAGTTTGAGTTCAATGACAGCGCAAAGTGTCCAGAATATTCGACCTTAGAAATCTGAGTAGTAAGGACTAAACATTAATTTTTCTCTTATAATCTCAGAAGAATCTTCACAGCTCAGTTCACAAGCAGTAAATTCAATAATAGCACAATCAGGCGAATACAGCAGCATCTAAAGAAATTATACATCGAAACTAATAAAAACTCTCCAGAAACAACCGGTGAGACGAGGGTCAAATGTAAAATTTTTCACGTTTTGATCGATAATTTAAGTAACTTAATGGAAATTTCTGATAGATATCACAGAATCTGTGCAAACATTTGCATAATTTTTTTTTTCTACAAAAGTTCACTCGTGAGTAGATGTATATATTCATCAGTGCATAGTGTTACATTTGTCCACAGCCCTGGGCCAATTTTAAAGCGTCCAGGGGCAGTTGTAATGTTTTTATTACTTAAAGTGCAAATATATTTGCCATAACATTTCTTATCGCATTTCTGAAAGCTATCATGCTTCAGAAAAAAGGGAAAAACAGTGCTAAATAATATATAGGTTTTACTGTGGCAAATCATTAATCGTTGTTAAACTATAGGAAAAAAAGAAACATTGTAACAAATAATATACAATCATTGACATTATTAAAAAAATCTACCCAGAAAAACAATTTGGACATTCATATTGGCATTCCCTTTCAGTACACTTCATTTTGGCCCATTTTTTTACAGGCGATACAAATGTTACAATTGTCTCAACGATCTTTGTTTACAATTTACACTTTGATGTCCTTTTCAAATCCGCATTATTCTATTACAATGAAATGTATACGATGTATGTATACGAATGTACGTATGTGTACAATGAAATGTATACGAAATATATGTGAAATGTGTTGGAGTGTAAATTTGAAGCTTTCCACAGTAAAATAAACTTAAAAGTATGATACAGTGACAAGTCACTTAAAGAATTATGCTTTACGTATTGCGTATTAGAAGTAAAAACTTAACGAAACGAATTTTTAATCTGAAGGATGGAAGAAAAGGTACTCATCATAGAATAATTATGCATAAAATATGAAATTTTACAAATGACCCCAGTTTGACCCCAGTTATTTTCCACTTCACTCTCCTCTAGGAATACCGAACAGATTTGGTTTTGCGTGACAAAATATGATTTAACCCACTCCTAACCAAACAGTGGTGCGGAACAAACAGAATCACGGTAATGCATGACAACAGGGCGACAAATCCCGTGTTCCAAATTGACACAAAGCTGTTCAGACAACGATTTTCAATTCACAACTTCCCTTCTGTCAATCTGCTGCTATTTTTCAAGATTTCGATGGGTTTTTTCTGAAATGTTCAGAATTCTTCGATTTCTCTTACATTCAAGACGTTTCCTATAATTTAATTTTGCAATGATGCTGCGGTTGAGAAAAGTTAACTATACAAGAACCATCTCGATATAATACCTAATATAATATAAATATCACCCCCAATTCGGCCAAATATTTGCCAAATTTGGAACAAAAATTAGTTTTTAGAACTGATTTCAACTTAAGCAACTTCAACTTTTAGGAAGGCTTGTAAAAAATATATATTAGCAATACAGCAAGAAAGTTGACTTTATTGGATAAAGAAATGTTACACGTTTTGTTTCATAAATGTTCAATATGTGAACCCTTCGTAATGTGGCAGCTATCAAGTCTAAAGACAAATTCTTTTATCCGCACACTCGCTTTAATTAATGGTAGCGAATGCGGCTGTGATACTTTGGAGTAAATCTTTTGAATCATGAGGGATAGGGGTCACGAACACGCGATCTTTTATATAAAAATGTCGCATGGAGCTATGTCAGAAGAGCGAGGTGTCCACGGTAAAAGGCGCTTTTCGTCGCTAGAACCTCGACCAATCCAACGACGAGGAAGCTCGTTATTTGTGAAACAGAACTTGTAATGTGTCTTTCTCCAATAAAGTATATTTTGTTGCTGTATTGGGGATATATTATTTTTTACAAGCCTTCGAAGGCTGGGAGGGAATTATGACACATCCTGTATTTTTGACGATATCACCTAAGCCTAATAACTATCAAGATTATCACTTAAAAAAAAAAAAATAACGGGCGGACGCTTGCCGATTAGGCATTTGCCACGACAATGGCCCGAAGTATTAAACATTGTTTTACGGTTCACCCAGTGGGCGGTCATCTTTAGCATCTATGAAGGGACCGATGAGTTAACATCTAAGTCGAAGCCGGGAATCGAACCAGAGCTTGAGAATGTCTCTTAGAAAATAAAATCATTTAGCGGTTCTCACAAATTCATAACTCACGCTCAATGAAATATAACACTGTTAAGATTAGAACCGTTCGCTGAATCTATTTATCCCCTTACCATTCTCATCTTCTAGCTTTATGCTCCACCTGCGTAAAATCAAAACTTTAAAATATTTTGTTCATACTTATAAAATGTAACTTTAATCTGATCTTGTCATTCTGAATTCCTCGAAATTGCACGCACAGCGGCAAAAAATCAAATTTAATATTCACATGCATACTATATTCTGTTTTAAATCTCCTTCTAATAAAATCCCACTTCATTTGATTTAGCTTAAAGCGGAATGCGGTTGAGTATTTTTTCATTTTTTTATCGATACTATTTTCATCTAAATCTTTTTTTTTTTTTTTTTTTTTTTTTTTTTTTTTTTTAAAGCAATTTCATTTTGTTATTTTGAGTTCACGTTTATAAAATATGACAAGTATATATTTTAGTTATTCATCATAAATACTGTATTCTACTGTACCATTCGAAACAATTACATTTTTTTCCTTTAAATAATATCGGTCTATAATTAACTTCAAACTTTTACAAACTGAAAAATACCCCAGTTGAATACCATCCCTCCTACTTTCAAAATAAACGATTAAAACTTTTCACAAAAAATATATATTAGGATAGAATTAATGTTAAACCAAAGTAAATATCCTTTTTTTTGTGTTGTGCATTTTTACGGAACTATAAAAATGACATGTTTTTGAGGTAATTTTTTTTAAAAGATTAGTTATTATAAAATACTGTCTGATATAGAATTGTAGTTCTTACCCTGCACTTTACATCATAATGAACAGAATTTCAAACAATGTACAAAGAACTTCGTGATTATCCAGATATACCTGATGCATTTTTTCAGTTAATGTATATATATCCCGACTTAAGAGACAAGTACCTTAATTCAATCTTACAAAGTAACATGAAAAATACCTCATGTACAAATAAAGGCATTTTTATCACGTAAGTAAAGCGAGATTAATAAACTTTTACATTTTATTTTAAAGCCCAGGTTTTATTTCTTTTTCTTTACTTCCATAAAAACTAAATCTGTATAATAAGAAATAGTGTTATCAGAGGTAATCATTTAATGATTAGATAAGATCGATTAATAACATATTAATATAATGCACAGAATTAATTCATGGTAAAATTATTATTATATAATCTTAATTACTTGTTTTATGCCTCTATTGCAAAAAATCTAGCGTTGTAAATACTTTTAACATATTTACAATGTGACTATTTAATTTCATCCTGTCGAGTTGAATTTCGAAATTCTCCCGTGTAAAACGTTAAAAAAATCAAATTTAATATGCAGATTCGCGATTTTTATGTTTCGGATTTTCTGCTTCTAATAAAATTCTAATTCATTTGTAGAATTCTCTTTGTTCAATTCTTTGAATTGAAAAGCGTGGGCTTGGTGGTTTTTTGCTTTGCTTTCCTTAGAATTTTCGTATAAATATCTTTCATAGTGGTCAAAATGTATTTCTTTGTATAATGTTTAGTTATGAGAAGCGAAACATATATATGTTTTCAATCCACATTTAATAAACTGCGACACAAATTTATCTTTTTCTGTTACTCATTGTAAGTATTGTAATGAAAAGAACTTAGAAACATTTTATCTGCACGAATGCTAAGAAGAATGTTTACATTTTTACTGTAAAATACAATTATTAAAAGAATAATATTTAATACAGTACTCATAAGCTGTATCAAAATTTAATTTTATATTGTAATTTTTTTCGCTATAAATATTTTTAATTTTAATACTTAATAACTCATAGTGAAAACTTTTGTATATGTGTATCGAACGAACATTGATTTACGAACAATGATATCGAACGTACACGATTTGTATATGTAATATAGAACGAACATAGTTACCAACATAAAAATTTAATCGTTTAATAGCACTTTTTATACAATGCTCTAGCGAGCAGAAATTAAAAAGGAACAGTCACAAAATGCATTTTGCGTTAACTCTATTAAGAGAATTACAATCAAGTGTTTCCAAGCCAGCATTCTTATCTAACTCAATCTAGTTTTCATTACTCATAAACATAGTGGTAGAATTTTGAGAATATTCGCTGAGGAAAAGAGTAATAGAGTAAAAGACGTAGCCAGAAAAAAAAAAAAAAAATTCGGAGAGACAGGAGTGAAATAACATAAATAACAGAGAGTCATAAATAAGTATGAATAGAAGAACGGGAGAGAAGTCACAAATAAGTACAGTGAAACTTCTATGAGCAACCACCTCTGTTAAACGACCCCCTTCCTCCAACGTCAAATTTTTTTAAGGCACCGATATCTTATCCTATCTATTTAATGTTAAATGATCCTCTAGTAAGCAAAAACCGCATTCCAAACCAGTCACTCAACAGCAATTCCACAGTAGGTGCAAATGCAGGTAAATATCTTGCAGGTTAGAGAAGAGGCATGTCTACGAAACGAGTGTTTTTACTGTTGGAGTAGCGCATTGATGTGATCGAGTCGCACGAAAATAGGAAATTCGGAGGTTAAGTTGGCGGCTACTTTTGGTTGTGGGAAAACGCAAACAGCAAATTTCAAATGAAAAATATTTTATCACGGCGAATTCAGAATGCATGAAGAATGTCAGGATAAATGCTCTTTTGTTAGATGTTAGAAATAAAGTAGAGGGAGAAGTACTCTCGGAGAGTGGAAAAAGAATGAAACAATCTGAAATTTCTAAATATTTTATTGAAATTTAACTTTTAACAAGATGTTTGACATTTAATTGGGCGATCTTTCGCCCAAAGCCGACAAGCTTGAGATAGTCAGTGGATCTTGATCATGGACGAGATGGTGATTTATTAGACTGTTTATGAATTGAAGGTATCCATAGACCTTAATGTATTTAGGCTTTTGGGTGACTCGGGAAATAAATTCCTCAGTTGATTGCAATCGAAAATGAGATGTACAGTTAGATGTTACAATAGTTCTAACTACAAAATTCCAACATTCTGAGGTTAAAAGTATTACAGTTATGCGAAATACTTAACGGCGATATTTCGGCAAAACTCGCCAAGGTCGTAGAAAAATGGTGAGATTTTGGGTATGAACCAAACAATGACTGACTACAGACATTGAAGATGTTTATAGACATTAATGCATTTAAATTCTTTTGGGTGGACCTGTAAATAAACTCTCCAGTAGACTGGAACCAAAAATTGAGGTGCACAACTAGATGTTGCAATAATCTTATCTACAAAATGTCAACAATCTATGAGTAACAGTTTTTGAGATTTGCGAGTTACATACATACATATATACGTGCACCTAAAGTCGTTAAGCGTAACAACTTTTGGCGCAATTTTTGAAGGAGGCTCATGACCGTCGTAGGACTATTATCCAACTATAAAGTAGGATGGTACTGTGCTTGAAATGAATGAATGTCTATAAAACTGGCATTGACCGTAATGTGTTGGAATTTAGTGTTCCTATAGAATAACTATAAGCGATAAAGACACTGTTTTGGATTTATATATTAATTTTGTAATTCTTAACAGCATATATGGCTTTTGTAGTATATCAGCATATATCACTTCGTTTGAAATAACCTAATACCTCTAAAATATGCTTTAATGAAGTTTTGCCCATGGAGCGCAATGAACGGAAATCTTTTGGGTGGACTTTAAATAAACGGTCTATTGTAACCAAAAAAGGAGGTGAACAACTAGATGTTAGAACAATCCTAAATATAAAATTTGAACATTCTACGTCTAATAGTTTTTGTAATACGCGAGTTACATACTTTGGTCTAGGAAAAACTGGTGAAAATGGACATGTGGTCAGTCAAAATGGATATTACATGCATGTATGCGAACATATATACAAGCGTACGATGAGATGTCTCACAAAAACTCTTTTCAAAAATCGATTTTTTCCAAGAAAGTTTGAATACCGAAATTTTTGGCGATCACAAAACTTCCTTTTACTTCGTACAAGGAAGTAAAAAAAAATATCAGTTGATTACTAGGAAATTTCTAGGAATCAGAGACCTTCCATGTACTTTCTTAGTATCTCTCTATTCTAAAAAAAAAAGTAAAGGCCGCTGGCGCTGTCAAAGCTTGTTGACCGATCTCCTCCTAAACCGTAGGGATTTGAGTTTCGACTAAGGTGCCCACAGATTCGAAAAATTCCAAGGAGCCTGTTAAGCTGATTTAAATTTCGAAAATTGAATTATTTTAGAGGATATTAATAAAAAACTGAAAAAATAAACCGAATGGTTGCCAGATTTGGCATAAAATCATTCATTCCTTTGCAACAAAGCGTTTCCAAGTACCTAGAATCGCGTGAAATTTACAAACATGAGTTAGAATTACGCCCATTTTACGCCAAAATAAAAACTATATGAAATAAGTAACTCAAAATGTGTTAAAAAAAGTTGACAATTTTCAAATAGTAAATTCGCTTAGACAACAGGAGTTTAGAATTAGCGATTATTCGTTTTTTCCAAAACAGAATAACTAATATCCTGAAAATGAAAAATAATTAAAATGCAGATTATTTTAAAGCCGGTTATCGTGCAGCTGGATTATTTGCTACCAGTAGAAATATTTGGCGGCGTTCACTATGCCATTATAGCAGTTATAGTACACTTGGGATATTTGCTAGCGCGGCAAGATGGTATAATTCGTGGTGTTAAGTACGCCAATCTGCAAACGATTATGTAAATGAAAATATGGATAACGGTTTTCCGGTAACCTTAAATGAACAGTAAATATAGGTTGTGAGCATGTGTAAATCGCCAAATAATGAAGAGTCGCCAGGGCAAGGTGGCAGGCTATTCTACCTGTTCCGTAGCTTTTATTAACTTTACATGTACGCAAGTCGCCAAATAATGAAAAATCACCATGGGTGGCAAATTCGCAAGGTGTCCAATGGGTTTTATATTATTAAAAATACAGCTGAAACATATGTTCTGATTTTATTACGCTTTAGCTCCGAATTAATATAACTTTTGAATGGCAACATTAAATATCATTGTGTTTCTGAGGAGTGCAAATAATTTTTCCAGCAATTATAAGCGGAGTCCGCACTCCAGGAGGAAGGAGCTCAGGACCCGTACAACACGGATTCCCATAACAAAATATCTTCCGTGTTATGGGGGGGGGGAGTGGGTCTACTGTAGTGTGAAGTTTAAATTTTTATGTACCAATGAAGATGCAAGAACCAAGCAATGCGTAGCTCATTAACATTCTATCTGGTCCAATCTTCGGGTTTTGTCTGTTGAAATTATGTCTTTTTTACGAATAAGCCTTATTAGGGGCCGAATGCCTCATACGAAAAGCGAGCGTAGCGATTCTGGGGGCCTTGGCTCCTAGTCGAACTAAATAATTCTAGCGTAGGACTACATTGTAATTTTTCTGGAAAAGAAATAACGCAAACGCTGTAGGGTTAACGTAAACGCTGTAGGGTAACGCAAACGCGGGCAAATTATGGGCCTTGTCCCCTAGTCATTACTAAAGAAAGTAAAGTCAATTACACGTCTTTTGATGTACTTGGCTTTCTTTAGTAATAAATACTAAGAAAATACATGCTAGCTTCGATTCCTAGAGATTTCTTAGTAATTCCTTCTATAGCGTGTACAATTCTTCGTTCTTGAATTACATGAGTATTCTGAAAGCTGTTGAGTTTTTAAGTACCAAGGCAGCACAGATAAAACCCTTGCCGGCTGTTGTTACACCAGAAGAACTAGAGATTCTCAGATCAAAATCAGGAGCAAGATGTTTGTTCAGTTACAAAGAACAGTCACAAGCACTCGGGTCCATCGAAGAACGTACGACGGTTTCTTACAGAAGATGCTTCCCAAGAAAGTGCGAACATAAAACTTGTAATTACGGTAGTTAGGTGGTAATTAACGTATGCACGACGTCTGTATATGTCGAGAACAAATACCTTTCTACATACAGTGACATAAAGAATAATGCTTGCATTGATTATGAGGGTTGAATGGAGCTAGAAATGCTCGATCACCGGCTTCAGAAAAGTTATTCATAGGCAATGTCTTATTGGAAAAAACTAGAAAAAGTTATGCAAAACTCAAAATGCGAAATCCCACTACTTTTACAAATTTATCAACCCCATTATTTTTATTTATTACAAATTGTACCCTTTTTTTAAATGAAAAATTGCAATAAAATTCCCCGAACTTAAAGGGAGCAGTTTTTAAAAGAGTACGCCAAGTAATTGCATTACATTTAGGCCTGTGGGTGGTTTTTATTTGAAGTGCTTTTCTAGAATATATATTTTGTATTAAAAAATAGCAACGACTAGGAACCAGAAAATTTAACAGCTTTTAGTAAAATCACCACTAACGCAGTAGAAAAAATATTCCAATCATCAAAATATTCGAAATTCTTTTGAAAATGTTTATTTAATCTCGAGGCAAATTTTAAAAATACAGGCTTTTTATTAAACACAACAAAATCAAATTTAATATGCGCATAAATTTGACGGCCCCGTCTAGAAATCGGCTGTGAGTAAAATCAACTGCATGGAAATCAATTTTTATTTGTTATTTAATTTCAAAACAAAATCTAGTTTTCCGACTGTTTACTTTTCGTTTTAAAACCCCGTCTTTTGAAGTGTTCTGTCTTTTGAGCAAAAATTAAGTTTTTTTTTTTTGCAAATGGATGCGATATCTTCGTGAAAAATTGAACGATGGAAAGAGTAGTGCTGTTAAATGCGATTACGATTTTCGTTCAAAAAACTGTAAAAAAAAAAGAAATAAAAAAAAGCTATTTAGAAATGTCTAAAGCATATTTTCTTGCTACGGAATATTAATACTTTGAAGGATTCTACTTTCAGTAAAGTTGTGCGGTACAATCTTTTACTATTACACAAATGTATGTTTTGGAATGGGTTTTCTGGAAATAAATAGAAAAAAGTGGTTCAAAATTTGAATAATGTAAGAAGATTTAATTTTGCATTTTCGATTCTTACATGCATAATAGCTCTGAAATTGAAGGGACTCTTGTTATAAATTAGCTTTATATAGAATGTCTAAATATATTAGCAATTAAATGGTATGCTGTGAAAAGGAGGTAGCTTTAATTCACGGGGGTTTGGAGTGGTTACTTCTACTATCTAGGGAATCCATTGCCGCAACTGTTTTTTGTTTGGCGGGATTTCGGGATTAAGATTTATTGATCCCGCGAGATTTAAATATTTCATTCACCTTATAATTCATTTAAAAGTACGACTAGAAAAAGTATGAAAAAGTAAAATTTTCAAGTACTATTAAGCTGAAGTCCTTCTTTGGCATCTATACCTGAAGAAGTGATAAACTATTGATTTTTTGTGCCGTTACTATGATCTTGAGTGAATGCAAAACAAAAGCAACAACATAAAAAAAATAACAACAGTTCCAAAAGAAAATTCTAAAACAATTTATTAATAATTTGATGTTGCTTCTTGAAAATTCAATGCAAAATATGCTTTCTGAATACATAATAATAATAATTACTCTTAATTGATAATTAAGACAATAACTTACAGAAATATAAAAAATATAGCCATAATATTCAGAATAATATACCTAGCTATTTCTTACTTGCTAAAAAAGAAGAACGTTGAAAAAGACAACGTGAAGTGTCAGTCGTCTTCCTAGTGTTGATCTAATTTTGGTAGAGAATACAAATTAACTTTACGAAGAGGCTCCTTTTTTTTACAGAAATAAGAAACTTATACGTCCATTAACATACTTACCATTATTGCTTAGCTGTTGAAAACGGAATGTGAAGAAAAGAGAAAGTCCAATGAGTCGTTTCCCAGTCTTGATATCCTTTTAGAAAAAATAATTAAAATTGGGAATTCAAAGAATTTAAATCTAAAGTTAAAGCTGTTTCGTTTGATTCATGCTCATTCGCTAAGATACACTAGTATGAAATATTTGAACTCAACTGGAGATTGGGAAGTTAACGAAAGTTTAGTTTACAATATTTGATACAGACTCTCACTAGAATCTTAGTAAATTAATTTTTTTAATTCTTGAATTGTGTATTGTTGATAAGATATATATTAATGAAGAATTGTTGCTCAATTGATGATGGGGAAGGCGGCTTAAAATTATAATAAAAGTAGTTTATTTCTCAATTCTGACTGACTATATGACTGCAAGCTGAAACTGTTCCGGAAAGATCAAATTCCATTCGTAGGTTTTCTGATGACGGTAAGTGCTTTCAAAAGAAAGGGGTCCTCATTGCACAATTCGAGTACTACGCACTGTTAGCAGGTGTGATCGGTCCAGTGGCAGCTTCTCCATTTGAGCACATGAACATTTGAGCCCCAAAGAAAGAAAAAAAAAAACACATTAACAAATTAAATAAAAAAATATATTAAGGACACTTCTAGATTTTTGTGAATTTAAAACTTTATTCTTTAAACCCCCCTACTATTATTAAATGCGCTTATTAAAACTAACGCACTGTAAATAGTAGGTTACTACAAGACAAACAGCAGTCTCTTGGTTTTCTGTGTTCGGTTAAATCTTTTATTTCTGATCATTTTTTACTACAATAATTTTTTACGAACTAGTATAAATAGTTAAGATGGTACTTAGTAAAATAGATGTTTCGGAGCTAAAGCAATAACATTTTTCAACATTATCTTTGGAAAGAACAATTGAAATAAAATTACTGAAGTCAACACCTTTGCTAAAACTTATCCAGGTGACGAAATGCAAGACCAAAGATTACTGGTTTTCTTTTTGATGCAAGTATAGTTTTCTTTTAACTGCTGGAAACGCAAATATATTTTAATTTCGTAAGTTTCGAGGTATCTGCTTATTTAATTTTCAAAATTTATTTTTTGAACGCCCATTTAAGTAACCCACGAGCCGCCACTGAATCGGTCTTGTGACAAAATGAATACTTCGGGGCCAAAAACGAGCAAAATAAAATCGACTTTTATTTTTGCACTCCAAAAGCATTGGGAATGGCAGCTATTTTTGAAAAGGAAGGGAAATCGTGTAGGGTTCAACAAAATCCACTTCGCTAGAAAACTTCTAGTTTCAAGAAAACGACAGTTTTTGACTGAGAGAAGGGAGAATCCCCGTGTTTGACGTGTATTTTTGAAGTGAGTTGCATGAAACTCAAAAGAAATTTAAAAAAAGGGTGTTACGAAAATCATTGTACAAAAACACGTTCTAACTTGAAGAAATGTTATGTTATCCGCTTTTAACCCTTTGAAGCGCGACCATTTCCCAATGTTGAAAAAAGGACAGTCGTTCCCATCGCTCGATTTAACTACCAGCAAGATGGCGATCGATCGAATCGTTCATCGTGTGCCACCAAGGGCGGATTAAAGGGGGGGAGCGGAGGAGGCGAGCACCCTCACCGAGAAAGAAGAAATTAATGTAAAAGATCCTATTTTACTTCTATAAAATGGATGTATATGCCAATCTTCTAACTAACCGCCCCCCCCGAAACTTGCATTAATACGCCACTGCGTGCCACAAATCCAGAGACCATTTTTCGACGTCCTAGATCTGTGACATGCTATGATGGATTTGATGACAGCCATCTTGCTGGTAGTTAAATCGAGCGATATCAACGGCTGCCCCTTTTCAGCATTGGGCAGTCTATCCAGTTGTTCTACTATGTCAATGTATTTCCATCGTATTCTCCATTTTTCAGCAGATGCCAGTGCAGCTAAAAGTAATTTTGACAATTTTACAAAGAATTCTGTTAATTTTTAAGCGAAATGATGTGCTAAAATGTAAAGGATTCTCGTGTAACAATGTCACCCTCAAGTATTTTTATAGAAATCAAATTTATTCTTCGTCACTGATTACAGTCAAAACGTCAGAGTTTTGTGTCCTCACGGCGAGGACACGGCGCGTGAAAGGACAAAAATTACATATAAAAATATCCCCTTTGAAAAATTAAACTTTCATCAGTAAAAGGGAGGATAGTATTTTTCTCTCAATGCATTAAAGTATACCAGAAGAAGTGATAAACTATTGATTTACTCTACCGTTACTATGATCTTGAGTGAATGCAGAACAAAATCAACAACACTAAAAAAAATAACAACGGTTCAAAAAGAAAATTCTAAAACAATTTATTAATAATTTGATTTTTCTTCTTGAAAATTCAATGTAAAATATCCTTTCTGAATACTCAAACTTACCTCAGTTAAAAGGAATACAACATTTTTTTTTCTGATTTTTTTCCGAACCATTCCATTTGGCTGTGATTCAAACTCAAAAGTTGGAATTAAATTTTCAGCCATTATGACTAAAAAGATATAGCCTTAGATTTGATTTAAAAAGTTATAAAGTACTTTAAGAAGGCTCTTTTTTGCGTTTAAATCCCCTAATTGTACTTTGAGAGATTCAGTCATTGTTAAAGTTACTTGAAGTGGAACAGAAAATCTCGGATTTTTAAAAGATGGAATATTTGATAAAAGGCAGCAATTTATATGTTGAGTATTCAAGCATATTCGAGTTATTTCGGAAAGAATGGTGGAAGCTTAAAAGTTATTTAGCTAACGAAATTGTTTAAGTGAATAAAATACGTGCATAATTTGGGTTCATATTTTTAATGCCCTTGTAATGCAAATATTGTTTTTGAGTTGAATCTTGCAAAATTGCATAAAGCACGCTCATATTCATATATATTTAAAACTTTTCTCAGTTGAGTACTGAAGGTCATTTTTGAGATGACCTGACTTGTGTTTTAGTTATTTTGAGTAATGGATATAGTTGATGAATTATTGCTTTAAGTTAAACAGCAGCGTAAAACAAATTTCTACACGTTATGCCCGTCTATCATTATTGCCAGTCTATCTGAACTCTAATTGTTACAAGCCTGCATTGATTATTCGAAATTTATAAGTCTTACTAGCTGCATAACCTTGCTTTGCCCAGGTGCATTATTAGGTTTTAGGGGGTAATTTGTCAAAACATTTGCCAGTTTATGTCAATCACTGTTGCTCTGATCTGTTTTGTTTTTCATAAATATACTTAGTTTTAATACCTATGAGTTTTTCTTATTTCTAACCGTGTATAAATTTTGCTTTTAATTCTATGTTTGCTTAAAAGTTTAAGTTAACTTTTAAATGTTTCATTTTCTAAAAAATAAAAAAAAACTGTAATAATTATTAATTAAAATTGTAAAATTTTAAACGAGATTATTATTAAAAATATAAATCAAATAGCCGCAATCCTTACGTTACTGCTGTGCTGATATCGCTTGGGTAAATGAGCGCCATCTATCGATATCTGACTGAAAATTACGGAAGCAGTTTTTTTTTCTCTCTATCTGAGGTGAAATGTAATCTGTGTGTGCTAATTCAGGGTATAAGATAGCTCTTTCAAATTTTACTCAAACCCGTTTCAGCGTGAAAGGGTAACAGGCAATTAGGATTAGGTAGTAAACAAGTAGGATTGATATATATACTACGCCATTGAATATGTTGCCTGAATAGCTCTTTTAACAGGATGACATAAAAATATTTCCCATGCATTGCATTTTAAGGATGTGGTTGTTTAAAATGAATTTTCGTAAAGTTTATCTATTTCAAACACAACAAAATTAACATCCATGTATAACTGAAGTTTATTGAAGAATGCTCGCCATTGAAAACAGTATCTATACCTCTTTTAAAGACCAAACACAAAGAAAATCTTATAGATGATGTACTGTTGACCGAGATAAGAACCGAGATTTTTGGTTCCTTTTTGCCATTTTGGTGATTTGCTTTCCGATCCCATCATTGATTCCTGGTTTAGGTCCTTGAATTTCTCGCTATGTCCGACACTTTTGTTGCGCCAAAGACATGAATATGTTAAGTATTCCTTAGTTCGGAAATAAATATGAATTAAAAGGTTTTTTTATAATACACGTGTTTCTTATTTTAAATTATGCTTGTGAATAAGTAAGAGTAGAGGGAGAGTGGCATTCGAAATATAAAATGCATCGCCATAGCAACAATCAATTAGCTCGAACAAAGCAATTATTGAAGTGTGCATAAAACTTTTTTTCTTATTATAGAGGTGAAGGTAAATACAATGTGGAGCGATTTAAAAGAGTAGGATCACGTGGGGGGATTATGGGTCAAAAAACAATAGCATCTTAAATTTTTCTAAAGTATGAAAGATAAAATGATTTAATTAGGCAAGAAGTCAGCTGAAATAATTTAGAAATCTATACAAATAATCACTTTACATAAGACGGAATCATTACTCATTTTATTTAAATTATTGAGTAATAGGAATTATCCGGATTCGGTCAATTATGAGTCAAATTTGGGGTAAATATGGGTTACCCCTTTTTTTACACCAATATATGTCAAAATTAAATAAATATTCTAAAATATCAATATTTTTGCAGACAAAAAGTTTTCTAATGTGTTGCATTAAAAAAAAAAGACATTAAATCCTATGATTTATTTTTACGAGCATGTTAGAAATTCTTTCTGTTCTAAGTCCACAATTCCGGGCAGAAGGGTAAAGTTTCTTGTGACATTTGTATGCTACGTTTAATAATGTTACTATAAAAAACAAAGGGATTATTTCCATTTAAATTAACTGGACCGTAGAAAATTTACTTCTTTTAAATTAATTTCAAAGGGTCTCGTTTGAGGCAGCGAAAATTTCTGGCACCTTGTTTCAGAAATTTCATTTCTATCTTTTCCCTGTCCAAAATTTCATTCATTTTCCCAATGTAGAATGGATCATTATCATGATACACACAGCAACATATTTCTGCTAATCCATTCGATTATTGTATGAATTCATTGTAGCACTTTATAAGTAACTTCTTAGGGGGAATTTTATTGCAACTCTTTTATTGGAACTTCTTCTACCTTGTTTTCATTATTGTTAGACAGTTCTCCGTCACTAAACAGTTCCAAATTACCTCATTTTGCATTAGGAAATCTGTATATAACTTCTTGGGGGGATTTTACTTTTTTACAAGTAAAATTTCTCCTGATGTCTACTTTTTATACTGTTTCTTCTTTTCATTTGATTTCTCTTCAATTTTTTTTTCTTTTGCAGTTACAAGGTCCAAGAATGTTCGATTTGTTATAACTATTTGTGTTAACTTGCCTTTATTTTTCAGAATTCAGTATTCGTGAGATGCGCAACTTAATTGCTGATTTAGTATTTCTTAAAAGCTGGAATTGATTTGCTACGCTGAAGCGTGGCGAAAGTTACAGCTAAAGTATAATATAGCATTACAGTAAAACATAACAGTTAAAGTAAATGCTTAAAATATTTACACAAGAATAACTTAACAAACATCTAAAATATCAAAAGTATTACTGACCAAGAATTACCCCAGTAAACTGCGGGATAAATCAGTATACTTCAAAAGTTAATTTTAAAAATAATGAAGAAAAGGTATACGTATGTTTAAAAAGCTGCTTTGACCATCCGCAATCAAAAAAAAAAAACACCAACGAGACTGTTTCAGGGACATGGATCTTTTAAAAAGTCATGATTTTCAGAGACAATCTTTTTTAAAGATGCTTTTATTGTAGTGTAAAAAGTCCTTTTTTTTCTCATTTGCTTTATACTTAAATTGTTTTTTAACTTGATATAAGAAAATAGAATGTATAAGGATGACTTTGAATAATTTAGCTGTTTTGTAAAAATATCGTTTTATTCTCTAAAGTTAGTGAGCATTATTTACCCCGAAAAAAGCGTGACCCATAATTTGCCCGCGTGCGACCTTAAAGTGTTTGCGTTATTTCTTTTCCAGAAAAATTACAATGTAGTCCTATAAAAGTGACGCTTGAATTATTTAGTTCGATGCATAATGGAACTATCTTACATTAGAAGTCAAAGCCCGTTGTGGAGACATATACAACGGGCGCTAGAGATAAACATTTGACGAAAATACGTCTACATTCAATATATTTAATCTTGCCCTCCTAGAATAAATAATTTCATATTCCATTTTTATTATATACTCAAATTTTATTATATACCCGCAGATTATTTTCTATATTTTTATACATAATAATAAAAAATTTCAAGCGGATAGCACAAACGATGTAGATGTTATAACGCTTTTAGAGGTTTTTAATCTTTTTGAACTTTTTAATCTTCTTTGAGAAATGGCGGTAAAAGTTTTATCTTGGAGCAGGTTGCCCGGAATTGTTAGAGAGTCAGTCAGTAGTGAGTCTGGGATCAGCGTAACTATCTAGTAGGATTCTAACCACAAGCATTTGTGAAAATTTCTAATTTCTGTATTTCAAAATAAAAGAAAGGTGTTTTATTTTCTTTGAAATACAGAAACTTTAGTGAGAAATAGTTTTATTTTTAAAGTACTTTCTTTATTAATTTTTTTTCCCACTTTAGCACATTCTAACCTGATTGTGAACATGCTCATAAAAACGTCATCTGCCTTTTGGATTAACCCTTTGAGGTGCAACCCTTTCCCAATGCTGAAAAAAGGGCAGCCGTTGCCATCGCTCGACTTAACTAGCAGCAAGATGGCGGAAGATCGAAACGTTCATCGCGTGCCACAGATCTAGAGACCCTTTTTTGACGACAGCTGGCTGTGCCCCAGTCGATCAAATCTTCTTTCTATAGAAATCAAATCTTCTTCGTGACTGGCAACAGTCAAAACGTCAGAGTTTGGTATTCCCAGAGCGGGAACACTGCGCGTTAAAGGGTTAATGTATAGTTTGTTCTTCGACGTGTTTAGCTCCCAAAGGTTTGATCCATTTGATTTGAGCTTCTCTGTATATGTACGTTTATATGAATACCGACACATTAGCTTGATAAATATAATCCAAAGTGTTCTTTATATTTTCATGGTTTTTATAATTCTATGCAATTTTATATTATTCTATTGTTTTTCTTCATCTCTTTGCTTGTCTTTTTATTGTTTTTTGAGTGCTTTATTCATATAGTTCAAAGTCTATGTTTTCTATATTACTATATGTATAAAATAAAGTAGCCAATCTTACGAAATATAGAATTCCATAATCATTATCCACCACTTATTTTCTTAGATTAGTAATAAATATGTTCAGTGCATGTATGGAAAAGCAAAAATAATAAGCAAATACATAATAATAACAATAATCGTAATTACATCAGCCAAAATCAACTTACGGAGCCCACATGAAAATTCAGTCACGAAAATTAAGAATATAGCGGTAAATTAGAAAAACTAAATATTTGTATACGGTACTACTCTCATCAAGCCTCTCTAGCACAAGTAGAAGCATTCAAATGAGCAGAAAAATTAGCAAGAGAGCTAGCTATACATAGAGGAAGCCCGAAACAATTACTTAAGGTTTTAACCCTTAAATATTGATTATAGGCATATAAAACAAATGATAAAGTAACTTCAAAAATGGTACGGAATTTTTTATACAGCAATAGTATAAAAAAAAATTTCTCACGTAGAAAAATGCGTTTCACACGTTAATGAGGAGATGTACAAAATTTCAGCATTTCACCTTAAAAAGTTTCTGAGACACGTTTAAACAAAGCTGGTAAGGGTCTGTACAATGCAAGTAAAATAATGTATTTATGTGATTTCTTTCCTAATTTGCTCACGACCACTAAAAATGTCAAATTACTTATTTTTTTCCATTCGAGAGCCATTGAAAAGTGGTTTAAACCAACATATATATTTATTTTCATATCTCCGATATATATAATTTCGAGGATAAAAAGCTCAATTAATCTTTTGTAATCAGCTCTTCAATCAGCTTTTGTAAATTACCTCATTAATGTACGGGGCACATTTTCAAATTGAGAATTTTTTTTATGTGGTCGCATAAAAATTTGAATTTTGAGTTTATCGTATTTAGTTACCTCAAAAAATGAATCGATACGATAAAATTTTGCACCCCTTTTTTCGCAACTGCGATGTATACGTCTATGATCAATATTCTATGATCTAAGAGTTTTTGGGACACCCTGTAATTTATTTGTGTGTGCTTGCATTCTCTATTGAGATTACTTGATCTAAATTTCTAAAACTAATTGAAACCAATTTTTTAAATGAAGCTCTTTAATAATCGTGTATTTGTATTGTTACATTAAAATAATTAAGAAATAAGCATAACTAATTACTTTAATATTAACGAAACTTTATAGGGATAAAAGGTATATTAATCATTTTTCAGGTAAAACAAATAAAGAAAAAGAATGTAATTTATCAAAATTTTTATTTTCACTGTTTGGAGATCGTTAAATAAGCATAAATCATTTCTTCTTTCAATATTTAAAAAATCTTGATAAAAGATGTTTGAAGTATTCATAAGAAAACCAAGTTTTAATCAGTCAAAAGTAATTAAAAAGTATTTAAATGATTTTGAAACTGTTTGAACTATTAAATGTTTAGTTTGCTCTCTTCCGAAAATTTTTAATGAAAAAGAATTTTTTCTTTCACCAAAGGAAATTATAAAATTCCTAGTATGAAAATTCACCAGTCATGCTTGAAACGAAATATTTTTTAGTCTGGTAACACACACTATACGCAAACTTTTAATGTACTGCAAGAGTCTGTTTCAACAAAACAAACAAAAAACAAAACAAAATTTAAATTTTCTGGAATTAAGCTGTAAAGCTGTTTCTTTCCACTGTAAGTTCAGATCTAGCACATAAAGCAGAGGGTGTTAAGCGCGCACTCTCTTTAATACATGTTTGACCTATTTCCTTCCATCGTTGCAAAAGACCAAAGCCAAATATTCTCTCCAGTTCCCAATGTTGCTACCTTGCTTGGTATTTGAAAGCCTGTCTAGGAACAAGCTTTGCTGGATAGCAATGCACCCCTATGCAAGGCGAATTTTAAATATTTTGCCCTTTAGATATTTTTGATATGGAAAGAAATGTAACAGATATTGCTGAATTAAAGAAAATGTGGGAGGTTGTTTTGATTAACCTGTACGAAGTAAAAGGAAGTATACTGATCGCAAAAAAAAAAAATCGGTATGCAGAATTTGATGAAAAAAATCGATTTTGACTATCTCTAAATTTACTTTGAAGAGCTTTTCAGTGACCGATAAACGTAGCCATATATGTATGTTCGTAATGTGCATGTAGAATCCATTTTGACCAACTGCAAGTCCATTTTGACTAGTTTTTTTTTCCCTGACGTACGTACGTACGTACATATGTATGAATGTACGCAACTCGCATATCTCAAAAAACTATTTGTCCAAGAATGTTAAAATTTTATATTTAGGATTATTGTAGTATCTAGTTGCGCACCTTCAAATTTGCTTCCAATCTACTGGATATATCATTTAATAGGGCCACCCAAAAGAATTTCAATGCATTAAGGTTTACGGACATCTTCAATATACTATATCTATAGTCAGTTTGAGCCATCCCCAAAATCTCGCCAACTGTCATTGATCTCGGCGAGGATTGCAGCAATATTGCCAAATTTGGCACCAAAAATAATTACGTATTTCGCATAATACTAAAACTTTTAACCGTAGAATGATGACATTCTGCATTTGTAATTTATTTACAGGGCAACGCAAAAGATTTTCAACATATTAAAATGTATGAATACCTCCAATTCATTAAAAGCCTGTAATATCACTGTTTCAGATATACTCAAAATCTTTCAAACTATTTCAAACTTGGCGTCTTTTGGTAAAATATGCCAAATTAAGTCCAAAGAATAAATCTTTTAACCTGAACCTACCGTAGCTATATTTTAAATATTTGGCTAGAAATCGCTGAACCTCAGTATTATTTCAATGCGGTATTTCTTTCAAATGAAATAAACTTAGATGAAATGCACCAAAAATATTTATGGTTTAATTCCATATCAGACTTTTTTTTCTGTTTTTGTTTGAACTATTTTTGATTTTTTGTATAGAGTGTGCTATACTGTAAACTAATGATATATGCAAGATGTTTGAGATATGTCTAGCGAAATTGTAAAGAGTTGTATTTAGAGCAAAAATGGGCTTGGCATTCGACCACGTCCAGTAATGGTGATGAAATTAATAGTAAATCATTGAAAAAAAAACCGTAGTGATTAATTTATAAAAACATCAGTTAAAAGCTTAGTTCCTAAATAGTCATTAATTTTAGACCGAAAATTTACAAAAATAACTATGATAGACTGTTTTTAGAATGTCTTGACTTCACAAACAGTCCCGTATATTATAACAAACAATAAAATCATATCAGTTATGAAACATGAGTTTTTAGAATAAATTCTTAAAAATGCAATAGTTTGTGATTATGTGCGTCATAGCTTACTTAGAAAATTTTGCTGTGCAGTTCCGTGTTTAAGAAAATTTCATAAAATGCACAGGTACTTCGTTTACTATAATGTATAGTACAGTTTGTGAAAAGGTATCCTGAATGTTTTCGAGTCCTTGACGTTATTACACTGCTGGCCACCCAAATTGCAACACCAAGAAAAACAAGAGATATCACAACAAAATTTATTGTGTAGATAACATGTTGACCAAGTAACAAATGATTAAATTTACAGCATTCTATGAAGCGTGGTTCCTGCCAAAATCAGTACCCAGAGTAGCCGCCGTTGTTGGAGATCACAGCTGCCACACGCCTCGGCATTGATTCAAAGAGACTTTGAATGTGTTCTTGGGGTACAGCAGACCAAGCAGCTTCCACACGTTGCCAAAGTTGATCTGGTGTGACAGCTGGGGATGAACTCTGGGTCAGTCGTTGAGCAACCATGGACCACATGTTTTCTATAGGCGAAAGATCCGGAGAGCGCGCCGGCCAGGGAAGCAATTCAATCTGGTGATTGACGAAGAACCCTTGGACAATGCGTGCCACGTGTGGCCGTGCATTATCCTGCTGAAATATGGCTGTTGGCATGAAGGTAAGAAAGGACAACTGGCTCCAACACCTCGGAGATGTAGCGCTGGCTGGTTAAAGTACCGGCAATGCGTACTAGAGGAGTGCGAGAGAGATATCCGATACCGCCCCATACCATAATACCCGGTGCAGGACCAGTGTGACGGTGCATAATGCAGCTGTTCAGCATCCTCTCTCCACGGTGTCTCCAGACTCGAATCCGACCGTCGTGGTGTTGCATACAGAAGCGTGACTCGTCAGTAAAGAGAATTTCATTCCATTCTGTCGTCCACATCCTTCTTTCATCGCACCATTGGCGGCGGAGACGTCTGTGGTTCCGCGTCAGAGGTAGACAAAGCAATGGACGTCTTGCGGACAGACCATTCTGCTGTAAACGACGTCGAATGGTACGCGCAGACACTGGATGATGCGTTACAGACTGAATCTGCTGTGATATGGTTCGTGATGTGACTGAGCGGTCCGTCACTGCCATGCGTACAATCTGCCTGTCATCACGTGACGTGGTGCACTGAGGTCGATGCGGTCGATCACGTCTGTCCGTCGTACCCTCCTGCACCCAACGATCACATATCCGCATCACAGTTGTTTGGTTTCGTCCAATACGACGACCGATTTCCCTGAAAGATAACCCACAATCTCGGTATGCCACTATCCTTCCTCTGTCAAACTCGGATACTTGATCAAAAGATGATCGTTGTTTCCTACGAGGCATAATTTATCGTTTTTTTGAAAAAAAAAGCAAGAAAAACACAATTGCTGTACTTGAAACCGTCGAAATCTCCAAGCCTTAAATAGCGCTTTGAGGTGGCGCCACAGGCGCGCTTGATGTGCGTCTGCGCTGAAATTCTAATCATTTGCATATCTCACCTCAGCTAATGCATGTTGTAAATTTCATATTATTTGCATGCTTCCTTCAGGGTGTTGCATTTACGATGGCCAGCAGTGTAGTTTATTTTAGTAAGTATTCAGTACATAGAGTAAGCATTATCCCTACTCTATGGTTCAGTATTCGTGAAGCAGGTCCCCCACCCAAACTACAGATTTAAAACAATTCAACAATTTGTACGTGATGTAACAGAACTTGAGAAGGATGTAGTACAGCTTTAAAATTCCTTAATCATCTTAAGCGAAATTCCTTATTTTCTGTAGCATATTATTTTTTTTAAAGTTTTTCATAACTTCTTCATATAGACCTGATATAGTAATATTTGTTAATTTTCTGCATAAATAAATATTACCTAATAAAAACCCATGAAAAAGAAAAGTTACACGTTTTCATTAAAACGTATGAAATACTTTCATTACACTTCAAGTATTTTTCGAAAATATTTTTTTTTCTAACTCCGTAGGCGCCAGATTAATCTCTTCACGAAATGGCGTCAATAAATCTGCAGCCAAAAGTTGCAGAAGAATCTTGAAGGAATTTATCTTACAGCATCCAACATTTGTAGGAAAGGATTTTAAGTTTCCGGAATTTTATTACTCGGCCATCTAAACGTTCTTTGTCATTTTTATCACTAAAATATATATCTGCCGCATTTATTATTCTGTCTAAAATGTAGATAAAAATTTCAAGTTTTCGTCTCACCATAATTTTTCCCAATACAAAATCTTTATTTTACAAATTAAATTGTTTAGAATTAAGGAGATCAACAAATAAATAAATAAATAAATAAAAGTAAGAAAGAGAAAGAGAGAGATACTAGCTATTTTGCTGTAAAAGTTCGTTGAAACGAGATTGATCGGGACTATTTGGCTACAGTAGAAAGTAAGCTCAGTCCTCATAATTCGCCTGTTTCTCGACAGATTGCACTTTCACAGAATAACTTTCGTACAGAATAACCTTTCACAGAATAACCTTTTTTAGAATTGCTATTGCAGTTTTGCAGTGCTACCCATGTGCAGTGGATTTAACCCTTTGAGGCGCAACCCTTTCCCAATGCTGAAAAAAGGGCAGCCACTGTCATCGCTCGACTTAACTACCAGCAAGATGGCGGACGATCGAAACGTTCATCGCGTGCCACAGATCTAAAGAGCTTTTTTTGACGCAGCTGGCTGTGCACAGCCAGCTGTCGTCAAAAAAAAGGTCGAGTGACAAGCTGGCACATTAAAAAAAAATCTTACTTTAGGCCTCCGTTAAACAAAAACTACACTTATAACAAACACAGAATTCCTGGTTATTCACAGCCAGACATCTGTGCTTTAAAAGGGCAGTTTAATTTTCTTTAAAAAAATCTTTTTTAAACTTATTGATTTCAGTATTGATTTTTATTAACTTTTTGTTCATAACTTGAATAAAAAATTAATAAAAATCAATAACTAAAAGCTGCTCCTACTAATCTCGGTCTCCCCTTACTGAATACAGAATAAAAGACGAACAATTATGTTTGGATTTGTGAAAATATATATTCAAGCATCTAACTTTTTGTAGAAGTGGAATTTTCATTTTCCTAAATGTTATTACTGGACTATTTAAGTTTTTGTAGTTTTTATCATTAAAATATGTGTCTTTTGAAAATTTCAAAGTTTCGTGTTCTCTGTAATTTACCCATTACATGTCCGCATTTTCCAAATTCATTTCAATACAAAAATAAATAAGTAAATGAAAATAGTAAAAGAAAATAAGTAAAAGAAATAAAAAGAAAATAAATTAACAAATAACTGTTAATTTTGATGAACATTTCGCTTGAGTTGTATTCTCAACACGAAGCGGAAGAAGTGCAATCACGTGTGGTCTTCTATGCATTGAAAGAAATGCTTATAAATCATGAATTAAAATGTAGACTTTTAAAGAACCTTGCTGTGCTTCCTGGGTACTAACTTCTTTTTTCATCGTAAATTGGGTGAGTAGCAATCACTCACACTGTGCTCTGATGAAAGATAGGAAACTCCAGTTTCAGATTTTTAACTCCTCCCCACCCCTTTCTCTCTCTTTCTCTTCTTTACTTATTCATTTATCCCTTTTGTATATTTTAATGTTTTCATGCCATCCCCTGCACAATTATGCACGACTGATTTTGTATCTATGTAAATTTTCATTGTATTTCATGTTACAATTATATGCCCTGTAAAAATCTTCAAACGTATGAACAAACATTTAAGCGAAAACAATACTTTTAACACTTATGACGTATAGGATTTGAAATAAGAATGTAATGTTGTTTTCACCTTGCATTTGTATAATTCAGTTTTAGTAAACGACAAAACTAAAACTATGTCATTCCAATTTGAATAGATATGTTTCAAATATTATTTCTAGTATTTCTTCCAAAACTAAAAATATATTTTGCGAAATATGTGTTTTTGATAACGTATAATACATGTGGATAGGAGTGAAAACTAATGTTCACAGTAAACGAAAAAAAAAGTCATTGAAGCTCAAAAGGTTAAAAAAATTCGTTAAAAAATATATTAAAGCTAAAACTTGCTGTGGTAAAATGGATGTTGATCAGAACTTGACTTAATTTTCGGATAATGCGAGTGTGTGAAAATAAATTTGATAAACAAAAATAATTTTAATGAAACAGTATCATTTTTATAAGATTTAACTCCTTACGTTTTTATTACTGAGTTAAAACAGTTAAAAGGTTAAATAAACTATCTTAAAATATCTAACAAGCACATTAAAGCTAAAACTTGCAGTTGTAAAACAGATTTTATTAGAAGTTGATTCACTTTTCCGTTAAAACGAGTTTGTAAAAATAAATTTGATAAACAAAGATAATTTTCACAAAACAAGATTGTTTTATGCGATTTAACTTCTTTTGTTTTTATTATTGAATACTATATATTAAAAAAAATGAATAAAAATATCTAGAATGGAAAGATTTTATTTTTTGTAGAAAGTAAATCAAGAGAGTCTATCACTTTATTTAAAATTTTCTGCATAATTATTCAATGACTACCATCAGATTTTCTACTTTCCAAGATGTTTGTTATATAGAAAATCCAAATTAATTTAATATAGAAAATACAAATTAGAAAACACAATGATTAAAAATTTTTAGCTTTTCAATAAAGTTTTTGCTAAGCTTGAAAGTATATTTTAAACATATAAGAAATGTATTAATGAAATCAGCTGATAAATAAAAATATACTTCTTTCACACACAGATATAGTTCATTTTTTTTTTCTGGGAATGTTGTAGTAAGAAGAAAAATTTTTATTAAACCAATTCCTAACTCTCTCTCTTCTAATGTACTAAAAATATGATCACAAAATATTTTTTGAAGTTACAGTTTCCGATATTTTTTTTTTTTTTTTCAAAGTTTATTTCGTTGCTGTTTCTTTCCTCTTTGATATCAGTTTACAAGATTATACGGATGTTTTTCTCGAAGTAATCGAGTTTTTTTCACCATAATAAGACAACTTTAAAACTCTTTGATCTAAAATTTGCTAAAAACTGTTCAGCGCAATGTACTCGAAAAGTTCACGAGCTGATCAGAAACAGTCCTGTTAATTTCATGTGCTTCGATTGGAATCATCATTATGTGTTATGTTCTTCATACAACATACATAAATGTCAGAAATAAAGACAAAAGAAATAAAGTAAGTCACCTAATTATGTGTAAATAGCGGAATGAGATGAAATGATGTAGGCCTAAATGCCTTTAATGGAATCAAAACACTAATATTGGACATTGCTATTAGAAGTCATGCTGAAAAGGAAATCATATGCAAAGTTGTATCAAAATTATGACAAGTTTTAGAAATATAAAGGGAAACACTGTTAATTTTTGTTCGTTTTTTAGAAGAAAAAGTTGAAAATAAATTAAATTCATTCTAAAACACACTCGCTTTGCTTAAGTATTACCCGTAAGTCATACTATGAGAATTCCCAGTGTTCGAATATTCTATTTGTACACTCTGACATGTAATAGTTTCGTACAATAATTTTACCTGCATGTTATCAGTGGAACACTCTTCGTTGCTTTATTAAGGTCGTTTTGTGAGTTAGAATATATATTTAATTGATAGTTAAAGAAAATAGAAAGCTCGTTTTTCTTTTTTTTTTTTTTTTTTTTTTGTACTTATACTGCCGATTTAATCCTCTAAAAAAAGGTACAAAGCATTAAAATACATTTTTTGAAGCTTGTTAAGATATTAACTTTCTTGAAAACCTACTGCTAATAGATGAACAAGTTGCGAGTAGGGGAAGGGGGGGCAAGATGGGGTAGAGGGCAAGACGGGGTACCGGGTCCCGTCGGTCCTACGAACGACCTATCACAGCCGCCCTGGCTCATAATGACGAGCCATTGTATTGTTTATCAGTGAGCGTTGTGACCGACTTCTAAGTCCATGCTATTTTGTCCAACCGCCAAAAACTCGGTTTTTGTCAAGATCGTTGTGATTTTCGTGTTATACATCACATGTGTTCTGTACCTCAATATTAGTTTTCTAGAACTGACTGAAAGTTATTCTTGTTTATCAATGATTACACCAGCCGGAAAAAGCATGTTTGTTTCCATATTTCGATTTAGTTTTTTAAGGTAAGTTATTTTATTGAAATAAGCGTGGAAGGGCAAGTTGGGGTACTGGGGTATGGGGTACCCCATCTTGCCCCTCGAAGAAAACTATGATTTCTCTTAAGACACTTTATGATCCTTTAAACTTAATTTACTTAAGTTACGTTGTGTAAGTATAGTTAAGTAATAATTTACTTAACTACACTTATGATCCTTTAAACTTGAGTTTTCTTAACTTAATTGAGTTGTTTAAGGATGGTGATAAATTATAAAAGAAAGACAGAGAGAGGGAATTGGAGTGAAAAGAGTATGTAAAATGCGGTAGATGTTGTAATTAAAGGAAGAATGGCGTCGAAAACATATTCTGTGCCACAAACGACCCTTGAAAGAAAAGTTAAAGAAGCTCGTGTAGCCCTAGAAGATCCAGGTGCGCCTACAACTTTCCTTGGGTGAAAGTTCCTTTAGGCCCAAAAAAGCGAACATTTTCTGATGACGAAGAGAAAGAACTTTGCAATTACATGATGGATAAGGAGGGTCGTCTTTATGGACTTACAACAAAATATTTAAGGGCTTTGGCATACACTCTTGCTGTAAAAAATGGGAAACAACATCTCTTTGTGAGAAAAAAAAATGAAGATGGCAAAGATTGGGTTCAGGGATTTTTAAGCAGGCATCCAGAATTGTCGATACGGCTGTAAATGGCTTCAAAAAATGTGGGATTTGGCTATACCATCCAACAGTTTCTTCCGATAGTGATTTTGCTCCTGATCGACGACAAATATTCCACAAACAGAGAGATTATCCATCACTGAAGCATTGCCACAACCCACTACGTCGGACAACGGAGCAACAGATCCAAATAGACCATTCGCATGACCATTTCGCTGAAGCTTCAGTTGACCCTGAGACTATAACGACTAAGACAATATCTGCAAAGATAACTTCAGTTTCAACAGTTGAAGATTCTGACAAAATAACTATTGACGAACCGCTGATATGCCACATGCCTGTTGTCATGACACCATCTGAGATTGAAGAAGAACCTGAGCCAGGATTCTCCACTTGGATGTCCAATATCGAAATAGATCAAAGGCCAACTACTCCACCATCAGTATTTTCTGTAGTTAGTCCTCCGCAAGTGATGCCTTATCCTGCATGCTCGCAAAATTTCTCGCGTGACAAGGAAACGAGGAAAAACGGCTATCATTACTTCTTCCCCGTATAAAAATGAGTTACAGGAAATAATGAAATAAAGAAACTGGCAGAAGTTAACAAAAAGAGAAAAAGATAGGTAAAAGAACAAAAAAAGAATAAGAAAACCGAATTGACTAAGAAAAAGAATAAGAATAAAACCAACAATAATCCTAATTCCTCACCAGAATGTGACAACGAAGAAGATAATATTCCTTGCTTTTACTGCCATGGAAAATACTTGGATTCTAATGAAGGATGGGTCGCATGTTCTCTCTGTGGGAATTGGGCACGCTGTAGCTGTGCTGGGATAGATGATGAGGACGATGATGCAGTATTTGTTTGCAAGTTTTGCAACCCTAAATAGAATATGTCTCCCATACCTATCTTGTCCAGAAGGGTACCCCGTCTTATCCTACCTAGGGCGCAAGATGGGGCGTTTGGGCAATTTTGACAAAATTGATCATTTTTTTCATTTTCTCTCAGTGGAAAATTTCTTAAGTTCCTTATTTCCCAAGATTGATTGTGTAAGAGTAATTATAAATAAATAAATATTCAAAATACTTAAAGATGTGGGTTTTATTAAGCTCCAAACATTAAGGACCCCTTCTTGCCACCCCTTCCCCTACATTTCTTGAGAAAAAGTCTTCAATTTGAATAGATTGCTAGCAATGTAAAATTTATAAATAAAAGTTTGTATCTTGCAATATTTTGATTTCTCATTATTATCATTTTGCTATTTCCTCATTATTATTTTAGACTCTCATGCAATCTGTGGGGATCGTCAACGTCACATGTCATAAATAAAGCCCCAGAATAACACTTCGTGTTTGCTGGTGATAGGGGTCTCACCATTATGTCTCCAAGCATCGTGGTGAGATATCTTTCTATTATCTATTGGAATATATCTCTTTGTCCTAGAATTATCTAGTTGATTCCGAAATACCGTATAGTTGTATTATTATAAAAGCTCAATTTGTACTATTGAAAATCCATTCGATGTTTTTTTTTCTGCTTGATTCCTATTAAGATCAAACAGCTTCCATAGAAAATCCTTTTCACTAAATAACGGCTGTTAGTGTAACTGGTGTAATGACAGTATATGACTCTTCGACAATTCATCATAAAATGCGCGCGTTTGCATAAATTGCGAGCTGTACCTTCTATAGCAAATTTATAAACTTGCACTACCCTAAACATAAGGTTTGTTTGAAATCTACTAATAAGTAACAATGAGTCCTTGTTTTACCCCTTTGTAGATACATGATTAAAAGACAGAACTAATAAAGTGATTTATCTAAAGAAGCTCACTAAGTGTAATACTTATCTAAAAGAAAACGGGACAGCGGAAATTTTTTGCAAGCGTTTAGTAGTTGAAATGCCCCTGGTAGCAATCCTTAATCGGCTTTACCAGGCCTATCACCGGGTCCTCGGATAATCATCGTTTCATCATTATTGACTAACCTTAATTTTTTCGCATGCTCCTCGTTGCCCGATGATCGGACCTTTACGGGCAGATGTGATTGGTGGAATTGTATTGGCCGATGATAAAGCCGGCAAGCTGGTCCATTCGGCACTTTCTCCCAATTTCCTGAACGGTTTATGATCTTTATTCCCTTATAATTTTGCGAGGATTGCTGAATGGCTAGCCATTAGGCGGGAAGAAGTGACCAGACAAGAGATTACACAAGGTCATTTCATTTTTCTCCTTATTTTAAAAGTTAAGGGACGAATTTACTACCATCTTTCCGAGTGTCAAAATTTGTTGTACCTTAATTTTGGCGAGTTAAGCTGCTATTTTTGTAAGAGTTTTTACCGTTCTTAAGCAGTGTTTAGCAGATTCAGATTTGTGAGAATCTCTGTAATCATTGTAAAAATGGTAAATATATAGATTTTGCATAAATATTTTCAATTTGCATCATTCTCTTTTTTAAAATTTGACTCTTTAAATTAAGGTCAAGATTACTGAATTTTTACAAATTTAGCACTAACTGTAAGCATAATATTTTTAAATACTGACAGTTATCATAATCCATATACATTCTAATAATCAATTAGAAGTAACTGTATACACGTCTGATGCTATCCCAAAATTCAGTTTCCGTGAGCACTAAATAGAAAACTTGAAATTAAGATTCCTTATTGCATATTTAAATTTCACTAATAGTTCTTTAATCTCCTTTGCCCCAAAATTTTGAAGGCAATATTCATTACAATTCGAAAAATATCTTATACGTCCCAACATTTTCAGTCACATTACGCTTATGATCTTTTCCCAGTGTTCCCAGGCGGACATGGAGGAGCAAGATCCGAGATAAGTTAGTTCCCGATTCGATGAACAGCCTTGAACGGCTTCCTCATCGCTTCGTCCCATATTGATGATCGGCATTTCAGGAACCGATGACTGCTTGCTATTAGGGGCTCATATAATTGGAAATTGAACTGTCCTACGCTCACGCACTTTCCTTTGAACAAACTTTATGTATCCAATCCATAGCAAATAACACGTTAAGACTTAATGGAACCATTAAATAACCATTTTTATAGTTCAACGGATTGAGATTAACTTTTTATACAGAGGAGGATGCTCATGAGAAGCTAGCTATTGGAAATGGGAAAAAAAAGTGTTTCGGTATTGTAGATTATAAAAAAGCTAATATATCTACAATGAAACATCGGACAGTCTCTCACTGTGTGACACAAAGAGACGAAGTACAATAAGGAGCAAGCGCTGCCAATATCAGTGTAAATATAGCAATCCAGTTCCAAAATGATAAATACATCAAGCAAAACACAATAATTTAAGAAATCAAAATAATCCAACACTGAAAAAAATGAGTTGTTGCATCAACAAAAATTCTGTTAAATAAATAAAATTTTCCAGTTGAAATAGCGCCTACAAAATTTTTGTTGAATTAGCAATAATTTTGTCAAAATTATTTGGTTATTTCAACAAAACATTTTGTTAATTTAACGAAACAATTTGGTTAAAATAAACAATTGTCTTGTTAATTCAACAAAAATGTTTGTTTTAATGGTTTATTTGGTTAAAGTCAACGAAATTATTTGATTGAACAAGCGAAATTGTTTTGTTAACTGGTATGTTCATGGCTTATTTAACAAAATTATTTTGTTGATTTTCCTATGCTATTCTTTTAACCCATAAACAGTTGGTTGAAAGTTTCAGAGGTAAAACTAAATAATTACTTATTCAGCAAAATTTACTTGTTTATTTGAGTGCTTTTATATACCTACAAGTTTAATTTTATCAACTTCAACGTCAGTTTTTTCCCCTCCGTATAAATAAAACTGAGTAAGACAGGTTATTCAAAATTCATGATGAGTGTGTTTTTCTATTACATAGTCATATTAAAAATAATTTTGTGCCAAAATTTGGATGAATATTTACAACTTACACATGAAAAAAACACAATATGTCTCGGTAAAAGAAGCTTCGGTTCTTGTGAGAACTCAAAATAACAGTTAGCCGTAATTTATGTAGGTATGCACACAAATAACCCCCGAATTAATTATTTTAACTGGTGAAACTTTTTTATGCATACTAAATACATAATTAGATAAATTAAACAAGATAAAAATACTTTGTAAGAATGCGAAAAATGTGTAGTATGTTGAGAGTAACATTACTTAAATAGAACTGCTTCCCTAATTCTGTAGTTAATGATAAAATAAATTGTCAAACTTATTCCATGTTATCTTATAATGCTCTTTTCGCACTTATATTGCAGCAGGGCTATTCTTGAAATATGCATGCGAACAGCCTGCAGAACTAGAATCAAAATAAAAAATAAAACAGATCACTCGTGATAAGCGCGAAACGAATGAAGTATATAGTAGTGTGGAAACACATTGAAAATGTCAATTAAAAAAAAAAATTCGTTATCGCAGCTATCCATTTTGAATATATATTTATTTTATTACGAAGGCAGGTGTGATTTTGACGATTTACTTTTTCTGACAAATCTGGCATTGAGTTGTTTTAAATTATGTAGATACAGATAAAAGTATTAAAAACAAAAATGTAAATTTTAATGAATAGGTGAAATAATTAGACTTACTTCAGAAACTGTTGACGAACTCAGTAAACCCCCAGTCGATTAGTATATTTTGTATTTGTTGTTTTTGGTGTGGTCTGGGGTTTCAAGCTTCGTTCAGGCGAACGGCTTTCTACGCCTGAATATCCGTGGAATCGTAGAATTAGCCAGCTTGACTGGCAAAAAACAGTATAACGGAGTGAAATCTATACATCAGTCAAAAGTATTGAAGGCATGAAACATCAACGGCGGTCGGAACGACCCTAAGGAAAAAACACCAGGGCTTAGAAGCGAACGGTGTCCACGATGAAGGAGATTTTATATAATACATAGTTCAACGTGTTAATAAAATGCACGTTACAAACAGTTTTCGAAAAATCTGATCATTCGTTTGACTTTGCTTTCATCGCCGCCCACTGACGTAAGCTTAAATTGATTGGATCAATCAGAATCTTTGAACAATTTCAACCAAAAGTTTTTGTTAAAATTAAAAGCATTTTCTTAAATCGATTTGGTTGAATAAAAAAAAAAACTTTTGTCAAATCAACAAAACAAAATTACCAAATTTTTTAACCAAACAAATTTTGTTAAATTCAACAAAACACTTTTAGCATGTACAAATTTTCTCATTAATAGAAATATAGAAAAGAAAAATGATAAGTGTTCGTTTATTCATTTCTCGTGAAATAGAGCAAAATAAAATGCTTTTTAGTGATCTTTAATTCCATTTTTATCAGCATAAAAGATTGATTTTAGTTTACACAAGAGGAAAAAATATTTTTAAATGTAGCATCTTAATATTCAACACCATAAAGTTTTGAGATATGTCTTATACCATTCAGAATCATAACCCTGTTTCTATATCGAGCAGATAAAATAGCTACAGGTTATACATCTCTCAATTTATTACATCATTATATTTTCTCCCCCATCTCAAACACATCTCATTTCTAAAATATATGCCGTTCCATTCGTAACCATGTATTTACATTTTGTTTCTGAATTGTTAAATATGACTGTTGTTACCTAGGAGATGCACGTGTCTCCCGAAATATTTGAATCAGAATAGAATTTATTAGGGATACTTTCCTTTGAAACATAAATTTCATTGATATTCCATGAATTTATAATTTTTCTTTCGCAGCGCTTTGAAAGTTTTCAGTTATGAATGGTAATCTATTGTCAACATCGCATTGAAGGAAAAAAAAAATCCATCGTTTAGTATACTGAAATATTTAAAGTAACAAATCTGTAAAAGTTGCACATACTGAATTTGAATTTTAGCCATTTCTGGTTTTATGGTGAGGTATTACTATGCGCCGGTAAGACAAGTAAACATTTTTATACGCTGAAAAGTTTGTTCCATAGGATGCAGATTTGTTTCAGCAAATAAAAGTTTTATAATGCAAAAGCCTGCGCTGCTTGCATTAAGTATTTTGCTTGTATTTTATAAGGGAAAATGGAAACTGACTAAATAAAAAAAATTGAAATAAAAGAAAATAGTTAGATCTAACTAGCAACGCCAATTATTAAAATATTTTGCATAGACTCAATATGCATGGCGATCATGAATTAAAATCTAGCCTTTCTGTATTGGTAGTTTATTCCTAATCTACTTTTATTACATGGTATTGCAACAATATTGAAATGTATTTGGTTTTCTGCCTACATCAGAGAACGTTTTGATCGAAGTAAGAGGATGAAAGTATAGTTTAGAGGCTCAGTGGTAGTGCATATACATAGGCGTAACCAAGCCGAAAAGTAGTTTTCTTTTCAATTTTGTAAAAATTTTGGATTTTTAAACAGGGTTGGTTTGGTTTACAGAATTGTACATTGTTAAGAAAGGTTCGAATATCTTCTGAACTTACGTTTCAGTTTTTCTTATGTATTTTGAGGAAATCAGTTTTTTTATTTAAATAGAATGACCACACTGAAAAAAACTACAAATAAAATTTATCTTTTATATTATATTACTACAGTATCTATACTATTAAAATCTGTGCGCGTCTGTCTGTGTGTGTGTGTGTGTGTGTGTGTGTGTGTGTAGCATCATCCCCTCCTAAACGGCTGGGAGTTGAGTTTCGAACGAGGTATCCACGAATTTGGAAAATTTCGAGAAAGGACCTCCGCTAATTTAAATTTCGAAATTCGAATTAGTTTAGGAGATATTGATAAAAAACCCCATCAAAAACGCTAATTTTTGCTCTCCGCAATTCCGTGATTGTAACCCCTGTAGTCAAAAAAGTGAGAAATAAGCATCGAGGTTGCCATGTTTGGCTGTTTTATTAAATTATTTAGACTCCTGCAGTAAAAATAAAAGAATAATGATTTTTTTTCTGTTTAGATTATTTACAAAGTTATTTTTTAATTAAAATATTGCGTTCATGTTAAATCAGAGCTGGAATCAATGTTTTTTATGTGTAAAAGAATAAGGGACTGAGAGATTTCCGAGACTAATATGCATATTTTTTAGTTTGGCCGAAAAAAAATGGCTCATTTGGCGATTTTGAGAAAGTAGTAGGCTCTACCGATTTGCACAGTTTTGGGCTTGGCGCAAATTACTGAGAGCGTAATGAAATAGTATTTTTAATAACAAGTATAAGTTTTACGGCGCTATACTTCGATTTTTCATACAGAAATAATGCAGTTATTAAGGCGATTTTAAACGATCTACAGAATTTTCGCCAAATTAAATAAACTGATTTAAATTGGAGGAATTCCGCCAAATTTCAGAAAATTGAAATTCTCTCACTTTGTACATGGTAGTTAACGGTGATTAAAACCCGTTATAGTTAATAATTTAAATAACTGCTACTAATCAATTAGATGCCTATTGGATTAAATTTTGGCGAGTGAACTATATAAATGATAGATAACTATTTCCCATTTTGATTGCTGTTAAATCAAACCTTCGGATGATTCCCCGAACAAAAAGATCTCGGAAAATGGTGTATGTTGGCATTTTGGCGATTGAAGTACTACATGTGTATTAAATAATTGATTCTTATATGTTAAAGCAGCGCTACGTTTCTTTTATTGGAAACTGTTAGAAACAGACATAATTAATAATGTCTAATATATTTTTTGTTTTACGAATTGAAATCTATGTTGATTCCTACTTTAGTACATTTCTTAGCAAAGTAAGCGAAAAATATTCAAATGTAGTGCAACTCTGTTCGTATTATTAATTCCATTCCTCAATTGAGATGAGCCGATGTCACTAGCGTACGCATAGATATTTTATTTTTAAATTCCGCCAAACAGGGTACTGCGAATTGCCTTTAGTGTCAAGTTTAATTTGTTATTTGAGCTATTTGACATCAGTATGGCAGTTCTAGCAAAGTAAACATAAATAGCTCATTTTATGTTCTATCTTTAACATTGCTATAGTTTCCGTACCAACGGAATCCATTGTTGCCACTTAAGTTGTTAAATTTAACAATTGCAAGTGAAACCACTCATTTCTACAGCTTTTAAGACTCGTAAAAGTGAAAACGCATCAAATGTGAAACAAATAGAACTGTAAGAGACTTGCATTGCACTTTAAAAATAATCGAAGTTTTCATGCAATTCTACATACCTTTAATTTTATTTCCTTCGCGTGTGGGTGCCATTTTTATGTCAATTTTTGCTGCCTTCCTGGCAGATTATCCGGAGCTGCACATAAGCACTAATGTACATGCTCCTCCGGACATAAACAAGAGCGTATGTCCGGCGCGTATTTGTGTAACCCCTAAGGCAGTACTCGGGGGAGGGACCAGGGGGTCCGGTCCCCCCCCCCCCGCCGAAATCTAAAACTTTGATAACAAAACAATAATAATGAAGCTTTTTGTGAAAAATTGGGCCTTTTTCATATTTTGGTTTCCCCCCCCCTCCTCCCCGCGAATTTTTTTTCTGGGTACGGCCCATGGTAACCCCACTGTGTTAATCAGAGTTTTCTGGGGTCAGATTTTTTAGACCATTTTTTTTTTTCAATGGAGATCTCATCCCGAAATATATTGATCACTGATACATGAAAAGAAAAATGATCAATTAGGAGCTAGCAGTGACGTAGCCAGAAATTTTTCATGGGGGGTGTTACGACTACTGCAGCTCACACATATGTATGTATACGCGTGTGTGATAAGGGAGTGAAGAATATTCATTTTTTATGGCAATAAACTCCTCATGGGGGGTTGTGACCCCCTATCCCCTCCTTGGCTACGCCACTGCACGCAAGCATGTGTTGTCACGTCATGAAAAACCGTCGTAGATGGTAAACACCGAAGTTGTTTCGAGGGTTATACATAATTAAAAATTTTGTAAAGTTTACTTTTGATACAGTTCGGATATTTGCCACCAAGGTGAGATGAAATATTACTAAATACGGCAACCCAGAATTTTCTTTTGAATTTGACACTATGCAACTACACTAGATTCCCTATAACACGGTAGATACGTTCCGTGTTATAGGAATCCGTGTTGTACGGGTCCTGCGCTATACTCCACCTGGAGTGCGGACTGCGCGGAATAATCGCGGCAACACTTATTTGCACTCCGTAGAAATGCAATGATTTTTGGTGTTGCCATTCAAAAGTTATGTTAATTACAGGAGCTAAAAAGTCATAATATCAGAACATGTGTCTCATTTTACCGTGCTGTACGAGTGTCTTTTAACGTGTTACACGAAAACGAGCACAATTTTTTCGCCGTGTTCTACGAATTCGTCTTTTAGACCCATTTTATGAAGGGGGCTACTGTAAATTGTTAAAAATAAAACATGAAATTAGTTATTTTAAACGCGAGTTGACAGTGAGACCAATGTTAGTTTTATGTAACAAGTGTGATACTGCATTAAGAGTTTAGTAAGGGTGATAAACTTTATCGCAGAAGTTACGTGACAAATGTTTTCATTTGAAATGCGACTTGATTTTTACGAAAACTGTGTGCAATTTTGACTTCTAACGTACGTGGTGCAACTATTATTTTATGTAATGTTTTGATAATTTAGGTGAAATTCAATAAATCCATCTGCAAAATAACTGCGCTAATGTATTTTCCACACTTTAGGAAATGCAAGATAAAATAAAATAGTTGTCAACATAATGTAATTTATTCATATGGTATTTATTAAATGCTATAATTAAGCCTAAAAATCAAAATTATGTGATGTAGAAATCAGGCATTTTTCGAAAGAGAGAAGTTTCAGCTGGATACCGTAAAGATCTTTTTTCATCGCCAGTGACACTGACGAAGTTTTTGTGTCATCAGGTTGCAATCATCTCAGATTTGCACACATGACGTCAACTTTTAGTCACGATTCAAGTATTTTTTACGCGTTTTGAGATTCCGCATTACTGGGTTTAATTCGAATTATATGTTTAAGGAAAATATTCGTTTCCCACCGTACGGAGAACGGGTAAGCAGCTAGTTATAATATAATATTTGAATTCTGTAATAGTTTGAAGTAGGTGAAACACTTATTCTTCGCACTTGAATAAGAATTAAATTGGCAATTAAGAGAAATGAAAATATTTTATAAATTTTTTATTAATCATTTATCTTACCATTTTTCTGCATTTCTGCACAAAATTTCATGGTGATTGCTTTAGCTCAGACTCTCCTTCCGTTCCAGAGTTGAAAACTGATTAAAAAAAAAACCTAACTTATGTGGTAGGACGGTATTGTGCTTGAAATGGATGAATGCCCCTAAAATTGCTATTGGCCGTAATGTATTGGAAATCTTTTGAGTGTTCCTGTAGCAGAACTATAAATGATAAAGACACTTTTTTTAATGGAGAAATTCATTTTCTAACTCTTTACAGCATATATCACTTCTGAGTCGTTTGAAATATCCCAATACCTCTAAAAAACGCTTTGATGAATTTCGGCCCATAGAGCGTAATGTATTTCGAATCTTTTGGGCGGTCCTGTAGATAAACTATTCAGTCGAATGGAACCGAAAGGGGAGGTGCACAACTAGATGTTACAACAATCCTAAATATAAAGTTTCAACATTCAACGCCTAACAGTTTTTGAGATATGCGAGTTTAATGAATTTCGGCCCATTGAGTGTAATGTATTTCGAATGTTTTGGGCAGTCCTGCAGATAAACTATCCAGTCGAATGGAACCAAAAGGGGAGGTGCACAACTAGATGTTACAACTATCCAAAATATGAAATTTCGACATTCTACGCCTAATAGCTTTTGAGTTAGGCGAGTTTAATGAATTTCGGCCCATAGAGCGTAATGTATTTCGAATCTTTTAGGCGGTCCTGTAAATAAACTATCCATTCGATTGCCACCAAAAGGTGAGGTGCACAACTAGATCATAGAACAATCCTAAATATCAAATCTCAACATTCTACGACCCATAGTTTTTGAGATATGCGAGTTACATACATACGGACGTACGTACGTACAGACGGCATGGAAAAACTGGCCACAGTAGACTCGCCACTGGTCAAAATGAGTTGCAGACGCGTTAATATGATCGTGCATGCTAGCCTACGATGAGATGCATCGAAAAAAATTTTTAAATTAAATTTAGAGGTAGTCAAAATCGGTTTTTATGTCGAAATTTGGCCCCCAAAATTTTTCGGGATCACATTACTTCCTTATACTACGTACAAGGAAGTAAAAAATGGGAACGAGTGGATTTTTATACACTTTTTAAAGGCAGATAAGATTTATTTCCATACGTATGTTTTTCCAAATCTGTTCAAAATACTGAATAGATTCGTCTGATGGTCTGTAAGAAGTTTTATCTCGAACATTAAAAGTAACATCTAGCTAACAGGTGAATTTGTAAATTTTGAAAAGCCTCTCATTATTCGTTTCCGTGTTTATGCATATCTGTGAAACATTTTAGGTCGTTCTGTTCCAACTGTAAAGGATACACTTTCGTTCAACGCTTAAACTTGAGAAAAATCAATATATGAGTAGGTTTTAAGATTTTTAATACATATATCTTTCTGTATGTTTTTCAGCGTAAATGTGCAAAATTTGAAACTAATTGCTTTAACGGTGAGACATTTTCTTTCAAAACTGCATATTATACTAAATCCTTACAAACCAAGGAACGGACAATTTCACGCTACTTTCACGATTTCTGTATTGAATTAGAAAGATCTAAGGCTTCTTTGACTATGGACTATACCTGTGACTATGGCTAGCTATTCTTACATTATTATTATTTCGAATCTTACATTGAAAGATGGTTTAGTATAATATTTTCTTTCTGTCCACTAAAGATTTTGCAATAAGATTTTTATTTTTACACTAACATAAATAACGCTATTTTTCCTTATAGGTATTCCGCATTTTTAAACACTTATAATAATCGTAACAATAAGGTTTTGTACACCTTCATTGAACTCCTTCGCCTCCAGTTCCTTCGCTTCCAGAAATGTAAGCATTGTTCAATTAAGGTCTTTCGAACTAATTTTTTTCCTCCCCAAAATCCACAGGTCATGACTGTTTGTTCCCAAAAGTGTGATTCTCCTAAACGACGATGCCCGTACACATACCCCAGGGAAAACAAATCAGTTTCTACAAACTTTGGCGAGTGAACTTTTTAAACATCCGCCCTAGAGCATCTGGGCGGGTATCCATCTGGACCCGTGATTATGATTGTTTTGCAAAAGTATTTTGGGAGAAAAACTCTGGTGAAGGACTAAGAGCTTAAAGAAATTTTACGTCCCGTAATATACCGTTAACCCTCCCCCCCTCCCAAGCGCGACAGAAAGTCGTTAAAAAAACAAAAAACAAAAAACAACAGGAGGGAGCGCTTAAACGGGATACATGCATACACACACACACACACACACACACACACACACACACACATATATATGTGTGTATGTGTGTGTGTGTGTGTATAAAAACTCGTCTGTTCGAGCCTCGTCAGGGGGAGATCCCCTGAACCCCCCTAATTTTTTAGTTTCATTATTGCCATATTAAAATGATATTAATTGACTTTGTCATTTTATCGCTCATATTTCGCGTATTTTGCCTGGTAAACTTATGTTGAAATGTTTATGATTATAAACTATTTATAGAAAAATACATATGATTCATATTCTACAGCTTACGAAATATTGTAACAATAGATTAAAGCTGTTGTGAACTAATAGTATTTAAATTCGTGTAAAATTATGTCGCATACTTTTATATCGCTTTTTATGTCGCATTTTTGGGACACATTTTTCAATAAAGGGTGTTGTGAGATAAAATGACATAGTCATTAATATAAAACTCGGCTGTTCAAGCCTCCTCAGGGGAAGATCTCCCTGAACCCCCCTAATTTTTTAGTTTCATTATTGCCATATTAAAATGATATTAATTGACTTTGTCATTTTATCGCTCATCTTTCGCATATTTCGCCTGGTAACCCTATGTTGAAATTTTTATGAGTGTAACCTATTTATAGAAAAATACAGGTGGAGCATATTCTACAGCTTACGAAATATTGTAACAATAGACTAAAGCTGTTATGAACTAATAGTATTTAAATATATGTAAAAAATACATGTGAAGCATATTCTACAGCTTACGAAATATTGTAACAATAGATTAAAGCTGTTATAAACTAATAGTATTTAAATACATATAAAATTATGTCGCTTTATTATGTCGCTTTTTTATGTCTCATTTTTGGGACACATTTTTAAATAAGGGTGTTGAGAGATAAAATGACATAGTCATTAATATATATATATATATATATATATATATATATACACACGTGTACTCGTAGCCCCGCGTTGCCCGGGTGCATGAAGTTTAGTGCATACATTGTCCGAAAAATTATTGTTTGCTTCGCTTCCCATCGTTGGAAAGAAACAAATACGGTAATTCTCTTTCTGTATCCATCGTTGCTTCCCGGCAAAAGTGTTTGAATGCTACTGCTTCAGGGGTAACTTTCTTAATAAATGGATTTTACCTACACTCAACACAATAGCCGTAGGAAAAAGCTTCAATAATTCACTTAAAAACTTGCAAGGAAAAATTACGGACTAATTTGCAAAATGCATTTTTAATATAAGGAGAATAATTAAAAATGCCCATTTGAAACTGAATTCTGAAATTCCTGTTTCCTTTTAGTACCGATTTGTAAGCGATGTCTTATGTAGTTGAGGTACTGAATATAGCCATTTTTGCCTTATTTAGAGCGAGGACGAGAAACTGGTCTCGCGCGAGAATTGACCCGAGGCATCGTCTCGCAGTCTCGTCTCGCAAAATTGCGAGACTTCGAGAAGTCTCCTCTTGTTTCGTGGTTTCGCGTCCATCCTTAATAAATGACAAGCGTGCTCTAAAGAACAGGGTTTCTTGAAAATACTACTAGATTGCAGGGCATGAAAAAAAAAAATTAAACAAGTTTACTTTCTTTCATCGTACAACTCTCTAAATTTCATCAGTTGGTTACAACCGTAAAATAAATTGCAAAATCAATAGATGAAAATGTTAGTTCCGATAAAAAAGAAAATTCGTGGACAGTTATTAAATTAGAAACACTATTCAAAGACTTTTGAAAAGCTGTTTTTGTGTTTTCTTTACTTCAAGTAATTCCCCGAAGATGTTCCAAAATAAAATAAATGCCGCCATTGACAAACTAAATAAAGTTCAACTCAAAATGTTCTGCTATATATAAAAATTCCAATACTGAATTAGCATTCAAACTTTCAAGGGTCGTTTCGAGTTTTATATCTTACTATAATTGAAAAAAGATATAAAATGATGTTTGCTATTGTAATAGTCGAAATAAGTACAATCCGATATCAAAAGAATGCCTCACGAGAAATTTAATTTAGAGGAATAACTTAAAATAAAAATACGCAATATTATAGAGGCACAGATTGGAAAATCGAGGTCGCAAGAATTGACTGTTAAATAATTCTGAAAGTTACTCAGTCGATTAGGGACTCTGCGACTGATAATTAACTGTAAATGGTAAACTGTACCTAAGAGAAAATGAACTATCTTAAAAAACTATATTGAGTTATTAGAAACATATTATTAAAATTTACATTGCCAATCGAAATATCTGAAATTTAAAACATTTTATTTCTATAAGTGAGTGAAATGGGGACATTTTTAAGTGCTTTAACATTTCAAATAATTTTAGTGTTTAACACAAAGATTCACAACTATTTCTGTTATTTGCCAATACATATTTTGAAAGAAAAGTATGCGGATTTTTAAGACAGTTGCAGTGTGCAGATCTTCCATGCTGAAATCAAGGCTTTTAAATAACCTAAAACGCGCGCAGTTTGCTTTAAAACTAATTTTTGATATCTGCAGTTCCATCTTGCTGAAGTACAGACTGCCTTCTACCAGATCCGTGACAAAAATGAAGTAGTTATATGACAGTAGTTACACTCTCAAAAATTATTTCTTCAATTCACGGTAATTTTACTGTAAGAAGTGCTGCCAGAATGTCCCCATTATTTGACGAATATCCCTTTTCTTTTTTCTCCTGTCAGTTCAAGAAACTACAGATTAACCCTTTAAACCACAGTGTTCCCGCTATGGGAACACCAAACTCAGACATTTTGACTCTTGCCAGTCACGAAGAATAGATTTGATTTCTATAAAAATAGTTGCGGATTACATAGCTGCACGAGAATCCTTTACTTTTTTAGCACGTCATTTCCCGTAAAAAAATTGTCATGAAAATTGAGCAATAAATTAATGTATAAAGACGTACTCTCAAAAACTACTACTTCAATTCATGGAAGTTTTACTGGCAGCATTCCTGACGGAATATTTCCGTTATTTGACGAATATCCGTTTTTTTCTCTCCTGTTATTTGAGAATAAAGTTCTTCAGATTCAAAGAATTTTTTTTTCTCTTCCTCAGATTTCGGGAAGTGACGGAAACGTTACGTTTCCATAGAGAACGGAAATTATTCGTTGAAAAATGAGAGTTAAATTAGTGTATAAAAAAAGTTTTTCTGAGAGTGTGTGTTATTATTGCTGTAACTACAGCCTTCTCGGCCAAATTTAATTCATCTTGATGATGTGTTGAATAGGCCATTCCTATGGATAGTCTAGTATTAATAAACCCAATAGGACACTCTAATTTAAATAACAGACGACCATCCAGTAGTTCATGAGATGCGTTCTTTGTCCCAGAATTAGACTTAGTTGTACATTTATGAGTGCATAGAGAATGGTTCTTTATTTTTTAAAATCGAATACATTGGAACTATAAACGAAGTTATTTCTTCAGTTTTTTAAAATTTTCTTTAATCCTGTTTCTCAATAAACTTAGGAAATGGCGGTTTTTCGAACCTTCAGAAAATGGGCGATCTTTCTATGACTTTTCCAGCTTCATTATCCCCATAGGCAGGAGAGTTTCCACTTTCTAAAGAACTATTTTTTTCTTAATTACGTCGAGGACTGGGTTGTATTGACCATCTTCTTTCGTGCAGCCCAATACATACTAGTATTTGAAATAATGTTTTCAAGGGATAAAACATTAAAATTACTTGGCCACTGAATCACAAGCCGTCAAATGTTTAAAAATTAGTCTCGCCAGTAGCTCAAAGAGGACAGTTAGGAGTAGTCTCCACATCACTTCGGTGGAGGTGCCCCTGTAAATAGTTTTGCCCATTCAGTATTCTAATGTTGACCGCAAAAAATTCCCTGGTGAGATCCATAGGGAATGGATTGCAAGTCCTCCCAGGCTTTACCTTGGCATCAATCTCCTGAACTCTGCGTATATAACTCCCAGTTGAACTCATAATAGCAGACAAACTCTGTCTAAAAGGCAAATTTAAAAAAAACTGTGGGTGATTGCAACCGAGTTTGTCCGCTTTATCTTTTCTGAAACTGCCACTGTGACGGGAAGTTTATTGTAAGGTGATCAAACGTCCTCATTTCCCGGGGTCAGTCCCCAATTTCAGGACGTTTTTCAAATTGTCCCCAAAATATAAAACAGGAATTGAGGACGATTTTTAATTATTGCATTGTTTTTTTATTAAATTACTGTTAATTATTTCATTAATTATATATGTCCCAGTTTTCCCCAGTTTTGTTTCAAAATCTGGGACATGTCCCCGATTCTGTGCTCAAAAATCTGGCCACCTTTGTCTGTTGGAAGATAGTTGAGACACACATTTTTTCTTCTGAAAAATGTGAGGGTGGAAGTTTGATGGTAAGAGTGAAACTCCCTTTTAGGTAGAAAGGCTGACGGGTATCGTTTTTTAAAATACTGTATTTGTTCACTAATTATTCGGATTTAGAAAGAAATGAATGATGCGTTTTTAAGTCTTTTACTAGCAGGACGGAATTGCTGCCTACATTGAAGAAGGGAGTCCGTTGGCCTTTCAAAATTGTTTCAAAAGTTGTTTTTCTCCCAATTTTTATAGATTCTAAATCTGTGTGGATTTCTAGTACAGTGATATATGTAGAGCAGGCGACAGCCGTTTTAAGTTCCAGGGCCTCATTTTTTACTTATTCTATTTTATCGTCACAGCTATTGTAGCTGTAGCCAAGAGTTCACCACAATAGACCAAGGCAGGTCTTACATAGAATTTAGTTTCTGGTGAAAGTCATTACATCGTTCTCAATTTCTTCCTTTCTTACTGTGTCGATGGTGGAAGTTTTGGCAGCTGATGAAGGATGGACCTTTTGTACCACCGAAAACGGTCGTATTACACTATTTTTTTAATTATGTGTGTTATTTAGGAAGTTCTTCATCAATTTTAACAGCCTAATACCGTTCACGGTTCAGATTGTCATTTGGCCAAACCATTATTATGTTAGAAAACGAGTTCAAAGACGATGGTTCGCTCGATTTATTTATCCTTCTTTACTTTTCCAAATGACGCAGTCATGAACTCGGGTGTCACGTACGAACTGTAAACCAGTTGGTGTAAGGCGCAGTAAGCGGCACCATCACATTGAGATCCTTCCTTTACATGAAGGATTTTATTTTAATGCACTAATAAAAGAAAAAAAGAAATGTGTGAACTTTAAAACAGGATTTAAAAAACATCTCTTAAGGCTAGATGAAAGAAATAGGTTTAAGCTTGAATATGCTACACTTGCAGGTTTTTCAGAAAAAGGCTTAATTTTTTTTTAAAAGTGGGATAACAGTATTCTCTTTTGAAGTACTGAATCGTTCAAATGTGTGTGTGTGCCACCCTAAATTAAAATGATTTATTTTCAATTCCTGATGCATAAAGTGTGGTGTTATAAGCTTACAGTTTTTACTTGTCTGTCTATACTTGTGTGCCTGTCTGTGGCATTGTAGTTCCTAAACGGATGGACCGATTTCAATGCGTTTTTTAATTCGAAAACTGTTTTAATAGAGACGGCTCTTAATTTTGGTTGATGAAAATCTGTTCTGTCAATCAATAAATTGATAGATTGAAAACATCGTATCATATGAGGATTGACTCGTCCATCATTGATCGGGTTGAAATTGACCTCGATTTTCAGAGTGCTTTAATTTCAAGGCGCTGCCAATTGGTACACCAAGAGCGACTTTCATTTGAGAACAATTCCATTTTTGGCTCTAAAATTTGTAATTTAGACACACTTTTTATTTTTTACTACCTTGTGCAAAGCAAAGGAGGTATTGTGATCGTGATTTCGATGTAAAAATCGATTTTCAGCATGTCTAATTTTACTTTGACGATCTCCTTAAAAGACCTCTCAATATATGCATGCAAGATCCCTTTTGGAGGACTGCGAATCTATTTTGATTAGTTTTTTGTGACATGTGTAGATATGTCTGAACTAATAAACGTAACTCGCATGACTCAAAAACAATTAGCTACAGAATGTTGAAATTTTGCGTTTAGGACTGCTGTAGCATCTAGATATGCGCCTCCCTGTTTTATTGAAGTCGAATGAGAAGTTCATTTACAATCTACACAATATTCTTTGAATTCTTAAATTGCATTTTCATCTTCAGTACATTAAGGCCTATGGGAAATCTTCAATGCATTGAAAGTGTACGGTCAAAAATTGTTTGGGCCATGCCTAAAATCTTGCCAGGTGTCTCCAAACGGCGACTTTTGACAAAATATCGCTTAACATAGTGCCTAAAACAATTTTCCAGAACCAATTTTAGCTTGGCAATATATCTCATATTCGGTAAGAAATCGCCAAACCATAATATTATTCAAGTATCATATCTCGATATCAGATTAAATAAGTTTAATTCAAGTGCATCTTTATTTATATTTTAATACACGTAGAAGAAAGTCATCATGGTGTCTACAGATTTTTTTAAACAGATTTTTGTAAACTTTCTTACTTTATATGTGAATACGAATTTCGCCTGAAATTACTCACACTTAATAATACGTTACGTTGTCTTTTGTTACGTTTTGCAAAGCTTGTGAATGTTTTTATATCAACAGAAAAATATATTTGTTATCATTGTACCCAAATATTGGCATATTTATACACAAGTTTCAGTACAATCTTGAAACTAAAAATTTCACGAAGATAATACAGTTAAAACATATTTTGAAATGAAGAGAATGAGAAATATTCTGTCAGTTTCTAGATACTGTACAATTCATTTTTATGAGTCTTAAGAAAATATATTTTAATGTGCATAAACACCATAATTCATTTGACTAAAAAAACCATCGTTACATAAACTTTTACAAATGAATAGTAATGAATAATGTTTATTCGCAAATATTTTATGCAAAAATTTCAAAAGAGTGCTTAAAGTATTTAAATATAAATGTTTCTTTAAAGACCTGTAGAGTTTGTTAAATATTTACATAATTTAGTAAATTTACTCTGTTTACAGACTAAAATGAAATCTGTTACGCAAAGTAAAGAAGCTATAAATTAGAATAAAATTGTGTTTAAAATAAAGAAAAATATTTATATGTTATTTTCTTCTGTATACATTGAAATACTCCAGGCGATACACATGAAAAATTTATTTTATGTTTTAAGGTGTAAAAGGTCTTTGCAAATTAAATTTTATTTGATTTTAAGTTATATTTCTTGGTATCGAATAATTATTTTAAATAGTTTGGTTTAAAATACAGAAAATTGCCGAAGGTGTAATTTTAATACGAAATTTCAAAATCCGAAATTATCTCTAAAATTAAATATAGAAAGTATGTTGGAGTTAAACATATTTTTAAAATTAAAACTTAATTATTTATTTTGAAAGGGCAACTGTCATTTTTTTCCAATAGCTCTTTCCCAGTTTTTGGTAACTTGTCACAGCTACAATGTAAATACTTTTTAAAGATTTGGCAGAAACAGTTCTTTGAAAAACGTTCTGATGACTGAAATTAGTAATTTTTTTTTTTCGATTTTTGCAGTCGCGGATACATACTCTGTAGGCATTGGCCATTTATAAGGCCAGAAGTGTTAGCCACTTTATTATGAGGGTTTCCTATAAAAGTGGGCCAAAGTTGTCCCCTACGAAGGAACGGCATTCGAACCCGGCCTATGATCGTACACACAGGGGTGCGTTAACTACCATGCTTGATGGGAATATCGGCAAACTGCTCAATAAGACTTTGTGTAATCCATAAAAATGTGTTACGCTTATCAAAATGGCCGGTGGAGTTTATTAGTGAAACAAACTGGACAGCTAATTAGTTTTGCTGAAGTTTTGCATTTTAATTAAAAGAAAGGCGTAATAAACGTGTCTACGGTGTACTTAGGAAACATATTCCGGATGAATTGAAACCGAGGCGAGGACGAGCGAGGCAATGTGCCACCACATTTATAACAACAACACGTTAAAGTTTACTATAAAATTTTGCAAATATATATCATTGTTCCGTTCATTAATCAAATTGTTAATACTTGGCGAAATAATAGACTTATTAGAACATAAAAATTGAAAATAGTATTTACCCTTCAGGAGTTAGCGATTGTGATGCATGAGTCATGAGGTGTTTTGACAGTTTATTTCTTTGTTTAATCTTCAGGAAGTAGAAATTAAGATATGAATTAGAATAACTTACCTAGGCAATCTTAATTCATTTCTTAATTTATACCTTTAGCTAAAACTCAGAAATAAACCCTCAAAACATCACTTGACTCATATGTTTCTCCCGGCAACTCGTGATGAGTGAATAGATTCCGGCAACATTGAAAGCACTATTTTCAAAGACAGTGCTATAGAGATATAGTGTAAGAAGATTTTAGTTTATGTGATTTTTGCAAGGATAAATCCGGAAAGGTCTGACACTTTTTATAAAAAAAATGTAAACATATGATTGAACTGTAAAATTCATCTGAAACGTTTGTCGAAACATTAGAATCTTAAAATTTTCTTTTTCAAAAAGTTCTATAAACTTTATAAGTTTGGTGCTTACAAGAGATTTCATTACATATTAATAAAGAAACAATCTGCATTTTTTCCAGTGTATGATATAATTTACATATTATTTTTTTCTCTTATTTTCCTATAACTTTTATTTTCTCTTACTTCCATTCTTATGGAATGGATATCATAATTTTAAAGAATGAATATAGCTAAGAAAGGTATTTTAAAAGATGTACTTCATAATTTTGCAGCTCCTGGTGAATGATCCAGTTGTGATTATTGAAGTTGCAAAAAAGAGAAAGAGAAAACATAAAAGGGAAAAACCTATTGTACTTGGATGTTTGAAACTCTCTGATATCAATATTTTTCAGATAACATTTCTTTCATCCTCAGTTTAAAGCAAAAACTTTATTTCTGTCGAACAAACAATCTTTGAAGATAAAAGCATTATAGTTTGGTTTAGAGTAGCAAGAAATAGTATAAAATAAGATTGATTGCTTAAAGTTTTTGTACATCAATACATTATACACACATAATTGTATTTTATATGTGCAAGGTGCTCATTAAATGACTGACACCTATTCTGAACGTAAATAAGGAAAAGACTGTGAAAAACATCTGCTATCTGCTGCATTGTTATACATAAAGATATAAATTAAAAGACAAAAAAAAAGAGTTCAGATAGCTTCTCAAATTTTGCTACTATATGGCGCTGGCAAATGAGAGAACAAATAACGATACTTTTAGTACAGTCACCCTTTGCAGCAATAATATGGCGTCAAAACAAAATTTATACATACGGTTGACAATGTCTCGCCGAAATGGGTTGCAATGTTTTACAGACGTAATGTTTAATGCCTGAAAGACTTGGAGGGTTTTGTTGGTAACGTCTTCTTTCAAATTGTCTTCACAAAAAGAAATCATACGCCAAATTATTGCCGAAAAGGGTGGCTGTATTTTAATTGTTGGTATTCAGTTTTTCAGCTTGCAGTGGCACATATTTGTGAAATTTGGGACTATTCGAACTTAATATTTTTTTTCCAATATTTAATATTTTACTAATAACGGTGCATCAAACGGCACATTTTTTTTCTTAAATCGTTTTTTTTTATTATTTACGCTCTAATTGAGTCAGTCATATAGTGCACAGCCTTTATATACAGGTTGTTTAAAAAATATCCGGAAAAAATCTAAAGGATGGTTAAGCAACCAAGGCAATTCAGAATCCCGTACAAATGCAAGATTAATTACTTCATCTTCATACACCTGTTACATAGAAACATTCCCTAAATTAATATTCTGGGGATGATTTATCTTTCAAGTTTTACAATTTGACAAACATTTGAAGAAGTTTCAAATATAGGCGACAAAACATTCATTTAAAAAAGTCAAATTTTTAAGATAATCACTTCCTCGCATTCCAGTTAGAAACGTTTCCTAAAATGTACGGCATGATTCAGATGCTGTGCTTTTAATTCCTCCTCTCAGTCTCGAAATGGAACGTACGTTTTTTTATGGTACAAATGTTAAATATATCTGTTTTATCGTTCAGGTTTTCCGCAAATGTTATTTTGTGTACCTATTCTATTTACACATGAATTCCTGCTTTATATTCCTCACACATTACTTCTCCATTCGGTTGCTTCTCAAAAATCCTCGGTTGATTGCCACAAGGAATACTGAAAATGTGCTCATGTATTGAGACCTTTTCTTCCACCAAACGCTAAAATCTCTCTTTGTTTGTGGCAAGGAGTTTTAAAATAGTACATTTTCCCATTATATTGTGTGTTATGGTAAGCCTACACGAGGGCATCTGCCTAGGGGAGGTGCTTTGGGCAGGACTTTTAAGGGGTTATGAAGTGTATTCATGTTACATCTGGAAAAAACCACCCAAAACTCCAGACAGTTAGATCGAAAGATGCGCGATAGGCTCGAACCTTCACACTTCAACCATTTTATGTACTCGGCCATGTTGGGGCAGAGAAGGCAATCAAATTGTTGATGCAGTGATACCTTTGTTATCCAAAGTGCTATTTTCCATAAGATGTATTTCAAAGTTAATTAATTTGTTACCCGGAGTAATTAAAATACACGATTTTTCAAAAATCAAGTCTATTTCACCAGTCTCTAAACTGGGTGTTAAGGGATACGCAAATTATAATGTTAATATAGAGATCAAACCATACTATAAGTTCCAACTTTGATACTAATTTTCGGTACTTTTGTGTTGACAGGATACCAGTGGTAGCTATGATGAAGCATTCACTCTAATTGCAGTGAGTTGCCACCTGTAATACAAAAAAATAAAAATAAGTAAAATAAATAAATATAAAACTGCAATGCAGTACTACTACCCCGTTGACACTGATAAAATACACATTGAAGATAGACATAGCTCGTTAGCACTGTTGTCCCGTTGATGGAAAAATACGGACAATTTTCTTTATTTCAAGTAAGAGAAATAAAATATACTTTATTTTAAAAATTTGTTTCCATAAATGCGTACAAAAGCCTTGCCGTATAAAAAAATTGCCCAGAGAAGAATTTAATGATACACCGATCTTGCAATAAAACCGCGTATAAAGAAGATTAACATTTTACTGGAAAGCTTTGTTAACGGTCTAACTCCCCTTTTCCATAAAAACCTCGTATTTAATAGTATATTTAATTAAATGAAAAAAATAGTTTACTAGAAAAAAAATGCTTTATCAAATTTTATTGATATTAACTTTACACATAAAAATAAATCTATTTTTTCCTGAGAGATCTATCTGACAGAGAGATTATTCATATTTAATAACTGAAAAAAAGTAGGTCAAAGTAACGCAATGTTTTCATAGTAATTATTAACGATAAGAGTCCCCGGAAAGCTGTTGGTAATTAGCGTAACGTGTGCAGAAGCACTAAGATGAACGGCAGCGGTGTATTTCAAATAGCCCTGCAACGATGGGAACAGAATGGAATTTCTTGCAGAGATGAGAGAAAGCATGTTAACAAACAAGTATTCAGTTTAGAGGCACATGCAAATTAAATTAACTATTGCGAACAAATTAAACTAACTATTAACAATTTGGGAAGTAGTATATAATTTGATTTAGGAGTGATAGTTATTGTTTCACGCTTCTAAAATGTGCCAATCGAAAAATGAAATATGCTTACATTAGATCATTTGTAATGGTAATAATTTATTTCTTCACAAATAAAAAGATGTAATGTTTTAAATATCGTGTTTTTCGCCTTGATTCAGAATCTGCTCTTTGAATTCTACTCGTCGGTCTTGGAAAAAAGTTTTCTTTTCCCAAGTTACGATGTGGAATATTTCTCTTTTATTCCTTTGGTTATTTCTCCTCCCCCACAAATACCGTCGTGTGGAGCTGCTCTGTTTGCACATGAATTCCTGTTCTGAATTCCAAACGCATTCTGTTATTCGCCGAATGCCGTCTGCAGCTTTTAGACACATTGAAAATGGACTGATGCACTGAAAATTCTTCTTGTGATGAAAATGTCTTTGTAAGTGTCAAACCACTTATAAATGCATGGTGTAGAACTTTATTATTTTAAAAGTTTCATTAATTGCAATTGAGTTATTCATTTTTAATTATCAAGTATTTTACAGTTAAAATGAAGTGTTTTGTTTAACTCAACAAAATTTGGTAGATTCAATAAATATTTCGTTGGCGTTATTTTAGCTGAATAATTTTGATGGGTCATAAACATATTTTCAATCAATTAATATCAATAAAAATTTTTTAGTTTCGACAAAACTACTGTAAAAGTAGTGAATGCAAAATTTTATGAAGTTAGTTAAACGTTTCTTTCAGTATGATAGATATGTTGATAAAAACTATTTAATGTTTCTACTGTTGGTACATTTTAAAATATTATTGTACTTACTATTTACGGTTTTTTGTGTTTTGGGTTAATTAGTTTTAACAAATGGCGTTCGCATTTCTATGCTCACCAAACTGTCTTACAACTATCTGAATTTTTTTTTCCTAGTCAGTTTACAAGTCAGGTAGTTTCGTAAACTTAGTTTCTAACTAGACCACTTTCTTACTGTGCAACTACGGCATCCATTTCTGTCTTTTGTACTATAATCTGAAATAAAAATAAACAAATTAGTTTTTGTAACTTTACGTACCCGAGACTGGTATTTGTAGTTTGTTGTTAGCCATTCGGCATGCAACAGGTGCAAACACATTTGTTTGTTTCCTTTGAGCGTTGGGGACCTGAGGTTTCCGCTGTCTAATTTATTGTTCACGTTTTGTAAATTCTGATGATTTTGTACCCAAGGCAACCTTGTTTTCATTAGAATTCCATAACCCGAATCATGTACCTGGACCAGAATGGGGAAGTACCCCAATTTGCCCTTGCAAAGTTTTGAATGAATAGATTGTTTTTTAAATACGGCCCTCAATCCCCCCCCCCCCTTCCATTTTATGTGCTTTGAGACTACAACAGAAGAAAAAATAGTCAAACTGAAAAGAAAATTTAAAAATGTAGGGATAAGAAAGTTTGAAAACAAGTGGAAAATTTGAATGCGTATTTACCGAAGACGAGCATTAAGAACTTGAGTTTTTTAGCCACTTTAAAACTATATAATCTAATCGATCTAAAATAAGTATTTGAGTAGCTTATCTTATCAGTTGGCTGTAAGAAATGGCATTGGTCATCGATTTCGAAATAAAATGGCAGACGAAAATACAGTCAATGGATTCCTTAAAAGACATTCTATTTTGAGGTAGATTTAAACAAAATACAATAAATTTGGATGTAATCCCACCCAAAAGAAGAAGATTCCGAATGATAAAAAGCTTTTCAACTCTAACGAAACAAGTCTAACGTTTTTGATCACGTCACACTTTGAACAACTTTCATCCAATGTTTTTTCAAAATTCTGTCGTTTTTAAAACATGATGAGCGTTTTGATAGTCTTGATTCTCAAAAACAGGCAAAACTAAAAATTGTCTTATTTGTATGCGGAATTTACATACCCATACAAATGCTAATTATTCGAATGCCTCAGGTGCTTATTTTTCCTCGAAATCAGATGCAGAAAGAATTTTCGATAGGACTGCCATCAGAAGTTAGCGTTGAGGTGCACAACACTGGATGGATGGATGATTTCTGAGCTACTTCTTGTACCATATCTTGTACTGATTGTTCCTTAGGTAGTTTTTAAAATTAGTGGAATTGTTTAAGACATGAAAAAAGTTTAGGTTTTTTTTATATTACGTAGTCACTCAACACATGCCTAGAAAAAAGCTTTTATATATTCAAAAAAGAACAGTTTGTTGCTATATTTACCACCGCATTACTCTCACAGACTTTTATCACTTGATGTGACTCTTAAAATTTTCAATTTATTATGAATTTTTATTACTTTGAAGATCTTTTTATTTAGATCAGATTAAATGTTTGCGCAATCCCCAGTTAGATTTTACTTCATTTCGGTAATATTTTTTTATTTTTATTTTTTGCATTTACTCACATTATATATTAGAATGCAGCAAAGTTCGATAAAAAAAAAAAAGCCATGAAAAGTTATTTCACATACCCTATTTTTCACAAAACGGTTAACACAAGTAAAAGGAACTAGTAAAGCAGGTTTTTGCGTTTTGCTAACAGCATCCAGTTTACTTAAATTTCTTCTAACTTCTTGAAAGGCCAAATACTCATTGTTCAATACTCATTGGCCAATACACATATTATTCATATCTTCCTTTTTATAATTTATCTCTTCAGTATTTCTGTTAGGTTTTTTATGGACACCGTTAATTTGTTTTTCTTGCAATTTCCAACCCTCCAATCGAATGGACATTTTTTTTCTTTTTTCTGCCTTCTTCTTCTCCCCCCCCCTCCCCCCCTCTTCTATTCCTTTTTCTCATCTTTATTTGGGCTGGTGAATATTTAGCTCACAAAGAAGTGTATATCTGACAAAAAGTGCACGAGTTTTGTTTTACTGTTACTATATTTAATGCACATTATTTAGTTTAATTTATACTGTAATCGTCTAAAGTTAAAAATAATTATAATAAGCAGATTTATTTAATGACTTCAAACCCGAAAAAGTCAATTAAATCCCTCAAAAACCTCACTGTTTCTTTTAATTACACGCGTGACTGTATTAATATTAAGAAGATAAATTTGAAAATCAATTTTTTTTCTTTACCTACTAATAAACAGAGATATTTACCTCCGTTTCCTCTTTAGATCGATTATAATTTGCTTAGTTTATTCATACATTTTAAAAAATATATTCAATTTATATTTATTTATTTATTTCATTTCTTCTTTCTCTGACTTATTGCTTTAAAGGTCTGCTTAAGATGTGTTTTTACGAGCGATAAGTGGTAGTAAAAGTCTTTAAAGATATAAATTTTTAACATTTCAGTGCGTTGTTAAAAAAAAGGACACAGAATGCTGTCTACGAATGCTTTTTATCTGCTCAGTAAAATTGAAAAGTGTGAAGAGAATTGTGCAGTAAAAGCTGGTATCCAATATAGAAACTTAAATATATTAATGCCAGGCTTTATCCATCCGGGCAAAAGGTAACCTCTTATCTGGCTTTCAAAGGCCGAGGTGCAGTTTGTTTGGGCGTCGATAACATGTTCTTCACACTATTTCCCCACTGGAGCAGCGGTTTTCAAAGAGTAGGGAGCACCCCCTTGGGGAGGGGGTTGACAAGAGAAAAACAAGCAACGAGCAAGTGATAATGCATGCTTTAAAAAAACATTTAATTATTCTTATTTTTACTCGAAAACTTATCTATTTTCGTAAAATTTTTATTCAAAATTTGTCCCATTACACTATTTTGTAGAAAAAGCGACACATTTTTATTATTGAAAATAAAAAAAAAACTGTATGTATGCTGAGAAATGTTGGGGGGGGGTGAGGCGTCATCGTCAGTTATCCTTTGTTGGGGGGGGGGCAATGTTAAAAGGTAGGGAGCCGCTGCTCTAGAGAGTTAGCAGAAAGCTGATGAACGATATGCTAAGCTTTGCGGACTTCGTCGCCACGTGTTCTGGACTTTGAAGCCACGCGTTACGGACTCTAAGTCGAGTTCCACTGGTTATGGGGTTTGTTACCACATATTGCGGACATTTAGACTAGAGTCATCAGTTCTTGGTTTTACTATCGGACTTTGTGGTCTTTGAATAAGCGTGAGAAGGATGGAATGCTGCTGGCGTCATCTTTCGCTGAAGATCTCATATTCGCTCGTTAAGATCACCATCAAAGGTTAGTGCAGGGATGGGCAAACTACAGCCCGCGGACCAAATCCGGCCCGCAGGAAGGTTTTATCCGGCCCGCGGGTGGAATTTTAATTAGCCGGTCCGACGGAAATTGAAAGAATATATATATTTATATATTATATAGCCATATTAAGAATTATGAAGATGGCTTGAAAAAAGTGCTTTTTGAGTTCGAACGCAGATGTCAAGATTTCAGTGCCATTCAAACAGAATTGGATATTTTGACCATGCCTTTCAACGTAAATTGTGAGGCAATGAGGTCCGATTTACAGCTTGAATGAATTAAATTGCAATCTAACAATTACACAGGCCTGCGATGAAAAAATACAAGGGATCTGAAAGCCTAACTTATTATACTTTTTGATGCTGATTTCAAAAATATTAATAAAAAATTTCTATCACGTCACGTTTTTTTGAAAAATTAGATTTTATTTGGATTTTTATCAACATTTACCATAAAAATGTTTCGGGTTGAATTTCTTCGCTCCCTGCCTGACCATAGATTTATATTGAGCCATTTTATATATTTGTTATTGACCATCATTCTACCAGGGTGAAACTGAAACCTACAGAATAACCCTATGTGACTCCCTCCCCTCCCACCTTCGCCATCCCTCCCTTCACGTCGCGGTACCTCTATAACCAATAGCGTCGCGCAAATCCTTTTTTCAGATCTTCCTGTTGGTTCACTGACCTCTTAGGAGTGTAGTCTTATATAGTATCATGCATTCTCTGACATAGTGACAAGTGGACATCACAGAAATAATTTTAACATTTACTTTTCTCTGTGATTTTCGTGAAGCATGGCTTCGAGTTCGAGATGTTGTGAAAATTAGCCAGATGACTTTTGTTATATATGCGGTGAATATAGTGTTATCAAAAACCATATCAGGAGCATTACAGATTATGTTAGACAACTTTATCTTGCGTATTCTGGCATGAAACTCGGAGACCAGGACAAATCGTGGGCTCCTCATAAAGTTTGTGTCTCAATGATCTACGAAACTGGTTGAAAGAGAAGAAGCCTGCTTTATGCTTTGGAATGCCTATGACATGGAGGGAACCAAAAAATCAATGTGATGATTGCTACTTTTGTTCCTGCCATGTTCGTGGGTTTAACCGGAAAAATTACAAGCTAATTTCCTATCCTAATAACATTCCATCGGCCAATCGCCCCGTTCCTCATGGACCTGGTGTACCAGTACATTTGCCTCCAATTGAATATCGAGTCATCTCTTCAGGGTCTTCAGACCCAGAAAACCTAGAAGTTACTGGCTCTGATACTGAATATAATTCCTCTGGAGGTGATTCCCCCTCAGCTTTTTTCTCAGGTTGAACTTAATGATCTCACTCGAGATATGGGCCTTTCAAAAGAGGCCGCTGAATTGTTGGGCTCCAGATTAAAAGAAAAACTTATTGGCCAAGGGAACGTCTTTTTATTGGTACAGGAATAGAGAAAAGGAATTTGTTAAGTACTTTGAGGAAGAAGAAAATCTGGTGTAGTGTTCTGGTGTTCCTGGATTGATGACCAAATTTAATATCACTTACAATAAAGATGAATGGAGGTTGTTTATAGATTCCTCGAAAACGAGCCTTAAAGCTGTCCTTCTTCATCGCGGAAACCAGTACACATCTGTACCAGTTGGACACTCGGTGCATTTAAAATAATGCTACGAAAACTTGTCTCTCGTCCTCACCAAAATAAAATATGCCGACCATGGTTGAACCATTTGCGGGGATTTGAAAGTTATCTCCATGCTACTTGGTCAACAAGGTGGTTATACAAAGTACCCATGTTTTATTTGCGAGTGGGGAACCCTTGATAAGATTCAACATTGGGTCAAGAAAGAATGGCCAAAAAGACAAAAACTTGAACCAGGCATGAAGAATGTTATCAGAAACAGCCTAGTTGATCCAGAAAAAGTATTGTTACCCCCTCTTCATATTAAGTTAGGTGTAATGAAGCCGTTTGTTAAAGTAATTCCAAAAGATGACGAATGTTTCAAATACCTGTGTAAAAAGTTTCCATATTTATCCGAAGCCAAGTTCAAGGAGGGAATCTTTGTTGGTCTAGATATCCGCAAACTTAGGAAGGATAAAGAATTTGAGACTAGCATGTCAGCAAAAGAAAAAGAAGCTTGGGTTGCCTTCAAAGATATCGTTAGTAAATTTTTGAGTAATTACAAGCATCCTGACTACAAAACAATTGTAATGAATATGCTGGACAAATTTCAAGCATTGGGTTGCTCCATGAGTCTCAAAATACATTTCCTTCACTCACATGTGGACTTCTTTGCTGAAAATTTAGGATCAGTCAGCGAAGAACAAGGCTGGAGGTTCCACCAAGACATCAAAGATATGGAGCGTAAATATCAAGGAAGATGGGACAAGAATATGCTCGCTGACTTTTGTTGGATGTTAACACGAGATAGGCCTGATATTAAACATAAACGAAGAACGTCGAAAAGAAGTTTCAAAGGAAAAATATTACGTACTTAAATAGAAACATTTTTTTAATTTGTTTTGTTCTTTGCTCAGTTTAAAATTTGCTTCAAATTGCAATATTGATATACATACATTTGTTCCTCTTGATCAATATCTTTTAATATTATCAGTAAGATACTTCAATAAAAACAGATTAAAATGGTATACTGGTGATTCTTTTTCTAGAAGCTGTACCATAATTTGATTTTAAAAGTTTAAAATCGGGGTAACTTTCTGTTCTCTCAACAGAGTCAACTCTTGCGATCTGGCAACAATGGTTTTCATCCATTTAAACCAATAAAAAACAAACATTAACATGAAATGATGGAAAATCATTTTGCCTCACCTAGAATAGATTATTTTACATAATTTAAATGGATAAAAACTAGTGCTGCTTTTTAGTACATGCAAAATTATTCGTGAGAATTCTTTTACAAATAGGATTTTACAAAAATATCGATACTGATTTAACAAAAAATCCTGATGTGATGGGAAAACAATGAGGTCATTTTCGAAATCAGCACACCCAATAATATAAAAATAAGCAAAAACATCTTTTGTATTTTTCAAAAACTTCAATTTCGCACTCCTGTGTTATCTCAAGCAGTTATTTCTAAATATGCCAAAATCAGACTTTTACAAATCATTATCGAAAGTAAGTTTCCCAAATTGAATATCTCACGCCCAGAAAATCAGTGCTATGTTTGCTTCATCTTATATATGTGAACAAGTGTTTTCAACTATGAACCTTAGAGAGAATTCTCTCAGAAGTAGACTGACAGATGAGCATTTAGCCTCGTTCCATAGAATCAGCGCATCTCACTTCGAACCTCCATATAAGAAACTTTTAAAAATACAATCGCAGTTTCATTCATCTCATTAACATATATAAATTGTAATACTTGTATATTGTTCTTGAAATTTTAGAAAAATTTATCTTGGCCCGCCAAACTTTTTTTTTTTCGATTTTTGGCCCGCGACCGAAAAAGTTTGCCCATCCCTGGGTTAGTGTGTAGCAGAAACTGGTTTCGAGCCCAGAATTGCTAGACTGCTAGGCGTTATCCATCAGGTGTTATCCAACTGAACAAAAGACCCTCATTTGCCCGGTTTCCAAAGGCACACATAGCATGTTGATCGCGTATACACAATATATGTTTATTATTTTGATTTATTTGTCTTCCTGTGCTGTAACTTCTGCAGTTATAAATTAAAACGAAATTTATACAGAAAAGAGGGGCACGCTTCAAATTTTGTGTGGAAAATCTACATATTTTTTATTTTGTTTAGAGTTATTGACGTTTAATATTACATTAGAAATATAATGCAGGGTGTATCGCAATTCCTTCCCGGGTTTAGAAGGTTCATAAAAAATATATAGAACCAATACAGCAATAAAGTTGACTTTATTGGAGAAAGAAATTTTAAAAGTTTTATTTCACATATGCCATACACCCTGCATATTTTCTCATCATATGAGCCAAAAATTGAAAGTTCTTCAGCAAAAAAAAAAAAAAAAAAAAAGTATTTTCAAACTCGTCTTATGTAAAGGAACTTTTGAATTCAATAATTAATAAATAGATAAATGAACAGAACTAAAACAACCAAATTCAAGAAACATAAAATCATAAATTGTAAGTAAATAGCTACATTTTAATGAAATTGCTAAAATTTTATAATTTAACGTAATGGATATCAACGAATATTGATATGAATGTTCAGTTCATTGTTAAAATAATGCACCAAATTGTACACGTATCTTTGTTTATGGCTCCGTGTTCACGATATGTTTGAAAAATGTGAGATCCACTATATCTAATAACTGCAAAAAATGAATCGCATCAATTATTTATTTAAGTAGCAAATGATATTAAATTACCTTTTATCATGCAGTTGTAATTCAATCTATCAACATACTCAACATCAGCACTTTTTGTATAAAATCGGACTAATGTGAAATCGTTCACGTGCAATTATTATTAAGCAAAACACTTTTTTCTTCAAATTTTGTGTCAGTATATAGAGCACATTGAAAGGTAGTTTAATCGTGACCCGTAGTATAGAGTTTAATTTATTCAATTAGGCTCAAAAATATCAATAAAAATGTTCTAATCTGAATCACCTTTATATACTCATAAATATGAAAGTATGAATTAAAATGAGAAGGATGTAATACTATCAACTAAAAGCTCAGAATTTTGTTAAATTTAGATTCAGGATAGAGAAATGTAGATTTTTGTTCAAACAGTAATTTACGTGTAAAACTGTCAAGTATTTCTATGTCTAAACATTAACCCTACAATGCATACTGTAGCCAATTAGCTATACTCTCATTTTTCAGCAATAAAAAGAGGATTTTGTAGTTTTTGTCTAACATATGTATTTAAAATAAATCTAAGACCATTATGGAAATATTGCTTACGTTAGTATTGAAAAAATGTATGGCAACATTCTTTTTTTTTTGAGTAAACAAGCATGAATTAATAGCATATGCATCCAAGGCTATATTACTATCTTTTGTTTTATGAGAGCTATAAGGTGGACTTTCTAATTTTCCGATTTTAAAATTTGTTCATGATTTTTAAAAAAAATTATTTTTCCCAGCAAAAGTAAACCTAAATGAAGTTACAATTTTATTTTCAACCCCTTTTAAAAATTCTGGAGTGAATCCACTCGACTTTCCGAACACCTACGATTAAGATCATTACCAAGCCTTTAAATAAATTTTAATCGATGAACAATTCAAATATATATACCAAATTGAAGCTCAATCGAATGCACCGTTTAAACGCTTACGCACTTTCAAGAATTTCTTCCCACATGCCATAATGCAAAATAAATCTTCGTCGTAGCCCTATAGAAAAACCATAAGTCCTATACACATGAAAATCAAGACTGGTTTTACGATGGTGGTTTATAACATGTATACTCAATTTCAGTTCAATCGAATGTACCGTTTAAACGCTAGCACACTTTCAAGAATTTCCCCACCATATGCCATAATGTAAAAGAAATCTTTGTCGCAGCCCTGTAGAAAAACTATAAATCTTATACACATCAAAATCAATACCGGTCTTACGATGGTGGTTATAGCTCATATACCCAAGTTGAGCACAATCGAATGTACCGTTTAAACGCTAGCGCACTTTCAAGAATTTCCCCCCATAGGCCGTAATGTAAAAGAAACTTTTGTCGTAGCAATGTAGAAAAACTATAAATTCTACACACATCAAAATCAATAGTGGTTTTGCGACGGTGGTTTATAACATGATACCCAATTTGAGGTCAATTGAATGCCCCTTTTAGGAGCTATCGTGTTCGCTCACATGCACACAAACACGCATACACACACCTTTACATACATACATCTCGTAAAAAAAACATAAAAGAATTCAGAAGACCACAAAACGTGTAAATACACCAAAATCTCGAAGTCGAATTTTTTCATGATTACAATACTTTCCTTACATGGTACATGTTCAGAAAGTAAAAATCATTCATTTTGGGGTTAAGCCTTTAAAAACAGCGTTGAACGTAAAATTACAGATATATCCTTACAGCATTTGGCATATTCGGTTGAATAAAATTTCTATATTTTAAGGAAACTACTGTACTTTCCTACTCAAATAGCATAGCGAATGTGTTACGTTATTTCAGAGCTCTGTGTAATGGCATAACATTTCTTTAAACTGCCGTTTCTGTAAGTTGCAGCAGCTTAGAACTCTAAAACGATTTTCGGCGTTTTATTTCCGCTTAACATTTGCCAAAGACAATCCCAATGATTATGAGGGTACCGTGCCCGAGAGAACTGCTTGCTGCCTTTCCCCCCGAGACATTAAGAATAATGAAAATACTATTAGGCTCAAAACGGGCGTTTTTTAAACTAGTAAAAAAATACCTTCAGCAGGAAGTAAAAGATTATAATGCGTTTTCTGGATGTAGTTTAGTTTACAAGCGTTAAGGAATTTCAGAAGCAATCTTTTTTAAAGTAAGTAAATGGTACGAATTCGGGAAAGGAAAATGTAAATGCATGTTTTATTTCACAGCAATTGTTTACGTCTGTATGTAAGCAATTTAATTTATCAATGTGATAGATTCTGAAAATTGAAAGCAGTTAAATTGATTCCCGTTAGAAATGAAGAAATACAACAAATCATGTTTCAGCGAAATGAAAGGTTTTTTTTTTTTTCTCCAACTCTTAATAGACTATAAAAAAGATAAGAGTAAAAAAATCAATTTATTACCAAAAGTTAAGTACATACAATGGTTACTTTTCGGCATGCCTTGAAGATGTAGATAATTATTATATTTTTGGACGAGTGCTTTGATACAGTCTTCTAAAAATAATTCCACAAAAGATGTAAAATGGACCTAAGCGTTGTTTGGAAGTTCCTCATTAATTTCTATCGGCCATTAGCTTTTCAACGTTAATGGGCACAGTCTTAGACATAGAAGTCCATTTAATATAACGGAGGTTGCGAGTCGATCAAACGTGTGACACTATAATATTGGACATACTGGTTCCATTTATGCCACGCTTAAAATGATGCTGTCACATTGTCACACTTAATTGCCAGATTTTTTTTTTAAGTTTTAAGTATTTCTGCTTTACATTGGTTAAGAAAGGAACATGTCATTGAATGGTATACTTTATGCATCGTCAGAAAACAGGAATTCAACACAAGGAAATGTATGAGCAAAATTGCATATTTCTATATTCAAAACGATTTCCATATAAATCGAACAATTATCCCTAAAGGAAACCTTTGTGTTGCTATGAAAGAGCTAGACGCATGTATAACTCAAAACAATTTTATCGGGGAAAACAAACTGAATTCAACAAACGATTAAGGAAACACTGCCCAACTATTTTAACTCTAATCAATAAATTTATTTAATTTGCATTTCCATTTAAGAGAGAATAGAAATAGTTCGGCAGGCAGTAGGAAGATTTATACGAATGCAAAATTAGGCTTTGATATTCACTGAACCGTAATATAGGACAGATAATATCATATCGTGAATTCGCAGCATAATTTTTAAAGGTTAGATGCAGACTTTGTAAAGCTATTTTTTTGCTGTGATATTTTAAAATATTGTAACCTTTTATTTGATGTTCATATATGCTAATTCACACAGAATGTAATTTTTATTCGATAAAATATTATGCTAAAGTAACCTCGAAGCGATGCCAGATCCTCTGTATAGGACGGGGCGAATGGGGACAGCTTCCATTTTAATGAGCATCAGTGGGGAGGAAGTCCGACTTTCCTCGGGGTCTCCTAATTTTGAACCAATTCCAGATGAGAGACCTAACACCGGAAATTGCCGCCCCCGGAAGTATCGTTTGAACATGAAAGACATTGGAGTCGCGAACAGATTATACGTGCACCAGCTCCCATGAGCGAACACGGTTCCACTGCAGCCTAGCTGAGAGAGGTTTCCACCCTCCCAAGCACTGGCTAAGCCGGTGCTGTTTCACTCTCCGTGTTTTTATGGGAACGAAGCTTAGCGATTAGGCCACTGCGGGAATACAACATTATTAATTCAACTTTTGTTTAATGTCTAGGTTTCATAAGTACCTTTTTATTGGAGTTAAAAAAGAATGGTGAAATATATACTGATGTTCAATATTAAGAGAATTTACATATTTTGAAGATATTTCACGAAAAGAACAGAAACAAATAGAAAGCTACAATTTCATTGAAAGAAGCATGCAAATCTTGCATGCCACATATGTAAGTGTATCCGTGCATATAGGCGAACAGCCTTTTTAAGTGCGTTCCGCAAAATCGGCATTTCATCCGCCGATTCAGCTCGCGAGATTTATTGGTTTTCTTTTAACCAGCAATCCATTCAATTCAAATTGAAAAAGTCAAAATGAGTAAGCAACTTTAAATGATGGGAGAATAGTGGGGAGGGTAGCAACAGGTCAGTTTCTTGTTGAAATTTGTAGAGCACTCGATGTAACTTTCAGCTCCTTGTCCAACTTATGGAAACAGCCTCAGGATACTGGATACATCGAGAGAAATTCTGAGCAATGCTGTCCAATAGTCATAACAGCCGAAGAAATTCGCTATTTGTTCAGAAATTGAGAACTAGCAGGCATGCTGCAACATCTCAGCTCTCTCGTGACTTCGGCCAGAGAAAAACGAGATTCAATGGTTATTTTTTTCCAGAAAACGTCATGAGAGGAAGCTGTTAGTAAGAAGAACTGCTAGTCTGGGATGGAATCATGTTACACAGCTGCACACCCCTTCGTATTTCTGAAAGAGGAATTGTGACAGATATGTGGCATATCATTCTTAGAATCTTATGGCCTTTTCAGGGTTTAATTTGGCCCGGATTTTATTTTAAAATACGAATGCGGAGTCATATACAGCTTATCTAGTCGACGGTTTTCTGGAAAGAGGTCATATTATAGGGCTATCACACTGATAAAAATCCGACCAACTTTCCTGGCAAATCAAGTTTTCGGCCTATTTTCTCCCGTTACCTTGACGACCGCGAACTCCAACTTTTTCCTTTACGAAGGAAAAAATCCGAGTCGGACGAAATTTCGGTCAATCAGAGTACTTCTTCCTGCTACGTCATAAGGAATTTCGAGTAGTGGCGACTGTGTTCGAAGCCTGGCAGCTTGGCTCGATGTCAGAATCACGTGTAAATAAAATTGTGGCCGCGTTCAAATGGACTTTGGAATTAGAGATTGCTGCCCATCCGATGCTGCCGAAATTGCTGCTGATCCGATGTAAATATACCAACGCACGATAAATAAAATAAGAACTTGCACGCCAAATCAGCGATGCGATGACTATTTGGCGTCGGAGAGAGTTTGTTTACTTTTGCAACCCTTAAAGATAACCACTCCTTCAAGTCCGTCGGAAAAGTTGGTCCAGCGTGAAGTTGCTCGGATTTTCCCTTTAGTGTGATAAGGCCATTAGCTGGATGAATTCACCAGCCAGTTTTACAGCTAGCCACATGTATGATTGGCTAACCTATCTCTCCTCAACCTTATAGAGTATGTCTGGGACGCTTTGGGAAGGGCCATTGCAACTCGCAACCATTTATGAGAGCCATGGAGGGCCAAAAAGGGCATTGTTTAACTAGTGGCACCAATTACTGCAGTATTTCACAAACTGCCTTTTTTACAGCAGGAAATCAACTCTGTGGCCATTATTACATACTTGTGTCTCCGAGTGTCACGCACGATCTTTTTTGTGCATTATAACTGTTTATTTATTTATTTTACATCAACCTATGTCCAAAGCGAATATCTAGTACTTCTGGCGATAATAGACGAAATCTGAAAATTCTCTTAATTTTGAACATTAGAGCTTATGACTGTTCATGGGTGGCGTTACCTTATTAAATTTCTAGGTTCCAAAGACTCATCAGATTTATTTGTTTGGGGTTCCTTGCTGAAACGTTTCGTCCCTTTTCAATACAAAAGGAAATAATGATAATGTTAAGTTCAACACAGGGAAGTAAATGAGTATTCTCAAGAACACCTGAAGTCATTGGAAAAAAATAAAATAAAATGCACTTTATAGCGAGATTTCTGACTGTTTAAGTAAATAAATAACGTATGTAGAAAAGCTCGAATTATGAAACATTTTCCTATCGAAATGCCTTTATACCTCAATAAAATTCGCCACCTATATAAATAAAATAATCCGCTTTCTATGCACTACTTTTAAATTCTAAATTGTTCATGCACATGCGTCTGCTAGAACCTGAATTGTTTAGGACGGTTAACTTATTAACTGATTTTTTAGCTCTTGGCAACAAATTTGAAAAGAATCGGTTTGTCTGTCCGAATGTTTTGCCGCGGTTTAACCGTTGTAAAAACGTATTAATTGCTATTTCTGCAGTAAACAAGAACAGTAGCCCCTTCCTTCTGCACAAACTTGTGGACGCCATAGGAGTATTACCACAAACCAAAACGTGGAATCAGTTTTCGGAGACTGAAAAGGCAACGCCAAAGACCGGACTTGTAGTCTTGCAGTAGAACGAAGACGATATTTAACGTACAAGAAAAATATCCGAAACACATTTGAGAAGCAATATGTAGATAGACAAGGATGAAATTTATTATCATTATTATCATTCGACGAGTATTATGAGAAGTGCACGTATAAAACGTATTTCTAAGATTATTAAAGGCAAACATTTATATAAAAAAAAAAATCTTTTATTTTTATTGAGTGCAAACTCTGTACATACTTTATAACAAAAAGTACAATTCACAATAACAATATAACTAGATAAAATTTATCATGTTCACGAGCATCAGTATTATTTGCTTTAAAGAAGAGAACACAAAACTACAATGTATGGTCATTTGTACTTTGTGAATTTCGTTGTCAGAATTCTGGCATCATTTTATCTAATTGCAATTAAATGAAACACGAATGTTTACTCTCATTAACAAACTTTTACCTTGTAATATTTTATATTGAAGGAGTTTTTAATTGTAGTTTAAGTTTTGAAAGTTTAGTGCTTTGTGCATATAATGAGTAAGCTATGAAGAAATAGTTCTTGATTTAAGAAAAATAATTTTATTATAAAACTTTAAATTATTATTTATCAGAATTATTTGATAGCACGAATAATTAATCAGTACTAATTCTTATGCTGGAAATACTTTTTACTTTAAATTTATTAAATAATGTTTCTAAAAATTTGAAAAAATAAAGATACATATGTTTAATGAGCGAGATGATTAAGAAAAGATATGCTGTTGACAAGATATGCTATTGAAAAGATATGCTGTCAAGATATGCTGTTGACTTGTAAACTAAGAAAAAAGTGAAAACAATAATGGCACTACAAGTTTAATGAGAAAAATGCACATTTCAACAAAAAGCAGTCTTTGTAAAATATAAAATGGCCATAGAAATTCATTTAAAGTAGTTTTAAAGCTTATTTGGATGGCTAAAACTTTTTGCTTTTGGAGTTATCCCTTCTTTCAAATCATTTTCTTAAAATTAAATAATTTCTAAATTTGTATAACAAAAGGTAAATAAGACTGAGGTATTATCCGTTTTGTTATTTTTCTTGTGGCGCAATTCCGATGGTTCAGTGGCAACTAAAAATATTTCTAATTAAAGAAGTCGTCAAATGTGCTTTAAAAATCTAAGTTATGTTCCACTCAGAATTTATTTACAAATCTAGTAATATTTTCAAATATCCAGCATTTAAGTTAATGGCATATTTGACGAATGTGTTCTAATGAGGTCTACATTCAAAGAGATCTAAACTCGAAGTGAGAGACAAGGGTAAGGATAATAGAAAAAGATTGGCTTACTCCAGCCGTGTTTGTGTCCCAGTGAAACGAAACTGGCAGACCACGCAGAAAAAAACTACGTGGAATAAGTATTTTTCTACTGTTTTTAAGTCATTTTTATCTTCTTTCTTTCGGAAATGGAAATCGAAACAGTCTGAAACCTTTTCTGGAATGATTTGAACAATTTCTCGTCCCACAATCACTCATTTTTACAGTATATTAAAGTTTTGGTTTATTGCACGCAATAGTGCATAATTAAAAGCAGTGCTGTAACTTTTAGCGTTTAGCCTTAACTTTAGAGTTTACGTTATCCGAGGCTAAACTTTATTTTGGCGTACCCATCCTCGGCACGGCGCCCGCGGCACGTGCCCCGTTAGCCCCCGCTAGTTGCGACCCTAAAAGCAAATATAGCGGCAGTTGCGGATTGATAGCGAATGGAAAACAAACATTGGAGGAGATGATTCAGGCTGGATTAAAGTAGCTTTAGACAAAGAGGGAGATATGAAGAAGACCTCATTTGCTGGCCTTGGATCCAAACGTAACTAAAGCAATTTCCATTCCAATCTTTCGTCTGGGAATTAATTCGTAAACATTCCAAGTGAAAAACTCTGTCTCAGGGATTCAAAAGTTCATTGCATACTTGTGCCTGCTTAATGTTTTGAGAAAGATTGAAGACTCAAAATAATTTCGAGTCTGAAAATATTTTATTCTTTTTAATTTATGATAGCCCGTCAGAAGGTAGCATTTGAGCATTCCAAAATACATTGTCATAAAAACCCGAAGCATCTCCGATCTACCAAATATCATCCTACAAAATTAATTCTAGAATCCTCATCCCATGACGGCAATTTCAATCTCATGTTCACATGTTATTAATTTTCCTCCTCTAAACTACAGCTGACCAGTATTTACTTTTTTTTATTCTAAACCGTGAACGTAAGGAAGTAATAAAGGTGTTTGAGTTGTATGCCACATCTGAATTTGTGGAAGAAAAAATGGCGCATTATAAGTAAAACGTTAGCCATTCCTGGTCAAAGCAGTAATTGACTGTGTCCTGATGGTATTCAATAACAGTATGAAGAAAATATGTATTGTTGTTGTTCCTAATGCTCTTTGGCTAGCTCCGTAGAGATGTCAGGTCCTTCATATAAGACTGCAATGGGCGAAATAGGGAGGCTTCTCTCTTGTTGAGCCTTAGTAGGAAAAAGACCGGCTGACTTGGCTCAAGGTCTATTTATTTTGAGCGAATTCCAGATGAGTTACCAGGACTTGGACTCGGGACTTGAATACCAGAAGTATCATTTCAAAATAGAATTACGGTAATATGGATGTAAAGTCAGCTCACCCAATGCTAGAAATTATTGTTATTGGAATAGGGCTTAAAGCTGTTTTATTGAAGGGTCTATTTTCTTTTATTCTTTGATAAAAATGTAATCATTCGTGATAATTTATTTAAAGGTTTAAAAATTAGTCTGAAAGGGTTTACATAATACATTTAATAAACTACTGCTGAGAATTAAGTGCTAAAAATAATAGTGAAATGTACTATTACACATTACTCAATGGCTCAAGTGAAGTCGTGCTTCGCGCACAATGTGGCACATACAAAATTCGTTAAAATTGTAAGCATGCTACTTGCAAAATGAAAGAAAAACGTATAGTATTATGATAATTTGTTCTTATTTAGTGGTGTTCGAATTCTTTGAACATCAGATACATTAGAACCACTATGTGTACTCAGTCGGAAAAAACTTTTGTAAAGGAATTCTATAGGAAACTGACCTTTGAACTGAACTCATTGAAAACGAGAAACTTCTACAAGAATATCTAAGAAAAGATGAAGGACAAACCATGTGTATAAAGGACAAATATCATTCATTACAGCTATTACCATGTCTATACTTTATGTACAATTTGCACCCTTCAGAGATTGAACTACGGTCACGGTCAGTCGTGAGTTTACCAGGCGCCATCAGGCGAGGTATTAGTTAATGTTTCATGTCAAATAAAAGGTACACTGTGTTCATTCGATAGTTGGTAGAGCTATTTTTTGTGTTCTTTATAATGTAAGTGCAAATGACTTCCAGAACATTTTCACTGGGAAACATTTTATTTACTTATCGAATAGTAGAAAGGTTTGGAAAACTTCTACATGGCAGACTGATATAATCAATGCGAGACGATTTATCATAGTTGCCATCGTGTCAACTGTTTCCTTAACAGCACCCGACGCAAATGATTGTCATTAATTAATTGACTTGTTCATAAAAAATATGATAGACAATTTTAAATAAATCACTATAATCCTATCTCGCAATTGAGCAAAACAAATTACCGTTCACCAACGGATTCCATTAGCGTAAATCATTGTATATTACTGCAGTCGCTTTGATGCACTGCACATCTTTCGACAACTGCAAATAGTCACGACTATTATTTGATTTAAAATAAAAATTGCCCTGTCCTGCTTAAATAATTGTTACACAATTATTATATTTGGGTTGATTTGTAAATTGTCTTAAGCGCATAAAATAAAATTCGTACAAAATTCAAGTATTTTCTGGTTGAGACCTGAAGTTAAATATCCCCTCTTCAGTATCGAAATATTTTTATTGCCTAACTAAGTTTAAAACTGTTTATCACAGAAACTTTTCGAACCCACTTAGCTCGGGGTTATAAGCAATACCCTACCGACATTATAAAAACTCTTTACATGCATATCAAATAGCAAAATGTTGAGATAGGGAAAAAAAAAGAAACAGTTTCTAGGTGATAAAAGAAAAGTTGCTAAAAAAATTGAAAAGTGTTACTTTACGAGGTATATGTACTTTAAAAGCACTCTTAGCTTTTAGGAAAATTCAAGACGGTAATTTCACTTTTACGCTTTTCGGATAATACTTTTATACTGTTTTCACTTTAGAACAATATCTTATATGTACTTCTTTAACATAAAATGCAATTCTGGTGGGATTTTTATTTAAAATTTAAAGATATTTAATTTCAGAACAGAGACATTACAAGCAGAATTTTCACTGAGAAAATTCTTTGGAGATTTTTTAAATTTATGAAAGACTCGTATATTTTTGGGTGTCTAAATTTTGAAGCTATTTAATCACAGTACATAGTTCAATAAATATTTTCGAAGTATTATCTAAATCACATTAACGATTTGAGCAAAATATCTAATTCGGAGAGCTGAGTCAGATAAAATGCTATTGTATAAATTTAACGGCTCAAAGTAATTACTTGATTTTATAATTACAACGGCTGGATTCAAAACGCAATGCGTAGAAAAGTATTGGGATCACTAATGGGAAAATTAATACCTTATTTTCGTACACATGAATTGTCAATTTCAGACTAGGAAATGAGATGATTGTATTTTAAGGATCAGCACACTGGTCTGATAATTCGATTCGATACGTCACAAAGCGGTCATACATGTGAGCGTTTTCTAATTATAATTAACACTGGAAAATTATCGTAATATAACAATTTGTATAATAAATGTAAATGGTGTGTAATCGTTTTCGTTTGGTCATTTCCTTCTTCGTTTCCTCTACCTTCAAGTTCTGGTCTTCCAAACTTCTCTCTCGATATTTTCTGTTCTATCCTCTTTACAGTTTCGAAATCTTCTTTCACCTTATCTCTTTCTTCTCTACTCTTTTCTTCCTCTATTCTTACATGTGTGCGTTCATCTGCGGGTTTGTTTGACAAACTCTGTGACACAGATAAAATAAATTTGATTTAAATGAAATCATAAACATGAACTTCTTTTGCCTCTTGCATTGCATTTATCTCAAATATGACATAAAAGAGTTATTTCAAGAGGTATGTATTAAAAATTAATTCGATCAAGACTATAAACTTCCGCTAGTTTATGCTATGTACAGATAAGGAGGGGGGGGAAGGCCCACTTGCCCTTTATTGACCATCGCTCGTTGGACGCATGATAATGCGTGTGTTTTACAGCTGTTGAATGATAATTAATTATTATTACTCCTCTTTTTTGTTCAAAGCAAATTTCATTAAAACCTGTTTAGAAGATTTGGTTATAATCGACCAAATGTGAAAATTGTGTTAATTTTGCACACAAGTTTATTTATTGTTTTATGCAGTCAATCATAGAGATATGAATAGAAGGAGACGGCATTAGCTATCTGATAATGAAACCAAACTGTAACCGATACGCCATATTGCTTAGACCACATTGCAATATGACTATGTTATTCTATGGTGGCAGCTCCAATTTTCAATAAGTAATGTCGCTAAAGTTGGCGCCAAGAATAATTACGTACTTGACATAACTGCAAAGCTTTTAAATATAGAATGCTGAGATTTTGTATATAGAACTATTGTAACATATAATTGTGCATCTTAACTTTTTAATCTGCAAAATTGTGCATCTTTCACTGTTACTTAAAGAAACCAACAAAATGTTCTGCCATACTTAGACCACCACAGTTGCTTCATTTTGTCCAATGCTGAAGATAGCTAATGCCATCTTCTTGAATTCATATCTCTATGCAGTCAATACATTCGACAAAAGTATCTGTCACTGAATGAGTGTGAGCATAAAGAGCACGTGTTCGAAAGTCAATATGATATCCTTCAACCGTATAACAAATTGTGTTCCCAATTAAAGATTCTGAAAAGTTTTGATTCTGTGTAATTCTCAAGCACATTAGTAACAGCGGATACCAACATTACACTTGTCGGACCTAATTGAGATATAGAATGTTTAGAATATCCTGAAAGAAATTTTTGCGAGATTTATTAACTAAGTCCATTTGAATTTAAGCAACTAGTGCCAACAGGAGGATTTTCGTACTTGCTTAAAATCGGAATGGAATTTTACAGCATGCGACATATTTAATTTCAATTTATTTATAGATTTCATTATGAACATAACAACTTAAGTTATTTTAGAACGTAGAAAGTAAATTAAAACTCTCTGAAATGAAATGTACCATCAGTGAAATGGAAATTGGCATAGTTTAAATTAGAACAGGGCACCTGAAAAGCATCTTGTTCACAACTTTTCATTATGAACTAAACTAATACAACGCATAAATACAAGCATTTTTGAGAACTTGTTTGCTTTTTATGCAGTATTTAAGCTATAGTATTATTTTGATACATTAATAAAGCTTCTAGTAGTTTTATTTAAAATATATAAATATGTTAAAAATCTATTCGAATGTGTTAGGTAAAATCTTGGATTGTGTAAATTTTGGAAATTACCAATTCATTTCCCAAACCAATTTAGCACTAATGAAACTGTAAAAACTTGTCAAATAAAGAGGCATGCAGAAGTTACAAAAATGCTAAAGTTTTGTCTTAACTAAACGCAAACAATCAGTGACCTACCCTGCTGAAGAATTAGCTTGCATTTTGTACGAAATTTTAAAGTATGATAGTATTCTTGTTTCTATTGTTAATAGTTTTACTACTTTGAAGATGTAATTCTTAAGAAACAAAAACGTATTGCAATTAAAAATATGCTTTAACGTGAAGATGCAGAAATGAAAGAGGTTTGCTTTACTAACTTACATTTTCAGTTCTGTGCTTTTAATGCATTGTACCGCCAAAGTGTTACCAAGTGAATGCATTTGATTACATTGGACATGAGTTTGTAAATCGATATGACATTCTGCTTCTGAATGTCACTAAGCGAAATTAGACCTGCGAAAGAGCTTGAAACCTGGCAAACATTGGAATATCAGCAGATGGTGGAGTAATTTTCAATTCCGTCTACTCCTAAATTCTCGCCAGACAGTTACCTATATCAGATCACAAATGCGAACTATGTCCACTGAACTTTACATAATTGGAAATAGAGGGTTTCAGTACTTTTTGAGGAAGATCTTCTTCAGAAAGAGGACGGGTTGTCCTTCACAGAAAGTATTTGCGATTTATTTATTTAAATGTAATTAGATTGTATTTTCGTTTATAAAATTGAAATAACGCTGGAATTTAAAATATATTTTACAGAGTTATTGACTTACATGGGAGTATGGCTTTTATTATGAACTACCACTTAAAATTTAAAAACAAAAATTAACATAATTTAGCCATAAAATAACAAACTACTAACAATTGACATGTAAAGAAGTGTTAAACGAAAAAACAAAATACTGGAAAATGAAGAGATTATCTTATTTTATTTAATAGCACATAGTTCTGCTTAAAAAAGAAAATTTAAATAATTCAAATCTAGAGTAATTTTTGCAAATCACAGATTTTAAATCACTAAACAATTTTTCAAAAAAATAATAATATAAATAAAAATGAAATTCTGTTTGTTTGTTTGTTTGTTTGTGGATTTGAGTTGTATACAAATCCACAAAAATGGACCTATCAGCCTGAAATTTTGCACAGATATGTAAAATAATATAGAATAAATCATAGTCCACTTTAAAACTTTGAAAGTCCACCCGTTCCCGGAATTTAAGAGATTTTTTATGTTCTCCACACAAAAAGCTTTTCGTAATTGTAACCCCTGTAGTGAAAAAAGTGTGAAATAAGGATCGTGGTTGCCATGTGTGGCGATTTTGCCGAATAAGATGTTTTAAATTCTCAAAGTAAAAATAAAAGAATAATAATGATTTTTTTTTGTTAGTTTATATTCATAAGGTTATATTTTTTTAATTATAATATCGTGTGCATGGGAAATCGGAGCAGGAATGAAATGTTTTATACGCAAAACAATAAGAATTGAAGATTTCCGAGGCTAATACGTTAAAATTTTTTAGTTTGGCGAAAAAATAAAATGGCTCAAATGCCGAGAAAGTGAGTTCTAGCGGTTTGCACAGTTTCCGGCTTGGCGCAATTTACTGAGAGCTTAAGGAAACGGATTTTTGAAAACAAGTGCAAAGGTTTTATTAGAATACAGCGTTAAATTTTAATGATCCGTGCGAAAATAATACAGTTATTAAGGGATTTCAAGCGATCTATCTTCAGCATTCTCGCGATTTTGAGGAGGATTCTAACGCTTGGCGCTATTTATCGTAATTTAATCGTCTGCTATTTGGGTTATGAATACACCTGCGTATAAGTTTTTGAAATTTTCATTCATTTGGAATTGTACATTTTTCTGAGCAGCTTTTCTGCATCTTATGTATTACATGCAGAAAAAAGGATGTTAGAAATATCAATTTTAATTTTGTTTAATCACACTCATGAATAATGATACACTTTCCAACTTAATGAAAGAAGGAACGAAAATAGGGAAGACCCATGGATTATAACTCTTTTTATATACAGCACTTTAGTGCGTATTTAAAAATCTGAAAGTGTGTCAGATTTTCTATGATTCTAGCGCTTGGCGCAATTTAATGAGAGGGTATTTTTGAAAACAAGCGTAGGTTATCTTATAAATAAAAATGAAATTCTGTTTGTCAATTTGTTGATTTGGATAGTATACAATTCCACAAAAATGGTCCTGTCAGCCTGAAAATTTACACAGATATGTAAAATAATATAGAATAAATGATAGTCCACTTTAAAACTTTGAAACTCCACTTAAAAACGTTTTCCTCCTGAATGGTTCTCTTAATTTCCGTTCCCGGAATTTAAGAGATTTTTTATGTTCTCCACGCAGAAAGCTTTACGTAATATTAACCCCTGTAGTGAAAAAAGTGTGTGAAATAAGCATCTTGGTTGCCATGTGTGGCGATTTTGCCGAATAAAATGTTTTAAATTCTTAAAGTAAAAATAAAAGAATAATAATGATTTTTTTTAGTTTATTTTTTTAGGTTATTTTTTTAATTATAATATCGTGTGCGCATAAGAAATGAGAGCAGGAATGAAATGTTTTATACGCAAAACAATGAGGATTGAAGATATCCGAGACTAATATGTAATTTTTTTTAGTTTGGCGAAAAATAAAATGGCTGATAGGCCGATTTTTAGAGTGTGAGTTCTAGCGGGTTTGCACAGTTTTAGGCTTTTTGGCTCAATTTACTGAGAGCTTAAAGGAATAGCATTTTTGAAAACAAGTGTATAGGTTTTCTTAGAATACAGCATTAAATTTTAACTATCCGTGCAGAAATAATGCAGTTATTAGGGCATTTCAAGCGATGTAGCTTCAGAATTCTCGCCAATTGAGTACATTGATTTAACTTGGGGGAAATCCGCCAAATTTCAGAAAAGTGAAATCTTCGCATTTAGTACATCGAGGTAACGATGAATAAAACATGTTATAGTTGATAATTTAAAAAATGCGGCTGTATTAAGGGATTCCACTTTCCAAATAAATGCCTGACGGTCGAACCATTTCCCATTTTGATTGCTGCTAAGTCAATGCTTCGAATGATTCCCTGTAAAAACTCTTGCAAAATGGCGTATGCTGGCACTTTGGCGAGGCTTAGATTTGAAACTGGATTTTACTTGAGACTGGTATATACGTATAATAAGACTGGTTATAGATAAAAATGAATGTTGGTATGTGTGTAGGAGGTTGAAAAACTCCAGCACCGTTTCACCGATCACCATGAAATTTGGTTCACCTAAGTCTTTTATCATGGAGAAGGTTTTTATGCTATCCGTTTTCCTCTAACTTTTCACTAGGTGGTGCAGCAGAACGTCGAATTCTATTCCGTTTAGCCGTTTGCTATGCGAATATCGTCCAACCAATTTCGATGAAATTTGGTACACGCGAATATTAGAACACGGAGAATATTTTTCACTATCCATTTGCTGTAACGTACCGCTAAATAGCGCTGCAACGCATCAACGTCTATACCGTTCGACCGATCGGCATAAAAATTTTTATACTTACACATTTGAGAACGAAGAATATATTCTAACTTCGTTACTTTTGATGTTACTCACCACTAGATGGCACTGCAATGCATTATTATTTTAACTCGCCACTAGATGACGCTGCAGCAGGCCAAATTTTTGACCATTCAAACGGTGGCTATGAAAATCAGTATACATAGCTATTTGAACAATGAGAATATTTTGGCGTTATCCATTTTGCTATAACTCGCCACATGACGGCGCTGTAGCAAATCATTACTTTAATTAACCACTAGATGGCCCTGCAGTGTATCACTTCTTGACTGTGCTAATGATCGCTATGAAAATAGGTATACATAGATATTTGAACACGGGGAAGAGTTTGGCACGATCCATTTTCCTATAACTTGACACTAGATGTCGCGTCAACACATGAACTTCAAGACTATTCAGCCGATCGTCATGAAAATTCGTATACATCGATATCTGAATGCGAAGAATATTTTTGCCGTATCCGTTTTGCTAAAACTCGCCACTAGATTGTGCTACGCCGCATCGCCTTCTGCACCGTAAAAACGATTGCCTTGAAATTCAGTATGCATGATTATTGAACACAATATAACGCGATATCCATTTTGCTATATCTCTTTATTACAATAAATAGTAATCACAACAAATATTAATATCAAAAAGTCCATTCATTCCCGTGCGAAGAACGGGCATACTTCAGCTAGTATAGAATAAAATTAAGCGAATGGTATTGTTTTAATTTTATTTGCCTACTATAAGGACTGAAACATTGGTTTGTTTTATATATGCTCAAACTACTTTTAGTTAGTGCATGTGACTAGTCAGGACGAGGGTTTCAAGTCAAATATTATTAAACTGTTCTGTCATAAAGTTGGTGAAATATTTCATGGTGCTAGAAAATTTAGATTCCTACGAGGACGAAACTTTGTTCCAACATTTGGTGCTCCGGTTGAACCGTAAATCTGTGCATGCTGTGTTGAACTATAAAATCGCAGAACTATAAAATCGCAACTATAAAATCGCAAAGATTGGCGAAGTATTGAATTATAAAATGGCTCCTATTTTAAACGATCATATGTTATAAAAGCTAAATTCCAACAAGAACTCAATTGTGTTAGATTTTAAACAAGCATCTAAAAAAAAAAAAATTATGATATCATACATCATTGTTCGTGGTGAAAACGGGAATGCAGTCTGTAAAAGCTCCGTACGCGCCACTAGATCCACTGATTATCAGCCCTAACAGCAACTTGGAAATAGCACAATCCCCCCCCTCCCCCGTAACACATCCATTGATATGAACACATCATCAGCTGTGCCACCAATGCCATTGCTCACTACTATTAGTTCCATTACATCGCCATAACACAGTGTAAAAACTATTAATAAAATTTAATGATGAGCAATAATTGAATGAAACAATCGTTGGTCGTTTACTTTTCTAGCTTCATCAAAGTGTTCAAAATATAAACGAAAATTTCCTAGACTGTGCACGCTTTAAAAAAAAAATCACCGGAAGGACTGGAAAGTGAGACAGACTTGTTCCAGTTTCAAATCCTCCAGAGGCATCCTTGCTTCTCAGGAGTGAAATTTAGTTCCTTTATTTTAAGCGTATGCACTACTATGTGTGACTAGGAAAACTGAACCTACTGAACAACAAAGACGCAGCATCATTGTCAAACACGGTAATAAACATTAGATGCCGACGGTCCTAATTGATTAATTGTGATTCGAATTTTCGGAATCTCATGCGAGACAATTATACACCACAGTAAAAAATATAACAGTACCCATTAAAGGTTAAGAAATTGAAAGTTTTACAGCGTTTTTTACTGCATCCTTACGCGAGAATAAGGATTACTTGAGAAGGATGCATTTGTTAGGTGTGCGCCAAACAGTAATGTTGTCTTTTTACATTGAATTCAAACATATGAGTTTTAAACAAATTTTTAGCTACAAACAAGTTAGTCTTAGAGAATGGATTCATGTACGATAACATCAAAGTAAGAATTAAAGCAATTAAAGAAAGAATTTCATAAATAACTGTATTTTTCTTTAAATAAATATATGTAAAAAAAAAAAAAAAAGCCGCTACCCACCTTTCAAAATGTCCTGAGTTGAATTTTAGGTATATTTGAGTTTGTTAAATTTACAAAGAGCTTAATAGATAACTCTTTTTTCTTTGATATAAAGAGGGATGTGTAGAAGTAATGTTCCTGCCCTTTACTTACAATGGGTGACGAATTTTGAAGTATCCCCTGTCATCAAACATATGTATTACAAATTTCATATGCATGTGAAATTTCGAATTATTAGCTTCAGTAGGTCCGATTAAGCGAAATATTGAAATATGCAAAGACGACATTAATTTCCAGTCCCTCTAATATTAAAATAGATGACGAGACATACTTTTATATCCGAAGAGGAAGAACTTGTTTTAAAATTTAGGAAATGGTTCACATTTAAAATGATTTGGAACTGGAGTATACAATTTGTGTAATGAAAGTTTACACAATGTGCATTTTCAGAACAATATTTACCATTTAGATTTTGGTAAAACTATATGAAAATGATCAGATAAAGAAACTGGTAGAAAAAAAAACAGTGCTAAATTTCTGCTACAACAAAATGTCGTTATATGAATAATAGTTCTTTTACTAAGTCTATAATAAAAAGTTTGTGAGAAAAACTTTTTTTTTTTTTTTTTGCAAAAATGAAATACTTTGATCCATCAGACAGCAAATATGAAAATGTAATATTTTTAGTTTTATGATTAATAATAGTTTATATGGTTTAAATGCAGTTAAAATATAATAGTATTAATGATAATGAAGAAAAAAATGTATTTTAAAATTAGAAAGCCATTGGAGAATAGGTTTAAAAGTACATTTATGATAATTTTAATATATTCGATTATAAACCTAGACCACGTATCGCTGGTCCCTAGTTAAACCTACTGAAAAGTTGGAATTGTGCGTATATTATCGAAAGCAGGTAAATGAATATCGAAGCGAAAGCTATGGGAAAACTTCATTGCAAATCTTCTCCTTAAAATTCTGGTGAAGCAACTTTTTTAAAGCGTAAAAGTTAACAATATTCACTAAAAATTATGAAACTTACAATTCCATTTTGAAAATTTTTTAATAATTTAGTTGATGCTAAATTTTAGAGGGAAACTGATCTTTTTAAAATACAGCGCAACTTAAAATTCATCTAAAATGCAATGATGTTTGATTTAAAAAATTTAAAAATTCAAATGATTTATGAATTGAGAAGACATATGGGATTTAATCACGAGCAGAGAAATACAGGGTGCCTCATAACTATTGGTCTGAAAGGGTTAGTAAAAATATTGACAAATTCAAAAAAATGTTTACGATTTAAGGTTTATATGAGAAAAAGTACACCAAATAAAGAAATAAACAAAATTTAAGATAATGTTATTTCTCTGATTTATAATAGCTAATTAGGTAATTCAGCAAAGCGTTTAAACTTTCAATTTTATGTAGTCAATACATTGTACCCGTCCAAACTGTTTGTAATTGAATGCATTCGATTGTAGAGTACGTAGGTTTCAAAACCAATATCATATTCTGTTAACGTGCGTCGCCAGACCAAATTGGACCTGCCGAACGACTTGGATCCTGCGTAATTAGCAAACATGGTAATAATAGCGGATGTCAACTGTATTCGTCAGACTTAATTGCGATTTGGATTGTGTAGAAATTCTGGCCAGTCGATTTTAACAGAACACGGAAGTTACCGATGCCTAATTTAAATTGAACAACTGGAAACTTATGTTATAATTCTTTTTTATCTGGTTATGATTTGTAGATGTACTCACAAAAATAACATTGTTTGGGTACTCTCTATCGGGTATTGGCATTGTTTATAAGAATAGAGAAACACCAGTAGTTTTAGAATTTTGTTTAAATAGGATAATCCATAAGCTATTCACTGGATAACGATTTGTTACAAATAACTTAGAATGAAGAATAGGGACTAAAAGAGTTGCTGAAATTTATTGAGAAATTCAAAAACTTTTATTTATTGTTAAAATTACATCTCAAATGGAGGAAACATTTTTATGAATAACGATTTGACTGCGAATCCTTGGTACAAAACTTGTCTGGTCTCTGAAAATTGTTTTAACTATCTTCTAGTTGATGGTATTGTAGGTGGGAATTTATTAAGTTCACACCTAAATCGATTTTAAACTGTTTTCAGAGTTTTATGTCCCGTAATTAGAGAAGGCAAATTGCTTTTTTCCCTCCATGACACCATTTTGTCTGTGAACAAACAATTTTATCTATTACTACTCACACACAAAAAAGAGATTTTCCTGAAAAAAACATTACATTGAAAGCCTTGCATTGATTTCGTAGTAAATGACAATTCCTGAAAATTTAGTGCCAGGTAGCTGCAAGCTGCTTCATTGTGTAGCGTATAGCTACTATACTGTACCTAGACTCCAATTTTATGAGTCAGGTTAAATAAATGAACTATCTGAAAACTCATAATAGCCTGTGTCTACAGAATACGTAATGCGTGTATGAGCAGACGTATACCTGTACGACGTGCACACGAAAATGCAACGCTCTTGCAGTTAAGTTTGGTCGACATAAATTTATGAACGAACCACGAAACCATGGTCTGAAAGAAACTGATAAATTATGCTTAATTGATGAGCGAGCAGAAGAAGAAACATGTACGGAAGGAAAGGGGGAAATGAGCTCTCATGTTTAGCTGATAAGTCGTGCAAGGATTCTAAAAATTAAAATTTAATTTTTATATAAATTATGGGACTGAAAGGTTGTTTTGCCGCCTAGTGATGCCGGCGTTGGAAATATATTTTTGTGTGCTGTAGCGTTACTTCAGTTTGTAACAATAAAATTGTCAAGTCCCATACGTTAAAAAAGTGGTAGGGAATTTTGTTTATTTTTTATTTCTATCGCTCTTTTGATAACAAGAAGAGCCCTAACCTGACTCTTGCCCTATGGTTACTTAAAAAATATTACTTCTAGGTAACTATCCATCTTTAAAAAAAATCTCCACAAAATTTCGCAATCACTACAAAACTAGCTGCAAGACCATCGAATGTATTCACTCACGGAGTGCCCAAGTGCATCTATACTATCTGACCATGGCAGGCACACTGCATTGAGTATCTTAAAAAGTCGTAGCCAAAATTCTCACGATGGTCTGTACATACAAGATTTATAGAGGGATTTTTGTCAGGAAATCAAACGGCGACCGCTAGACGACGATGTTTGCAGGCTTATGGGATGGTGGAAAGCGTGATCGCTTTAACCCAAGACGTTGTAGAAGGATGAATCAGTTTAGTAACTCAAAGAAATTGACACATATGCATTAAGCTGCATGATGCCACGAATGGAAATGACAGTTGCGAAACAGGTGTACCTTCGAAGCTTCCTTTTGAGAAGTCAATCAAGTCATGGGGCTATTGCATCGCTAATTGCGTGATGCTTTCCAAGTAAATAGTCACATACGTCTAGACCGCACTACACGCACACCTGTCCTATAGGAAGCTGTGCAACGGGGAAAAAACTAGGTGCAAATGAAAAAGTACTTATGTGAACTTCGGATAATTTTCAAAATGATTTTTAGTGAAAATTGCACTTTTCTTTGTGTTTTTCTGTCAAAATAACATTTCCTGACAATTCCTGGTTTTTCAGGATTTTTTTTTTCATCAGTAGCAACCCTGTATGCTGCAGGAAACTTTCAAGAATCTGCAGTTTTATCATAATAAGTATCTACATCCACATATCCATGAAAATATGAAATGAATTTTTCGGCTCAGACTTTTATCGTTAACATTATTACTGCCCCACTCAGAATCATTTTCTTTTTGACGGCACTGTAAAAGAGCAAATGGCCCAGCTTATTTGATTTTCCAAAACTAAATTTAAGGTTCAACTTTTCACCATCGTATATATAGAAAATAACAACGAAGTCTGCAGCGATGACAAAAGCTGAAAAAGTATTTCCATAAGCCTTCCGGCAGATGCCTTTCGATCTAGTGGCTAACGTACATGCAATTTACCGATTAACCTGGGTTCTAATCAGAGCCGATCAAGGTAACTGTGGGTTCTTGTCAAAATAAAAGAATTGAGCTATAGGCGATAACTTCCCCTACTCCCAAAATACAATTCTATTCTGAAAAGTTTTAATTATCTTTTATTTTTCCTTCAAACATAAAATTTTATTCTACTTAGTAAGAAATAAATAAACAAAACATAAAATTTTATTCTACTTAGTAAGAAATAAATAAACAAAACATAAAATTTTATTCTACTTAGTAAGAAATAAATAAACAAGTATGTTGAAACACCACATTGAAATACTATATCAACTATCGATGATTTTAACGAATTTAAATAATGTTCCTAATTAAAATTAGTTTATAAAAGGGTAAATTTGAGGTATTTTCACTGTCCATATATTGTTAAAAAATATTTTGGAATGCTTTTTACACTTTTGTAATTTTATTGTAAAATTTTAAAAGTAGAAAATAAAATATTTTTGGGCCTCTAAAGTCGGAGGGTCCTGTGTAATTTCCCCGTTGCCCTGCCTGTAATAGGGCACTGATTAGGGATGGACGCGAGACGACTTTTTGCGAGACGAGACAGAGATTTACAGCTTTTTTGCGAGACGAGACAAACATTTTTAACATTATGATATAGGGATTTTTGCGAGACGAGACAAAGCTTTTCGACTGTTTTGCGAGACGCGAGACGCCAATTTTTCGTCTCGCGTCCATCCCTAGCACTGATTATACTTCCTTTGTTCCCACGTACGCATTTAGCAGCTCACTAAAAATGTACTCAAAGGAAATTCCTGATAATGGAAGCCAGCTTCTGGAGGCACTGCCTGTTTAAACTTATTTGCAGTTTGCTGGTATAATATTTACCAATATGTAATTTAAAGTTTCTGACTATAGCTCAAAATTGTACCATTTTATGGCTCAAATTATATAATTTTTATGGTTTAACTTGAACACCAAATGATGGAACAAGATTTTGTCATTTTGTGGAGCCAAACTCTAGTCCTATATTTTGGTTAAATGTTGCACCAAATTTATAACAGTGTAGAATGTTTATCAGGCTAACTACAGCGTAACTTCAAGTCCACACCTTTGCAAACAGAGCAAAGCCGATGCAAGTACAAATCATATGTGTAGCATTCAAGATATTGTAATGACGTGCTATCAGAATATCTATCATGTTCAATATCTACATAATACAGAATCAACGCGTAATAACTGCGTGGTTTCCGCATCTACTAAAGCAGGAACGAAGCTACAATAATGCAGTTTCCTTATAGTCGGTACCTAGCAAACATGTGTTCCAGTGCGTTTATCTCATAAACACTAAGTGAAGTCAATACATTCAATACAAAAGCAGGAGGCGTCATTGGACCAAATTAGCAAAAGGAAATGCCTACAGTTGTGCCGGAGATGGAGTCTATATCCATAGAGATAGTCGACAGCTTGCGTTGTTCGAAGCTTTATCTAATTAAATCCTTGAAATTAGTTTCAGAAGAGTAGCAATGTACGGTTATCTTTCTTGCTAGAAATATGATAATTCCGTTAGCGATTTTCGGTTATCTGAATCAAGATCAGAGTATCTCATATTACTAAATCAGAAATTTTATCTTTAAAACAGTCATAAGCCATCTAGTTCTGTGCAAAAAGAAAGATAAATCATGCAAATTCTTAAATTTTAAGGCTCTTTCAAACAAAGTTATTATACTTCTATTTATACAACTACGTAACAAGGAATGGAATCAAGTAAAACTGCATCAATCTTTCAAGCATCGTCATTACAAAGTAATCTATTAATGTATTTTTGTGAACGTTTGTAAAAAAGCAACAAATACTATGCCCATACTCTTCAAGGTAATGTATGCTGTCCTAAACCTGAATGAGATACGTTTATTTCATTGCTTTCGAAGTAGATAAATTACACTCTATGACAGCTTGTAGGCAGTAGTGTGTAGACATTCTTACGTGAGTTCTAAAATACCTAAAAACATTCTCCTGATTTCGGACTTTCATGGTAACATATATATATATATTATATTTCGATGTTTTGAATTATTAACAATCTAATATCTCTTAAAATGTCACCTACCTATACACGTATTGTTTACCTGCTGATATTAACTTAACCACATTCATGATCAATCGTGTCGTTAGTGAAATACAAAATTATGAACAACATTTTATAACTTGGGAATTTTACATCAAACACTTTTAACCGTATTCACTATTGGGTCATTCCACGTCAGTTCAAACAGTGCAGTTCACCACAGCAACTTAGATTTTCCTCAAATTTTAAATCGATGATTTATAGGCTAAGATAACCACAAATCTCAATTTTGTAGGTTCCACGATATTTAATTATCGAGAAATTAACTATGCACATTTTTAAGTTTCTGCAAGATACGCCATTGTTTCTCTGAATTTCTTAAATAACTCCTTAACTGTGGAAGTTAAAGTGAAAATTTGTTTCTATGGGTAACTTTTAAAGCTGGTTCCAAAAATGTTATCAAAATTTGCGTATCTTCTATAGATATGCATGACAATTTCATTTGCTTGAAACACCATGAATTTTGTTCGCCATGTTTGATTACAAATCGGGAGGGATATGAAGGGTGTAGTATATTACAAATTATTGGAGCCCGGTAAGAATGTAACTTCTGAAGACTATAAACAACAATTGCTGTGACTGAAGCAGAAAATCGATCGTAAACGTCCATTTACTGGCAACAGTTTTCAGCCTGCCAATTTGTTCCATGGCAATGCAAGGCCTCGTGCTGCGAAAACCGGTCAAGGACACGTTAGTAAAGTTTAGCTGGGAAGTTTTGGAGCACCCGGCTTATAGTCCTGACACAGAACCTTCGGACTTTCATTTATTTCGGTCAGTGAAGAATGCTTTATCTTGATACACTTCCCCTCAGTGGAAGAAGTACAAAAATTCATTGATGACTTCATCTCATTAAAAGATGAATCCTTCTATGTTGCTGATATCTGTGCGCTATCTGACCGTTGGCGGTGGTTGTTGGAAAGTAATGCAGATTACTTTGACGAAGAAGGGCATTATTGAATATTCATTTCTTTGACACCGGCTTTAAAACTTATTACTTGACCCAATATACGAAAAGTCACATGAAAATTTAATAATTTTTTTGCTTGGTTTCTGAGCAGAAAGCCGAGATGAAATTTTTTTGGGGATGTAGTGGCATACCATCTTAACAAACTTTATATCAGTGACATAATATCTTAACAAACTTTATAAAAATTTAAAACATGTGCTTCTAATCAAATATGCCGTAAAAAATTCATGATATGTTTTTTAGCAAATGCAGTGCTCAAGCATAAACTATAGAAGATATGCAAATTTTGATAAACATTTTTGGAATTAGCTTAAAACTTTACCCCTATAAAAAAATTTCCCTTCAGTAACTTTTACAGTTAAAGAGTTATTTAAGAAATTTAGAGAAAAAATGGCGTATCTTTCAGAAAACGTAAAAATGTGTATACTTAATTTCTGGGTAATTAACTATCGCAGAACCTACAAAATTGCGATTTGTGGTCATCTTAGCCTATAAATCATCTACATAAAATATGAGGAAAATCTGAAATTGCGTGGTGAACTTTTCTAATATTCTGTTTGACTTGAAGTGGAATGTCCCTATTGTGTAACTAACTTTAATAAAGCAATAATTTAAAATCTATATATTAGTTGAATGATCACGATCGTGTAGCGTCATGATATGATTAGAATGCTTTGCAATAATTCTGAAGCTAATACGATATAACCTTTAAACCATTTTTTTTCAAGATACTTTTAAGTATTTTATGTAATGACGGTGAATAAAGAGTTAATAAAAATAGAAAAGAATTTAATATGCACTTCCAAACTTTTGTCTTCTTAAAAAAAGTCTATTCTAAAATATAATTTTATTCGTTTCATATTCACAAATTTATTACCCGTTTATAGGATTAATCCCATATACCTACATAAATTTAAACGCCGCGTACTTAAATTGGAGTGCTTCTAGTTGAATTTGTTTAAGCTTCTTATCCAACGGATGACATTTTAATGCCAGTAAGTGCAATGAAATCTTGCGCTATATATTTTTCGAAGGAAATTTATTAGTTGTCTCCGCCCATGGAGGGATACAACTTAGCAGCAATGGAATATTTATTCAGTGCCACAGTGATGTATATTAGATAATGAATATGTGCCTCCTGAGAAATGGACGCTCTAGCTACCTTACATGCTAATTAGAAAGATTAAAAATGAAAACTGGAATTTTTCTGATTCTTTTAACAAATTAAATACAGCAAAATATTTCACAAAATTGTGAAATATTTTGTGTCATCAAAATACAGAATTGTTGAGAGGAAAAAAGTTTTAAATATTCCAAATATTTTAATCTACTACGGATGATTAAAGGTAAATCTTTAGTCTTTTAGATCCTTTAGAAAAAAAACACAGAGGATCACGAAAAAGAATTATAAACAATGTTTAAGCAATATGGCTGCATTTATAATTGATAGAGACAGAGGTAAAATCTAGAAAGCTCAGTTTGAACATTAATATACACGGTGTATCACAATTCCCACTCGACTTTGGAAGGCTTATCGAATATATATATATATATATATATATATATATATATATATATTCAACATATACATATATATTCATCAATATTATTAAACTATATATATATATATATATATGTGTGTGTGTGCGTGTGTACCAATATATGTATATATGTACCAACAAGTGTCAATAGTTGATTAATAAGTCCTTTGCTTTATAATAAAAACATTTAAAGTAATAGTGTCTCATAAATTGCTCCGTTCCTGTGTCTTGCGATGCTTTGTACTACTATGTACTACTTGCTTTGTACTTTGTTCTACTTTGCTACAGTTTATACTACTTTGTACTTGCGATGCTTTGTACATCGAATTACGATCACAGCGAAGTATATATATATATATAATTTAATAATATTTGAACTCTACCCCAGCCTCTCACATTATCTAAGACATTTCGTGAAATAAATATTTATTTTATTATTTAAAAACTATGGTCACGTGCTCTAGGTATTTTGACAGTAAGAAAAACGGAAACTGTTCTAGTCAACCGATTTTGCACTGTCGTCCTTATTGATTTGATCTGGATCAGCGACAGGTGATGTGTAAATTCCGTTAAACGCAATGAAATCTTGCACCATTTATTTCGCCAAGGAAATTTATCAGCAGTCTCTGGCGACAGAGGTGATGCATCTTCGGCAGTAGTGAAGAATCCAGTGCCAGAGGGAAAGCACACAGTAAAATGAATATGCCTTAGCTGAGAAACAGAATATTCGAAGCAGCTTTAAACGCTAAATAGAAAATTTGCAGAGGCATTAATTAGAAGTGAAAATTTCTGGAACTTTTGTAACAAATCGGTTGCTTCAGTATATTTGCCTACTGAGAAAGTAATGCGTAGAACTTTGAAGAATAAGAAGTTGCAAGTAATGCGCTTCCATGTGATATTAATATTTGAGAATATCATAAGGAATCTATAAGGAAGGATTGATTATTTATTTATTTATTTAATATAGAGAATAGAAGAAATAAAACCTATAAGATAAAACTGGAATGCAGTTTTCTGATCTGTCGATAATCAAACATGTCAAGGACTCGGTAGGACACTAGATTTGGTAATGGGGCAATCTGTCTGACGTGAGGTTACAAGAATTAAACACAGTTAAATAAAAAAAGGAAAGAAAATAGGGAAAATTGTTGGAAAATGGGACACTATCATCATTCTGTAAATTTATGGAATTTTATTCAGTTAAATTCTAGAAGAAATTTCGATCCATCCCGAGAGAAGCTAAGAATTTATACACAGAAATTGTCCTGTATTCAAATATAAATGGAGAAGTACTGTAAAATTTTATCAGCAGTTTCCAGAAAATGTAGGGTTATTTTTTAGAGTGGATTTTTTTGGGTTTTTTTTTTTTTTTTTTTTTTTGTCCCTCGCTCTGGCTTTTAAGGATGGTTGTTAGACAAGACAGACATTTTGGATCTGCTATGCGACAGATTCATTTCTTGATTCATAACCATCCTCATTTGCTTCTGTATCATTTTTTATACCAGCTTTACATCAATTTAATTTTAAAAAATTACAAGTCAAGTGCTTTGATTTTTTTACGAAAGACTGAGACGAAGACTTAACGAAAGACTTGGTGCAGTTGTTATATTTGCTTTTATTTATATGTGACAGTGTGTGCATAATGTATATTTAGAATGATCGGGCGTTGTAACTGTCGCTTTTATTTCGAAACACAGACAACTGCTTCCAGACAACCGACTCTCACAGGATGTAATGGAATTTTTTTTTAGCTTGGAAAATCGCATAGATGCAAACGTGTTGAATAGCCGACCATGGAAGTACAGCTTGAGTAAAGATTAAATTACCACTCAAGATTCATGTATATTATCTGCAAGTGAATCAGGAATACTGATTTTTGCACATGTTTAACCCTTTGAAGGGCAACCATTTCCCAATGCTGAAAAAAAGAGAAGCCGTTGCCATCACTCGATTTAACTATTACCAACAGCGATTATCAACCAGCACAGCTAGCTGTGTCAAACATGGTCTCTAGATCTGTGGCACGGGAATAATTATTCGATCGACCACCATGTTGCAAGCAGTTGAATCGAGAGATTCCGATGGCTGCCCTTTTTTCAGAATTGGGCAGTCTATCCATTTGCTCTTCTATATCAATGTATTTCCATCGTATTCTCTAGTTTTCAGCAGATGACAGTGTTGGTAAAAATAATCCTGACAATTTTTGCAAATAATCGACAATTTTTACGGAAAAATGATGTGCTAAAATGTAAAGGATACTCGTGTAACAATGCCACCCTCAAGTATTTATAGAAATCAAATTTATTCTTCGTGACTGACAGCAATCAAACCGTCATTTTGTGTCCTCACGGCGAGGACGCCACGCGTTAAAGGGTTAAATTAAGGATGTGTCGGAATGAAATACACATTTTAACTACAGGAGGACCAGTGTTTTACTTCTGAAACGATGAGGTAAATCCTTTCTGTCATCGCTGTGCAAAAGCTTTTATTGATAAAGTCACAACAAACAGACAGACAAGGTTAGTCATTTGGACAACCTTGCTCATCAGCCATGCTCATCAGACCTAAATGCAATGAGTTGCCTCTTATGGTGATAAAAATTAAATTTTGTGCAACAAGTTTCTTAAAATTCAGTAAAAAAAGCTGAAGATTGCTTGCCCCTCCCCCTCCCCCAATTGCGTGGTATCGGCAAACGAAGCCTTGGCCTGGGAGGTGTCACTGAACGTGATGGTGATTTCTGAGAGAGATCCAAATGAGCCATCATTACCCCTAACAAGGCTTTTCAACACCATTAACAACCAAGCCAATGTCGGAAATGTAATCCACGATGTGGTTGAAATGACCGTAAGCTTGTTGGGAAAAAAAAGCAAGAATTGTGTAAGAGTGTGTATAAATACGGTATTATAGATTTGTAATTATACAGTAAAAGGTTATGAGTAATGCCTACAACACTAAAACTTGAGTTTGGGAGTTTATCGATATTATTTGGCCACTCCTACTCCTGCTCCTTAGATACAAATTTATCCTTTTATTTCAATTTCTCTATTTTTACATTCTAATATTTTGAAAAATACATGCACACATCTAGAGGTTAACGAGAACTGTACGCACATGCAAATAGTGGAGAGAGAGAGGACCTTTTAGCTTCGAGGCTTTGAGCACCTGTCACTGCTGGCCGCCTGCGAGTGGTGGAGTCTCTGGTTCGAATCCCGTTAATCCATGATTGTCACTTTCCTATTCTCCCGTGTTTGTACTTTTGCTGCATTATCCTGCGATTGTTAATGACTATCGTAGTTTTTTGTATTTGGAACACCTGTTCTCGGACTTGTTGGCATGGTTTCATGAAGTCGCTTATAAATATCTTCGTCGAATGCAGTGGTCAACACAATAGCAGTTTCTACTAACAGAGAGAAAGGAAATTTATAGTTCTTAAGACAAACACAAGCAACGAGAGAATGGATGGGAATCGATGTTTGTATGCTTAAGTGATTAGCGGAGAGGAGAACAGGATTTAACACCTGAGACACCAACTTCCCGAAGGAATGCTTTTGGAATAAAAATGCACCTAAATGCAAAAAACAACAGAGATGAAGGATTATCTCATATTAGCCCTATTAGACAACCCTAGAGCTCTCAATGAACAAAGAAAACAAACAAAATGAGAAGTGTAAAGTTGAAAGAAGAATTTGAAAAATAATTAAATTAGAATGAAATGTGTGCATTAGAGAGGGTGGAGTGAAAAATGTCAAGTTGACATTTTCGAGTCGGTAGAGTTACGATTGATGAATACAAGAAAAACAAAAGAAAATTATTCAGATCAGACTTGATATTCCGACCGCGCAAACCGTCTAAAAATTCAAAAAAAGTGAAAATTTTCATTTTTTCTGAATTAAAAAAATTAGTTATACATATTTTTAATCGCTTTACTGGAAAATATTGGGAGATTGTACTGTTTAATAATAACAATGAAAAAAAAATTGCGTTTAGAGAATATCTTCCGATTGTGCAAGCGCAATAAAAATCGGGAAAAATTCAACTTTGAGTGATTTGAGTTGAGAGCACTAGAAAAAATTTGCAGCAAAGTCAGACGGATTCAGATGAACTACATGGCATTTATTTTGAAAGAAGAAAGGACGACACCATAATTATAGAAAGGATTGGATCTAAATAATATCGTCGAACTAATAAAGAACACTGTTCTGTCATAAAATAAACTGGCTCAGTTTATTTAGGCCATGGTCTCCAAAGTCTGGATCTGCTAAGGACATTGTAGCTTCTACAGTATCGTGCCTTACTGAACAATGCGTTTAACTAGAATACATAGATTTGTTAGGCTGTGATAGTACAAATACCCACAACGGACGGAAAGATGGTGCTATCAGACTGCTAAGTGCATCTTGGACGACCACTGCAGTGGGCTGTCTATTTATTACATTTGGTTGAATTACCTTTTCACCACCGTTTTCAACATTTCGATGGTGAAACAACTGAACCAAGATCATTTAGTGGACGAATTGGGCAGAGCCTTATTGGTTGTGAAAAGCTATCAGTGGTAAAATTTCAATTAATTGATTGTAAAATTCCAGAAGTACACAGACAAATGTTGAGCGAGATATCTTTTTGGTGCAAGTCAAAAAGTGGAAACTTTCCAAATGAATTAACAAAGGGTGACCCTTGCCCAGTTTCACATGCCAGATGGCTCCCTTGTGGAAATAGTTTTTTTCGACTTTTCGCGAGCTTGGAAAACCCCTCGGATTCCTTAAAAGCTATAGTGGCATTTATTTTAAAATCTTACATCCAGTTTGGTTTGAAATAAAATGCGATAAGTATTTTACAGACGGGCCTGTTCATCTGTACAGAGCAATAGAAACATCTCGATACTTGCCTGATGACCTGAAGAAAGTGGTGTTCAGTGTAATTGAACGAAACTCGTTCTTTACTCACCCGGAAAACCTACTCATGGCAATGGTCTTTGATAAGAGGAGGCACATAAGAGAGCTAAGGGCTAAGACGAGTGTTAAAAGCCAGCAGACTCTTCCAAAAGGTAAAAACATCAAAAACTTTATCACTCCTACTTTAAACTTCGATGGGGCAGACTATTCAAAAGTAATTGATTGGAATGTAGTAAAATTATCATCTCCACCTATTCTTCGAAGAATAGCCAATGAAGAAATACATTCCTTCGATCAGTGAGGTAATATTCCAGACTGGAAGGTTAAAAAATTTCCCTGCAACACGCAAGCTGTCGAGCGGTAAATCAAATTGGTAACGGGATCATCGCTTAAGGTATGTGGTTCCCAATCAACAGATGAATTCATCAGGGCCACACTAAAATCAAGATCCATGATACAAGAATTTAACAGCAAATCGCAGTACAAAGTTGCGACTAAAACTCAGACTTAAACAGATAAATAATATATTATATATTTAAGTAATATAAATGGCAAACACCCTCATTGGTTGGATCGAAGGAAGGGTGTGAGTGGAACTCGAGGTCCAGCCACCTCCCCGTGATGAGTCTGGGTTCTTTTAAATATTATCAAATATCTAAACAAGAAATGAGCTGCACAATTCATATACAAATGTTAACATTGGAATGCAAACTGACCTCAGAGGAGTAGTTTCTTAATACATAAAAATCACTCAAAGCTGATTTTTTTTCCGATTTTTACTGAGCTTGCGTGATCGGAAAATATTCTTTAAGCGCAATTTTTTGTTCATTATTATTATTAAACAGTACAATCAGCCAATATTTTTTTGGTATAGCGATTAAAAATATATATAACTAATTTTTTTTAATTCAGAAAAAATCGGAAATTTTATTTTTTTTCTGAATTTTTAGACGGTTTGTTCGATTGCAAGATAAAGTCCGATTTGAATATATGTATATATTTTTCTTTTTCCTCTATTCAACAATCGCAATTTTTCCGCACTATAGTGACTTGAAAATGAAACTTGACTTTTTTCGCTCCACCCTAATGTGCAATTAATGCATTTGCATTTTCCTTTCAATTCTCTAGAGATTACAAGAGAGCTTTTCTTTTATTTTTAAAAGTATAATATTTGCTGTAAAAATTGTGTTAAATTAATCCAATACGATCAAATATAAATGTAGTTTTAAGTATTTAACTCTGTAATAAATTCATTAGTTTTTAGATAAAGAATGAAAGAGGAAAAAACTTACTTAAATTGCTGGGATCCTCGAAACAATTATTTATTCTTCTAATTTAATATTTTTTAATTTTACTTTTTTAGCACTTAGGACCTGGATTTTCTTTTACGTGCAAATAAAAAATTTATTCAAAAACATTATCAAATAATTATCAGCTAATGCTTTAATTGAGACTGGGAATCAATATAACACTGTTTAATCTGATGGCTGAAGTCATTAGGAAATAATAAAAAAGAGGATCCTGAAAGAATGTATTTATTTTTAATTTAATTTAATGAACGAAAAAACAGAGTGAATCAATAAAATGTTTGAGGTAGAAAAAAGTCATATCATTCTTCGATTAATTTTTAAAGTGTGTTGTAAGTACACGATTTCAATATTTAATAATATATTTATAAAAGCATTTCTTTATGAGAAAGAGAAGTACTTTATTGCCAGATAATAATAAAAGTGAATGCAAAACAGTATTTAGTCAATTTATTGAAAAAAAATCCAGAGTTAAATATTTTATTTTCTAATAAACTCTGCTGAATGAATAGTTATGAACGATGGTGCAGTAATCAGAAAAAGCAGATAAAATTTTTATCGAAAGTTATATTTCAGATTTCGGTTTCACTTTCATCTATATTTAATCTTTTACATGACTGATGTAAGTAATAATCATAAAATACTTATCAGTTCCGTAAGATGGAGCTTAATTCCAACCTGAAGGCATGAGTTATTCTTGTAAAATGGGATTAATCAAGGTTTTATTTAAAGAAGGACTAAACCTTATTTAAAAAAAAAAATTTTCACCACAAATAAGTAAATAATTAGTGTATCTAATTTTTTATATATTACTTTACACTAAATAAAAATTAGAAGAAATGAATTTTCCAAGGACAGTTCAACCCACTTAATTTAAATGTGTGTTTGTGATATGGCAAGACTACACGAGAGGCATCTGCTTGCGGGAGAGGTGCCTTGAGTGGAGGAATTTTCTAAGAGGTTCTAACGAGTATTCACGTTATATTTACAGAAAACCAAATCTCCAGACCGTTAGATCGACAGCCGCACCTTCACACTTCAGCCGTCTACCAACCGCTTAACGGAATATCGGTTAAAGGCATATACCGCTTATTGTAATTAATTTTCGATGCACCAAACCGTAAAAATTAATTATTGTGATTAGGGATGGGTGCGAGACGACTTTTTGCGAGACGAGACAGAGATTTACAGCTTTTTTGCGAGGCGAGACAAACATTTTTAACATTATGATATAGGGATTTTGCAAGACGAGCAAGTTTTTCGGCTGCTTTGCGAGACGCGGGACGATTATTTTTCGTCTCGCGTCCATCCCTGATTGTGATCCCGGATAATGAGATATCTCGATCATTAATAAATTTTCGGGGCAAATTGGCTATTTTAGTCTATCAGCATGGTAAACAATTAGTTTATATTTTCTGTTTATTTAAGTTAGGCTTCTATCGAATTACTTGCCTCTCAACAGATTTTGAAATTCCTTTCAACAGTGATGCATGGATTTGTTGCAGAACAATGCCAGACTGTGTAACATTTATGCATCCAAGAGGACACGGGGACTCTTTTTCAACTTATTGCTTTTACTGTTTGTTCGTCGGATAAGTTTGCTTTCAAAATTACTTATATCCTAACGTAAGATACAAAAGCTTCATCTCATGTCAAATAAGCAGAGTTGTCTTATTCAAAGTCATCTGTATTAGGAACCTTCAACATGGAAAGAAAAAAGTGATATTTTAAACAATTAACTCATCTTTAACCATCTTGCAAATGTCTCTGCGAAGAACTTACGAAAAATCTGCGAAACATTACCAATTTAAAAGATTAAAAAAGGAGTAATAACAAAGGAGTAAGAAGCTAAATCCAAGATGACAAAAGTTGAATCGCAGAAAAAATGTCCATCGACTACATGTTCGCTTGCACTTACTGCGTCCACATTCACACTTGACTATGCACTGTTGTACTTATCATGTCCACTTGCACAATTGGCTACACAGTCTTGCCCATTATGCAAGATTAAAAGCATTCAGGTGGGTGATTACTTTTTATACAGCTTCTAAATCATTACTGAAAAGTTGATTAATAGAAAGAACCCTTATTAGTCGGCAAAATAAGACTATTACATTAAAAAACTATCTCTAAAACCTCTTTATCTATGGCTATAAAATGAAATACCGAAAGCGTGAACTCCTGTACTAATTTATCTCACAGTTCATTGAATCTAATCTCGTTAATGTTGTGTCTCTACCAAAATAATTACAATATCATGCATTAGGTACCTTCTGAACTTGCAGTAGAAGAGTAATGTTAACTGATATAAACAATAACCAAAATTAACTAATTGCGTTTAGATATTTCTGCTGAAAAAGTTGCTCTACAAATCAAAACTTTAGATGAATACACTTCTCTGAATAAACATTTCAGATGATGGGGAAAAATAATAATTTAAAAAAAATTAATTTACGTTATGATTGTTAGAAAAAATTGGTCCTGAACTACAAATATTTTGCTTATCAGCCCAAGACTACACTGAAGGAAATGGATCTTGAAACCCAATCTTCCTCCTCTAAAACCTGATTTTGCAATATAAAGAGTAAATTTAGGCTTATTTTACAACAATTTGTTTTAATAACACATATTTTGTGATGGGGTTACCACATATAGCAAATGAGCTCTTCCTCCTTTAATATAACCCATAAAAATATAATATTTCTTTATCGGAAAATTAATACTAGAATTGACTCGAGACTGACATGTCAGGGCCTTCTTATCTACGAATATTTCTGAGATAGTTTATTACTTTTAGCCCGATAATGTATTCCAGTCTTGTGCATAAATGATATTGCGTTAACTAATATACATTGCTTATTTCTATGAGGAAAAACAAAATATTGTCTCAAATTGCGTGAAGCATGTGGAAGATATGACTCATACAACTCAAAATATTGTTATAACAGGCCCTCAATTTAGTTATGAAATTTTAATTATAAGAATGATTCATAATTCACTTTTAGCATAAGCAAGTACTCATGTTTGACATTTTCAAAAGGTCACCGCACCCTGCTAGTGTTTTTTATTTTATTTTAAATGCCTATGCACCTAGCCTTTTTTTTATACTCCCTGGATAATTTGCTATAGCGTCGATGCCGATTTGTTTTAGTAGTTTTCCCCCATTTCGTTTAATTATTGGTGTAAAATATAAAATATATAAAACATGCATTTTTAAAAATATTTAAAATATCAGAGAACAGAAACATTACGTTGTACTATGAGCAGTAAATCTACCAAATTCTAAAAACGTTGGGAAAACAAATTTCTTTGGTCCAGTAATGCCTAAGTTTGTAATTTCGCTGTCATTCTTCACTGTGGATACTGTGTTGACTACATGTTTACTTATAAATACTGTGTTGTGACTTACGACTGACACGACAAAGCCTTAAATATCTACGAATTTGACTGAGGATTGTTATTTTATAGCTCATCAATGTATTCTGGTGTCATGCATAACATGGTCTCACAAGGTAGTTCATATTGCTAATTTTTATTAAAACAAATGCTGTCCTAATTGTACATAGCATTTTGAGTAGAGTTTCCTAGCAAAGTATTATCTTTTATGTAATACTCAACTCCGTTCAGTAAAATTTTCAAAGTATGTCTCAATTCTGGTTTTAATCCACAAGTGACAGATCCAGAAGTGAATCCAGACATTTCAATTTAATACTTTATTTGAATGTTGAAAATGGAAACTTGAATTTAATATTTTATTTGAATGCTGAAAATGGTGTTCCTCCCAATGAAATACATTACGAAAATCCTAAGCCGTAAATACTCTAGGGGAAATACTCTATTGACTCGGGCATCAAGTTATCAAGTAACTGTTTTCGTATATATTATTTCGTAACTATGAGTATAAAGTAGTTAATTTCTTTTTTAAAAAAGCTTACTCATTTATAGGTACTATCTTATCGCCCATAGAAATTGAATCATTCATTGAAATTAAAACATAAACAAACCAAATGATCTGCATAAGGTAATTCACACACAAAGTTTAAAAGTATCTCAAAAAAATAAAATAATAAAGATTTTACTTCTTAGAAATACAATGTTTACGACTTCTTTATATCTGTCATATATATCAAATTTATGATTTTATTTTAGATAGCAAAAGCTATTTTAGCAACAATAATTTGTTTTCGAAGTCTTAAAGTTGCAACTTGTGACCTTTTTCCTTCTCCTATTTCTTCATAAACTTCTAGGAACAGACATAAAATAAGTTCTTCGAACAATTAATGAGTCTCAAGTAAATAAATAAATAATATATTTTGTCCATAAACCTGTCCAAGAAGCGTTAACAAACGTGTTAGATTAGAGTATTACTCACACCTCGCCAGAATCAATGCTTTGTCGCAGATTTTCAGGCTCAATAAGTCCTGATATTATCTATCACTGTCGCATTTGAAGTGACGCCGTATGTCAGGTTGATCTTTTTAGCATGCATCTGGGAGAGAGTACATGATAATCAATCATCGGTATAAACGGGTTGATGTTCATAATGGCAAAATGCAATTAGAAAGGCTGATGCACAAAAATCAGCGCAGTTGGGCTAAATTATTGAGCGGAAATATATCAGAAAGATATATGTTCATTATTTTGGATTTGCTTCGTGATACCTTTTTTAATTGCACGGTAATTCTATTGTAAGATTAGAGAAGAAAAATGTATTAACAGGGAACTAACGTGTTTAAAGATTTGGTTTGCCATTGTGTGTAAAAGGTGAGCCTAATTTCCTGTATCTACATACACTATAAATTCCCGCTGCTCTATTTTTGGTGAAAAATTCAAACAAACGCAATGAAAAATTAATTAACAAATCATATGAAATGCGATAAAAAATTGTTGTAGTTTGAGATGCATTCTACTGCGAAATAATTTTTGTAGAGGAATGCCATGTCTGTCAGGCGGGAATACCTACACTGTGCTCGCTGAAGTTCGTTGTCACTCCAATAATTTCTGAACGGCAAGAGCTATAGTCATAAAAGTGGGTTTTAGGTATAGTGAAGTTGCCGTGCGCTACGGAAGAAAACCGCTTACAGCGCCACCTAGCGACGAAATTTGGAGGTAGCTTTCTTATATCAAAAACAGTACGAGATTCGAGGGGGGGATATGTTACAAAGTTGTTCAGCATCATCGATTTAGTAACCAAAAATACCTTTCGTTAAGTAATGTTGAAAATAAAAGGAGTAAATTGCAGATTTGTTTTGTTCGAAACTTCCAAAAGTGTAACGACATAATACGGAAAAAAAAATAACAGAAAAGGTCACACTCCAGAGCATCTCTTTTATTGGCACAGTCGTAATGCGCGTTATTGCAATACGAGAGTACACCGGTTCAAGTAACGGTTAGTGCACGATGTCATTATAGCTTTCGTGACAAAATTAGCAAACGATGCGGATTGTGCAATTTCGTTTAGCAAAACCATACACACAACTCAACGCTCATTTGGTATGCGAATCGCACAAATTTCGATATTCTGCAAATAAATATTGCACATCATACCTCTGCGCTAGACACAAGTATAAAAGAAGAAAGTTACGCGGGGGTTGTACGTTGAAATTTGTAATAGTAAAGTTCCGTCGACATTATCAACGTATTATGTGATGATGAATTAACAAACGCACCAAACTCCATGGTAATAAAACCGAGAAATTTGACTCGAGCTGAAGTATAAAATATGTACTCGAGAATGAGGGCACGTTACAATAATGAGAGGTGCGAGGATTCTAAAGATTTAATTTAGTTTTATATAAAATTTTGTTGGGACTGTTTTTGTTTTGGACGCCTGATAAAACTGGCGTTGGAATTGTATGATTTATGTTAATAAATCATATAATAAAGGTTTTTATGTAAGTCCCATAAATTGCTTTGCCTTTTGTTGAAAGGAAGCTAAAAAAAACCCGTACTGGCGCAGCAGCGATAGGATCAGAACCTAGGAATTGGAGAAGTTATTTAGTTGTGAGAAGAGCCATGTCATTTTTAAATAAGGGAAAGAAGGAAGATTTAATTAAGTTAGCGGAAGAGATCGGTGAAAATCCTTCACCTGGTTTGTTACTACCGGATCTAAAGAAAATGATTACCAGTAGCAATATTTATGAAGAAGATTTAGAATTGGTAAAGGAAATGCTTAGTTCATTTATTGAAGAAAGAAAACAACGGGAACAAAGAGAATTTGAAGAAAGAAGAGAAAGAGAGCAGAGAGAATTTGAGGTAAGAAAATTGGAAATCGAGGCAAATAGTAGAATAGACTTGTCAACAAACGTTAGAGACGAAAATTTTAGAGACGCTGGGAAAGCTAGGTTAGAATTATTCAAGTACACACCTAAGTTTGACCCGCGCGAATCTGATATTACATCCTATTTAACGATGTTTGAAAATCATGCTAATAGATTGAAAGTAGATAACAAGGAATGGGTCTTGTGTTTATTAAATTTATTACCAACGGAAATTGTTCAGCTGATTAATAGAGAACCGGTAGAGAATGCAGAAAACTATGAGTATATAAAATCGATTTTGTTAAGACGATTTAAATTAAGCCCTGAAAGTTTTAGGAGGAAATTTATGACCCATCAAAAAGTGCCAGAGAAAACGTGCAGAGATTTCTGTTTTGAAATAACTAACTATTTTGAAGAGTGGGTAAAAGGATTAGAAATCGAGGATTATGACGAGTTGAAGAAATTGATTATCGCTGACCAAATCAAGAGGAGAGTTCCACATGAAATACGTGAACATTTTTTGGACCAGTGGTCTAAGTTGATGATCCCGTCTGAGTTGGCAGATAAACTAGACGAATATGTTAACGTCCATGATTTAGCGAAGAGGTCGTGGGGAGGTGATTCGAAAAATAAAGGTAATGAGAGAACTTATGAGCGTCCAATGGAACAAGGAGCTAGGATGACGTCGAAGTCTCCGTCTCAAACCATTCCTAAGTGGGTTCAGAAACGTCAAGATGAAACGTTGGTTAAACGCAGATTTAACCCCACATGCTTTAGTTGCGGTAAAGAGGGGCATATTTCTAAGTTCTGTGGGCAAGGACGACAATTTAAAAGTAATATGACGAATACTCAAAACAATACTTTTACTCGACAAATTTCACAACCGAAAATAAACACTGTAAGCGCTGATACAGCCGAGAAAACAGATGTGTTGACAGCAAAGATCTCCGTTCCATTATCTGAATCAAGTAATCACAAAAAATTGGATGACCTAATTGAGGTTAAAATCAAATGTGGAAAATCAATTTTTAATGGTATAGTGGATTCTGGTGCACAGATATCTGTAATTCGCGAGGAATTAGTACATGGTACGCCTTTTGAAGGAGAAGGACAAATAGAGTTATCGTCCGCGTTTGGCGATAATGAAACCGCTCCACTTCGGACATATGAGATGAAAATCCACGATGGTAAACATGGCGATACAGCAATTATGTGTGCCGTTTCAAAGAAACTTACCAGTGATATGTTAATAAGTCGTTCAGCTTTTGAGATGCTAAATGAGAACATTGAACTTTATCATAATAAACAATTATGGCAAGAAACAGTTTCAAATGTGGAAGTAGAAACTGTAGGGAAAGCAGAGGAGGACGTAAATGTACAAATATCTTCGGATTTGAATTCCACTACGCCGAATGTGAATGTCTTGACAGCAAGTGAGTCTGCGAGTAGAAAGCTAGATGCCATTTCAGAGTTGGCGAAACTTCAAGGCGATGACGAGACACTCAAGAGATGCTTTGATTGGGCGGAAAGGCAAGAAAATTCGTATCTCATTGATCAGGGAATACTACAGCATAAGGATTATGTCTGTGGAGAAGAAATTCAGCAAGTAGTAATTCCAAAAGAAAGAAGGAATTTTATTTTAAGAATGGCACATGAGATTCCGTTGGCAGGACATCTAGGGGAAAATAAGACTCTACAAAGAATCAGATATTCATTTTACTGGCCTAATATCAGGCAAGATGTAAAGTTATACTGTCAAAGTTGCAAAGAATGCCAATTGAGGAGAACTAGCACCTATCGGGATCATATTCCCATACAGCCTATCGTTAGGCCTGAAAATCCTTTTGAAGTCTGGAGCGTAGACTGTATAGGACCACTAGAGCCTGCATCGAGGAGAGGACATCGATATATTATTTGTGCCGTGGATTTATGTACTAAGTGGGCCGAGGCAATTCCAGTGAAAGAGATTAGTGCCAAGACAACGTGTGACGTTTTAATGAAGATTTTCACCCACACCGGTTTTCCAAAAGTGATATGCACCGACCAGGGTACGAATTTCGCTTCCAAGCTGACTCAATCATTTGAAAATCTATTAGGGGTAGCGCCACGTTTTTCGACACCCGGACATCCGGAAAGTATGGGGGCAGTAGAACGATGGAATAAAACTCTTAAGGAGATGATGAATAAAAACATACAAGAGTATGGGAGAGACTGGGATATACATATACCATATCTCATGTTCGCGTATCGTGAAGTGCCACACAGCACCACGGGGCTATCACCATTTCAATTGGTTTATGGGCGGTTACCACAAGGACCATTATCTTTATTGAAAAGTATTTGGACGGGAGAACGAACTATCCCAACGACCGCGTCCAGACCAATCACTAAATATCTTGAAGATTTAGTTGAAAATATACGTAAAGCTAATGAGATCGCTTCCGAAAACACCGAGAAAGCTCAAGGAGAATACGTTTCCAGGTATAATCTCCGTGCGAGAGAAAAGCAGTTTGCCATTGGCGACAAAGTGTTGATATTACTCCCATCATCAACTCACAAACTTTTAAGCACTTGGATTGGACCGGCAACGGTAATTCAAATCACCAGACCGCATTCGGTAAGAGTTGAATTAGAGGATGGTAGTACTAGAGAGCTACACGTGAATAAAGTACGACCGTATGTGCAGAGGGTAAATCACATTGGTGTTGTTTACGAAATGGATGAAGAATTTGGCGTAATCCATTACGCGCCTACTGATAAAACAAAGAAAGAGGTAGAGGACATCCGAAAACATTTGGAGAAAACTAGAAATCATAATTTAACTGAAGAGCAAACCCAAGAGTTATTTGATGTACTGAAGAGATATATGGACATTTTTAGTTCAAAGCCAGGACATGCCAAAGTCGACGGGCATTATGTTAAAGTTACGGAGAACTGCACGCCAAAGAGACTCAAACCGTATCGAATACCCATCAGTTTACAAAAAGAAGTTGATCGCCAAATCGAGGAGCTAATTGAAATGGACCTCATTGAACCAAGCGATAGCGAATGGGCACATCCTGTTGTTTGTGTTGCCAAAAAGGATGGAAGCGTGAGGTTATGTATTGATTTTAGACTATTGAATAGTTTCACGGTGCCTGATTCATATCCCATGAAAATCGCCAGGGATTTAATATTCAGAGTAGGACAAGCTGCATTTATAACCGTCATAGACTTAACGAAGGGATACTGGCAGATTCCCATGCATGAAGAATCCAAGCATTTCACCGCCTTCGTAACACATTCGGGGCATTATCAATGGAAAGTCTTACCTTTTGGGATGAAGAACGCCGGAGGGACATTCCAGAAATCAATGGATAAAGCGTTATTCGTACATCGTGATTATTGCTGTGCATACATTGACGACGTAGCCATTTTCTCTAACAGTTGGGAAGAACATTTAAAGCATATAAGCCAAGTCTTTAAAACATTGAGGGAAGTAGGACTTACTGTGAATCTTGGAAAATGCGAGTTCGGGAGAACCCAGGTAAAATTTTTGGGCCATATTGTAGGTTCCGGTCGGCATACACCAGATCCAGAGAAGATTGAACCTGTAATGAGGATAACAAGGCCTACTACCAAGAAAGAGCTAAGAAGCTTAATCGGTCTAGCAAGTTATTATAGGAGTTACATACCACAATTCGCGCAAATAATTTTGCCACTAACAGATCTAACCAAGAAGAAAGTACCGATTACTATAACTTGGGGCTCCGCTGAGGACCAAGCGTTTACTCGATTGAAAGAGGAATTGATGAAGATACCTATCTTACACACCCCAGATCTTGACAAGCCGTTTCAGTTGTACAGTGACGCATCGGCTACAGCTATTGGCGCGTGTCTCGCACAAAAGGACGCCAAGGGAGAGGAAGTCCCTATTGCTTTTTTCAGCAAGAAACTAAACCCCAGCCAAATGAAATGGTCTACGATTGAGAGAGAAGCATATGGAGTTTTAGAAGCACTAAAAAAATTTGATACTTGGATATTTGGCGCGGAAATCCAGATCGTATCAGATCATAACCCCTTAACATATTTGACAGATGGCCTTCCACACAGCGCCAAATTAACAAGGTGGGCTTTAGCGTTGCAGCGATACAATTTGAAAATTACTTATCGAAGGGGCGTTCAACATGGAAATGCTGATGCATTATCCAGGCTCAAGTTAGATCCTTCTTAATAAAGTAGGATCAGGTTTATGTATTTTTATATTGAATCGTGTTATTCTAAATTGAATTATTACAGTGTCTTATGAGGATATAATTATTTATTTTTCGAACCTGTTTAAAAAAAAATATTAATAATACAGTGATCCGGATAATCAGGTACAGGTCCAATAAAAGATCGTAAACAAAGATTTTCTTTCAGCAGCATCGTCACTCCTGTGACGGATGTGCTTTCCCCCATGGGAGTAGTAAAGTTCCGTCGACATTATCAACGTATTATGTGATGATGAATTAACAAACGCACCAAACTCCATGGTAATAAAACCGAGAAATTTGACTCGAGCTGAAGTATAAAATATGTACTCGAGAATGAGGGCACGTTACAATAATGAGAGGTGCGAGGATTCTAAAGATTTAATTTAGTTTTATATAAAATTTTGTTGGGACTGTTTTTGTTTTGGACGCCTGATAAAACTGGCGTTGGAATTGTATGATTTATGTTAGAGTAATAAAGGTTTTTATGTAAGTCCCATAAATTGCTTTGCCTTTTGTTGAAAGGAAGCTAAAAAAAACCCGTACTGTAATCATGTGGACATTTTCTACCAATGAGCATTGCGAGATGTTCTTGATTTACGGCTATAATTTTTCATCACATTAAACTTTCATGTTGTTACATTTTCCATGAAAAACAGCCTAATAAAGCAAGCAGTTGTATACTGACAAAGACTAACTATTCACTTGTCTTAAATCTCTTTGGGAAAAAAAGAAAAAAGGTTTCATGATGTGAATTTGTATTCGACGTAACGACATGAAAACTGACAGAACGTCAGAAAGACAGCAATTCATATTTGATTAAAAAAATCCTTACAATCAATCATTCACCACTTTTCGAATTATACATTTCGTAACCATTTTTGATAAACTTGCGTACAGATGCATAAATCTCTTAAGGACAATTTGACTTCACAAATAATCCTTTCAAGACAAAAAAATAATAAATTTCGTTCATAAACCTGACTGAATAAATAACTCACTTGTTTGATTTGGGCATGCATCACTCATTCCTTGCCAGAATCAGTGAGTTCCCGAATTTTTAGCAAGTCCTGATATTATCTTTCACTGTCACATCTCACATTACTTCCTATATCGGGTTGATCTTTTTAGCATACATCTGGGATAATACGTCATGATCAATCATTGCATTGAACGAGGGGGTGTTGGCAATAACAAGATGTGTTTAGAAGGGGTGGTGCACAAAAATCTGTGCAGTTTCGTCATTTCTTCCATCGAAAGCGTATATTAGCAAATTATATGTTCACTAATTAGGCTATATTTCATCATAATTTTCGCTACTGTAATGGGAATTGTTTCAGGTGTACTTTAAAAGACGAATACATTAACTCAGTAGTTTTAGACATGAATTTACTTAATGCAGTTTTAGGACTTATTCGAAATTTTGCATTAGAAGACAAGAAATGTTATCCCTAATTTAAATTTAGAAACTGTTTGTCAGGCTTTGTTGTTTCTAACTGATTTTTCCTGCAGTTTAAAATTATGTGAAAGAACTACGTAATCTAGTGCATGATTGTAAATTGATGAATTTCAAGAAGAAACTTCAGCAACATGCTACTAAAAATAGAAATTTTTATGTCTGGTTCTGTAACCAAGCTGTCACCCCCCCCCCAAAAAAAAAAAAAAAATCTCAGGCAAAAAAGACTTGCATCGCTTGAGAAAGCCTCTTTTTACAGCATAAATCATACTTGAATTTGGACGACCCTCTAAAAGTAAAAATAATTGAATATAATGGTTCTAGTAATAAGTTTTAAAGTGCGTGTTAAAGAATTGAATATGCAACTAAGAACTTATAATATTATTTTCATTCTTCAAAGTAACATCCATTATTTTCCAGCACCTTCCGCTATCGATCAGGAAGTCCACGGACGCCACCAGTGTAGAAGGATTCATCTTCTGAAGTCATCAATAGATTTTCGTCCACTGTGACGAAGGGTACAGGAAACAAGGCATTGCCCATCGAGCGAAAAGATGATTGTCCAAAGGGGCTATGTCAGGGCTATACGCTGGGTGTTCCAAAACTTCCCGGCCAAACTTTACTAACGTGTTCTTGACCAGTTTGAAAGTTTTGGAACATCCGGCGTATAGCCCTGACATAGACCCTTCGGACTATCATCTATTACGGTCAATGAACAATGCCTTGTCTTCTGTACACTTCCCCACAATGGACGAAGTACGAAAATCTATTGATAACTTCATCTCATCAAAAGATATCCTATGCTGCTGGCATCCGTCACTACCTGACCGATGTACTAGCTTATTTTGACGAATAAAGGTATTAGTATAAGTTCAAAATTGCATATTCATTTCTTTGTCAATCACTTTAAAACTTATTACTAAACCCATTAATAAGCAAATGTACAAATTACATTTTTATTCACATAGGTATGATGCAAGTCCTTTTGAAGGAACTCAAGTGTATAATTATAGTAGTTAAAAATCTCATTAAACTTATATGTAAATTATGAAAGCGTAAAAGAAATGCCTACATTTTACTGTAGATGTCTACTGCCTTGTTTTTTTTTCCCTTCAGAGTAAAATTAAGTGCATTTGATTCAAATTTATTTTTAGAAACTAAAAGACTTCAAATATATTTTGTAAGTATTTGAATGAATTTAAATATATATATAATAATTTTTATTAAAAATCAAATAAAATTGTTCTTCCGCAAGTGTAATTGACGATTTTCAGCACGAATAAAACTTTTAAGAATAAGAACATAATTTGAAATACGGGCCTTCTGATAACTAGAGATGTTAAAGAAAAGAAATATAATATTCTGTAAGTTTCAGTAAGACATATCGTGTGAACAAGCTAACAGAAATCGTGACAAGTTATATTGCTTGACAAAAATAATATATTGTAAACACAACACTACTTTTCCAATTCTGTTCTATCGTATTAGAAAAAGTAAATCGCACTGTTATTTGTTAAATATATCATGAAAGTAGTTTAAATGTGCTTTTTTATTTCCTAAAATGATTACGTACAACGTTACAAGATGTAAATTTAAAATTCATAACATTCTCATTATTAATATTTTAAATACTTTAAGAGTTCAAAAGTTTCAAAACACCAGAACACCCCCCCCCCCAAAAAAAAAACTCTGTAAAAAAGCGTTCTAAAATAAAAAACTGAATCAACTGCTTTAAAAATTTAGATTTGTTTGAATTATTAAATGATAATTAAATGAGTGGCATCTTAAAATTGTATAGGTGTTTCTTTCAAAATAAAATTTTGTTTTAAACGTGCGGCTATTAAGAAGTGTTCTAAATTGTCATTTTCATTACAGAATGAAGTTTATTTGCAGAACTAACTGTAATGATATATAGATATATAATTTCATATAGTCCAGTTTTCATAAACAGGAATTGGAAATTAAAACCGTGATTCAAAATTATAATCATCTGTTCCTTGCACTGCACACACGTAGGTGGCTCAAAAAGTAAGCTGAGAAGAGATATTACGGATGCACATTCTTCTCGATCGAATGAAATTCCATGTCAAGGTGGCACAAACGATCACAACAATCAAATGCCACTAGGTAGAGGTAAGTAGCACCACAATAATTCGAAATTTGAGACAGAAAAGATGAAAGTGTTTACGGATATGTGGTCAACTTTTAAAATTAGAAGGGTAATTCGAATTTTGTGGTTAACAGCAGCTTCAACAGAATTCCAATCATCATCAACCTATGGAAATGTTATACAGTTGTTGCGTGACATAGGGAACCCACTGAGTTTTCACCCCCTCTTTTAGGATGACCCAAAGATATGATGACCCACGGTGATGCTCTCCGAACGGAGAGAAGAGAGAACGCGGGGTGGACGAAGCAAGGGGCTTGTGTCCTGGGGGTCATCTAAGGAGGCGAGGGAAAGAGAAAAACAGATCACTTGACTTGGAGCGGAGAGATGCACCGATGCGGACGCCAGTTAGGAGAGTTCCCGTGACTCTCCGATGTAATAGCATCAGAAGGATGTTGTATGTCAAATATATATATTCAAAGTCCAACCTGTAAATATGATTATGTATGTATGTATAATAAATGATTAGTCTCGACATCAGGCTTGGTTAATTGCATCCCCAACCTGTATTAAAACCGTGGAATGGTCAGCAGTTCCCGCTACCAAACTGCAGCTTAATGACAATTCGACGGGCGAACCCTACAACAACGCCCTCCAACACACCGCCTAGGTTTCACAGGGCTTTTCTCTACACCGCTTCAGACAGAACTTACTGGAACATCCTCGCTACATATCTGAGGCATTGTATGATGAAAGGCTGAAATTTGGTACTTCACCTCATGAGTGCATGGAGCGCATTTTACTAATTGGGAATTTTTTTTGTACGAGGTCGTATACTAATTTAAAAAATGTAACTTTTTGAAAATGAACGAGAGGAATTTTTCTTAAGAGTCTCATTTCCGACCTTGTTTTGAACACTTTTTCAATTTACAATACTAACTTATATCTAATAGCCCGTTACCACCTTTTTGGTGCACCCTGAATACATGTTCGGTGTGTGTGCAGAAAATACACTTTGTATTACATAAGAATTATCATCCACTTCCCCCCCCCCCTTAGCTATGCCACTGTTTGATCCCTCATGAAGGCTGTATGGGAAAATAGTCTGAAAGAAAAGGCTTGCTATGTTTGTGGAGTTCTTGGAATTCATGAATAACATATTTGGTTAAAGGACTTGTTGCCTTATTCTTTGAAATACCCTTGTACTTCCGATACAATGATCTTGGACATTCTTTTCTCACGATCTCAATGAATGACATCTTGATATTTCATTAACACATGTCTTTGGAATTAAAAGGAATCTACGAGAGTGGAGATGCCATGCGATGAATGTTATGTGAAGTGCATTTTCCTGCTCAGTCCGCAAGGAAGCAAAGCCTGCTTGCTCATTCAATCTTCATTTCTCGGTCCCTGACGTCAGCTTCTGCCTCTTTAAGCTTATCTCGCACTCATGTGACGCTCAAGAACCAAACAAGATATTTTAAACTAAGAAAACGCCTTAAGCTTTTCTGTTTTAGCTTCTGAATTAATTAAGCAGTGTTTCCCATTACGTATCAAGTATTGAGCAGGGCAAGTGAGACGTACTTCAATCATTATCGAAAATCATGGAGAATAGAAAAATACGGAAAAGAAAAATTGAAAATTGAAGAAATCGAACGATTTTCCCTTTTTAAAAAGTTAAACTTTTGTATTGACTCAACCCCCCCCCCAAAAAATGAAGGGAAATGTTTTGTTGAATCAATAACAACAACAAAAGGAAAACAAATAAAAATGACTGATATAGAACCAATGAAATTTTCGTTGAATTAACAAAAATATTTTGCTCGAAATATTTGGTTGAATGAGCAAACCTTTTGTTAATTTAATTAAACTGGTATTATACACCAATGCTTGTGCAGATTTAATCAAACTTTTTGTCAAGCTATCTATTCAGCTAAAAATAGGCAAATTAATTAGCCGAATTAACGAAATGTCTTTGTTATTTGTACATGTATGGCTCATATATAAGAAATATTAAACTAATTTCATATTTGGTTGATTGTATGTTATTTTGTTGAAGCAACCAAACAACTGTCGAAAGTTAGAGGAAAGCTTCTAATTATTGTATCTATTCATTAAAATTTACAGCAATTTAGTACAAGATTTTGCTGTTGTTGTTGTTGTTGCTGTTGTAAGAGAAACTTGTGAGAGACTCGGAGTCGCTTTCGTTTTCGTAATAAAATGAATGAAATACTTAATTTTTTCCTTTTTACAAGCTATCTAGTTTAATTTTTTTCATAATATCCAGAGTTGCAGGATAATTAAAAAGAACTGTTAATTAATTAGAGAAGAGAATAGTTCTCAATAGTTCTATTAATCGTATTTCTTGATATTACTTTTGCAAAATTTTTATTTTGGTATTTATTTAACTATTCAAGTTTTATCTTATTTATTTATTTATTTAAATTTTTTTGTAATATAAATATGAAATACGTCCACAGACAAGCCAAATAAACGGAAAACCAAACATGCTATGTTAAAAAATAATAAAAATACAAATTAATTTTGGTCTTTGTTTATCATTACACATCACATTAGTACACAGATGCTGGACTAGACACACAAGACCGAAACACTAATAGTTTTTTTTAACTGACGAACAAATAATACATGATTTTTCAATCTAATAAACAGCACCTTTTAAAAAATAAAATAAAGTTAGTGGCCTTTTAATTCGTTTTCAATGTAAAGTGAATTCCAAAGTCAATTTATTTTAATCTCTATTTTTACGAGGAATGTTTACTACTTACGCTGGCACTTTGGGCTAAAAATAGGGAGAACTGAAATTACTTTCTCCTGTTTTTATCTCTATTTGGCAGTTACTTAGCGTCTCTCGGATATCAAATGAACAAATCTTAAAAGATTTATAACCGATTAGAAATTACTTAAGAAGAATTATAATGTAGTATTTTATCTTCATCTGCTTAAATGATTAAGTGAAAAAAACGAATCTCATTTAAACGTAGTTTAATTTTCTTATTTTACAATAGAAAACTTGAAATGTCGAATCTTGTCAAACATACTGAGTTTTGGAGCAAAAAAGTCACATATGCAGAGTATCATATATGACTAGCTTTTAATTTCACTAGCGTCAGCAAATATTTCACATAATATATATATATATACATATCACAGGATCTTGGATTTGCTAAATATCCGAAATTTTGAAATTTTGTCGTGTGATGAATTGATATTTTAAAAGTGGCCCTGTTTTTCATAAAATACAGAAAGAAGTTGTCTCGCCTATCTCAAATAGTCGACAGTTTAGAACAATTTTTCAAGAGCTCGGAATTTCAGCAAATTAAGGACCTGTGTGAACATGATATATACATTCATACCTTATAGATATATGAAACAGAGCAAAAATAATTGCCTTTAGTTTTCTACTTTTACACTTGAAAATGCATGTGTTTACAAACAGCTGCAAAAATAATGATTGGGTAATAACTTCTCAAGATTCAGCCTTTAACCAATAAAACAACGATTAGGATAGTATAGGCATTTTTTATGACTAGCGTATAATGAGGATTTTTAGAGCGTATGTTACTTTCTATTTACTTGAAACAGAAAAGCGACAGTTAAGAATAACGTTCACCCATCAATTGTAATTTATGGCAGTTATTTGCATCAAGTCTATTTGTGAGGCAAACAGCTTGTAAGCAAGAAATATTCTGCGTTATATCATTCATCACCGAAAAGATGTTTTTCAAAACTGTTACAGATAATAGATGTTCGGTAGTATGATACAGTTGTGATATATTAACAAAAGAGCTGATAATTTCGTGTCATAGCTTATGCTGATTTGATTTATTAAGGCTTGATTGTGTTTGACAAAAAACACACCGGTTTGTACTTTTTTTAATTAAAAATCTGAAAATATAAAAGCTAGTACTGTTAATAGCCATTATATCCGCCATGTTTACATATGAATTTGAATTGCCGGTGTGGGATATCACTTACCAATCCTTGGAGGACGTTAAAATCAATATAATTCAAGTGTTCAATGATGGCGGCCTTAAATTCTGCCATGGACTGAGACTGTCTGATATTCTGCATATCCATCGTGTTAAGGATACGCCACGCATTTTTTTTTGTGGGGGGGGGGATTGAGTTCAAGCGGAAAGGGCAGGACATTTCAAGACATACATACACCCCATTATCGAAACACCATTCGCAGGAGGATTTTGCAAAGTGATTGGATAATTTGTCCTGATAAAAAATCTAACTTCGGCCATGAATTCTCCCTGCAAATGGCTGTACATAGATTTCTAACATTTATCGGTAATCAGTAGCTTTTATTTGGCCTGAAGAAAAAGCCAAGTTAAGTTTACCACCATGTAAAGCCTTTTCACACCGTATAATGTGCCTCCATCTTCTAGTCTTTGGGAGAAGATTTCCTCGTGTCATGCCAATAGAACGCAAAGCCGTGAGGGCCATTCAAATTATTATTATCTATATACTTTTTTTCCTCTCGGACTATAACCCGACAACACTGGTCCTTCAAGGTTTGATGATATTTGGCCAAATCTACTTTTTGCTTCGTGGATAATGTTCAGGAGCTGTTGTTTTTTTTCTCAAAAAGACAAGAAGGCCTCATTGCATAACTTGAAGAGGCTTTATCTGGAGGTAAACTTGACTTGGATTTTCTTTTTCAGGCCATATCGAAGCTACCGCTTACCAAGAAATGCAATAAACCCATTTACTGCCATTTGCAGGGAGAAGTTTGATTTTTTTTCCCATCAGGACAACGTACCCAACATACGCAACGTAGCGTTGCAAAATCCTCCTGCGAATGTTTTTTCGATACTGCTCAGGAAATGTTCTGCCCTATCCGCTTGATCTCAATCCCCAAGAAAATGCGTGGGGTTATCCTCAATGGGATGGATATGCATATGTAAATGTCAGACAGTCTCAGTCTGCGGCAAAATTGAAGGCCGCCATCGTTGAACACTGGGATAATATTGTTGGTAATGTCCTCCAAGGATTGGTAAATGATATTCCACATCAACTTCTCAAAGTCATACGTAACCATTGTGTGAATATATTGGCTATTAACAGTATTGACTTTACAGTCTGAGTAAAAACTTTAAGGTCAGTAAAAATTTTTGAGAAAATCGAAAAATGAAATAAAAGATTCAAATATTATTGTATTATTAATTGTTAAAGTTCATTGTTAGGAAATTACACGACAAACAAAATTTACAAATTATATAATTATGAGAAAATGTCAAATATACAAAACCGGTTTATTCATCTTGAGTAAGAACTTTAAAGTCACCAGTAATTTTTTTAAAATAAGTATACATATACTGACTTAATATTCCTGAAATAGCTTAGACTGTGGCAACTCTCAAATTTGCAAATTTGTCGTAGATTTCTTCGCTCTTTGTAAAGATGGAAAAAGGTACGAAGTTAACTGATCGTAAAAGAGAGCAGATTGGAGGTCTTTCTTCAACAGGGATGAGTAGGTATACTATTGCAATAAAGGAAGAAAGATAGAAGACTGTAGTCGATAATTTTTTTAATTTGAAAGATTATTATGGCATAAAGAATACAGGGGGATGACCTAAAGGGGGAGCTTTGTCTTCGAAAGAAGAGTTTGCAGAGTTGCATCTACTGGAAAAGACTCAACCAAGAAATTTATTCCGGTTACAGGTTTAAATGTTGGTGAAAAAAACACGGTGTATAACCCATCTTTGAAGGTCTGGAAGTTATATTTATACAGCGTAATTGGTTAAGCCTCAGTTCCTGAAGAAGCACAAAATAGATCGTTTGAACTTCAGCTAGCAAGTTAATGACCTGGGATGTATTCGATAGAAATAAATTTTTTTATTAAAAAGAAGGGCATTTAGATGAGCCAGACGGATGGAAGTACTATTAGCATGATTTAAGAAAAGGAAAAGGAGAGTTCTCCAAGCACCATGTAGGTAGAGGCTCTGCGATGACTTGGAATTGCTTTGCTTACAATGGTGTGGGTTCAATTGTGTTCGTTTCGGGCAAAATGAATTCATAAGCATGTCAAAGTGTAATCATTTTTTACCAAATTCTGAATCTTTCGCGGGAGAAAATTGAAAATACAGCAAGATAATGCACCTATTCATTTGTGTAACAGTACAAAAAATTGGTTCCAAGTCAACAATGTTGAAACTTTGAAATGACCACCTAACTCTTCAGATCTTAACCCAGTAGAGAACTTATGGGGTTACTTAGTAAGAAGAGTTTATGTAAACGGGAGCCATTTCACATCATCAGTAGAATTGAAATCTACTATCGAAGACGAATGATATAAAACGAACCCGAACTTTGACAAAAACTAGTTTCATCCATGAAAAGAAGAATATTTGAAGTAATTCCAAGGAATGTCTCTCCGCACAACTTTCTAAAAGTTTTTTTTTTGTCTTGCTATTTTCCATAATATTGAAATGTCCTCTCTATAATATTTTCTGATGATAAAATAAAAAGAATTTTGCTGCATTTTTTACTTGTATTTAAGGTAAATAATTATCAATCAAATTATATTTTAATCCTCAGTTTAACATTTTCCCACTTTTTCAAAATTTTTATACTGGTCTTAAAGTTTTTACTCAGGATGTATTTCAGCGTGACATTCCCCTCCTCTTCTTTTATACATTTCTTTTTTAGTCCTGCCCAAGTGGAAAAGGCAATGAGTTTTTTTTTTCTGGTAAATACATGTTTGTGTGTATATTTTCCCAATATATTTGTTTCGTTCTTATTCGTGAGTTTCGTATCCAGTTACTGCACATTGTGGTTTAGTTGTTACATGCATCTTGGAAAATAGAATGAAGGTGAAGTTAATTTCTCTCCATTAAAATTCAGAAAGGGGGGTTTACCAAAAAGTGCACTTATGTCCAAAATTAACATTATAAAAATAAAAAATGAGATTTTGCAACAAAAAAAAAATGGATTCAACGCAAGAAAATTGGTAGACTAATACCACATGCTATAACTCAGGAAATGATAACAATAAAAATATTTACTTAAGAGTTTAATGTAGGCTTATTTACAATGAGAGCAACCGTGGTCAAAATAGGATACGTCGTTACTCTTTATTGCTTCGTCTAATAACAGGTGCAGCCACCTCGTACAGCTATACAAGAGTTACATCAAGCTCTCCTACTATTAAGCTATTGATGAACGATTGTGGAAGTTATTCGCATTTTCCAAACACCAATTTTAACACCTGAAGGGTCCTTAAAGGGAGATATCGACATACAATGACCTTTTCTATAGTATTCCACAAATGTTCTTTGGGATTCACGTCTAAGGACCTCGCTGGCCACACAATACGGTGAATACCTCTTCTTCCAGATAATTGTCGACTTTGTTACTTTAATTTTAGTCACCAGTGTATAGCCCGTTTAATTGAATCTCATGTATTCGTTCTTTATCGTTTCAAAGACGAAACAAGAAATTTAAAACCTTTCCTTTCTGTACTTAGCATTGCTTTCCGGCATTTTTCGCTGAATACCTTGTTGAAAAGAATGGTGTTGTTTTCGTGACTAATGCTTGAAAGCAATGCCAGGTGCAGACGATCGTTAAATGTAGTTACGTCTGTGCAGCCAATGGAAGTGGAAAGGTTAAACTAGAATGCAATATTAATACGAAAAAGAAGAAAGATCTTCTTATTTAGAAAAATTCTGCGCACTTTATTTACCACAGGCATTTTTTTTATTGCAATACAAATTTAGTTCTAATATAAGCAACTATGATTAGATTAAAGTAAAAGTTCTTTGAAAGCTAATTTCGAGCTATAAAAGGTTAAAAATTCTTAAGCTTGAAAAATTATTTTCAATGTATTTCTTTATGTTAGTCAATTGAAAAATATAGTAGGTGCACTTCATTGAGACCTGGAGTTCTAGCAAAAGCAAATATACATCTCAACCTCATATAGTTGATGATAATCGTAATCTGTTTATATAACTAATAACAATAATAGAATTTGAGTGATAAAATATAATTTATTTTTTTGAAATTAATTTTTGAATTTTACGTAAGACAAGCGTAAAATATCAAAAGAATCTTTTTTCTGCGAAAAGCTGAATTTATTCGCAGACAGTATTTTTTCAAGAATCGTTTTTATTTTAAAGACGAAAACTTTTTTCCTTTTGGAAACGACTGTCTGCAGTAATAACAGTCTAAAGATACGGGGAGATAAAAGAAAAAAGAATCATGTGAAGACCCATCGCATGTTTCTCAAAGTAGTACGTGAGGTATTGATCTTTCCCAGCATAAAAAGAAGCTTCACTCAAAGGGATATATCTGTGAAGATCAAAGGATTACGCTAGGAGGTTATTTGGGGATTTGGGTAAGACCAGTCACGTTAGACTACACTTGTTTTCTCCATAAACAGTACTATGTCTTCCCGATGGTTAACCCTTTAACGCGCAGTGTTCCCGCTCTGGGAACACCAAACTCTGATGTTTTGACTGTTGCCAGTCACGAAGAATAGATTTGATTTCTATAAAAATAGTTGCGGGTGACATAGCTCCACGAGAATCCTTTACTTTTTAGCACGTCATTTCCCGTCAAAAAATGGTCACGATTCTTTTTAACAGCACTCACGTCTGCTGAAAAATGGAAGAATGCGAGAACAGCTGGATGGATTGCCCAATGCTGAAAAAAAAGGCAGCCGTTGCCATCGCTCGACTTAACTACCAGGAAGATGGCGGACGATCGAAACGTTCATCGCGTGCCACAGATCAAGAGACCCTTTTTTGACGCAGCTGGGCACAGCCAGCTGTCGTCGATCGTCAAAAGTTTCGATCATCAAAAATAGTAGAAATGGATTTATACTTTGTTTGTTCTTTTCTAAAAGTAGAATATTTTATTCAGAATAGGTTAAATTTTAACGAATGTCTCCGTGGTTTCACGAATTGAAGTAATAGCTCCTAGATAAAGAAAGCCGAAATGAAGCTTTGAAATCATCAATAAGCCTACGAAAATGACGTCATCAGAGTTTTATTTTCACAAAATAAAACTATTTAAAAATCATGGTGAATGCTAGAAATATTAGAAAGTATATATGTTAAAATACTTGCCTGATACAAAATTATTCATCATGATCTACTACTTCCTAATCATGTTATACAATTTGCTAGGGTTAAAAATTGTCATTTACCATAAAATTAAATTTTCTATCTCAAATCATTAAAATTTTGCTATGCATTAGTAAATTCACTACAAATTTTAAGGATTTATTTTGTAAAAATTCACTTTTATATGTCGGCCAAGTGATAGCGTCAAAGCTTGGTGACGTAGTAGTTGTTTGGTTTGCTTTACATAGGACATGTTGGTTGAAGCAACACCTTCTACATGTAGGGGAGACTAGGGATACTTGATTCCCCAGGAATACATGATCCCCTAGCAAACACTATACCAAAATCAACTAGTAAAGATTTGAAATCTGGCAACAAAGTTATACTTGTACACATACACTGTCAATACTTAATCTTTTACAGCTATTTTATTTTAGCTCAAAAAATTATTGTTTGTATGTTTTATGTATAAACATTTTTGAATGTAAAAAATGCCATATTTGTATTGTCTGTTACATACAACTTATAAAATTTAATGGCGTGTAAATTTTAAATATAGAGTGTCTTATATAATTAACTAAATTCTTTAGTTAATAATCTTTGATTTTTTTATTTTTCAAAATGCATGTTTTTAACATGTCTCATCTTAGGGATACATCATCCCAGGAATCATGTATCCCTATAACCCTATTAGCATATGATGAGAACATGATTATTTTAATTTATTCAGTTTTCTGAACATATTAACCCAAACTTTCAAATATTAACTGAGAGGAACTTTGAGAACTGCAAGAACTGTCATGTTTGCATTCAACTTTTAAGGATTTGAAAACATTTTCTAGGCTTTCTTTTTTTTCAAATTATACTGGTGATTTCAATTCCTGCTTTTGAGCTCATTTTTTACTAAATTTTAAACAAAATCGTTTACTTAAAAAAAGTTCTTTACATAACTTATTTTGACTACATACAAAATTCAGCCCCTTTTTTTTCTGAAAACTTAAATTGAATCGGTGAGTGGAGAAACCACTTCAGTCACAAAAATGCGAAAAATCGTTTTCGATGAAAATAAGCTTAGAATGGCAAGATGCGTGTTGAGGGCAAGAACGACGTTAGTCTGTTGAGCAGTTTTGTAGATACGGGGCTTCTTTTTCGAACGATGGGCGACAATGATCCATGGTCGACACACGACAGTGAATCAATGGTCGAGAATGACCTATTTTAACCCCATTATTGGCCACCTGACCTGCTCTAGGGGTGGTTCTCTAAAAAATAGTTATTCCAGCTTCAATGTTAGATTTTCATCTCCATAATTTTCTGCAAGCAAAGCACTTTTTTTCTCCTAAATTCATGTTCTTGACTTTTGTATACCATAAATAGGGTTGTTAGACAATAAATGGTGATTTGATTTGCTTTGATTTGATTTGAATGATTACCTTTTTCCAAGCTTTTAGCTGACTAAGAGCCAGTTGAGTGCAGAAACAGCATAAGTCCGAATCCAATTTTAAATTTTCCTGAGCCTAATGGATGTCGAAATTAGGTAATATTTGCATGACAGGAGCATAAATGTATGTTATGACAGACGAAAAAAAAGTTTAAATATTTGAAAATTTGGAGGAGTTATGAAGTTTTTTCTCTCTCCTGAAAAATTTCCTTTTTGTGACTGAGGTGGTATCTGCACTTACCGATTCAATTTGATCTGCTTTGGTTGTTTCTGTGTTTCTGTTCTTTTAAAGACGTTCATTTTTAACATTTTCCAACAAGGGTGAAAATTGTGCATGATTTCATCTTGTCTGCCTGTTCGTCCGTCCGTCTGTGCTCTAACTGCCGTAAATAAATCCGTAATCGATTTCTACGAAATTTAATTATGTTACTCCTATATATTGATCCTTGTACTACATTGAAAATGGTGTATGTCGCAGTTCTTTTACAGGAAGACCCAAAATAAATCCAATACATTGCGTTGTATGGGTAATTATTATTACGTATTTTAGAAACATTCTCTATTTGAAATAACGAAAAAATTTACAATTATTATTAAAGATCACATAATGCTATCCTTCGAAAATATATCTTCATCCTTTATAGTTCTTCTACAGGAGCACTCAAAAGAATTCTATTACAGGACGATCTACGGCAGTTTAGAGACATTAATCCATTTCAGCCCAATAAAATAACAGTTTACCCGCCAGCTAAAAGATGGAAGTAACGTTTTTAATTCCTTTATAGGTCGTCTCAAAATTACATTAATAATGATATACAATTTTTCTGTACTGATATCTCCAAAATCTCAATAGATTTGAGGACAATACATTGCTAAATTTAGGGCAAAAATACTATTGTGTTGGAGAGTGTTTTAAATAGATGCGTTTGGCTTGATTTATACTTCTGTTTTCCTTCTTGAAATGACTTTCTGAAGTAATATGTCTAAAGATATGGGGAGAAAAAAAATGTCATGGGAAGATCAATCGCATGTTCGTCAAAGTAGTACGTGAGGTGTTGATCTTTCGAAATACAGAGGAAACTTCTTTCAGAGGAATATCTGAAGATCAAAGGATTAAGTTGGGAGCGGTTATTTGGGGACACTGGGTAAGATCAATCACGTGTAAGACTAGTTGTTCTCTTAATAAACAAGGGTAAATCTTCCACATGACTAATAACTCAATCCCTGCACGTTGATACTCACGTTGTTGATCAGAAATAATATCAGTAGGCATTTGCTCATTCAGAAAAAGAATTTGTGTTCAAGCAAAGACGAAATCAGAGTTCGCTAATAACATAAATTAATATGTGATTAAGTATAATTCACTATTTCTCTTCGTATATCAGTGATCGATGCAGTGATATGTGCAGAAATTTAAACAATAAATGTTACATGGTTAAAAATATCAAATAATTTGTTTGGAAGGATGTTTGGGAATTTAAAAAGATCCAAGAACTTATTTAAGTTTTTTTTTTCCTCTCCTCCGACTGAACAGAAAAAGAACCTATTTGTTAAATATTGATGAATAATATTTTGGAACTTCAATAAAAATAAATCATAGTAATTAAAAGTTTACGTAAAAAATATAAAGAAATATACACCTGATAAATCTTTTAAGGGGACAGCCTACTTTTAAAATGCCCCAAAAATTGATTTTGAGATTTTTATCTCATTAAATAGTTTACTTTATTCTAAAAAGATTGATACCAACCATTTTTCTGTATGACAATTATTTATTGAGATAAAAAGGAAAATGTAAACGCAAGTTGGGCAGCATGCTGTAGAAGCTGCAACTAATGTTGACACTAAAAGCATAAAAGAGGCAGAAAAGAAATGTACAGAATTTAATTTAGAAACTCGAAGAGCCAGAAAAATGTTCAACAGTTCTCAGTTTGAGGCAATAAAAGAAAACGAAGGCAATGTGCATGAAAGCGGAAAATTTTAAATCGAAAAGTTCATAAAGTGAAATAAAATCAAATTTTTATGTTGCATAGTAAAAAAAATATATACATGGATATAATTATTAAAATAACTTCAAATAATGTACTTTACCAATATTCGTGTCTTTATATCCTAAAAATGTATCTTTTGTTAAGGTATGTACATATTTACAATTGTCGAGCTTTTCTTTAGATTGATGTTTCTTAAGCCATATTAAAACATATTTTGGGTTAATCATTTTAAATACTCAGTAAAATTATTTTTAAATAGTAAGTGTTTCAATAGAAAATGTTTTTAATTTTTAAAAATTAAATTTATGTTCCAAAACTACAATTTGAACTTTAATTAGCGTTTCCTCAAAACACTGTTTTTCAAGTTTGCGCGCATGATATTTTAAAAACTATTTAAGATATCAACTTGAAATTTTTCTCAGGCATTTATTTTAATATAATGAACAAAATGAACTAAAATGAAATGGCTGTGTTTCATAGAAAAAAAGTTATGATTGTAAAACTATCAAAATTTTTATGATAATTTAAACTTTTAGATTAAATATTTTTTTTAAATTTAAATTATGAAAATAATTAAACCATTTTAGTTTAGATTGTTAATTATAATGTTTTGTTTAATTTAGAAAAAATTATGAGGATCAAAGGAATTCTAATTGAGATATCTTGCGCGCAGTGGGAAAGTACCCTTGAATTGTTTTTACAATATTGTGTGGTAAAATAATAGTTTTTAAATTATCACCTTTATAATAAACTACAATAATATTTTTAATCAATAGAGTAATGTCATAGTAGTTAACTGAAAAAAAATTGTGTTTCTGCATGCATTCATTTTTTTTTTTTAATTGTGAAAGTTGAACTAAAATTTCTACATTTTCCCATTCTTAAAAGTAGGCTGTCCCCTTAATACTGCCTATAAGCTTCAATTATGAAAAAGTGCTTGAAAAAATTTCATTTTATAAATTTTATATGTAGTTTTATTGCAGCGAAGTAAGAAGATTAAATATTACAATCTTATCGGCCAGAAGTAAATAAATAAATAAATAAATAAAAATATTCTGATAAATGTTTTAGGAAGGGAACAATTTCAATCAACGTAGGACTATGGAAATTTTCAAAAAGTATCGCAACAAGCGAAGTAACTACATTCACATACAAAACTTCCGTAATATATTCCAATGAGTAACGATTTTGAGCATTAAATACATGATAATAACTCTAAGAAGTTTTGTTTGTTGTAATAAACTGAATTTGCTAAACACAGCTTTGGTTCTGATTTACTAATATATAGTGCTTTGTAGTAATTAAATATAATTTTGATTAACATAACACAAATTTTCATAACTTAATACAACGGAAATTCAATGGTAGAATTTTCCACTGAACGTGGCGTACTGGAAACGTCATGTCGAAATAATAGTGATTCTGTGCCCTTGAAGAACACAAAAATTTTCTTATTTTAGTTCCCCTGAAAATGTGTAGAATTTTAATTCTATATTGGTTTACCAATTGTTCTTGTCACGTCTGCGCGTACTTTTTATTTCACCCCAATTTTTACTTTCCGAACATGTACCATGTAAGGAAAGTATTGTAATCATGAAAAAATTCGAATTCGAGATTTTGGTATATTTACACGTTTTGAGGTCTTCTGAATTCATTTATGCTATTTTTACGAGATGTATGTATGTATGTGTGTCTGTGTCTGTGTGTGTGTGTGCGCGTGTGTTTGTGCGTATGTGAGTGAACACGATAGCTCCTGAACGGGGCATTCGATTGAGCTCAGACTGGGTATATATGTTATAAACCACCGTCGCAAAACCGGTATTGATTTTGGTGTGTATAGGACTTATAGTTTTTCTACAGGGCTACGACAAAGATTTCTTTTACATTATGCCATATGGGGAGAAATTCTAAGTGCGCTAGCGTTTAAACAGTACATTCGATTGAGCTCAAATTGAGTATACATGTTATAAACCACCATCGTAAGACCGGTATTGAATTTGATGTGTATAGGACTTACAGTTTTTCTACAGGGCTACGACAAAGATTTCTTTTACATTATGGCCTATGGGGAGAAATTCTTGAAAGTGCGCTAGCGTTTAAACGGCGCATTCGATTGAGCTTCAATTTGGTATATATGTTTGAATTATTCATCGATTAAAATTTATTTAAATGCTTGGTAATGATCTTAATCGTAAGTGTTCGGAAAGTCGAGTGGAGTCACTCCAGATTTTTTATTTGACTATCAAAACAAATAAATTTAGGCTTTTCTTCAAAAGATCTGGAACTCAAAAGAAACTGATTTTATTCAATTGCAGTTATTTTATATGTTAAAAATGTTTTGTTAAAGTATACTAAAAATTTTAATATAAACACTCTGAATGAAACAAAAATGGATTATCAAGTACGCTGTTCGAGATTATCTATGCCCTTATTGGCCCGCTAATTCCAGAAACCAATGAATACATATTAAATTTAACCACTTCAATTGTATACAGTTATAAAATAAAAAAACTTTTTAAAATAACACACATAATGCGCGTAGTTTTACAGTTTTATTTATTTTATCTTTCAAACTCCAGTTTCTATTGAGTGTTTTTTGCTGTCTACAGTTATAACCAAAGACCTCTTGGAGATAGTATTCTTTAGACTGTGCAGATAAGGCTCTATGACGATAATAGAAATTAGATGTCAGAATTATGAATATAAATTAAAAACTACAGAACAAATTGTACAATGGAAATAAATTACCCCAGTATTAATAAAAGAAAAAAAATCCGTATTTGTTGTTGTCTATCGGAAAACTTGACCAAATATTTAAGCATCAAAACGCAATATTAGGCTATCATAATTTCAAACCACGATGAAATTTAGAAATGCTTGTAAAATCAGTTTTTTTATTGTGCATTTAGATTCTTTAGGAAACATTTTAAAGCAAGTACACTGCAGTGCCCGAAGAAAAATATTTTACTTTCATCTCAAGATTTTTCTCGTTACAGCTCCACCGCTTTACAATGCCTTTGAAAGTCTCCTTAAAATGCCCGAAATAAAATTTTAGAAAGTCAGTTTTGACTTATCATGGAGGAGAGAGAAAGAGAGCGAATGTGATCAAAAATTTGTTATTTCAATACACAAGTTTAAAGGAAAATGTTTAACTCTTCATGAAATAGTTAAACTGAAAACTTCGTGTTTGAAGATAATTTAAGCTCTTATCGAAATCGTTCCTGTAAAAGTTGAGATAAAACGTCCTCCATTCCGTAGAAAACGCTTCTAAACACAGTTAAGTGTTGAACGCATATGTTTTTTCCTTTTCAAAAATTTGTAAAAGGACTCCATGGAATATTTTTTATGATTTGATGTCTGCGATGGGAATTATCAAATGCAACTTTAGTTTAATTGTGCTGCGAGGGAAAGAAATAAATACTTTCTACACTTTGACGCGCATAGCATGAACAACTTTTTGTCGTACTGCTTTGGTTGTCCAATTTGCAGTAATGTTCTAAAGTTATTATTGTTGTTGTTGTTGTACTTCAAGGCTGACAGTCAACAACTATTCCTCAGTTCATGTATTCTGATTTTGCAGCATCACGAACATTTTAGTTTCTATGGCAACAGATATTTTTTTTTTGTTCTCGATAAACGTACAGTGCACTTTAAAAGTTGACTTTTCGCACATTTATTCCATAAAAATGAAATTTCATAAACATGTTCATTTATGTTTAATAAGCTAATTTGCAGATTTGAACACTACTACAGCAATGGTTTCTTTTTTCAATTAAAAATGTTATATCAAAAAATTGTTATTGCGCATTATATATATATATATATATATATTTTACAAAAATTATTGTAAAGAATGTAATAAATAAGTTAACATATACACGTTTAAGAATATGAACAGTAGTTTCTTAAATATTTAAGTGATAATATTTGCAAAATTTTCCTTAATGAAAGCAATTTTTTACTTTTCGCTTCGTTTTAGATACCCACACAAACAGATAAAAATTAAAATAAAAATCAGTCAATTTCAACTAATTTCATCGTCCACCATACCCTACTAACTAAAAGGAGCCTCATTTTTATCCTACCCTGTTTTCAAGGAAGTTCAATTTTTGATAGAGTCGTATGCAGAAGTAACGGGATCTTTGTTTATGTTATTTTTCAAGATATAATGTATTAAACGTACTTCATATTCCTATTTACATTAAGGATCTTTACTGTAGTGCATTTTACTACTATGCAACTGCATGCATTTTACTACTATGCAACACATGCATACTATACTGCATAACAGGTTATATCTTTGAATTTAGCACATTTTTCTTCCTCGTGAGTTATCTGTACAGGTTTGCGAATTACTTAGCTTTACTTAGCTTACAATTTGATATTTAACTTACAATTGAACTTTAGCTTACAATTTGATACCCTGCCCTCCCCGAAATAAAATCCTGGCTACGCTACTGGTTGCGCCGCACAGAAATTCGCGGCGGCGGCGTAACGACCTCAAAAACCCGACGGCGGCTGCGCGCTGCGGCATGGGAATTTTTTTGAAAAAGAGCATAACGTAAATGGTGTATGCGTACATAGAAAAAATGACGTTAAATGAGATTTTTTTGAAAACTATGAAAACTAGTCTTGAGTATGGGCTTACCGTTGTGGTACACCTTTAAAATATTTCGACCGCAAAACAGAAGGAATAGATTTTTCTCGAAATCGGATAGGTTTATGTAGTTTATATTGCACATTCACGATGCATTTAGGTATTGGTGTATGAGTATACATTATTTGCTTTTTGGCGTTTTTTACCCTTCACAATCTGATCGAATCAATCATCTCTAATCCAAATCGATAAGATTATGTTCTTTTAAACGTTTATACGCAACGTTTATACACTTTTTAATGCAATCAAATTACGCCACTGACTCAAAAAATTTAAATTATATCTTTAGCAGCGTTATGGAGTATCCAGGAAAAAATCAGTATACAGTAATTGCCAATATTTTTTAATTTTTTTAGAAAGCGCTTCAGAAATATTTTGCAATGAAATACCTGTACTTCACCCCCCCCCTCCTTATACCTGCATTAGAGACGCATTTTTTTTGTTTGTTTGTTTATAATAGTGCAGACTACAACAAGTGAAAGTTCTTTCTGTCGTAGTTTATTTGCTACTGCCTAACGAGGTTAGATCTTTAACGTCAGTGCTTTAAAATTAAATTACAAATTCGAGTAAAAACAATGCAGAATATAAATTGTGAAGAAAGCAATATTTATTTATTTAGAGTTAATAAAAAAACGCATCTAGTTTTAAAACAACTGAATTGTATTTTAAGCATCTTTTTCTGTTGGTGTAATACAGATATGAATAACATAATTTAATATTAATACTGGATAATCTATTTTCGGTACAGACTATCTCATATACAAGTAGGCATGAGCTCAGTGAATAACCACTTACAGTAAACATAGACATGGCATTACTGTTTCTGTAACTCGAAGCCCAAAAAGTAAACAGCCGGAAAAGTTTCCTAATTTTATTTTAACAAAATAAAAAGCACGTGTAGCCTTCAGTAGTAGCAATATACTTGAGTTCGTTTTCCCCACTGGAAGCAAATATTTCCCTTTAAACGAAGAAAATACCCTTTACTTTGACAGTACTGAGAAAAATGTATGAACACTTTAATTTTGAACACTTGACAAAAGGTCAGTGCAGAAGAGGAAAGGGGCCATTTTCAACACATAGGCAATAAAATGTACACAGGGGCGTAGCCAAAGGTGACTGATCGGACTGCAGCTAGCTCCAAAAAGATGAAAGGGCTACACCGAATTAAAAAATCTGATGTGTCCAACACATGACTTCCTTGCACGTCTATTAGATCAAAAATATTTTGGACGCACTTCCTCTAAACTTATTTGTTTGAAAGAGATAAAATATCAATAATAGTAAGGTTTAGCGATTTCTAGCCAAATATTTCGATATTGCCAAGCTGAGTTCAATTTGAAAGATTTCCTTCTGACACTTTATTTGGCGATATTTCAGCAAAAGCCGACAAACTTGAGATAGTCTGCGAGATTTTGGGGATAGCCAAAGTAGTCATTGACCACAGACTTTCAATGAATTGAATGCATTCATACACCTTAATGTATTTAAAGTCATTTGGCTCACCCTGTAAATACATTCTCAGGCGATTGCTGTCAAAAAAGATATTGAAAACAGTTAGATATTACAATAGTTCTAAATATAAAAGTTCAAAATTCTACGGGTTAAAGTTTTAGAGTTATACAAAATACGAAATAATTTTTGGCGCCAAATTTGGCGATATTTCGCCAAAACTCGCCAAGAACGATGACAAATGGCGATACTTTGGGCATGGACCAAATGACTAACTATAGCCAAATTTGGCGATATTTCGCCAAAACTCGCCAAGGTCGAGGACAGACGGCGAGATTTTGGGCATGTACCAAACAATGACTGTCTACAGTTGTATTATAATGAAGATGTCCATAGACATTAAGGTACTGAAATTCTTTTCGGTGGTCCTGTAAATAAACTCTCCAGTAGATTGGAACCAAAAATCGAGATGCACAACTAGATGTTACAACATTCTTATATATGAAATTTCATAATAGTTTTTGAGATTTGAGAGTTAAATATGCACACACGTACACCAAAAGTCGCCAAGCTTGGCGACTTTTGGCATAGTTCTTGAGGGAGGCACGTGACCGTGGTCGGACCATTACCTAACTTATGTGGTAGGACGGTATTGTGCTTGAAATGGATGAATGCCCCTAAAATTGCTATTGACCGTAATGTATTGGAAATCTTTTGAGTGTTCCTGTAGCAGAACTATAAATGATAAAGACACTTTTTTTAATAGAGAAATTCATTTTCTAACTCTTTACAGCATATATCACTTCTGAGTCGTTTGAAATAGCCCAATACCTCTAAAAAACGCTTTGATGAATTTCGGCCCATAGAGCGTAATGTATTTCGAATCTTTTGGGCGGTCCTGTAGATAAACTATTCAGTCGAATGGAACCGAAAGGGGAGGTGCACAACTAGATGTTACAACAATCCTAAATATAAAGTTTCAACATTCAACGCCTAATAGGTTTTGAGATATGCGAGTTTAATGAATTTCGGCCCATTGAGTGTAATGTATTTCGAATGTTTTGGGCAGTCCTGTAGATAAACTATCCAGTCGAATGGAACCAAAAGGGGAGGTGCACAACTAGATGTTACAACTATCCAAAATATGAAGTTTCGACACTACGCCTAATAGCTTTTGAGTTAGGCGAGTTTAATGAATTTCGGCCCATAGAGCGTAATGTATTACGAATCTTTTGGGCGGTCCTGTACATAAACTATCCATTCGATTGCCACCAAAAGGGGAGGTGCACAACTAGATCATAGAACAATCCTAAATATCAAATCTCAACATTCTACGACCCATAGTTTTTGAGATATGCGAGTTACATACATACGTACGTACAGACGGCATGGAAAAACTGGCCACAGTAGACTCGCCACTGGTCAAAATGAGTTGCAGACGCGTTAATATGATCGTGCATGCTAGCCTACGATGAGATGCATCGAAAAAATTTTTAAAATTCAATTTAGAGGTAGTCAAAATCGGTTTTTATGTCGAAATTTGGCCCCCAAAATTTTTCGGGATCACATTACTTCCTTATACTACGTACAAGGAAGTAAAAAAATGTAACAAGCATTTCCAGCTGCAAAGATTTTGAACTCTATTTATCAATTTCTTTTATTCATTCTTAAATACTTTTTGGTAAACATAAAGTAAAATATTAACCCTTTAAAAAAGGGTTATTTTGACTTTTATCGACTATATTGTTTTCCAGTTTTTGACTTTTCAGCCAACTCCGAAACGGAATCCTGGTTGCGTACTGCTCTTACATAAAGCAAGTTGAAAACATAGTTAATGAAGAGATTTCTAAAATATTAAATAGCTAATTTATATCAAAATTTACAATGCAGAAGTAAACTGTTAATTTCTCTATTAAAATAAAATTTTAAAAAATCTCTACTGTTGATAATTTATATTAAACGTTTCTATAAAATTATATCGCCGTCGCGCCAGGCTTCTAGTTGTCTGTGGCAACAAGAAGCGGAAGAGGACAATAAAAGTGGATGGTATTTTATGATACCTGTGCATTTAACACTTTAACGTGCAGTGTTCCCGCTCGGGGAACACCAAACTCTGACGTTTTGACTGTTGCCAGTCACGAAGAATATATTTGATTTCTATAAAAATAGTTGCGGGTGACGTAGCTCCACGAGAATCCTTTACTTTTTAGCACGGCATTTCCCGTAAAAAAATTGTCCCAATTATTTTTAACAGCACTGACATCTGCTGAAAAATGGAAGAATGCGAGAACAGCTGGATAGATTGCTCCATGCTAAAAAAGGGTAGCCGTCGCCATCGCTCGACTTAACTACCAGCAAGATGGCGGACGATCGAAACGTTCATCGCGTGCCACAGATCTAGAGACCCTTTTTTGACGCAGCTGGCTGTGCCGTCGTCAATAACGCCCACTAGCAATAAACGTTTAGACTGAAAATCATGTAATGTCCCTGATCATATTTCTTTAGAGATACCTCTGCGACGTTGCATGATGAAAGGCTCAAATTTGGTAAATCATTTCATTAGTGAAGGGCTCACATTTTTCTAATTGGGGATTTTTTTTGTACTGGCATCAATTTAAAAGGCGTAACTTTTTAAATGAACCATAGGAATTTTTTCTTAACGGAGTCTTATATCAGATCTTATTCTAAGCATTTTTTCAATTTACACTATCCACGTATCTCCAATAGATAAAGAATTGATTCAGAATTTAAGTTTATATTTTAGTTGATGATTTTATACTGTTTCCTGTTTTTGTCTTTATTTATTTATTTTATCTTTATGTTAAAGGCAAAAAGGCACTCATTGATATGGACGAACAGCTCCATAGACTACGTTTTTGCGTCGAATCAAAGTATCTTTCCTCTCCCAAACATTCACTTTAATTTGAATATAAAGTGCAAAAATAGCAAACGATTTGAATTCATGGTAACTTACTTTCTAAATTCACATGATATGTATGTTACGAGACCCGTGTCACTTTTTTTTCATATTTTTATTAGGTTTTTGGTCATTCCTCCTATGAAGAAGCTTGTTTGTAAAAATGCCCTCTGTTTATAATTTCATTAATAATTTCTTTCTTTCTTTCTTTTGTTATTAAAATGACAAAAACATACAGTGTCGTGGGGCAACGTGAAAGACGTGGGATGAAATATATTCAGTTTTTAAATACTGTAAAACGTGATACAAGCGTATTGAAGTGATTGTTTAATTTCTTAACTGCGCTCCGTGAATGATGGGCTTAAATAATCTTGAAATACATGTCTGAACTATTTATTTTATTACTGTGATTTCCTTAAAAGATTTATTATTTTTCCATTAACCATTGTGGAACATTGGCCATTACTAAAACTGTTCTTCAAAAGTGAGTAGTAACTGGTGCATGAAGAGGACGTTTGCGACGCACAATTGTATGCAATTCAGATTCGCCTTAAAGTAACAAACTCCTCTCCGAAATATTTCGCACCCATAGTAAGTTATTTTCTGTCCACCTACATATATAAATGTATAAATACACATGTAAACACTCCCAAAAAAGTCTCTTTCTGAAAAAAATATGTAAAGTACATTAAAATATAAATGCATATATTTGTCAAAGTCCTAAACGAGGCTTTTATTTTTATTTTTAATTTTAAATTCATTTTATAGGTAAAAGTTAAGCGTGCTTTTGCTGCTCAAAAGAAGTCTTTTTCCTTAAAAAAATAAATTCTACAAAATAGAAACATGAAAATGAATGTTACATCTGATAGATTAGGAAAAAAAATTATTTCGAATTAAGAAAATTTATTTATGTCTTGATGCTATAACTTACATTAATTTGAAACGTTGTTCACCCAATTACTTCACTAAATTGGGAGAGCTTTTAAGTAATGCTCTCAATTTCTGAACATAATATTCTAAATTTTTACCTTCTCCGTAAAGTTCCTAAAACATGTAATTCTGGAAGAAGCACAAAATATCATAATGTTCAGAAAAATGTTTGATGCAGAATTTGAAAGGATCAAAGCGAATGGTACTCTTTTGTATCCGGTATTTGAATAAACATATTACCCACTAAATTGCAGAATGTATATATCTTCTAAAGGTGAAATTGGAACATCTAAATTCAAGCCACTTGCAGATCGTAAACATAACAATTTAAAAACTCGCTTTCTGTATTTATTATGATGCGATAGATATGTCACCCGGGAACATTGGAAACTCTCATTTCCTTCAGAATAATACTGTTCGAATCCCTTGTTGAACCCTCAGTGATCCATAAGAGTACGATGGTTTTCCATCTTCTCCCTGTAAGGCTTTGAGTCATTATCAGCCTCTCGAAACGCTTCCTTCAGAATATGTAATGGAACTCTGGGGATATGACACCCGATTCTGTCACTGTAGAAATAAAATTAAGGAATTCGTGACACGTACGAATGAAATAAATTTTCTCCTCATTTGTGGCGGTTCTTTCCTTTTTTTAAACACGCGAACAATATTCGAATTTTCAAAGATACCACTTTTTCTTTTATTTTTTTAACAAAAAATTCTAAGTAGAATTGGAACTAGATACATTAATTTATTTTTGAATAAATTTTACTGTGTTTTGTATTCGTGATTCAGTTTGAGACAAATGTTTTCACAGATTACCGATTTATTCCTCTTGTAATGAGAAATGCGTTTGGAATTTAAAAATTTATTTATTTATTCATTGGTATGCAGACTTGAGGAGAGTTATCTTATTTTCTCCTAAATTCATAATTTTGTTTTTTAACATGTAAGCATAATAGTGGAAGTTTAATTAGTGTACTTATTAACACTAATAAGTGAAATAGTTTGTAACCACAATTAATAAACTAAAATATTAAACAATACGGAAGATAACAAGTTAAATTTTTACATTTATATTTTTTCTAACCTTTTTCTGTAACAGTTTGATCTGAGAAATATCAATTTACATCTAGAGTATACTTGAAATACTGCCAAAGCTATACACCAAGTTAAACTACTTGAAGAGTTATCTGAGGTAAGTTACTTTGATTTCTTACTTTCCCATTAACCTTCTACCCTCTCTCCCTCTGGAACCCTCTTTTTCTATCGTCCCTGGTAAACGTTATTTTGAATCCATACTTTTTCTCTATAAACAGAGCAAATTTAGCCATTCTCATTCTAGCCTGAGGACGGCAAGTCCTATATGCCAAAACCATTCTGCAATCTTAATTTCCTTATTGGTACTCTTATACGTTGTCTTTTGCTGCTTATGTATTAAACAAAATACTATTGTTAATATAAGGAGATGTGCATAAGTTAGAATAAGGAATTAGAAAATCTCAACCTTCCCTTATCCATATTTAGTTTTCAAAACCATGCTATACGAATTTCGTTAAAGCCTTGAAATCTATAAGGAAGTAAGATTATTATCACCATCTTCAGACTTTTCGTAGAGCATGAAATAAAATTCTGGAGATATGGCACCAACTATGTCAATCCAGCGATAAAGACACACCATTCATGTGGCACGTACAGATGAAATAAGTTTTACGCTTGTTTGAGCAATTCTGTTTCGTTCATGACATAAGGAACTATTTGTATTTTCATAAATATTTCATTTTTTTTTGTAATTAAGCTTGAAAGTGTTATCTTTTCTTTCTCTTTTGGAATGAATTGAATTAGTATTTTACTTTGCATTTCATTTTACGAGTATTCTTTCCAACGATTATTAGAAAAGCATTCTTTGATTGAAATTTAAAATTTCAGTTTTAACTTTACATTTTTGTTGGTTAGTAAAAAGTCTTACTGAGTAAAAAGCCTTACTATACTTTTGTTGGTTAGTAAAAAGTGACTGTTACTAAACATTAGCATCTTATAATATTTTAAACATCCTTTTTTTCACTATTATATAAATATTCTCTTTCCACATTTATATTTCCATAAAAGTCTATTAGAATAGCATAAAATTTGCTGTCTTTACGGGTCTGAGTCGGACTTTACGTAGCTCATCTTTTCTTAAAAATTCTTTTAATCTCGTCAACGACATCTATAATACTATTTCTTTCTCACTTGTTTAGTTTTATTTCCATTTTCAGTTTTTATTGTGACAATTTGAAACTATCTTTAAACATACCTGTAATCATTACGGCACCACTGAGAACCCCATTTTAGTATACATTTAGGTCATATAACATTTTAACTGACTAGAAGGCTAAATCAGTGAGAACCCTGAGCGTGTTTCTTTGCAACGAGGCGGTTTCATGTGGGGGTCATAGGAGATAATGCTATTCGAAGTGTGTTGCTTATGTCCGGTTTATTCCGTCCTTTTTGTTTTGGTTGTAGTCACTGCAGAAAACCCGGCTTCACACAGATAGGTTGTCGGAAATGGCAATAGGGATTAAAGTGAATGCAATTTTAATTCATAATCTTGACATGTTTAATTGACGATAAACTAATTTAAAATAGCTACCATATTTCTTCTGTTACAAATTAGTACTGCAGAGTAGCCTGAAGTAAATTGCAGAAAACCCAGCTTCACACAGACAGGTTGTCGAAAATGGGAATAGGGATGAAAGTGAATGCAATTTTAATTCATAATCTTGAGATGTTTAATTGACGATAAACTAATTTAAAATAACTACAATATTTCTTCTGTTACAAATTAGTGCAAAGCCGAAAGCCGAAACCCGAGAAAAACAAACCACAGTAAATAAAATGGAAATAATGTTCCGTGAGGGGTCCGGTTATCCACGAACCGGTATCGGTCCGCAGACTGGGGGTTGAGGACCACTGCATTTCCATCCACTGCTCCATCTTTTTTTACGTTTATTTATTTTTTGTCGTACACACGGATGAAGCGTTTGCCGTATTAGAATCGAAGCAGTTCTCCGTTCTCTTTTAACATGCGTATTTATGCATTTTTTATTTCTGATTTATTGCTGAAAGGCTTACTGTGTTACTTTCCTTAGCCATATATATCCAAGAATTTCTGAAATCTAAAGCATCAGAACTATTTATCCTATAAACAGAAAACAAACTTGAGAAACATATTGAGGAACAGCGAAATCCTCGCACTGCAGCACGAGTTCCTGTTAGGCTTTAGTTTGTTCAAAATTACTTTTACGAAAATTTTCCGTAAAATTTAATAAATATTCATACGGGCCCAAATCCGTAAAGATCGCATAAATCATGTCACACAGGTGAGGAAAATGAATAAAACATCACACCGTAGTTCGATACAGCGAAATACACGAATGAAAAATACCTTGGCAAGCTTTCAAACTAATATCTTAAACAGAATTAAGATAAATATATGGCTGGAAAATATGAGAGTAGTTTTCTGAAAGTATGCCTTGATAACGATAATAATTCTTCTTGGAGCAAAGCCATCACTGTTTTGAAAAGTTTGATTGCTTTTCGAAAATGTAGAACGTTATGCTTCGGAATATCAATAAATTTTGAGGAAGCGGCCCATATACAAAATTATGGGGAAGAAATCAGAAGATGATATTGAGATTTGCATTTATTAAATTGCATCTTTTAAAAAATGTACAGGTTCTGAAACGTAACAAAAGTTGGATTCTTTTATGTTAAGATACGGTTGCAAAAGAAATATGTATTTAGGAAAAAAATATGGAAATATGCACGTATAAATGGAACAGAGATTTTTCCCCCCCTTTATAGTGATTTCTCTATTCGACTGATATTCACGACTGATATTTTATCTGTGGGTATCTATGAGTATAAAGAAAGATAGCTATAAAATGTTATGATCTATTTTATGCTAGATAATGAGTATGTATCTTATTTCAATACTACTTTATTTTTAATATTTCAGAGATAAAATTTAATATATGAACTAGAACATTTTTTATTGCCATTGCATCTTCTCTTTCTTTTTCGTTTTGAAAGCTAAAAATAGGTATTTGCAGTCTAGCAGATACGTTAAATACGTCATAGATATTTATAAAAAAAAGCATCAGGCATAATGATATGTTTAAATTTACAATCATTTTACAATATTCAAAGCAGTTTCAATTAGTGTAGACTTGTGTGAAGTTTCTTTTTCTGTTAGTGTGCGTATGATGCAGTTTTATGTACTTATTCTATTATGTATTGGAGAACTCTATATTATGTAATATAAGTGGAGTTATTTGGGTTTTTGTGGTAATATTTTGAATTAACCATGTTTTCATGAAATGAATTGAATAGTTGATTGCATTTCACTGAACTGCATGTGAATTCTTGCCTTTCCTGCAAATCTAGAAAATATATTCTGTCTTATCATGTCATACACGAAATGAAACTTCACTTTTTTTGTTGATTGTAACTCTGATTTTCATGTGTTTCGATCGGTTGGAAAGTGCTTTAGTGCAGATAACTTTAGATGTTTGGTCGATATAAAAAATCGCATTGAATGTTTTTTTGCTGAAAAACCTGAGAATTTCTGGAGAACAGAATTTTCAAATTGCCTGAAAGATGGAGAAATGTTGTAGAACAGAACGACACCTATATAAATTAATAAATGAAAAAAAAAATAAATCTCATGCATTCCATTTTTTTTTAATCATTGAGAACATTCCGTACAACCCAATATATATTCGTACTAATCTCAGAGAAAACTGTCACAAAAGTTCTCTTGAGTCTACATGTGTCTGATTCTGAGTTAATTTGTATAGCGTGCTTAAAAATCTTACACAATTCTGCCTGATAGGCCGAGATACAGATAATTCCAAATAGTATGTGAGAAAAAAAATATAAATTCAACCAATCACAAGGAATATGCAAGCATAATAACAGTTTCTTAATATACTAAAAGCAGTTTGCATGATAGTGGTATTACGGATTGTATGTAGGCTAAAAAATACGTATACAGTAAAAATTGATATGTTTTTCGTTTCAAATGATGTTTCCTGAAATGATAGCATTAGCGAAGCATGCGAGCCCATCTTTTTGAGTGCCTATAAATTTCCATCAAGCAAGCTTGTTTGATGAAAGTTGGAAAATGTTTTTCGGTTAGTTATATAAACTTTAATTTTCGATGATAAAGTGCACGAATGATATAAAAGTAAAGTGTTATCTTTTTTTCAGTTTAATAATGATAACAACAATAGAAAGTTACAAAACATGGCGATGTATTTCCCTACTTTTACTCATAAGATTTTAAGAATAAGTCAAATTTTGACAGCTTATTTGGAGTTTAACACAGCCAAAATTGTGCACTATTTCAAAGTAGACGTTACATGGGAAGCCACAAAAGACGAATTAAAGCACGAGAATAAAATTTTGTCCCCATTTACATGAATCATGTCGGTAGAATTATTCTGTTTGTGATGCCGACTACAAGCGGAAAAAGAAAGTATTTATGTAGGTTTAAAAGAAGCATGCTATAAATCTTCTTTTTCTTTGGAAATTTGAACGATAAACAAAGACAATGAACAATAAACCTGGTATTTAAAAGATAAGATAATTAAAACCTTATAAAATAACACGCATAAAAACTACTTATTGTAAAAATGTATGTTTTACAATATACATTTTTACAATATACATATTTTGGGTAAAAATTGATCATCCTTCATCAGCTGGAAAAAAGCTCTACCGATTGCAAGCGTGAAAGAGTATTGTTCTGCTCACTTCGTCGATTTTCAGTCTTCTGTTCTTGCAGTCGGTAGAATTTTTTTTGCAGCTGATAAAGGGTGATTAATTTTCTCCAGAAACGTATGTTCTGGTGAAGTTGCTTAGCTTCCCAAACTGACAACGGCAATTTTATTAAGTAAAGTCACCTTCCTTTTAAGACTAAATAGGAGGTTTATTGAAATATTTTTGAATTTATTTGAAAGCTTGCAGCAGAAAAACTATTACTAAATTTAGCAAAAAAGTACCTTTTATGAAAAATTATTTAAAATATAATACGTAAATTAAATAATATATTTGATTTTATGTTTAATGCTGTTCTTTTAAAAAATCATGCACCTTTAAAATAGCTTCTTAAATATAATATGTAAATCCAACTACATAAGGAACTCAAAAATGTTTAGAGTGTCTTGAATTTTCAAGTTTTAAAATAAACATACAAGAATCGCTCTTAAAATATTGTAATCATGAGAACTTGAAACTTGGAAGCAAATTAGAGCATTCTAATCAGGTCCATAGCTAGATAGTTGCTGTGCTGGAACCCTCCAGTGTTGCAAACAGATGAAGTGGCACAAAATCAGCTAACTCACAAAATATTTAAATATTTACAATTTTATGCTTGTTTTTCCAAAATAGCACATTTCTAAAGGAGGATTTTATTAAGTAGAATGATTATGGAGGGTGAAGAATTATAAATTTTTAAAGGCAATTTGGGCTGATCTGTAAGGGACGCAAAATCATCTAGCTGTGCTCCTAATTGGAATGAATCAATGACCACCAGAGAAGAGAGGCAATTTTTTTAATTGGAATTAAAGGCTTTTAAGTGCCCTACACATAGTGTAAAGTTTCTACTGTCTGTTCAATTGAATTTTGCGAGTTGTGTCAATTCACCTTCTTCATGTGTTGTATTTTTGTTCTTTATAATGCTCTTTGGAAATGTTTTACGGCGCCAATTTTCATCATAATACACTGGCCTCCAACATTTAAGGAACAATATGTTTTTCGAAGCTCACCACAAAAAAATGACACTAAAAATAAATTTTAGTTTATATAAATGACAAAAATGAATTTTATGCAAATTTATGCAAAAACGATAGCTACCACTTTTCTTTTATAGAAAAGAACAGGCATATATGAATGACAGAAAAATATGCAAGTGTCAAGCTCTCGTAATTGCGCATGTAACTTTTGTTGATTTATAACATTTGTTAGCAGATTCGCTGGCAATAGGCAGTGAAGTCCCGCAATGTCTGAGAGAAGCCGTTTATCCGATTGGTTATGGTAAAGGTCGGTTGGATGGAGGTAAATGAGGTTGTCACAGGAAATAGGGCTGTCCGCTAGTATGGTGCGAAGGCATCTTCAAAGTTAAAAGTCTTCAAAGTTGCTTTAAGTCCACCTCCAACTTCTTTAGGAGAGCTGGAACAAATCTTACTCCGTATCCGGTCTTCGCTTTCGATATCGGTAACCGACATCTTTATTGACAGCATGGAAAGTCGAGCTAGGGTTGGGCAAATCCCTTATTAAAACTCATTTTTGTTACGTTTCTATGACATTTTACCACATAAAAATGTGATTGATTATTTTTTCCAAGAATGGACTTTTCCAGCGAGATTGCTTTTTTTTGTTGTTGTTGTTACAAATCATTTTTGCGTTTTTCGTATGTAAACTCCTATATTGCAGTCAATCCATAACTCTTTTGTGCACATGTCATCCAAGTTTGGCGTTTCTATCATTTCATTTGCAAATTAGGCGCAAAAAACCAGCTGCTCCTTATCTTTTGAAGGCCAGTGTATATCGTTGCAACGTCATTTGTTATTTTTTCAATGGGCTGATCAAAAATGTGTGTTGCCATTGGAAGTTTTCCAATTTTTTTCACTGTAACCGTGAGAGATCTATTGCTTTAAGGATTCTCAATATAAAACGCATGCCGCTGAATAACTATCTCCTCGATCGGTCAAACGAAAGGGCGGCTAGAGATCCTATCAGGGAAGTTATATTTCATAATCATTCTGTATACATAAACATGTAGGGAATTTGTATGCATGTGCCTTGGGAAACTGGGCTTTCTTATAAGTAATCTATCTTTTCCTTTCTACACGAGTTTGTTTATTATAAGACCGATTTTTTGAGTTGCCATTTGTTTTTTAGAAGTGCTCTTGCTATTTCTCGCCTAAACCTCATCTTGGGTGCGGACGTGGTCATTTAAGCTATATGGCGGCATGCGAGACGAGAAAGAGGCAGATCTACTTCTGACTACCCCCGTGTGATATTCATGTGAAAATTCTCGAAATCTGGAGCTCAGTGCTAAATGAACAGTCTGGAATACTTCTCGAAATCGTATCTGCTTCCTCCACTCTTCACTCCTCTCAACTTCTGTATAAACAGGATGTTTATAATTGAATTTCTCCGATAAACATCATTCTGCAAACCCAAACGGGTTAATAGATTGTTGCCAAATCTGGCATACGGAATGTACGCGAGATGCGCTTGAGAATATTTTTTCACGAAATTTAGTTCAGCATATATTCACTAGGTGTCGAAATAGTGAAATGAGCTTGGTCTATATCAGTTAATAAGCTCTCAAAAACTATTGAATAAATCATAAAATTTTTTGTACATTTTGAATTAGCGACTGCCATTCTTAAAGTATGCTAAGTGCCACCTAATGGACATTTTTGAGCTTTTTTTTTTTTTCAAATTTCCTTGAACGCATCTCACGTATATTTCATAGACCAAATTTGGCAGCTATCTGTTCTCCATTTTTAGTTGTAGAACCCTGTTTATAAGGGAAGTTCAGTTATAAACACCATGTATACTATACAGTGTATATAGTATAGGAATTTAATAAAGCATGAAGCTATCTTTTTCCTAAGTTAAAATCTCTATCCTGCATGGCATTATCTGTAATTTTTGTATCCTCATTTTTGGAGGATACAAAAGTAGATCTGCCTCTTTTTCGGTTCGCATGCCGTCATATAGCTTAAATGACCACGTCCGCACCCAAGATGAGGTTTAGGCGAGAAATAGCAAGAGCACTTCTAAAAAACAAATGGCAACTCCAAAAATCGATCTTATAATAAGTCCCGCAGTGGTCTGGGCGCTAAACTCCTTTCCCATAAGAACACGGCAAGTGAAGCAGCATCTGGCTTGGCCAGTGCTTGGGAGGGACTTCCCCCTCTCGGCCCGTCCGCTGTGGAACCGTGTACGCTAATGGGAGTTGGTGCACGTAAAATCCGTCGTGGCTCCAAAGTCCTCCAAGTTGTTAAACGATACCTCTGGGGGTGCCGATTTCAGGGGGTTGGTCCCTCCTCTGGAATTGGTTCAAAATTACGGGACCCCGAGCTAAGACGGACTTCCTCCCACTGGGGCTCATTGAAATGGAAGCCGCTCCTTCGGCCCATCGCCTGCCTATATAGGGGGATCTGTCACCGCAACGCGGTTGCCAGAGGGCATTAGCAACAACAAAAATAATCATTTTTGGACGCAGGGTCTGAAAAAGTTAATGTTAAATCATATGACTGAGTATTATACGAAATTAGATAAATGAATAAAGCGCATGTAATAAATTTTAACAAATTTAGAAGCTTTTTTATCAGCATAAATTTTATTGTTTCCGGAACTGCTCTACACCTTGTTTTGCTTTTCGAGCACAAAAGAGAGCATTCCACGAAACGCAATAAAAATCAAATTCTGCTGCCATGTGCAGATAAAAATGTAATCTATTTCAATGCATTTTTTCTGCGTAATACAACTGTAACAGCCACTCACTTGTGAGAGAATGAAACGAACGGCGAACATCTATTGACATATGACGGAATAAATTTGTATTCGCCTTCAGCATTCAATCAACAAAGTAGAATGCAGGAGACAAACGTCGAATTGCTGTTTTTGTAATATTTTTAAAATTGGATAGTACAAAGATAAAACATTTGAATAAAGGAAGTAAAAGGAAATAGATATTTTTTTTAACTTTGGCGTGCGTGTGCTTCTGTGTGCAAAACTTTCTAATTCTTACTCAAAGTAGGATCACACACGCTCGTACACATATGCGCAAGTTTGTCTAAGTTAAACTTCCCGAACTCTGAGAGCTGAGCAAGATCATGTATGCGTCATATTAATGTGAAGTTTCGACAATCGAGGTTTGAAATAATAGTAGCATAAGGAGAGCGGCTATCGTTGTAGCAGGTTTGGCGTACCAACATTATGCACCACGTGTAGGCCTGATACATCATAACCTAACCTCCTTGATCGCCGTATTCACCAAAACTCCCCGTGAGTCATGTAACCTGGCTGTTCAAGTTATCTTGGAACGAATATGGAAATGGTATTTACGAACTTGTTTCTAACCAGAGATATCGTACTGGTGGAGCAAACTCGAGCAAACACACCCAGCAATGAGAGCTCGTCTGTGATTGATCAGAGTAATGAACAACAGCCCATTTGAATGAAAAGGTGAAATAGGTTTAATGATAGCGTTATCTATTGGGAAGTGGAAATCCTGATTATTAAATGTTATTTGATTTTTTTAATGCAAATTAAAGGCAGTGTACATCAAGTATTAAAGAATTAATTAAACTTTTATGTAATAAAAAATAAATCAATTCAATATTTAATTAAAATGGCAGACAATATTTATTATAAATAAAATGATGAATTTAATGCTTTTATACCCGCTTTATACTTAGAAATTTTCATATTTTTTTAAAGACAAAATTAATTTATACAGTTTTGATGCTTTTCTTTTTAATCTTTACAGTTTTCATGATTTGGAATGTTTCCAAATGATGCGTAAAATTTTTATATGCAACATTCTTATTTTTTGAACTTTGATTATAATGCTTATTATGCAATATAATATATTATGTATATAAAGTACATATATACACTAATTAAATGTATTATATAATTAGTGTGTATATAATTAAAAAGTAATATTATTTTGCATAAATATTTTAATATTTATATCGAAAATCATTACATCAGATGATTGAAAATAGATGTTAAAGCAATTATCTTTTAAATCGTAAATGATTGAAACATATTTTCAATAAGAAAAGTTCGTCAAATTAAGCGTAACTTTCAGCTTTGTTACTAGGGGCTATACACATATTAAAATACGAAATTTATTTTTTTAACAGTGCCTCCTTTCCTTTCATTTATATTTAGGAAAATGTTGCTCTTTGTTAAGAAAATTAATTACAAAAATTCCCATATCTGTAAGTGAAATAGTTTGTGAGAAACTTAATGTTAAAAATTGATGACTTACGCCACTTTATCTACTGCGTTAGTGTCGGTTTTCAGGCCAAAAAAAATCGTTATTTGACGGGACCAGGTATGAGTTGATAAAAGTTAAATAATAATCCCATTGTTGGGAAATAGTAAAGGCGTTCAAACACGTGAAATTAACAGGTACAGTTTTACTTGAATTGATCGTTATTGCGTTATGAAATTAACGATAATTTAGTCTTCTCAGACCGCTGAAAGCAAACCGTGGATGTTTAATTTTTGAATCTCAGTGTATTCTGGACTTAGCACCTACTGCTACTGTGGCCGTGTTTACACATTTTACTGGACACGACTGCCTTCATTTCTATTTGTTTTGCTTTTATTTTAACTTATTCAGCTATCTGTTGTTGTGTGTGATTCTGAAAAAGCCATGACTGAATTCATTTGGATGTTCTTCCGTAAAACACTTCAATGCATGGTTGAAAAATACTGGAGAACTCGCTTCCTAATGGTTTAATTGCAAAGCAAAATAATTCGCAATATTAAAAGTGTTTGATCCTCAGCAGAACGAAGTTAAGCCCAGATTAATTCCTCGAACAGGTAGAATTCTGGTTGAAACTACTAGTACAAATTAAGGACAAAGAGAAAGGCAAGCCTCTACTAGTTCCCCGCTAGTACGGCTTTATCTGACACGTTGCATCAGCGAAGTGGAAATAACTATCTCTTATCTAGCACTATCTAGAAATATCAAGCACTTTTCTTCCACTTTTATTGGATTTATCATTTGGATATTATGTGCAAATGTTCCGTTTATTCCGTCTCATTTCACTTGTGTTGCAGCACCTCTATTAGGAACTCATTAAAGATTAGTGGTGTTTGTATGAAACTATTAAGACTTCATTGACACTCATATGACAGTCATTAGGAAAGATTTGCTCCGGCCCTAGTATATAAACCGCAGAAAATCTTTTATCATCTTTCCGTACTTAGCTTTTCATTTGACCCTTTTTACCCGTCCCACTACTTTCTTACTGATTGTTGCTTTTCCTCACCCCTGTAATAAACCCGAATAAATCTGTCGCGTTCTAGGACATATTACTTTGGACATATTACTATTACTAGGACATATTGCATACGATTTCATGATTTGTAAATTTCATTGCTTTATTCTCGCTCTGATGATGGTAAGTCATACTTACGGGAACAGATCTGCTACATTACTTTTCACTGGTGTTCACTAACTTTGTTCTTTCTAATTTAACAAAAGAAGTAATATTTTTTCAAAATAAAACACAAAAATGCTTTTTTTAAATCCAAACTAAATTGCAAAATGAACAGACCATAATTTTCTCCCATTCCCTTAAATAATTTAAATACTTAACATTTCATACATGCTAATCTACAGTTTCAGGCATTCAAAAGAAATGCCCAATCATATGTCATATGGAATAAATCTGTAGTGTCATTTCGCCCTCAGGCCGTCTTTTAAAAGCGAAAAGGAGGAGGAAATACGTAACATGGGCACCTGTCACTTTGATGGATGTATAACGCAGAAGTGACCAGAAGTTAATATGTGACACAAAAAGCGAGACATATATTTTCAAGTGTTAAAGATTGACTTATTTTCGACCAGACTTGTGATAAATGTGACATTGACTATTATTGAGGGAATTCATGAGTGACAAAATCAATGTTTCCAGTTTTTTTTTTCTTTTTTTAAGTACGGTAGTCATTGATACTCCTTTTAATATATATATATTGGGTAAAGAATATGGCTTGTAAATGGATTTAATTGTACAGAGTGAAAAATATATGAAAATATGCATGGAAAACAATTATCGTTTTAAAATTGCAAGCTTGAAGGGAAGAGAAAAGATATTTTAGTGTATTCCAGTATCACATTAACATTTCCTTTTTTTTCCTTGCTTTCTATTAACTCTGTGAGTGTTTTTCGTTCCAGATGAATATTCGTATACGAATTTTAACCAGCTTCCTATCGACTTATGGAACTTAAACTTCGTATACATGTGTAGTGTAACCCTATGTGGCACTAACTACTGCTGCTTTTAATTTTTCGGTACTTTTTTCTTTTAAAACTATTAAATATTTTGTTTCAAAAATCGTGTTTGTTCGCAAATATACACTCGCATCTTCCTAATAGTGGTTGGACATTTTTTTTTTAATCTTTGCATCACCGGAAAGTTTTCCCATTCAGAGAAATATGAATCAGCTTCAATTCTCTTGCTTAAATTTTCTTTGGTGATTTTTCGAAAGAATGGTCAATTATTGCCTTCAATTTGTTTACACTGTAACATCAGAAAGACTCTAGGTTTTATTCATTCGAAAAGGAGGTTTATCTCTTATCTAGCACTATCTAGAAATATCAAGCACTTTTCTTCAACTTTTATTGGATTTATCATTTGGATATTATGTGCAAATGTTCCGTTTATTCCGTCTCATTTCACTTGTGTTGCAGCACCTCTATTAGGAACTCATTAAAGATTAGTGGTGTTTGTATGAAACTATTAAGACTTCATTGACGCTCAGATGACAGTCATCAGGAAAGATTTGCTCCGGCCGTAGTATATAAACCGCAGAAAATCTTTTATCATCTTTCCGTACTTAGCTTTTCATTTGACCCTTTTTACCCGTCCCACTACTTTCTTACTGATTGTTGCTTTTCCTCACCCCTGTAATAAAACCCGAATAAATCTGTCGTGTTCTAGGACATATTACTTTATTGTTATATAGCTACTTGAGAGTATGTAATGGCAGATAGATTTCCGGATGCATACGATTTCATGATTTGTAAATTTCATTGCTTTATTCTCGCTCTGATGATGGTAAGTCATTCTTACGGGAACAGATCTGCTACATTACTTTTCACTGGTGTTTACTAACTTTGTTCTTTCTAATTTAACAAAAGAAGTAATATTTTTTCAAAATAAAACATAAAAATGCTTTTTTTAAATCCAAACTAAATTGCAAAATGAACGGACCATAATTTTCTCCCATTCCCTTAAATAATTTAAATACTTAACATTTCTACATGTTAATCTACATTTTCAGGCGTTCAAAAGAAATGCCCAATCATATGACATATTATGGAATAAATCTGTAGTGTCATTTCGCCCTCAGGCCGTCTTTTAAAAGCGAAAAGGAGGAGGAAATACGTAACATGGACACCTGTCACTTTGATGGATGTATAATGCAGAAGTGACCAGAAGTTAATATGTGACACAAAAAGCGAGACATATATTTTCAAGTGTTAAAGATTGACCTATTTTCGAACAGACTTGTGATAAATGTGACATTGACTATTATTAAGGGAATTCATGAGTGACAAAATCGATGTTTCCAGTTTTTTTTTTCTTTTTTTAAATAAGGTAGTCATTGATACTCCTTTAATATATATATATATATATATAATATATATATATTGGGTAAAGAATATGGCTTGTAAATGGATTTAATTGTACAGAGTGAAAAATATATGAAAATATGCATGGAAAACAATTATCGTTTTAAAATTGCAAGCTTGAAGGGAAGAGAAAACATATTTTAGTGTATTCCAGTATCTCATTAACATTTCCTTTCTTTTCCTAGCTTTCTATTAACTCTTGTGAGTGTTTGTCGTTCCAGTTGAAGATTCGTATACGAATTTTAACCAGCTTCCTATCGACTTATCGAACTTAAACTTCGTATACATGTGTAGTGTAACCCTATGTGGCATTAACTACTGCTGCTTTTAATTTTTCGGTACTTTTTTCTTTTAAAACTATTAAATATTTTGTTTCAAAAATCGTGTTTGTTCGCAAATATACACTCGCATCTTCCTAACTAGTGATTGGACATTTTTTTTTTTAATCTTTGCATCACCGGAAAGTTTTCCCATTCAGAAAAATATGAATCAGCTTCAATTCTCTGGCTTAAATTTTTTTTAGTGATTTTTCGAAAGAATGGTCAATTATTGCCTTCAATTTGTTTACACTGTAACATCAGAAAGACTCTAGGTTTTATTCATTCGAAAATTTCACTGATTACAGTGTCCTTTCCTAAGTCGTTTAAAAGAAGAGCGCTAAAAAACTATGTAATATTTAATTTTTGGCAAATCTATGTAAATAAAATTAAACTTTTGTCTGTACATTACTTGGAATTAAAAATTTTTGCGATTTCTATCCGATTCAAGTACCCTAGAATCCCCCCGGTACGACCGTAAAAAAAAAAGTTTGTATGTCTGTCGTTCTGTCCGTGACGTTTTTTTTTTGTTCGTGCATCACGTAAAAATGACTGCTGCGAATGAAATAAAATTTTGTGACATGTTAGGTAGTCATTCAACTTAAACTACGAGCGTCGAATTTTTTAAAAATCTTAATTAGATTTTGAGATTTTGTGAAAATTGTTTCTAACTGCATACAATTATGTTCGCGCATCACGTAAAAATGACTGACACGAATGATATGAAATTGAGTGAAATGATAGGTCGGTTTTCAACTTAAATTATAGGCGGCGAATTTTTAAAAAAATTTGTTTAGATTTTGAGATTTTACGAAAATCGTTACAAACTTGGTGAGTTTTTTGTTCGAGCATACCTGTAATAACGACTAAAGCGAATGGAAGGAATTTTGGTGACATGATAGGCGGTCACTGAACTTAGACGGCGAATTTTTTGAAAATTTTGATTAGATATTTTCAGATTTTGCAAAAATCATTTCAAACTGCGAACATTTATGTTCGAGCATCACGTTAAAATAACTGAAGCGAATGAAATGAAATTGGGTGACATGACAGGTGGTCACTCAACTTAAACTACAGGAAATCAGCTTTGAAATGACCCAAATTAGTTTAAAAAGGCTATAAACGATTGAATAAATGTTGAAATTATCTGTACATATCGAATTAGCCATTTACGTTGTTAAATTTGCTGATTTTCAGGCAAAGCGCCACCTAGTGGACATGTTTTGAACTATTTTTTTTTTCGAGAAATTCCTTGAGCGCATCTGCTGTATTACCTATACACCAAATTGGGTACAATCCGTGCACTCGTTTTAGCTGTAGAACACTGTTTAAAGTGGAACTTTAACCACCCGGTATATCTATCAAAATATTGAATTCGGCTTTTCAACGAAATTTCTATTTTCTAAATTTTAGTGAAATTTGTAACAAAACCAAATAAATTTCATTAAGCTAACCGTTTCTTCGTATATTGCAATATATTTAATCTGTTTTATTCGAGAGAGATTGCTTGAAACTGAATTAGAAAGAAGAAAGGGCTTCTTTTTCAATTAATGCCGGAGAACTTTCTTCTATAGATGCAGGATAACCTAATACGATAAATTGCATCATAAAGTGTCGTAGAATTGCTAAACGCACTTCACAGGAGTATAAATTTGGTAGCATTTCGTGAAAGATTTTAGTTCACTCTCGAACACTGTCGTAAACAAGTTTAATATTGAATTTTTCTCGGGAAACCGATATGCTTCTGATTTTCATCAGATTGAGTTATGCACTTGAGGCTTTTGAAAACAGCAGTTTTAGCGAACAAAGTAAGTTATGTCGAAAAGTAGAAAATAATCAAAATGTTTCTATGCAAACAATTACTACAAGGTGCGTCCTAAAAGTTCGTTGAATAGTCTCACATTTAAAAACCGCCCCCCATCCCGGAGTGGTCTAGTTGCTCAATTCCATTCCCGCAAGAACCCCAAGAGTGAAGCAGTACTCGGCTTGGCCAGTGCTTGGGAGAGCGAACTCCTCTCTTATCTGTACTGCTGTGGGACCGCGTATGCCAGGTAAGGGCAACCTTTGAAAAATTGCAAGTCAAACTTTAGGATGTTAGCGAAGTCATGTGCCAAGCTTCAGGAAGTTAGCGAAGTCGCGGGCCTTATAATTGGGATTTATTTATATGGGAAATTAAACGGGTTATATGAGTTTTATACGGGGTTTTGATATGTTCCGTGGGCGGGATCATATGCTGTGGCGGACCACATCCGGCCCGCGGAACGGAGGTTGCCCATATGTGGTGTACGTATGTTAGCTGGTGGCTAACTTTAGCTGTGGGTAACGTATGTTAGCCAATGTTAGCTGGTGTGCGTAAAACCCGGGGTTCTTCCAATGCCTTCCATGCTCAACGATAGCGCAGGGTGGAACAATTTTAGGTGTTTTGTCTCTCATCTGGATTCATATCATTTGCTTTCAAAATTAGGGTACCCCAAGGACAGGTATACTTCCTCCTACTGGGGCTCATTAAAATGGAAGCGGCCCCTTTCCGCCTCCCTCCCTCCTATATGGAGTATCTGGCTCCACTCCGCATTTGCCAGAGGCAGAGGCGTAGCCAAAGGGGGGGGGGGTTAGGGGGGTCATAACCCCTCCATGAGAAATTTTTGCCATACAAAATGTATATTCTTCACTACATTATCACACACACGTATACATATATATGAGTTGTAGTAGTCGTAATCCCCCCCCAGGAAAAATTTCTGGATACGTCCCAGGCCAGAGGCATTAGAAACAACAACAAAACCGTCACAAACATATCTATGATCTTTTTTTATGATGAAAGGCTGAACTTTTGTGCATCATCCAATTACTGTATGGAGCACATTTTGCTGATTGGAAATTTTTTGTACGGGGTGTGTATGAAAATTTTAATTTTGTATTTATTTATTTTTAATCTCCTAAATATTTTAATCGATACCCTACAATTCTGTATTTCTATTTTTACGTAACGTTGTGCTTTATTGTAGATCTATGATCAACGTTCAAGGAATTAAAGCCAAGTTTTAGGGACAGCATTCATATTACTTTTCTTTAAATACATTAACATCTCCAAAACGCACTTCAAATAGTTAGTGACCACAGCCTGCTATGCGCTTCAATTTCTTTGTTCTCCTCTTGAATGCAAAATTAATTGTTTTCCCTAATGTGCAGGGCAGTATAAAACATAGCAATAATATCTATGTAAATTTAGACGCATTCCTTTATTCAGTTTTCGTTGTTTGGTTTTCAAAATTTCTCCACCGCCAAACACAGCTTTCTAAGAGAATGTAATATTTTCTAGCTGTAAGAAATTGACATGCTTGTCACCTTTTATTTTAGTGTCTCTTTTTTTTCCATACTGTTCCTATATGTATACACAGCGCATGGAAAGGGAATGTACAGTCCAGATGATGCTGTAATCATTTAAAAGCAATCTCTTTCGCTTGAAAACAGACATGAATATTGGTATGGAATACTCTTTCAGAGTACTTTTTTGCTTTTAAACGGATTACATGGTATTCTCTTGTTAATGGAAAAGTGTGGCTAACCGTTCAATCTAAATCTTTTACTATGCATGCGCTGAATTATAAATTTTTGTTACTTTTATGGGTTCAATATCAGGTTCATTATTAGTTTAAATATATTTTTAAATATTGCAACTGAAAAAAAAAATTCAAATAAAGTCTAACACATTTATTATGAATAAAAACGAACTAAAATGATACTGAAGTACTGATTTATAATAAATCATATATTATTATCTAAATTTCTTATTAATTGCTGTGTTTTACTACATATAAAAAATCGTGCTTGCATGTAAAACCAAACAAAAATTTTCTGTTGAGTTTAACAAAATATTGCCGTTAATTTAACTTAATAATTTAATTAAATCAACAAAATTTTGTTGATTTTTAGTTAAATAAACAGGAGTCTTCTTGATTCTATGAAATATTTTGTTGATCCAATAAAATTATTGCTCTAAAAATACACTAAATAAAATTTTGTTAAATATAAAATTTCTTGAATGAAACAAAAGAATTTTTTCCTTGGTCTTTTCGGGTGGATCTTGTAAAAGTGAACATTAGAGCTGAAATCTTATTTTTAAATTTTTGGGGATTTCTTTTTTTAGTTCACAGCATTCACATCAAAAAGGGGACTACCATAGTTATTTAAGATGATAATACAATAAAACCCTGTCATAAAACGTACCGAAAGAAGTTCAAGACCTTTTTATCAAGCCAGATGGTCGTTGAATAAAATATATTTTAAAATAGTGAACAGCACAAGGAACTGAATATACTTTCTTTAAAGATACCTTTCCAGTTAACAAAGGGTTCGCTTAAAACATATTTTATTGCACATTTAATAATATCCTATTGTTACCTGAGTCTTTATATTCTTTAGAACTACTTGTATTTGAAATAATTAGTAATTTACTGTATCTTCAGGTGTTTCCGCTGATGTGAAGAAATTTCTATGTAAAGGCAATGTAATATCATGGTAAACCTTTTCACTGGAAAAAATTAAAGTTTTGTAAGATTACATATTAAAGGGAAAATGTATCAGGTTGTAACGAAAGTTTTCCGCCATATCTGCCTGAAAAACTAACTTCTAACTCCTTAGATAACTGTATTTGAACTTTCGGTACCAAACCTGCACACTGTCACATTATACAACAATAGTACTTAAAGTTGTACTCATAATTTGTTCATATTCTAGAGCTGACTTTTTGCAACACAACTAGAAGTTAATGATGGTTCTAATCCTCTAGAGCTATAGTTCCATTTGGAGACACCTTCTACTTAATGATAACTATATTTTTCAGAGATTTCACGGCACAGTGTTATAAAGTAAGCCTCTTTCTTTCAAATGTCAAAAATAGTTCGACAAAATATGAGCAAATACGCCAATGCGAACTGTGTTCTGACGATGTTTGGCGTTTGCGGTGGCGGGAAACTTTCGTTACAACCTAATACATCACGCATTGTTTAAAACATACTTTGTAATATATTAGAATGCATAAGTTTCAGGTTAGTGTCTGAAATTCATTCCAATCAAGGTAGTCTTTTGGTATATAATGATTATGATAACTATGGAATATTTTCCGTTTTATACTTTGCATTTTTATTTACAGCATTCTGTAAATTACCTAGGCATTTTAAATTGCTGCCAAACTTCATACATATTTAATGTAACAATGTATACTTTACTTCCAAGCTACTAAAACTGTCGATTTTGTTAATAGTCTGTATTGAAGAAGATTATCTTTCAGATCATATGAAATTCGCAAGAGCTTTTGACAAGTGATGCAGGAAAAACCGAGGGGAATTAAAGAAATTTTGACACTTTGCTTCGTATACAAAATTCTATTAATGCAAATTGTATGAGTTTAGTGGAAATTGATAGCTCATTTCTTACCTTTTCAGATTCCAAAGAATGTGCAAGTGTGAATTCTTTGGCACAAAATCGACTTGGACGTGACAAGTCATTTTGCTTCATTTCACCTCTTACCGAAGGGAGCTGAATTTGGAGACGAGATGAACGGAAACGTTTATTTTTGGTTAGAACTAGGGGGTTTTTAAGTAGAAAGAACGATGTAGTTTAAAAGTATTTCATAAAATACAACAATCACCGATTCAATTTTAACAATATTACATTTAAACAATATTTTAAATTCATGTACTAATCAATTTAACAATACTTTTGTATTGAGCTGAGCGAATCATAATTGTTAATGTAAATCTGAAACAAATAATTATATCTTCTTGCAAAATTTTGACATTTAAACTTATAGGAAATGGAGAAATATGATATTAGGTGGTAATTAACAAATAATTAATGTAATATAATATAACTGCGAAACAAAAATCACATTTTTACAAATCTAATATTTTAAGAAGTAACAATAAGCAAATTTCAGCTGTTTATAAGTATTAAAATCACTCGCATTTTTCCTTTTTAGAAAAATTTAAGGTTTCAAAAATAATCTAGCAAATATTTATTATAAGAAAACAAGAAAAATAAATCATACCAAATGCATCTATTATAGAACCCTTTCCAATACAACACTATTTTGGCGATGTGTATTGTCGTCAAATTTTCGCGATTTTTTGGATACAATAAAAAAAAGAAAGAGTGTATGTCGTTTATAATGTAATTTTTGTGATAACCTGTAAAAATAAATAAATAAATGTTTTTTTCATTGTTTAAATGAAGAGGAAGCTCATATAGATGCCTGTTGTGTTGTGTTTGAAACGGATAAGTGGTTCTAAACAGCCACAAACAATAATGTATTGGAACTGCTTTGAGTACTCCGGTAGGACAATTATGAATGCTAAAACGTTGTTTGGAAATCCTCAATAGCATATCTCAATTTTGTTTTGTTTGAAATAGCCTACTATGAAATACCCTTTAAAGAATGACTGCTCAAAGAGCGCAAAGCATTCGAATTATTTTGAGCCTTCCTATAAAAGATTTACAAACGTTGCATACACCATTTTTGATGGGGCATGTAATATGTTACATACAAATAGCATATAATAACATGTAGAAATTTCATAGTAAAGGATGCATATATTTACGACAGTCAGAGAAATCATTTAATCAAATCAGTCGTAGAAATTTTAAGCAAGTTCAGTTGAAACAGTCTGTTTCAACTCAACGCAGTCTCTCATTTTTATGAAAATAAAAACAAGAAGCAAAACGAAAAATATCAGCCGCACCAGTACTGTTATTTGAGTTATTAGAAATGAGCTTTCAAAACATAAGAAAACCTGACCGAAATACACGTGCATGATGAAACTATAGACATTTTCAAAAACCGTTCAAAATTTTATTTTCATGATTTTCTTGACGTTTTGCCTGAACGAACAGAACCGCTCACGTTGAGTCAAAATCACAAACTCATCCGCCCTTGGAAAGTAGCTAAACAGCGATGTTGTCATGGCACTAAGTGCCGTATTCACCAAGTGCTTCACACCCATGTTAACCCACCAAAACGCGGGTCAGATGTCGAATGGATATATATTTGATGTCTATTTAACGTCTGAAGTGGCTGACACGTGTGTCAAGTACTTGGTGAATACGGCCGTTTAGGTGCCAAGAAATCAGTACTGTTACAAATTAACCTCGGTTTCAACTCCCCTCAGTCTCCCCTACACTTGCAAGGATTCGTTGCCTAATTGGCAATAATAAATAATTAGCCTATTCATTTGCATGCTTGACTTTGTTAGCTCACATTTTGTTAGGGAGAACTAAAATTAGTTTTTTATTTTTTTCAGGTGGCGGGCACTTGCCAATTAAGCATTGTTCACTACAACTGCTCGAGGGTATTGTGGCCGTTTTATTACGGCAGCATCCAGTCGGCGGCCAGTGTTACTAACTATGAAGGGGCGGGCAAGTTAACATCTATGCCCAAGCTGCGAATCGAGCCCGGACCTAAGGCGTGATAGAATGGTCCTTAAACCACGACACCTCCAGAGCGTCGAATTAAAATATGTGATAGAATGTTCTTCTGTTCTTCAGATGTCAGTGAATATACCGCATTTTTTTAAAGAGAGCATGTGATTTAATGATCTTATTTATTTAAAATTTTACTGCAATTTAAAGGATTAAAAATATGTGTCATAATAACATGAACTTTTTTTTTATCAGTTACTGTTTTACTACTAGGCCAGTGGTTCTCAACCTTTTAACTTCGCCCCCCCCCTACGAAGGCTAACATACGGTGGCACACACACCCCTCATATTTTTCAGCATACAATCAGTTTTTTAATTTGAACAGTGAACATTTAGTCGAATTTTCTACAAAATAATGTAATCAGTATAGTTTGAATGAATATTTTAAGCGAAAATGGATATATTTTTGAGTATAAATGAGAATAGATAAGATGGTTTTATTTAAAACATGCATCATTACTTGCTCTTTGTTTTTTCTCGCCCCCCCCCTGCAAACGCTCTGCACCCCCCCCCTTGGGGGTCGCGGCCCACAGGTTGAGAAACCCAATACTAGGTAGTTTATATCTTCACGGAGAAAACGTTTTGTTCGCTTGAGCAAACTTTTGTTGATTCAACAAAATTTGGCTGACCCTTTTTAAACCAAAAATTTTCGTTCATTTTAACAATTTTTTTTAATTAACAAATATTGCGTTGAATTAACAATGCTTTTGCTGATTCAAAAAATATATTTTTTTGAAATAGAGCCAACTAAACTTTTGTTGAATCAACTAAACATTTTTTTTTTCATTGTTATTATGATGTTTATAGGGAAATAAAATGGTATGTAAGCTGTTGAATCGGGCTTAAAAACTTAATCGTATGATACAATTATACACATGGTTCTTATGGGTTTACATGGTCTATTATGTGCACTTCAACTTTTTTCAGTGACTGATAGAATAATTTTGTTTTGTTTTTTAATTTCTAACAGGTTTTAAAATTGTGAAAAATAATAACAGAAAATTTAAAACTTCTATTTTAATAATGATTTTAGGGCAAGGATGTTCTTCCATAAAATAAAATAGATCTTTATCTTATTTCAAAATTGGAAACCCTAGATAGTCTTGCTTAAGTTCATCGATATTAAAAAAAATATTTATTTTTAACAGGTTTTGTGAAAGGACAATATTAACAGCTTCGCCCTAAATCATCTAAGACAACAAAAAACGTGCTTGTTTATTTTTGAAAATTTGAGAAAAGTTTTCATTGTCAGGTTTTTAAATTTTCTTAACTGTCAAACATAATTTTCAAAAGGGATCTTATCTTTTGGAGCAGAAAAGGAGCTGACATGCTTGTCATCTTCTCTTTTAGCGGCTCAATTTTTTTTTTCATCACGTGCTTAGATGTAGAGCGCATCAGAAAAGCGTCAAGCGCAGGTGATGCTGTAATCATTCAAAAGGAACTGTTTCAATCGCTTAGAAATAGACGTGAATATCGTGAGGAAATTCTGTGTCGAAAAATATTCTTTTGAAAATTTCTAAATTAGTTTTTTTTTGTTCATTAGGGAATAAAAAGAAATGTAGTTATGTGTATTTATTCTACAAACGCATGTCATTGTTATCCTATCTTTAAGAATTTTCTCTCAAATCTCAGTCTGTAACATAATCCTAATTTTAATGTAAGGATTATGAATTAAGTCTGATATAAATATTTCTTCTAAAAACATTTTAGTACAAATGACGTTACTCTATTATGTTTTTTCAAATTTTTTGAAAATTGTTTCTTTAGGCAATATAAAACTAATTAAAGCAACATGATCTTGTTTCATATATGTCTATTACAATTAAAAAGGTATTAAACAAAGCTTTTTTACACTTCTTGATGGATGTGGTAAAGTGCGAATTCGATACCCTATCAAATTTTAATGTATTAATTTTAATTCAATTTGAGAACATAGGGGAAGAATGCATTAACTGATTTGACACATAGCTAATTTTAACTTCTGTTCGTTTAAATTCTAAAGGATTCAATTACCCTGACAATAGTTCTCAGAAAAGTATTGAAATATTTAAGTTTCAGTGAAAATGCTTGCCATTCTGTATTCTTAATACTTTAAATATTTTGATATAGAGTTTTAATTCAAAGGCGTAAATATTTAGAAGAGAATGATTATGTTAGATAAGGTATTTTTAAAATAAACGAGTTACCACCTATATTTGATTTCAAATTTTCTGATTTTTCTTTTAAAGAAGTTAAGGGAAATGTATGCGGGACGATATATATTTTCCTATGATTAAGCAGTTCAAAAATTAGAAAAAAATCCGTAATTTAGTTAACCTGTATTGTAACATCGTGGAAACTAGTCGTTTTCTCAATTCATCTTGAAGGACCGTTTCAGACATTTCTGTTTCTACTACTATCAGTCTTAGAAAAATCAAACCAGTTTAATTTTTTTTAGATTTGAGCAGTAAATTACCATCTGATGATCAACATCTTTGCTTTAATTAAAATCTTAAATTTTCTTAATTGCATGCATGTAATGACCTTTATTCTATTGATAAAGTTTGTACAATATTTAAGTTTGATTTAAAATGTCTTAGGGGGTACAGCGAGGAATCCTAATTGGTGTACATTAGGGCAGTGCTCCACTGTTTGTAAACATACGGCTTGTGAAAGCAGAGAACGAACATAGTCATTATTATTGTGTTTCCAGTAGATTTCCGATCTTATTCCTTCGTTCGCTAAAAGTCTATTTAGTTTTCTGACATAGATCTGTTTGAAGGTGACAGTCTACCTGTTGTGATGGCACTTTCAATGATGTCAGAGTCGATTCAACAACTTAGAGTCATGTTTTCTGCGTGCAGAGCCCACTTCTTTGTCGAATGAGGAGACATCCTGTTTGTGATAGTGGCATCTTTTAAGAAGGTATTTCATTCTCACCGCAATAAGTCTCGTTGATAATATAGCACTACTGAATCGCCTTTTTCCTATTTTCTGCCAGACTTTACGCTCTTTACCCTCTGTCATTCAAGAATCCTATTGACCTCTCCGTTGGCTACAGTCTTGTTACGCCCTGACGTGCTTTGGGACATTAATTTCTTCACGTATTGGGACTTTTTCTACAAACATACTCCTTGATAAACACAAGTTCTTATATCAGCGCGAACTGCTTTTCCGCCTAGTCTGGATTAATCATTCGCTATACGTCGTACCGACTGTACTGGCTTGATCTGATATTTAATGCTCATCTATGTTTTAGGTCCTTTTTTAATACAAGAATTCAAATGCATGATCCTCATTCAACGGTGAGCGGAAAAAACGCCGCTGGAAAAAAACGCCGCCGGAAAAAACGCCACCGGAAAAAACGCCGCCGGAAAAAACGCCACCCGGAAAAAACGCCACATGGAAAAAACGCCACCCGGAAAAAACGCCGCCGGAAAAAACGCTACTTTTAATAGTTTTATGATGTAACACAGTCTTTATATGCTAATCGACGAGGCAAGGAGCGTAGCCAGAAAATTTTTTCGGGGGGATTGTATGAGATATAATTTTGTATTTATAAACTTAATTTCTTACTGACGACGTAGGAAAGGGGGGGGGGCTTTGGAACCTAGAATTGGCTTGGGGACCCCGAACTTTTTTCGGGGGGTTGTATGAGATATAATTTTGTATTGATAAACTAAATTTCTTACTGACGACGTTGGAAAGGAGGGGGGCTTTGGGGCTAGAGCCCCCCCCATAGCTTTGTAGGATGATAGAAAATAATCATATATCGGTGTCTTTTTCAGTCTCCAGAATCCATAAAAACATACTAACCCCCCTCCCCCAAACCCCCAAATCTACTGAATTGCTACACGCTACTGCGCCCCTATCGGATTGAGGCGAGACCTAGGGCAAGAGTTTATTCTGATTCATGGTAATTTATCTTGTTAGCTCTTGGTTTTTAAATAAGAAATTTTAGAATAACGAACATTTATAAGTATATATATTTATATATAAATATTTTTATTTTTGAAAATATTCAATTTAAACATTGGTACTCTTATTTTAAAGATGCCTTTTTAAAAACTAAATTATGGTATTAATAAGTCATAAACAATTTTTAAAAAATCTTCTTTAAATTAAATGTTAGTGTAATTGTAATGTTTTTAAATAAATTTTTAAATGCTGAAAAAAAAAAAACAGCATCACTTTTTAAAGGAAACTGGTTTAAAATCATTTAAAACTCATTTCTTAAAATGTAAAATATTAGTTATATATAACTGTGATTAAAATTAATAGTTAATTAGTTTTGTTAAAATTAGTTGGAAAAGTTTCAATAATACTTTCTAACTTTTGTAACTTTTGTAACCTTTGTAACAATTTTTAAACATTAATTTGATCAGAAATAGAGCCTTTGCTAAAGAACCTGACTGAGAATCAAAGACGACCTTGTAAGTGAACGCGTCCGTTAAATATGTAGGGCCCTCTATCCTTTTGCTGGGTTGTGAGCATTCAAAACTGCATTATTTTGCTAAAACATGATCGATTCCGGTTCTTGTACTACAAAACAAATATACAAAATTTGCAAATCAAATTATTAATTTATAAGTTTTTTATATTATTTTCAAGACAAAGTGCATATTCATTTAAAGATGGAGAACAATTCTTTGTAGTGTCACCGGATGTCGACACCCGTACTCATTTTTAGGGTATACTGTTTTTTTATTTTTTATTTTTATTATTTAAGTGTCAAACTCAGAGTGTCACTTACTTAACTTAAGTGTCAAACCTGACAAAATCGAGGGCAGACGGGGCAGCTACCTTGGGTCCCCAGTGAAAGGAGAACACAAAATGAAAACGCCCCTGTCCTAAAGTAATGTAATATTTTTCAGGAGAGGCTACTTAAAAGAAAAAAAGGTAAAAGTGATTATTACTAAAATAAATTATTAATTATATCAATTATAATCAATCTTTGATTGGTATTGAATTATTTTCTTCCGATTTCTATGATAACAATTTTTAAGTGAATAAAATTAAATAATATATTAAATTTTAACACATTTTAAGTACTGATTTGAGCATTTGATTCTGTAAGCAAGATTTTGCTTACAGAAATTTAGTGAATTCTTTTTCATACTGCAGCATTTCTTTCCAGAGTTTATATTACTTTGGTAGAATTATTTAGCCCGTCATTTAGAATTTCTGTAGTTAGCACATTTACAGATTCTGCAGAAGGGAAAGAATTGTTTTATTCAATTTTTATTAGTTATAGAAAATCAATATTCGTAATGTTATCCTTATAAATGACTCACTGTAAATAATAATAATAAATAATAATAATAGATAATAATAATAATAATAATAATAATAATAATAATGAAAATGAAAAGAAAGTTTTAAACTAGAAAATTTTTTTAAAAATTTGAACTCGTTTAAAAATTTAAATTCTAAATCACATCCAATAAACTATTACCTTTTAAAAAGTTATTTAATGTTTCTTCCTATGAATAAAAATCAGATAGTTATTTTGTGGAAAATAAAAAGGAATACAAGTGATACACTTTTTTACAAACAAAATAATTGGTATATTAATAACTTGTACAAATATTTATAAATTGCGTAGTCATTTTATAAATGAATTTTCAATTTATCTACACGAGAATGCTTTTCAAAGATTTATCGCTTTTTCGCACTTTTTCTTTTGGGATTTTCGGAGTTTTAGCATAGCCATAAGTAGTTGTGACACGATTCCAAAAAAAAAAGAAGGGAAAAAAAAAAGAAAGAAAAAAGCCTCTGCGAGATCCTCTACATCCGCTTTGTTCTTTTTTGATCCCCAGGACATGTATATCTTACCTCTTTGTCTAATGGTCAAAACATTAGGGGTCGAATGCTATTTTTGGAATTCTCCTTTGACCTTGAACAAGTGTTCTCACTGTTCTGCAAAAGCGGAATTTTCGTTTAACCTTGAACAAGTGGTTTTGTTTGACGGATTATTGCAAGTTTGTCGAGGGGGGGGGCGGTTAGTTAGAAGATTGACATATACATCCAATAGGATCTTTTACATTAATTTCTTTCTTCTCGGGGGGGGCGGTCGCCCCCTCCGCCCCCTTTAATCCGCCCTTGGTGGCAGTTGAGGAGGGAGGGGGTAATTCTTCAGTAAGAAAAGTCACTTCAGTAAGAAAAGTCAAAATTCATTTGATATGCCAAAGAAAACCCCATTTAAGCATGAAAAAAATAAACCCTTATCCCCCACCCCCACCCACACACGCACACCTATGTGTTAATTAAAATCCCTATTTAACAAGGATTTTATTTCTTTGAAATCTTAACACTTGTATGTCATCAGCGTATCTTAGTGGCGTAGCCAGGAATTTTTATGGCGGGGGGAGTGTTACGACTACTGCAACTCACATATATGCATATTTGCTGTGATAAGGGAGTGAAGAATATACATTTTGTATGGCAAAAAATTCATCATGTGGGGGGGGGGGTGGTATGACCCCCCTATCCCTCCCCCCTTGGCTACGCTACTGGCGTACCTGAATGGTTTTTTGGGGGTCATACTCCCTAAAAGCTTCATTTACTGTTAAGTAATTGGAAATCTATTTTTTTTTTTTTTGTTGTTGTTAGCGGAAACCGAAATCTTTCTAGGAAAGTCTATCCCCCTCCCCCTTCCTTAACGCCTACCAAATTATACACAAATTGAATTATTCAATTAGACATGTGTCTTCCTAACCTCATTAAACCTCATAATTCAACTTCATACCTCCCCTTTTCTGCAAAAGAAAAGAAATTTTTTCAAGCATTTAAATAAATTATTACACAAATATCTTTTTAGGTGGCGTTTTTTCCGGTGGCGTTTTATCCGGCGGCGTTTTTTCCAGGTGGCGTTTTTTCCGGCGGCGTTTTTTCCAGGTGGCGTTTTTTCCGGCGGCGTTTTTTCCGGTGGCGTTTTTTCCGGCGGCGTTTTTTCCTACATTCTCATTCAACATATCGGAGACAAGTAAATCAAAGATTTTTGCTTTGATTTGTACAGATGCTCTACTAAAACCTACCTTCAATCAGTCAGTAGTTAACGCTAATACATATCCAAATATGCTTATTCGTTTCAACTATATAATTAAATTATATTGCCAGCAGAACAATGGTAGTGAATAAAAATATTATTCTGGGCAGAGAACGACTTAACCTGGGCAGAGAACGACTTAAGCTTAACCCCCAATTGTTTATCAGTTATTATCAATTTACGGTAGTCTTTCGATAGGCTGATTTTCTTAATTGGAATTAAGGTTTTCCTAATTTTGCTTCGGTGAATTTTCTCTCAATAAAACAGTTCATTGTATAAATTCCTCATCAAAATCTGTTAGCGGAAATCTATTTTTAATAGATTAATTTATTTGCAGAATTTAAAATCTTTTGCAACAAATATCTGAGAAATGCATGCTCAAAACTAAATTCGAACACTGGTTTAATTATTGAAAACTGTTTACATCCCAGGAGAGAAATCTGAAATTTCACGGGCCCCCTGCAACTACACTTCACAGCTCCTTCGATTAGCGCATTAACTCTATAAAACATTTCAAATCCCCATTCTTTACGCAATTGTTCTAAAAATTTTACCCCCTTTTAATCAAAATAAAACCTTTAATTGCGAATAGAATCTATTTATTTTTGAAGAGAATTGTTATTTCCTATCACAAATAAAAACATTAAATGTGCTTCTCCTATCGTGATTATAATTTCCAAAAAGCTTATCACAAAGCGAGCTAACAAGTTTCAAATACATTCGACTTGCACTGGATATCGCCATCTAGGCGTTATCTTGTAATGCTAATTATACCTAAACGGGAAAAACCTCACGGGATATATTAAAAGCGTAAAGTGCGATGATTTATTCACACGATAATAACGTGTTTAAATTTTAATGTAAATTGCTGTAAGGGTACTTACTTTACATTAATTTTCGAAGTGAGGTTTTTAATCTTATTGAATATTCATTGAACAGTTATTTAATTTTAATTTTATATTATATTTTGAATTATGAATCAAACAATATCAGTTCTGTATTTTTTTAGTCTCTCTTTCTTTTTTTTTGCTACTACTACATTTTTCTTTCATTCTTTCTTCTTTTTTCTTTTCGTCTTTTTTTGTTCTTTTTCAAAATGTGAAGCTGAATTGAACATCCGAGTACACACAGTGGTCTATCCAGAAATAAATTATTGAAGAAAAAGGGTGATAGATATAAAATATTTTTGTCCCTTTTCTTTTAATAAGGCATTTTAATTTACAAAATAAGTCAATCTTTTAAATTCTAAACTTAATTACACTAAGAAGGGAGTGGCACATATCCCTGTGCTCCTTGTAGTTCCTACAATGCCTGAGCTATTGCAAAAGACTAAACTGAGCAGTTTTTTTTTCTAAAACATATGTTAATCTTACCGTTTGGGTGTCTGAAAAAGAATGATTGGAAGGCTGTTTTCTAAAACATTACGTTAAATTAACAGTCTGAGTGCCCCCAAAAATTGAAATTTTTAAATTAATTCTTGGAGTATATAAAAAAGGCACAAATATAGCAAAAGTAAATTAAAATTTGTAGCAAATGTATTATGAAACATTATGTTAAATGTATCCTTTGAACGACCATGAAATGTCAAAAGGTGAAATGTTTTCTAAAACGTATTTTAAATAAACCTTCAAGGTCGTCTCAAACGGCAAATGAATGTAAAATCTTTCCTAAAATATAATGTTAACTTATCCCACTCATTTACATAGAAGAGCAAGAATATAACGCTTCTATATTAAATTAGTCTTTTGAGAGTGAAAAAAAAATGTACAAGAATCTGATTTTATTTAAATGCATACTACTGCTATGCATTTTAAACAGTAATCTATAATAATAATAATAATAATAAAAGTAATCATGATAGTAATAATAAAAAGAAATAAAGTTGAAAAAATTTGAGAACAATACTTCTATTTTGTATAATTGGGCTTAATGGGATATTATGTGATATTCTGTTTACACCTAGAGCTGGAGATATGCATTACTGACAATGATGATAAAAAGAATTCACTACCTTAGACTGATCACTGCATCTGCTAATTGGCCATAGTACAAAAGGTGGAAAACGGGAGGTTTAGTACGGACATCTAGCCTGGCTTCACTTAAATTAGTGATTTAAAAACGCTTGCCCAAAGTGCAAATGCGTGCATGCAACAAATGATATGTTTAACAATACTAAAAAAAAAAAAAAAAAAAAAAAGAAAAGAAATGTTTTGCTGAATCAACAAGAATGTTAAATCAACAGAATTATCCGATTGAAATAGCACCAACAATTTTTTTGTTGAATTAATAATGTTATCCTTTAAAATTATTTGATTATTTCAACAAAACATTCTGTCAATTCAACCAAACAAATTGGTTTAAATAACTAAATGTTTTATTAATTTAACCACTATTTGTTTAAATGGCTTATTTTGTGAAAATCAACCAAATTATATGTTTGAATCAACAAAATTTCTTTGTTAACTGATGCTGTGCTAGCTCATTTAACAATATATTTTCTTGATTTTACTGTTGCATTTTTTTAAGCCACAAACAGTTGGCTGAAGTATTCAGAGGTAGGACTAAATAATTTATCCATTCATCAAAATTAACATTTTTATTTTAGTGTTTTTATAAATCTAGAAACTCAATGTTTATTTTTGCGTACAAAATAACATGATAAGGCAATGCAAAATCTCATTTTCGTTCGTAATAAAATAAGTATGCCTACTATTTCCTGAAATTTTACTTTATGACGAGATCTAGTTTATTCGACTTAGTAATACTGATCCAAATTGCAGCAGAAAAGAAATATACGAGTCAGAAACTATTTTAAGTGTCTGGTAGCTCTCTCTCTCTCTCTCTTTTTCTTCTTTTTTACTGGAAAGACCAAATAAACACCGGCTGTCTAAATGAGAATTTATACAATTACTTAACTAGCAGAATTTAAGTGCTTTTAAAAATGTAATGCAAAGCTAATGAACATTTTTTACCACCAGCATGTTTAGTTTGAAAAAGAATGTATTTTCATTTAGAAAGAATATAAAAAAAGGTCAAGGTGCTTACCATAAGTAATTTTCTTTCCGGAGTGGTATACCAATTTCAACTGTTTGCTACATAAAACCGATATGGATTTAAAAAATGAGTGTTCTGCTATAAAACTTCTGAAATTTTTTTTTGAAATATATAAGTGCAATAAATACATAATGCCGGTATTCTCCCGCATTACGTCTCTAAAGATTTTGTTTTTCCAAAAAATCTTCATCGAGTCATTTTTAGGAACCAAGATTTTTTATATCTTTAGATAATTTGCTGCGCATTACATTGCTGAGAAGTGATTTTGATTATTTTAACTAAGTTAGTGCTTCATTGTACTATCAGGTAAATCTGTAGAAACTTTAAAAAAAACTAAAACATTTAATTTTAATTTTAATAAACAGATAAACTAATTAGGTTTACCTCTGAAAAATTTTAACAAACTAAATGAAAGCTCAATTTATTTTTGTATTTGGTTTTATCTATATTTAAACTTATTGCAAGATGACATTAGTACAGACAGAGCCATCCTCGAATCTTCCATAAAATAAGAAATTTTCCTCAGGGCGAGTCTGGCTCGGTCTTAACTGTCCTTGACGCATGCCTAAATTAACTGTTGGGCCATTTCAAATTTCATTCGTTCTGAGTTATAGAAAAACATTTTCTTAAAGTCATTTTGTTAAATCAATTTTGTTGAATCAAACAATCTTTTGTTAAATCAACAAAACAAAGCTATCAAACTACTTAACCAAACAAGTTTCGTTAAATTCAACAAAATACCTCTTCTAGCGCTTCTCAATCTTGGGGCGCGACCCCCAAGGGGGGCGCAAAGCGTTTGCAGGATGGCGCGAGCAAAACCAAAGAGCAAGTAGTGATGCTTGTTTTTAAAAAATCAAATTATTTATTCACATTTTCTATCCCTTTAAAAAAAGTAACAGCCGTTGTCGCCGCCGCCGTCAAGAGCTTGTTCGGCTATCTTCTCCTAAACCGTGGGGATTTGAATTTCAAGAAACATGTCCACGGATTCGGAAAATTCCGAGGAACCTGATAAGCTGACTTAAATTTCGAAAATCGAATTGTTTTAGAAGATATTAATAAAAAACTGAAAAAATAAAACATAATGGTTACCAGATTTGGCATAAAATCATTCATTCCTTTATAACACAGCAATTCCAAGTATGTAGAATCGCGTGAAGTTGACAAACATGAAGTAGAATGACACCCATTTTACGCCAAATTAAAATGTACATGAAATAAATAACTCAAAGTGTGTTACACAAAGTTGACAATTTTCAAATAGTAAGCTCGCTTAGACAACAGGAGTTTCGAATTAGCGATTATTTGTTTTCCCAAAACAGAATAACTAATTGTAACTGATTTTAAAAGCGCCATCTTGGCATTAGGTACGATCTGGCAAAATGGTATCTTTCCAAGCAGATTGAATCTAAAACGCAAGTTCAAAAATATTAGAACCCAATACCTTGAAAATGAAAAATAATTAAAATGCCGATTATTTTAAAGCCGGTTCGGTCCAGCTGGAGTATTTGCTACGAGTAGAAATATTTGGTGGCATTAACTATGCCATTTTAGCAGTTATAGTACACTTTGGATATTTGCCAGCGCGGCGAGATGATATAATTCGTGGTGCGAAATACGCCAATCTGCAAAGGATTATGTATATGAAAGGATAATGGTTTTCCGGGATCCTTACAGGAGCAGTAATTATAGGTTTCGAGCATGTGTAAGTCGCCAAATAATGAAAAGTCGCCATTGGTGGCAATCTATTCTATCCGTTCCGTAGTTTTTATCCAATGAAACATATGAAGTACTGTTTCCTTAGAGCTAATTATTAACTATACATATACGCAAGTCGTCAAATTATGAAAATTCACCATAATTGGCTAATACGCAAGGTGTTCCATGGGTTTCCCATAATTACAAATAGTGCGAGATTTAAATTTTTATGTTCCAAGCAACATGCAAGAACCAAGCAATGTGCAGCTCGTAACATTCTATCTAATCCAACGTTAGGGTTTTGTTTGTAGAAATTATACCTTTTTTACGAATAAGCCTTATTAGGGGCCGAATGCCTCATGTGAAAAGCGAGCGTAACGAGTCTAGGGGCCTTGGCCCCTAGTTACTCAAAAATATATCCATTTTCGCTTAAAATGTTCATTCAAACTTTACTGATACAATTATTTTGTAGAAAATTCGACTAAATGATCATTGTTAAAAATTAAAAAACTGAATGTATGCTGAAAAATGTGAAAGGGGGGGAGGCGCCACCGTAAGTTAGCCTTTGTTGGGGGGTGCAACGTTAAAAGGTTGAGAACCACTGTCTTACAGTGAATAATAAGAATACAATACAACACACAATTGTTAAATGTGTCTCAATGATGTTTAATACCTGCCTCAATGATTTCTGAAAACTATTGTACTGAAGTGAAGGGACTGATTGTTAAAAACAAAAAGAGGTTATTGCTCTAAAAATTATTATTGAAAAATTAAAGTATTCTTGTCGAGCTTGTAATTCAGGGATGTGTTGTTTAAAATAAAAGGTTCTTTTGTATGCAATATGTTTCAATTCTATAGGTAAGGCCTGTTTTAAAGCTGTGGTACAGCAATAATGTTTTTTTAAAGTTAACGTAAGATTTATACACAGAATACTATATGCATAATATGGTAATACGGTACATAATATGGGAATATGTACAGTTTTATATATACACTAGCTGAAGTACCCGTTCTTCGCACGGGAATGAATGGACTTTTTGATATTAATATTTGTTGTGATTACTATTTATTGTTATAAAGAGGTATAGCAAAATGGATATCGCGTTATATTATGTTCAATAATCATGCATTCTGAATTTCAAGGCAATCGTTTTTACGGTGCAGAAGGCGATGCGGCGTAGCACAATCTAGTGGCGAGTTTTAGCAAAACGGATACGGCAAAAATATTCTTCGCATTCAGATATCGATGTATACGAATTTTCATGACGATCGGCTGAATAGTCTTGAAGTTCATGTGTTGACGCGACATCTAGTGTCAAGTTATAGGAAAATGGATCGTGCCAAACTCTTCCCCGTGTTCAAATATCTATGTATACCTATTTTCATAGCGATCATTCGCACAGTCAAGAAGTGATACACTGAAGGGCCATCTAGTGGTTAATTAAAGTAATGATTTGCTACAGCGCCGTCATGTGGCGAGTTATAGCAAAATGGATAACGCCAAAATATTCTCATTGTTCAAATAGCTATGTATACTGATTTTCATAGCCACCGTTTGAATGGTCAAAAATTTGGCCTGCTGCAGCGTCATCTAGTGGCGAGTTAAAATAATAATGCATTGCAGTGCCATCTAGTGGTGAGTAACATCAAAAGTAACGCAGTTAGAATATATTCTTCGTTCTCAAATGTGTAAGTATAAAAATTTTTATGCCGATCGGTCGAACGGTATAGAAGTTGATGCGTTGCAGCGCTATTTAAAGGTAAGTTACAGCAAATGGATAGTGAAAAATATTCTCCGTGTTCTAATATTCGCGTGTACCAAATTTCATCGAAATTGGTTGGACGATATTCGCATAGCAAACGGCTAAACGGAACAGAATTCGACGTTCTGCTGCGCCACCTAGTGAAAAGTTAGAGGAAAACGGATAGCATAAAAACCTTCTCCATGATAAAAGACTTAGGTGAACCAAATTTCATGGTGATCGGTGAAATGGTGCTGGAGTTTTTCAACCTCCTACACACATACCAACATTCATTTTTATCTATAACCAGTCTTATTATACGTATATACCAGTCTCAAGTAAAATCCAGTTTCAAACCTAAGTACCAGTGCCAGCATACGCCATTTTGCAAGAGTTTTTTCAGGGAATCATTCGAAGCATTGACTTAGCAGCAATCAAAATGGGAAATGGTTCGACCGCCAGGCATTTATTTGAAAAGTGGAATCCCTTAATACAGCCGCATTTTTAAATTATCAACTATAACATGTTTTATTCATCGTTACCTCGATGTACTAAATGCGAAGATTTCAATTTTCTGAAATTTGGCGGATTTCCCCCAAGTTAAATCAATGTACTCAATTGGCGAGAATTCTGAAGCTACATCGCTTGAAATGCCCTAATAACTGCATTATTTCTGCACGGATAGTTAAAATTTAATGCTGTATTCTAAGAAAAGCCTATACACTTGTTTTCAAAAATGCTATTCCCTTAAGCTCTCAGTAAATTGCGCCCAAAAGCCTAAAACTGTGCAAACCGCTAGAACTCACTCTCTAAAAATCGGCCTATCAGCCATTTTTTTTTTCGCCAAACTAAAAAAAATTACATATTAGTCTCGGATATCTTCGAACCTCATTGTTTTGCGTATAAAACATTTCATTCCTGCTCTCATTTCTTATGCGCACACGATATTATAATTTAAAAAATAACCTAAAAAAATAAACTAAAAAAATCATTATTATTCTTTTATTTTTACTTTAAGAATTTAAAACATTTTATTCGGCAAAATCGCCACACATGGCAACCAAGATGCTTATTTCACACACTTTTTTCACTACAGGGGTTAATATTACGTAAAGCTTTCTGCGTGGAGAACATAAAAAATCTCTTAAATTCCGGGAACGGAAATTAAGAGAACCATTCAGGAGGAAAATGTTTTTAAGTGGAGTTTCAAAGTTTTAAAGTGGACTATCATTTATTCTATATTATTTTACATATCTGTGTAAAATTTCAGGCTGACAGGTCCATTTTTGTGGAATTGTATACTACCCAAATCAACAAATTGACAAACAGAATTTCATTTATATTTATAAGATAACCTACGCTTGTTTTTAAAAATAACCTCTCATTAAATTGCGCCAAGCGCTAGAATCATAGAAAATCGGACACACTTTCAGATTTTTAAATACGCACTAAAGTGCTATATATAAAAAGAGTTATAATCCATGGGTCTTCCCTATTTTCGTTCCTTCTTTCGTTAAGTTGGAAAGTGTATCATTATTCATGAGTGTGATTAAACAAAGTTAAAATTGATATTTCTAACATCCTTTTTTCTGGATGTAATACATTAGATGCAGAAAAGCTGCTCAGAAAAATGCACAATTCCAACTGAATGAAAATTTCAAAAACTTATACGCAGGTGTATTCATAACCCAAATAGCAGACGATTAAATTACGATAAATAGCGCCAAGCGTTAGAATCCTCCTCAAAATCGCGAGAATGCTGAAGATAGATCGCTTGAAATCCCTTAATAACTGCATTATTTTCGCACGGATCGTTAAAATTTAATGCTGTATTCTAATAAAACCTTTGCACTTGTTTTCAAAAATCCGTTTCCTTAAGCTCTCAGTAAATTGCGCCAAGCAGGAAACTGTGCAAACCGCTAGAACTCACTTTCTCGGCATTTGAGCCATTTTATTTTTTCGCCAAACTAAAAAATTTTAACATATTAGCCTCGGAAATCTTCAATTCTTATTGTTTAGCGTAGAAAACATTTCATTCCTGCTCCGATTTCCCATGCACACGATATTATAATTAAAAAAAATATAACCTTACGAATATAAACTAACAAAAAAAATCATTATTATTCATTTATTTTTACTTTGAGAATTTAAAACATCTTATTCGGCAAAATCGCCACACATGGCAACCACGATCCTTATTTCACACTTTTTTCACTACAGGGGTTACAATTACGGAAAACTTTTTGCGTGGAGAACATAAAAAATCTCTTAAATTCCGGGAACGGGTGGACTTTCAAAGTTTTAAAGTGGACTATGATTTATTCTATATTATTTTACATATCTGTGCAAAATTTCAGGCTGATAGGTCCATTTTTGTGGATTTGTATACAACTCAAATCCACAAACAAACAAACAAACAAACAAACAAACGAACAAACAAACAAACAAACAAACAGAATTTCATTTTTATTTATAAGATAATACTATACATATTTCAATTCGTTAGTTCTTCCACCAGTGTAGTGAGGAGGCAGTTCTTCTTGAGCTTGAACATTGTTGAAAAATGTGTCACTATTAAATTTCGAGCAAACCTTGGTTCTTAGGAAACATACACCACAATCCGCCCTAGATAAACACTATATTGCTTATAAGCAAAATAAACTTTAATTTGTAAAGAACTAAAACTATATAGGCATGTGTTAGTATAATAATAGACGTATTGGAGTCTGAGGGGAAAAAAATTCTGAAGGGAAACAGCGCCCTGAGAAGGTTAAATTAGAAATAATAGAATGAGACAATAAAAGTTTCATACATTTTTAAAAATAAGTTTTTTATTAACCTATTTTAAAGCTTTAGTATAAATAAGGAAAGATATAAGAACTAAGCAGAACGAAAAATATCGAGAAATGTTATATATAAAAAAAGTTTTCTTGTAGTTCTTAAAATATTCAAAGCAGCTGTTCGTTTACATTAACATTTTGAATAATTCTCTTTCCCAGATTTTTAAACATTGCTACCGTTTAGTGTCACGCAAACAAGAAAGACTGGAATTGTTATGACAGTAAAATGGTCAGACAAGCATTTTTTTTTTCTTTTCTCGGGACTTTTGCATGCAAGAAACGAGACTCATTTTATTCTCTTATGAATAAATAGAGGATTATTTATTGTGATATTTTTGTTAAAAGAATTCACTGTAAGATTTTGAGTATTTGATAATCACTGAAGAAAAAAAAAAACGTATGAAAAGTTACTGTAAAAAAAAAAACAAAAAACGAATTGAGCTATTAGTAATCTTGAAAGTATAAATTTCAAAAGAAGAGAGCAACTTTTAAAAAATTTGTATGGAAAAGAATAAGATTAATATAGAAAATATATTCCTTCCCTTTTTTATTTTAACCCTCTGACTGATTTCGATGTAAAATTCTGTTCACTGTGACAATTAGTTTTCACTGCAAGACACGTATATTTTTAGTAAATACAATGCTGATATAAACTAGTTATCAAATATAAAGCGTAAAAGTAATACTTAAAAATGATTTGCTGTTAGTTACTGTTGCTTTTATCCAAGTTAATTTTGTCAGTTGTTTAATCTACCTAACCTCAGTAACATATAAAAAAAAAACCTTTCCTCTTTCATCCCTTCTTTTCAAATTTTAGAACATTTATTCCCATCGTGCCCAAGAGCATCTCTAGGTGCAAGTGGAAGCATTCAAAAACCGAAGCTTGAAACTAATGCTGGTACAATAAGGACATAGCAGTTTGCGTCTTGGTGACGATGGCAGTGAATAGTTTAAATAAGTTTGGTTTCAATGGGTGATTTAATCTCGATAACAACGTCTTCTTTATCTGCCGCACTCAATCGCTTGCATTTGATGTAGCGAAAGAAAAACAGCTTACAGATTTGCTGTTTTTCAAAATGTTTAAAGTGGAACAGGACTGAACACATCGTGAAAGAGTACAGTGTATGTTGTTGAACATTATACAAATTACACATGGAACAGATATATGCTCACCTGTGATGATTAGTAAGCTTAAATTATAATTTTGATTGACAGATAAAATAGAGGGTATGCTGTCTTCATAATGCTTTACATTCTGACTCTTTGAACATTTCTTGAAAAGCTGTATACATAATTTTTAATTACGAAATGAAAATAGTTATGAGTCTTTTTTATTATTTAGAAATTCACTTTTACAAGTTATGTTTTGATTGATGTAAATACCTGTGTATTACAGTGTAATCTAATGCTTGGTAGTCAAAGTATACTTCAGTTATTCAAAAGTTTAAATATTTATTATTGGCAGATTCTACTGTGTTTTGCAGTTACTTACCTATTTACCTTTATTTAATTAATAATTTATTTTATTTAATAATTAAATAAAGGTATTATATATATATATATATATATATATATATTAAACAACCTACTCTTAAATTAAAAAAAATAACAAATAAATCTTATATGTAGATTTATCTGTTATTAAAGTACAAAACAATGTAACGATTTTTAATTAAATAAATATTTATAATTGAATATTTACCCCCCCTCCTCCCCCCAAAAAATATTTTAAACTACATCAATCAGATCAAAATAATATTTTCATTTAATTAATAATTCTGAAAGTTTTTAAGCTATGACAATTCAAAAAACATTCTTATTATTATTTTGAAGAAAAAGAACGGTAGGTTACATTCTAAGTATAGTAAATAAATAAAAAATACAATCCAAAAATAGGATTTTGAACATATGGTATACAATCTCAAAATAACTTTTTCAGAAGCAAGTGTCTAGAGCATTTGCAAAAAAACATTTTAAAAATTTAATATTATGGGCCTGGATACAGTTAAATGAAGGTCTGATAGCAGACGTTTCTGAATTTTTGAATGAAAATAACTTCGACTTTGAAATATTCATTTATTGCGATTTCACGTGCTCGAAGTACATTTAAGCTTATTTTTATGAAATTTTCATGTCTCTGCCTTTTTTAATGGAATATTTTTTCTTTCAAGGTCTGTTTGTAAGTCACTTAAAATGGCTGAAGCGTGAGCTCTGCGTGATAAGCAAGTTGTTGAAAACTTTCACTTGATACTGAAATAAGTGTATGTTTTAAACACTTGATCTTTAGAGGAAGTAGAAAATATAGGTTTCTTCCTGTTTTTATTCTACTCTGTTTGAGGAAACAAGAAAACTAAATAAATGAGTCAGTAAGAAAATTTGTGGAAATAACTATAAACTTAATATTGCATTAAGGCAAAATTCCAAATTGTGATATAAATATTTTTATTAATAAAAAGAAAGGGAAAAAAAGGAATTTCAATATTAAATTTTATTTTTATATTTTCAATACATTTTAACATATTTTTTCTATTAAACATTATAACTTAAAAAAAATAAGTTCCCTTATCCAGGATGAAATTAAAAATAATCTTAAGATTTTTAAACTAGTTTATTTTTTTAACAGAATGTTAAAATAGTCTCCTATTGTAACATACATAATTTCAAAATTTATAGTTGAACCACATAATCACTGGTTTAGCACATATATAGTTAAAGTTTGACAGATTTATTTAAAAGTGAATAAAAGGAATTTAATTTTTAATTGGGTAAATTCATTACGAAACTTTATAAAAAAAATACCAATTCAAGTGTTATCTACTTTGATCTCAAATTATATTTTCTGTAGTTTCATTTATTCTTTTTCAGAATTTTCATAGGATGTAATTGTTTCTGGCATGGGATGAAAAGTCTCTCATTATTTTGAAAGACGGACAAACTCTTTCTTTTGAAAAGAAAAAAAAAAGAAACAAATGTAAGTTTCAACGATCAATATATCTTGTCGATAAAATATTGTTGAAGGAAAAATGATTGTGCATACGTGTTTTCCATTTATTCTTTTTTATTTTGTCTTAGAAAGAATTGCTTGCATAAATCCAGATTAACATGTGTGGTTTTGTTATTTAAAAAAAGTATTCCAGAAATGAGGTGCATTTTTAAAATTACAAATTGGGTAAAAAAGTTACCCAGCATAAGTAATGTACAGCTGCGGAAAAAACACCCACTTGTACTTTTTTCGGCCATCGTTCGTCGTACAGCAAAGTTACAGTTACCAATCGTTTACGATTGACGTACACTTTAATGTGCTATACATAAAAATTGCATAAGGGGCCATCTACATATAAAAATTCGCACCAACTTTTTTCCCCAATAACAACCCCTAGATTTCACTTCATATTTCAAAAATTTAGCTAATTTAAACCCCCGATACCGATTTTCAATGTAGACTAAGAATAAGTGCGTTATAAGCTTCCAAAATCCCCTCCCCATATGTTAAAATATTTTTTCATACTTTCATTCATACCTCATATAATATTGATAATAAGAAGGTGATTTTTATTCGTAGTGTTAGAACTAAATCACCCAAACATAATTTACTATTCTTATATTTTGTATACAATGTTAACATGAATTATGAATTATTAAATTAATATTACAAAAATTAGGAATAACGACTTAGCCAAATTTCCATGGAAATAGATGCATAAAGTAATATTACATGGTTGTGCAACATTCCAAATTTTTACGTTCGGTACTTTAATTTATATTAAATAAAATGTGTCATTTTCATGAGTTCGGTTACCATATATAAATTTATTAAGTGACAATACTTTTGGAAATTGCTTAAAATAAACGTAAATTAGATTTATTTTGTGCAAAAACAGTAAAAGATAGCGGTATTAAAAAATATCAAATTTTAAAGCAAATAAATTGGAGGTTTTTACAGCTTGATGGTGATTCTATAAAGCGTCTATTGTCGCGTCCGCTACTATATCTCACCAAATAAAATAATTTACATGCATAGAATTAGATGCAGTAGATGTATGTCTTCCAGTATAACGTCTTATTTCTGAAAAACTAACATCGTCAACATTTCAGGCATGAATTTGACTTTTTTTTTAACATTGGAAACATCAGGTCTTTGGACTTCCCCATACTGAAACATTCAACAAACATTCAAAATCACGTTTTTCTGTCTACATTCTCACTTGACTATAAATCAAAATACCTCCAAAAGCCTTCTTATAAAATATTGCACATTGCAGACGATAATATTAAATGAAGAAAGTGAAATAACAAACACAGTGCTAATACTGGGTCGGCCAAAATCACGTCAAAAAGTAGTTGCGTTTGCACATGAAATTCAAACACAAATTTTCAATCAGGAAACGATTCTTCAAGTTCAACCGTAACTGAGTAACATTCATGATTGTAGTCAGAAGAGCAGAGAACAGCCTCTCACTTCTGGCAACATTTCACGTAAGAAACCCTTCAAGAGAAATAATACTCAATCCCAATTTCAAAATTAGAAAGATTATCAAAATCGTTTGAAGTAATTTTGCATTTTTCCTTTAAATAATGTGTACGAACCAAGGAAGTTATGGACTCACAGTTCATTTAGACCACTGACTAAATATTCTAATTTCTACCCTTGATATTCTCAGTACAAAAACTTGTGTACTGAGAGACTAGAAAGAGTATTGTCCTTGAAAATAATATTTATTTCTCTGAACTCTCGTGAGCGAAATTAATGAAAGGCGAAAGTTCGGAACCTACAAATAGCGTTCTTGAATTTGTAGAAAATCCCTTAAAATCGTGCAAAACGATTATTCTCAATATCTCCGTAAATCTATATAAATAAAATTAGACTTTTGTCTGTACATTTCTTGGAATTCAAAAATTTTGCGATTTCTATCCGTTTCAAGCACCCGGGAATCCGATGCGACCCTCAAAAAAAAGTTTGTCTGTCTGTCATTCTGTCATTCTGTCCTTCTGTCATTCTGTCATTCTGTCCGTGACGTTTTTTTTGTTTAAGCATCACGTAAAAACGGCTGAAGCGAATGATATGAAATTGAGTGTCATGATAGGTGGTCACTCAACTTAAAACATATGCTTCGAATTTTTAAAAAATATTGATTAGATTTTCAGATTTTGCGAAAATCGTTTCAAACTACGTTAATTTGTGTTCAAGCATCACGTAAAAACTTCTGAAGCGAATGATTTGAAATTACGTGTCATGATAGGTAGTCACTCAACTTAAAACATAGGCGTCGAATTTCTAAAAAATCTTGATTAGATTTTCAGATTTTGCGAAAATCGTTTCAAACTGCGTAAATTGTGTTCAAGCATCACGTAAAAACGACTGAAGCGAATGATAGGAAATTGGGTGTCATGATAGGTGGTCACTCAACTTAAAACATAGGCGTCGAATTTTTAAAAAATCTTGATTGGATTTTGAGATTTTGCGAAAATCCTTTCAAGCTGCGTAAATTTGTATTCAAGCATCACGTAAAGACGACTGAAGCGAATGATATGAAATTAGGTGTCATGATAGGTAGTCACTCAACCTAAAACATAGGCGTCGAATTAAAAAAAATCTTGATTAGATTTTGAGATTTTGGGAAAATTCTTTGACACTGCGTATTGTGTTCGCACATCACGTAATAACTGCAAAGGTGAAAAAATGGTATTTGGTGAAATGATAGGTGGTCACCTAAAACTATAAGCATCTAAAAAAAACCGATCAGATTTTAGGATTTTGCGAAAATCGTTTCAAACTGAGTGAATTTTTTTTCACACATTACGTAATAACGACTAAAGCGAATGATATGAAATTTGGTCACATGACAGGTTGTTGTTCAACATAAAGTATAGGTGTCCAATTTTTTAAACTTTTTATTAGATTTTGAGATTTTGTGAAAATTCTCCCAAAATGCGGTTATATTTTTTCACGCATCGCGTAATAACGACTAATACGAAATTTGGTGATATGATAGGTAGTTGCTAATCTTAATTTATAGGTGTTGAATTTTTAAAATATTTTGATTACATTTTGAGATTTTGTGAAAATCGTTTAAAAATGCTAAAATGTTTGTTCCAGCATCACGAAATAAAGACAGCAGGGAATTAAACAAAATTGGGTGATATGATAGGTTGTCACTCAACTTAAATTCTAGGCTTCCAATTTTTCAAAAATGTTGATTAGATTTTGAGATTTTGCGAAAATTATTTGAATATGTGTAAATATTCGTTTGCGCATCCCATAATTACGACTAAAGCGAATGAAATGATATTACTTAGTGACTCTCTAACCTGTAATATTTTAACAATACATAAAAATTATAATTGCGCTTTCTTTACTTTGGCAACATACTACATCCATTCATACTACATTCATACTACTTCATTGTTGTACTCCAACAATGCTGACGAAAGTTCTTGCTTTTAGAAATTTGCATTCAGTACTAACCCGTCAACGACGGGTACTTCAGCTAGTTATCATATAAAATTGGTGAAAATCTAATTTAGGGTAATTTGAAGGTTTTCTTTCGTTTAATAAAGTCAAAATACAGTGTTGTCATTGAGAAAAAGGAAGTTGATACAAAATTAAATATGAAGACGGCCCCTTAAGTAAATTAAATTAATAGTAATTCATACTTTCATTCATACCTCATATAATATTGATAATAAGAAGGTGATTTTTATTCGTAGTGTTAGAACTAAATGACCCAAACATAATTTACTATTATTATATTTTTTATAGAATGTTAACATGAATTATGAATTATTAAATTAATATTACAAAAATTAGGAATAACGACTTAGCCAAATTTCCATGGAAATAGATGCATAAAGTAATATTACATGGTTGTGCAACATTCCAAATTTTTACGTTCGGTAGTTTAATTTATATTAAATAAAATGTGTTATTTTCATGAGTTGGGGTACCATATATAAATTTATTAAGTGACATTACTTTTGGAAATTGCTTAAAATAAATGTAAATTAGATTTATTTTGTGCAAAAACAGTAAAAGATAGCGGTATTAAAAAATATCAAATTTTAAAGCAAATAAATTGGAGGTTTTTACAGCTTGATGGTGATTCTATAAAGCGTCTATTGTCGCGTCCGCTAATATATCTCACCAAATAAAATAATTTACATGCATAGAATTAGATGCAGTAGATGTATGTCTTCCAGTATAACGTCTTATTTCTGAAAAACTAACATCGTCAACATTTCAGGCATGAATTTGACTTTTTTTTTAACATTGGAAACATCAGGTCTTTGGACTTCCCCATACTGAAACATTCAAAATCACGTTTTTCTGTCTACATTCTCACTTGACTATAAATCAAAATACCGCCAAAAGCCTTCTTATAAAATATTGCACATTGCAGACGATAATATTAAATGAAGAAAGTGAAATAACAAACACAGTGCTAATACTGGGTCGGCCAAAATCACGTCAAAAAGTAGTTGCGTTTGCACATGAAATTCAAACACAAATTTTCAATCAGGAAACGATTCTTCAAGTTCAACCGTAACTGAGTAACATTCATGATTGTAGTCAGAAGAGCAGAGAAAAGCCTCTCACTTCTGGCAACATTTCACGTAAGAAAACCTTCAAGAGAAATAATACTCAATCCCAATTTCAAAATTAGAAAGATTATCAAAATCGTTTGAAGTAATTTTGCATTTTTCCTTTAAATAATGTGTACGAACCAAGGATGTTATGGACTCACAGTTCATCTAGACCACTGACTAAATATTCTCATTTCTACCCTTGATATTCTCAGTACAAAAACTTGTGTACTGAGAGACTAGAAAGAGTATTGTCCTTGAAAATAATATTTATTTCTCTGAACTCTCGCGAGCGAAATTAATGAAAGGCGAAAGTTCGGAACCTACAAATAGCGTTCTTCAATTTGTAGAAAATCCCTTAAAATCGTGCAAAACGATTATTCTCAATATCTCCGTAAATTATCATACAAAATTGGTGAAAATCTAATTTAGGGTAATTTGAAGGTTTTCTTTCGTTTAATAAAGTCAAAATACAGTGTTGTCATTGAGAAAAAGGAAGTTGATACAAAATTAAATATGAAGACGGCCCCTTAAGTAAATTAAATTAATAGTAAATTAAAGTATACGTTATTTCCAAACGAATGGTATATATAACTTTGCTGTACGACGAACGACGGCGAAATAAAGAGGAAGTGGGCGCTTTTTTTTCTGAAGCTGTACAATTGAATTAGTATAGACCGCTGAGCTGTGACTCAAATAGTCCATATAGCAGTGTCTTTGCTAATTTTGTTAGACAGATGATCTCGATTTTTGATTTCTTTAAAATTAACATACAATCGTAATTTCCTATAATTTGATTTTATGTCATAAAATATTCAAATGCAAAACGTAAATTTCTATAATGCCTAATTTAATATTTTAAGACTATTACTAATTTATCAAATATTTCTTACAGTTGTACAGTTTAAAAAGTATGAATGGGAAATTATAAATTTCAAAACTAGCATTTAATGCATTGCGTTGTTAAAAATGTAACTTAGTTCAACGATATTTCACATTATTACAATGTATATATGCAATTACTACTAGATTCATTTAATAATCTAATGCAAATTTAAATCTATTCCATTCCATTTTATATTAGTATAAATTTGTGTAAAACACATTATTCGACCAAAGAATGAACGGAATATAAATTTAGAGAGATATATACTATTCTTGTGTCTTTCAAAGCAGTGATCATATCGACCACTAAACATATGAATAATTCAGGAGAGTTACTTCTTAGAAAGTCCGTCTTCCAATCAAATAGTTCTTTCCATCTGAAAGCAGGCAAAAACCATATGCGACAGTTTCATTTTGTATAAGAGCAGTTCGGGGGGTTTTGTGTTTGCTTCTCCTGGAATACGTGACATTATATTGTAAATTGGGGGATTGTTTACATGTGTCTTTTTACAACGGGGATTATTATGAGGAAGAAGAAATACGTTTTCTTTCCTTTCCAGACATATTGAAAAATGGGCAACGTTTAGTTTTATAATTCATAGGGCGGTGCAGGAAAAAATATTCGAACAATGCTTTTTATTTTTATTTTTATTTTACTTGGACATTTCTTGTGAAAGATTATTTATTGAAGATTCCGGAAAATATTTTATTGGTGGTTCTGAAAAATTCGTCGAGATTATTCATAATGGAAGAAAAGTGTATTTTTTATATGAAAATATAGTAAAAATTGTGAAATTTGTAACCGGTGTCTTTTATTTTCCTAACAGGGGTGAATGCATGTTTTTCTTAAAAGTGTTTGCTGCTAAAACTTCTCCGAAAAATAACTAAGCGTGTTTTTTAAATTCCATTTAAAATCGGTAATTGATGCAAAATTTACTATTAATTATCTAGAAGGTATGAGTCTACCCATTCTCTAAATTAATTTTCTAATCGCTTCAGCTATTTGAATATTTATTTGAAATATTCAACAAGCTATCTTTTATGTTCATTTTGAAAACTGACTAATTTTCATAATGCTGTACCATCGCCCCCCTTAGTGCGTGCACCTGCACGATGGAATGTGCGAACGGCGACGGAGTGACTAGAAGGACAATGACAGCCCTAGACATCGGACTGTTAGCTGAAAAGAGCAATTTTAAGCTCCTTGCTTTCAAAAGGACCAACGAGGCGTGGGAAAGGCACCTGCTCTAGAATATCTGACCGGAAGGAGCCGCCATCACGTACGGGCAGGCTAAGCCAATAAGCTGGTCAGGGGGCAGGTTGATCCCCCAGATGATGCAAGAAGCCCGAGCAAGGGGCCAGATACCTTTGAACGGAGAAGAGAGGCAGATGTCTCTAGACTGCCCTCCGAAGTGTACGAATTTCTTTGCTGCGAGAGAAAAGTTCAGCGATCAATGAACTTCCAACCGGTCTGAGATGAGACCGCACATCCGGTATTCGACTGTATTTGTACCAGCAATTGTTGTTACCTTTAAAATTAAATTTTGTTAAGTTTCAACAAGTGATTTTATTACACGCTACCACACAGACGATAGTGTTTGCTAACATAATTAAATCTAAGTGTGACGAGATTATTAGAGCCTCTCTTATTAATCTGAGACGACGTCACAATGCATTAAAAATGGAATACTTTTGAAGCCCCAAAACAGATCGAGATTTTGTTGGTTACATCACGCAAATTAACAGTTCAAAAAAAGTAAACAAAGTTTTTTTTAGTGCCATGTATGTGAATTTTAAAACCAAATACACATATTTTAGTTATGTATCATATTACGGAGGAACTGATTCTTAAAATAATCATAGTTTAAAAACAAGGTTTATAGTAGCAAAACAAGCAACAAATAAGTGTAAATTAATAATTAAAAGATGGTTCCGTCAAACCATGGAAGGCAATTAGTAAAATATAACAATGCTTGCTTTTTTTAATACAGGTATACGTCTACACTGTAATAATTCCATTCTATGTTATTGTTTCATTGTACAGAATTTGAGAGGATCTTATGTTTACTTTGAAGAAATACGTGACATTATATTGCCGAATCGTACAATGGTTTATACAATGTGATTAATAACTCTTGTAAAATACATATCTTGTAAAAAACATGTCAGAAATTTTTATGTATTGTCTTGAATACACAGTGTTCAAGAAAATATGATTTGATTCATCAAATAATCTATTATGAACATCATGAAGATAATTTCTATTTATGATTTTAACTGAAGAATGTATTTGGCAAACCATACTGTTGAAAAGTTTACGGAAGCACTTTATAATTACTTACGTTCTCTTTTTTTGTGATTTTTACATTATCATCCTATTTATCATTCTTATTTTCCATTTTATTTTTTTCCACAGCTATTACTTGAGGTTTATTTTAATTGGGAAATTTTCACAAAAAGTACAAATAACGTTGCCGAATACACCATGTCTGTAAAAGTCTTGAACTATTGTAAAAAAAATCTGATGTGTCCAACACATGACTTCCTTGCACGTCCATTAGATCAAAAATATTTTCGACGCACTTCCTCTAAATTTATTTGTTTGAAAGAGATAAAATATCAATAATAGTAAGGTTTAGCAATTTCCAGCCAAATATTTCGATATCGCCAAGCTGAGTTCAATTTGAAAGATTTCCTTCTGACACTTTATTTGGCGATATTTCACCAAAAGCCGACAAACTTGAGATAGTCAGCGAGATTTTGGGGATAGCCAAAGTGTCTGTTAGTCATTGACCACAGACTTTCAATGAATTGAATGCATCCATACACCTCAATGTATTCAAAGTCATTTGGTTCACCCTGTAAATAAATTCTCAGTCGATTGCTGTCAAAAAAGATATTGAAAACAGTTAGATATTACAATAGTTCTAAATACAAAAGTTAAAAAATCTACGGGTTAGTTTTAGAGTTATACAAAATACGAAATAACTTTTGGCGCCAAATTTGGCGATATTTCGGCGAAACTCGTCAATGTCGACGACATTTGGCGAGATTTTAAGCATGAACCAAACAATGACAGATTATCGCCAAATTTGCGATATTTCGCCAAAACTCGCCAAGAACGATGACAAATGGCGATACTTTGGGCATGGACCCAATGACTGACTATCGCCAAATTTGGCGATATTTCGCCAAAACTCGCCAAGGTCGAGGACAGACGGCGAGATTTTGGGCATGTACCAAACAATGCCTATCTATAGTAGTATTATATTGAAGATGTCCATAGACATTAAAGTACTGAAATTCTTTCCGGTGGTCCTGTAAATAAACTCTCCAGTAGATTGGAACCAAAAATCGAGATGCACAACTAGATGTTACAACATTCTTATATATGAAATTTCATAATAGTTTTTGAGATTTGAAAGTTAAATATGCACACACGTACACCAAAAGTCGCCAAGCTTGGCGACTTTTGGCATAGTTCTTGAGGGAGGCACGTGACCGTGGTCGGACCATTACCTAACTTGTGTGGTAGGACGGTATTGTGCTTGAAATGGATGAATGCCCCTAAAATTGCCATTGACCGTAATGTATTGGAAACCTTTTGAGTGTTCCTGTAGCAGAACTATAAATGATAAAGACACTTTTTTTAATGGAGAAATTCATTTTCTAACTCTTTACAGCCTATATCACTTCTGAGTCGTTTGAAATAGCCCAATACCTCTTAAAAACGCTTTGATGAATTTCGGCCTTTAGAGCGTAATGTATTTCGAATCTTTTGGGCGGTCCTGTAGATAAACTATTCAGTCGAACGGAACCGAAAGGGGAGGTGCACAACTAGATGTTACAAAAATCCTAAATATAAAGTTTCAACATTGTACGCCTAACAGTTTTTGAGATATGCGAGTTTAATGAATTTCGGCCCATTGAGCGTAATGTATTTCGAATGTTTTGGGCAGTCCTGTAGATAAACTATCCAGTCGAATGGAACCAAAAGGGGAGGTGCACTACTAGATGTTACAACTATCCAAAATATGAAGTTTCGACATTCTACGCCTGATAGCTCTTGAGTTAGGCGAATTTAATGAATTTCGGCCCATAGAGCGTAATGTATTTCGAATCTTTTGGGCGGTCCTGTACATAAACTATCTATTCGATTGCCACCAAAAGGGGAGGTGCACAACTAGATCATAGAACAATCCTAAATATCAAATCTCAACATTCTACGACCAATAGTTTTTGAGATATGCGAGTTACATACATACGTACGTACGTACGTACAGACGGCATGGAAAAACTGGCCACAGTAGACTCGCCGCTGGTCAAAATGAGTTGCAGAGGCGTTAATATGATCGTGCATGCTAGCCTACGATGAGATGCATCGAAAAAATTTCTTAAATTAAATTTAGAGGTAGTCAAAATCGGTTTTTTTGTCGAAATTTGGCCCCCAAAATTTTTCGGGATCACATTACTTCCTTATACTACGTACAAGGAAGTAAAAAGCGTTTATATCATTAGTTTCTTCATGTTAGCCCAAATATCATCAGGTTCCAGAAGACTTTGTGGGTATCACATAAAGTTCATTCTAAAGATATCGTTTTCGAATTGTGACGAGAACAAGATTTTAAGTATGAATTAGATCAATCTTTTTTGTCAGCTCCTAGCAGAGAACATATTTTGAGCGAAACCATAGATCAGAACTGCAGTAAAAGAAATAAATACAAAATGCCACATCATTTATATACATTTTTGATCGTTTTAATATGGCATATTTTATTATGCTAGTTCTATTTTTCTTATAATTAATTTATATACTATCACTAAAAAATGAAGAGAGTATATAAATTTCTAGGAGAATAGAAAAAAATGGTATTCTACAAGATATTGCAGTTTCTCTTTGTACGTTCCAAAATAAATAAATAAATGTACTTTCTGCAAAGATAAGTGTTATGTGATTTGACTCGCAAACTTTTTAATATGAAGCATCATCATTTTAGCTAAATGAGTAAATATAAAAAGTTACATGCATTCTCATTAACTGTAAAGAAAAAATGTACTTTTGTTATCTGTAAAAAAATATTTTGTGAGATAGAACGCTTTTATAGAACGGTTATCTGTTTATTAGAAAGATGAATAGCAAAAGTTTTAATAATTCTTTTTACTTCCTTGTACGTAGTATAAGGAAGTAATGTGATCCCGAAAAATTTTGGGGGCCAAATTTCGACATAAAAACCGATTTTGACTACCTCTAAATTTAATTAAAAATTTTTTTTCGATGCATCTCATCGTAGGCTAGCATGCACGATCATATTAACGCGTCTGCAACTCATTTTGACCAGTGGCGAGTCTACTGTGGCCAGTTTTTCCATGCCGTCTGTACGTACGTACGTATGTATGTAACTCGCATATCTCAAAAACTAATGGTCGTAGAATGTTGAGATTTGATATTTAGGATTGTTCTATGATCTAGTTGTGCACCTCCCCTTTTGGTGGCAATCGAATGGATAGTTTATGTACAGGACCGCCCAAAAGATTCGAAATACATTACGCTCTATGGGCCGAAATTCATTAAACTCGCCTAACTCAAAAGCTATTAGGCGTAGAATGTCGAAACTTCATATTTTGGATAGTTGTAACATCTAGTTGTGCACCTCCCCTTTTGGTTCCATTCGACTGGATAGTTTATCTACAGGACTGCCCAAAACATTCGAAATACATTACACTCAATGGGCCGAAATTCATTAAACTCGCATATCTCAAAAACTGTTAGGCGTTGAATGTTGAAACTTTATATTTAGGATTGTTGTAACATCTAGTTGTGCACCTTCCCTTTCGGTTCCATTCGACTGAATAGTTTATCTACAGGACCGCCCAAAAGATTCGAAATACATTACGCTCTATGGGCCGAAATTCATTAAAGCGTTTTTTAGAGGTATTGGGCTATTTCAAACGACTCAGAAGTGATATATGCTGTAAAGAGTTAGAAAATGAATTTCTCCATTAAAAAAAGTGTCTTTTTCATTTATAGTTCTGCTACAGGAACACTCAAAAGATTTCCAATACATTACGGTCAATAGCAATTTTAGGGGCATTCATCCATTTCAAGCACAATACCGTCCTACCACATAAGTTAGGTAATGGTCCGACCACGGTCACGTGCCTCCCTCAAGAACTATGCCAAAAGTCGCCAAGCTTGGCGACTTTTGGTGTATGTGTGTGCATATTTAACTCTCAAATCTCAAAAACTATTATGAAATTTCATATATAAGAATGTTGTAACATCTAGTTGTGCATCTCGATTTTTGGTTCCAATCTACTGGAGAGTTTATTTACAGGACCACCGAAAAGAATTTCAGTACCTTAATGTCTATGGACATCTTCAATATAATACAACTGTAGACAGTCATTGTTTGGTACATGCCCAAAATCTCGCCGTCTGTCCTCGACCTTGGCGAGTTTTGGCGAAATATCGCCAAATTTGGCGCCAAAAATTATTTCCTATTTTGTATAACTCTAAAACTTTAACCCGTAGATTTTTTAACTTTGTATTTAGAACTATTGTAATATCTAACTGTTTTCAATATCTTTTTTGACAGCAATCGACTGAGAATTTATTTACAAGGTGAGCCAAATGACTTTAAATACATTGAGGTGTATGGATGCATTCAATTCATTGAAAGTCTGTGGTCAATGACTACTTTGGCTATCCCCAAAATCTCGCTGACTATCTCAAGTTTGTCGGCTTTTGGTGAAATATCGCCAAATAAAGTGTCAGAAGGAAATCTTTCAAATTGCACTCAGCTTGGCGATATCGAAATATTTGGCTAGAAATCGCTAAACCTTACTATTATTGATATTTTATCTCTTTCAAACAAATAAATTTAGAGGAAATGCATCGAAAATATTTTTGATCTAATGGACGTGCAAGGAAGTCATGTGTTGGACACATCAGATTTTTTTAGATTGATTTTATTTTCTCTTTCAAATAACGTAAAACAGAGGACTTACTGATGCTGACACAGCCCCTGAAAGGGTTTAGAAGAGAAATACGACTCTTTGTAACTTTTGTTATCCAAAACACTAAGGCTAAGTCTTCCAGTCCATATTTTGATGGAAGGAAAGTTTTATTGGTAAAAGAGTTGCTTATAGAGGTAAATTCATGAATAATGCATGTATCGAAATATCGATTGCAAAAGTGTCTGGAAAACCAAAATTGTTCAACTCTCATTCATATTTAATGCAAATTCTTGGCGGCATATGTCTGATTGTACACTCGCGTAGCAGTAAAACAGCTGATGATGCATTCGAGCAACTCGCATGAAGCATAATATTAGAAAGACGGTTTTTAGTAATATAATATTTTTTAAGAATAACAAAATAATTTTATAATAAAAGATCCTAAAATTCATTATATCTACAGCAGTTTTTTTCAACATCACATCTGATAAACTATTCTCTCTCTATTTTAATTTGAAAGCCTAGATAAATTCCAAATTTTTACAGACGTTGGCAAGCGCAACTTGTTTGCACTATTAAAAGATTTCAGTGTGAAAAAAAAAAGAAAAAGAAAAAAAAAAGAAAAGAAAAGAAGTAAATTTTTTAAACAGAATTGATTGTATTAATGTTTTAATATTTGGAGGATTTTTGAGAAGTGATATCATATAGCATTTGAAATCTTTTCCTGTTTCCTCTAAATGGTTATACATTAGCAAAAATAAGGGAACATTTTGGATTTTTTAATAACTTTTAAATTAGTACAGAAATACTCGTATGATCACTCTGCAAATTCCTGGACTGTGCCTTAACCCTTTAACACGCAGTGTTCCAGCTCTGGGAACACCAAACACTGACGTTTTGACTCTTGCCAGTCACGAAGAATAGATTTGATTTCTATAAAAATTAGTTGCGGGTGACATAGCTTCACGAGAATCCTTTACTTTTTTAGCACGTCATTTCCAGTAAAAAAATTGTCACGATTATTTTTAACAGCACTCACATCTGCTTAAAAATGGAAGAATGCGAGAACAGCTGGATAGATTAGCCAATGCTGAAAAAAGGGCAGTCGTTGCCATCGCTCGACTTAGCTACCAGCAAGATGGCGGACGATCGAAACGTTCATCGCGTGCCAAAGATCTAGAGACCCTTTTTTGACGACAGCTGGCTGTGCCGGCACAGCCAGCTGTCTCTAGGTCTCTAGGTCTGTGGCACGCGATGAACGTTTCGATCGTCCGCCATCTTGCTGGTAGTTAAGTCGAGCGATGGCAACGGCTGCCCTTTTTTCAGCATTGGGAAAGGGCTGCGCCTCAAAGGGTTAAGAATGCCCTATTTCGTCTAATATTAATCTTGGAATAGCTTACCATTCGTGCAAATGTGGAAGAATGCATGCCTTTCGAAGTTTTAAAGGGAAACTCGGGAACGGTTGTGAATTTCTTTTCAAAACTATCGTATTTTATAGTAAGTACATCTTTCAGTCCACATTTAGATGGGAGGAAAGTTTTATTGGTAAGCAGAGTTGTCTATAAGGTAAATAGATGAATAATGCATGTATCGAATGATCGGTTGCAAAAGTGTCTCGAAAATCAGGAAACGTGAGATTCTCATTCATATTTTATGCAAATTCTTGGGGCATGTGTTCTACTGCGCACATACGGACTGTAGGATGCGATCTGTGATGATGCATGTGATTAACTTATTTGCCGTATGCTATTCAAAACGCGACTTTCATTAATTTAAGTGTTTTTATGAATATGGAAAAACTGTTTACCTGAAAGTCACCCCATTAGTTTCCCATCAAAATATGGACTGAAATTCGTAATAGTTAGATGTAAATAACTATTATGAAAGTTTTCTATGGATTTAGAATGTGAACGACAAGCCTGAGATTTTAAGAATGGAAAAAATACAATTTGGAAAAGGTGTGGAAAATTAAAGTTGGTATTTGTTCAACTGATTGTATGCTTCAACATAACCCCATGTTAAAATATGCAATGAATTACGTATACACGCTAAAAAGTGTTTTGTTGAATTTAACAAAACTTGTTTGGTTAAGTAGTTTGGTAGCTTTGCTTTGTTGATTTAACAAAATTTTGTTTGATTCAGCTAAATTTATTTAACAAATGCTTTTAATTTTAACAAAACCTTTTTTGTTGAAACTCAGAGCGAATGAAATTCCAAATCTCTTGATAGTCAATTTACACAGCAACTGGTGGGAATACGCTATCATTTCCACCATTAAAAAATAGGTAGCTGAAATAAGGTTCTCTATATCGAGCTCAAAAGGTTTCTTGAAAAGGTATATAGCATAATCAATAAAAATAAGTACATTATTTTCTAAACAGCTAAATATCATATTTATTTAAGAAACGTTTGGCTCATCCTTTATTAATAACAAGTCTGTAAATGTGATTTGTGTTCAGTCTTAGTGATTCTCAGATTTACCGAAACTCTGCAAAATGTATGCCTGCTATTGGACAACGCAATAGCGTATGTTTTGAGAAAAAAAATATTATTACTAAAAAATAGTGCTCATTCAAAAATATTTCATAAAGTAGTTTGTTCATCAAGTTAAAAATAAAATAAATGTTCGTTACTTGGCCTGTGTTATATGTAACGATTAATTAAAATAGATTCAATTATGATTTATGAATTCATTTTTAATAACAAGAAATATTAAAACTTTTTAAATAAAAATAAATGTACAAAACTACTCTAAAATTTTAATTTACGAACCATCACATGTATTTTTTAAATTTTTATTTCACATGTTTCTTTTCAAAAGATCGTATTTTTTAAAATAAATAACACAGCGTAAGCGGACAAATTAGAATTAAAATTTCTCCCATTAATCAGCTATTCAAACATGTATTAATGTCAATCCAAAGACATGTAATTTGTGAAGAAATAGTGAGTTTTACTTAGAGCAGATAAAAATGCCAAAGGATGCACCCCGTTCATTCTTCAGAATAGTTAGTTGGCCAACCAATCAAGTTAACACGTTTTTTAATTTTTTTTTTCATAGATGAAACTCATTTAATCAGGAAAATTGACAAAAAGATTTCAAAATTTTAATTCACGAGCTTTAAATGTGTTTCTTTTATTTATTTACATATCCTTTTGAAAAAATGTTGTTTATCTCAAAAAATAATATTGCAGTAAGCATACAAATTACAAATACAATTTGTCCCATTAATTACCCATCCAAAAAACGTATTAATGTCCGTCTGAAGACATGTAGTTTGTAAAGAAGAGTAACTCTTTCTTACCGCAGGAAAAAAACCTGAAAAGGAATTCAGCGCCGTCCTTTCTTTAGAATCATTGTTGAACAGTAAGTTATTACTGTTGTTTAGATTTACTTTCACACTATAACTAAGCTAACGTAGTCATGAAAAAGTAAAAAGTAAAGCGGACAAATTATAAATTTGACCACTTACTACTGTGTTGTTTATTTTAAAAATTACGATCTTTTGAAAGGAAACATATGAATTAAAATTTTTAAAAAATGCATGTAATGCATCGTAAATTGAAATTTAAAAGTAGTTTTTTACTTTTTATGATTATGTTACCTTAATTAGAGTTTCAGCTATGAAAAAAAAATTTAAATGAAAGCCATTTAATAAGTAGATTTTTTTTTTAATTTGCACTTGAATGTCAATTTTTTAGTTTATCCGAGAAAAACGTTTAAAATTCAATTTCCTAGAAAAATATTGATTTTCTGTGAGGTGAGGTCATACATGTGAGGTGAAAATTGTAGCATTTCATCTCTCCTATCACATCTTAACATTTTGAGGCGCAACCCTTTCCCAATGCTGAAAAAAGGGCAGCCGTTGCTATCGCTCGACTTAACTGCTAGCAAGATGGCGGACGATCGAAACGTTCATCGCGTGCCATAGATCTAGAGACCCTTTTTTGACGACAGCTGGCTGTGCCAGTACAGCCGGCTGCGTCAAAAAAGAGTCTCTTGATCTTTTGCACGCGATGAACATTTCGATCGTCCGCCATCTTGCTGGTAGTTAAATCAAGCGATGGCAACTGATGCCCGTTTTTCAGAATTGGGCAATCTATCCAGCTGTTCTCGCATTCTTCCATTTTTCAGCAGATGTCAGTGCTGTAGAAAATAATCGTGACAATTTTTTTTTTACGGGAAATGACGTGCTAAAAAGTAAAGGATTCTGGTGGAACTATCTATCAATCCGGCAACTATTTTTATAGAAATCAAATCTACTCTTCGTGACTGGCAACAGTTAAAACGCCAGAGTTTGGTGTTCCGAGAGCGGGAACACTGCGCGTTAAAGGGTTAAAATGATTACGTGGCGTTACCAGTAACCCTGCATAAATACACAATAAATGTAAAAAAAAAAAAAATGCTAAAGCCGTCAACAGATTTCCAATCGCCATTTAAATTTATTTAACTGTTAACCTTTTTTAAAAACTCCACTCAATATCTATCACGTTTGCTGGAACTTAGTACGCTATCGAATTTTAAAATCGAAGCAGTGCAAGGGGAAAAAAAAGAACACATCGGAAGAATTTGCCTTTGATAGATAGAATTCAATATGCTTTATAACATCTAATTACCTCTCAGGGGATACACTTAGGGTAAGAAGTTTCTGCGAAACTCCGACCGTTTAAAACCGATATCGCAGAATCTTGGATGCACACAACACGCCACGCAAACTGATGCTTAGCGCGGATGCGGCTTAAGTGGGAAGAATAAACTAGCGCTATATTTATCCTAAGGGAGGCATTAAATCGATCAAACTTAAATTTTACGTCTAGCGAGAAAGTAATAGAACATAAAATGGTGTTCATTCTTTACTCATTCTGGATTAAAACTAAGCACTGTTGGGAAACGTGTGCAATTTGCCACAAGCTATGATCGGAACTTAATTTGCTACTTTCGATGTTCGTTGAAGAATTTTTTTTAAAATTTAGTTACGTTATTTTATTATAATTAAATTTTAATGTTTCTTTTGGAGTTACAACTCTTTTTCAAATAAAAGAATAAATATAAAAATCGTGCTTTTATAAATTCTGATCATAAACAGATAGAAGTCATATGAATTTTTAAAATCTATCCAAATGTATCCTTAAAATTCATTGTCATATGCGTATCATTACTTTTTGAGTTTCTAAAATATTCATTATAAGAAATATGTTTCTATGATTATTATGAACTGCTTTTTTAGTATTTTTTAATAATATTTTTGATTAAGAACAAATATTTTATATTTTCTAATAGAAACAATTTAATGCACTGTAAAAGTCACCGTAAAACTTAACAGTTGCTTCTGAAAATTTTCATTGTTATAGATTTTGTGAAATATTTACAATTCAGTGATACTTGTATATATATATATATATATATATATATATATATATATATATATATATATATATATATATACAAGTAGATAAGCGAACAATATAATATATATATATATATATATATATATATATATATATATATATTATATTTGTTCTGCTTATCTTTATCAACTTGCTCTTGAGATTATAAATCAAATTCCATCTTCTGCTGCCCAGGCTTATACTGACGGCAGCAGAGATGATCATAACGCCTGTGGCAGTGGCGTTTTCATTCAGTCACCATTTCAGTCTATTAAAATTAAGCTAAGAAACCCAGAATACTGCTCAGTATTTAGGGCTGAACTCGTTGTTATAAAAGAAGCACTTAGGGCATTGATGCCTGAAACTTCTTCTGCTGATATTTGGATTCTGACAGGTAGCCGCATCTGAGCGACTGGGCTGTTTGTGACGGAACTTCAGTGTCAATTTATTGAAGACCTAAAAGTACTCTCAGAGCAGGGCAGGATTTTTCTTCAAAGGGTTCCTTCCCATATTGTTCTACATGAAAACGAGACTGCTGACATTCTTGCAAAGGAGAGGCGTATCTAGTCCTTTAATCACCTGTGGAAGTCTAACCTTTTCTGAGATATATCCACAAGTAAAGGCCCTTAACCAGAAAATAACGAAGGCACCTCTGCTACACTCCTGGTATTCGGAGAAATACCCTGGAAGTGCCCTTGCACTTAAGTGCGACAGATCGGCCCAAGCCACCATCAGCAGAGCAGACTCAGGAGTGGTCATATCGGTATTCTTAACTATATCAATTGTGAGAAAACTTCTGAATTGCCTTAAATGCACTCAACTAAGCCTCTCCTGCCCATCTTTTAAACTACTTGGGGCTTTCGCGTGAGGATCTGATAGCCACTCCTCTTCTGGTTTACGACTTTTTGAAGATTCACGACGTCTTGGACTTGGTCTAGCCTTCGATTAGATCTAGTGGAATTAGCAACAATAACAACAACAGATGCATAATAAAATCCAATGTTTGTCAAAATTGAATATAAATATCCAGCAAACTCATCCCTGTCGGGTAAGTGTCGGGCGGAAACAGGCTATGCTGTATGAGCGTCAGCGCAACTGACCGATGTCGGTAGTTTTTAATGTTAGCAGGAGAAGTACTGTGCCAAAGGATGAAACCAGTATCAGTCCAGAAGTGGAGTTTCTAAACTGAACTGTTTAAATCTGTTGGTTCAAACAGCACTTGCTAGAGATTTCATTTTAAATTTATGTTTTTAATACTTGTCATTCACAATGTTTTGCACACGTGGAGCTCAGATGCCCCTTCCACCGTTAAAAATATACCTGCTATCAATACTTAGTTTCCTTTTTGTGACTGAGGTCGGGCTTTTCAATGCAGACATCTCTTCTTCAGGGAACTCAGTTCTTGAACATATAGAGTTACATTCAGGAAAAAATATTAAACGTACGGAATTTTGCAATATTTCTCAAAGCACTTAACACTTCGGCCTATTTTCGCTTAAGCAGAAGTCAGTTTTCCGCCCTTGATTTTGTGAATAATTAATTTACTCTCTTGCAAAATTTATATGTTTATGTAACAATATTTTTCTTTAGTTTCCGCGTCGGATATTAATTTAAAGAAAAAATATATGAATTAATTCTAAAAATCTTTGCTAGAAAATTCCCAAGTACTCTGCACATAAAATCACCCGTGAAAGGGTTTATATCATTAGTTTGTTTTCAATACTGTTCAGAAGTCCTGTGGTAGCTATCACTTTCCAAGAGGTACAACTTAAACAAAAAAAAAATATTTAATCATATTATCTAATTTTTTTTAAATGTGTACAATAAACTGACAAATAATCAAGTTGTTATTAGGAATCGTAAAATTCAACAATCAAATAATTACTACGAATAAATAAATAATTGTTTATTTAACAGATTGCACAAAATTTTTCATTTCTTGTTAGATAACAAAAAATTCAATTACTCATACTAACTGATGAAACTAAATTTTACGCCATGATAAAATAAATATTCTTGACTAGTACTGAAACATCTATATATATATTCTTAAGCTTTTCATTTTTTTCACAAGACATAACTCTAAAAAACAGTAGAAAAATATTCGTTCATTTTCTAGCAACTAAACAGCACTTGCTAGAGTTTGCATTTCGTTCACTTTCTAAAAATTTTATGTATCATCTAATTAATGCTAAAATGATAGAGAATATCTTTAAGCAAATAAATGCCAATTTAAAATTTCTCTACCTTTGCAATCGTAGTTTCACTGTGTTGATATTAAAATAAATATTTCAATTGTATTGAACCAATGCTGTCTACTTCAGACAATAATCATCACTGTTTATTGCTAAAAGAATACGAATGACAGACAGCTCCTGAGATAACCTAACCCATCTTTCCCTATATTATAAAATTTAACACAAAGTTTTAATACATTATCATAAAACTTTTTCAAGTTCGTCTGAACAAAATGTTTAAGCTTGGTAGTATGCTTTTCGAATGGTTAATTTGCAATTTTAAATTTTAAATAAAACTATTCAGCAAATGTTTAATGTGCTAATTTAAATATTCAAATCGATAAAGTTTGATCAAAGGAACAAAAACGAGCACTTGATGTTGTTTTGAAAGTTTTAATATTTATGCTTTTTCGTGGTAAAATGATTTGGCAGTCAAACGCAGGAAAATTTCCATAGAGTCTGTTTGAGGCGATACTTTTCCTTTTGACTCATTAATAAGATACGTCATAAAATTAATAATTTCAAAAAAGTTTTACACCAGAATTTCAAAGTAGATTGTAAAAAGTCTTAGCATAAGTTACGCTTTTCACATACTTTTCTACATAATTTTTTGTGCATTAACTGTATAACCAGCATATGGGTAAAATTAATAACAGTTTTTTCGAGGATATTACGTTTGAAAGTAAAGTGTTTAATTTATATGCAAATTCTAACAAATCCCTAATTATTATTTATTATTATTATTTTTTTGAAAATCATTATTCAATGCTGTTTGAAGTTCTTCACTTTTAAATATAATTTTAAATTTACACATATAGTGGATAGTAACAGGGTGGAGAATGAAAGAAAATGCGGTTTTGTCCGTTGGGAATTACACACCTATGTAAAATTAAGTTATATAAAAATTATAAATATAAAAAATCCAAATTAAAGAGTTGCGTTAGTTTTATACGCACATTGTGCTGTAATTGCAAGTTAACTGCAGCACAATGCACTGCAAAATACCCACGTATTGTGTTTAATTATTTGAAACTACAACACAACGTGCAGGTAACCTTATAAATAAAAATGAAATTCTGTTTGTTTGGTTGTTTGTTTGTGGATTTGATTCGTATACAAATCCACAAAAATGGACCTATCGGCCTGAAATTTAGCACAGATATGTAAAATAATATAGAATAAATCATAGTCCACTTTAAAACATTGAAAGTCCACCCGTTCCCGGAATTTAAGAGATTTTTTATGCTCTTCACGCAAAAATCTTTCCGTAATTGTAACCCCTGTAGTGAAAAAAGTGTGAAATAAGGATCGTGGTTGCCATGTGTGGCGATTTTGCCGAATAAAATGTCGTTTGTATACAAATCCACAAAAATGGACCTATCGGCCTGAAATTTAGCACAGATATGTAAAATAATATAGAATAAATCGCAGTCCACTTTAAAACTTTGAAAGTCCACCTGTTCCCGGAATTTAAGAGATTTTTTTTATGCTCTTCACGCAAAAAGCTTTCCGTAATTGTAACCCCTGTAGTGAAAAAAGTGTGAAATAAGGATCGTGGTTGCCATGTGTGGCGATTTTGCCGAATAAAATGTTTTAAATTCTCAAAGTAAAAATAAAAGAATAATAATGATTTTTTTTTGTTAGTTTATATTCGTAAGGTTATTTTTTTTTAAATTATAATATCGTGTGCATGGGAAATCAGAGCAGGAATGTAATGCTTTACACGCAAAACAATAAGAATTGAAGATTTCCGAGGCTAATGTGTAAATTTTTTTAGTTTGGCGAAAAAATAAAGTGGCTGAAATATGGATTGTGAGTAAGTGAGTTCTAGCGGTTTGCACAGTTTTCGGCTTGGCGCAATTTATTGAGAGCTTAAGGAAATAGATTTTTGAAAACAAGTGCAAAGGTTTTATTAGAATACAGCGTTAAATTTTAATGATCCGTGCAGAAATAATGCAGTTATTAAGGGATTTCAAGCGATCAATCTTCAGAATTCTCGCCAATTGAGTACATTGATTTAAGTTGGGGGAATTCCGCCAAATTTCAGAAAATTGAAATCTTCTCATTTAGTATATCGGAGTAACGATGAATAAAACACATTATAGTTGATAATTTAAAAAAAATCGGCTGTATTAAGGATTCAATTTTCAAATAATGCGTGCTCCTCTTTGGCGTCGAACAATTTCCCAATTGATTGCTGCTAAGTCAATGCTTCGAATGATTCCTGAAAAACTCTTGCAAAATGGCGTATGTTGGCACTTTGGCGAGGCTTAGATTTTAAACTGGATTTTATTTGAGACTGTATATATAATAACACTGGTTATAGATAAAAATGAATGTTGGTATGTGTTTATGAGGTTGAAAAACTCCAGCACCGTTGAGCACCGTTGCACGATGAAATTTGGTTCACCTAAGTCTTTTATGATGGAGAAGGTTTTTATGCTATCCGTTTTCCTTAACTTGCCACTTGGTGCCGCAGCACAACGTTGTATTCTATTCCGTTTGCTATGCGAATATCGTCCAACCGATTTCGATGAAATTTGGTACACGCGAATATTAGAACACGGAGAATATTTTTCACTATCCATTTTGCTGTAACTTGCCGCTAGATGGCGCTGCAAAGCATCAACTTCTATACCGTTCGACTGATCGGCATAAATTTTTTTATACTTGCACATTTGAGCACGAGAATATATTCTAACTGCGTTCCTTTTGATGTTACTCACCACTAGATGACACTGCAATGCATTATTATTTTAACTCGCCACTAGATGACGCTGCAGCAGGCCAAAGTCTTGACCATTCAAATGGTCGCTATGAAAATCAGTATACATAGCTATTTGAACAATGAGAATATTTTAGAGTTATCCATTTTGCTATAACTCGCCACTTGACGGCGCTGTAGCAAATCATTACTTTAATTAACTACTAGATGGCCCTGCAGTGTATCACTTCTTGACTGTGCAAATGATCGTTATGAAACTTGGTATACATAGATAGTTGAACACGGTCGCTATGAAAATCAGTATACATAGCTATTTGAACAATGAGAATATTTTGGCGTTATCCATTTTGCTATAACTCGCCACTTGACGCCGCTGTAGCAAATCATTACTTTATTGAACCACTAGATGGCCCTGCAGTGTATCACTTCTTGACTGTGCAAATAATCGCTATGAAAATAGGTATACATAGATATTTGAACACGGGGAAGAGTTTGGCGCTATCCATTTTCCTAAATATCCTATTATCCTATTCCTATTATCCTTTTTCCTCATATTTTTGCTAAAACTCGCCACTAGATTGCGCTACGCCGCATGGCCTTCTTCACCGTACAAACGATTGCCTTGCAATTCGGTATGCATGATTATTGGACACAATATATTCCATTCACAGTCCATTCATTCCCGTGCGAAGAACGGGTACTTCAGCTAGTTATCTTCTATACTATTAAAATCTGTGCACGTCTGTCTGTCTGTGTGTAACATCATCTCCTCCGAAACGACGGGGAGTGAAGTTTCGAACGAGATATCCACGGATTCGGAAAATTCCGAGGAAGGTCTTCCGCTAATTTAAATTTCGAAATTTGAATTAGTTTAGGAGATATTGATAAAAAACCCTAATTTTTGATCTCCGTAATTCCGCAATTGTAACCCCTGTAGTAAAAAAAAGTGAGAAATAAGCATCGAGGTTGCCATGTTTGGCTATTTTATTAAATTATTTAGACTCCTGCAGTAAAAATAAAAGAATAATGATTTTTTTCTGTTTAGTTTAATTTCAAAGTTATTTTTTAATTAAAGTATTGCATGCGTGTGAAATCGGAGCAGAAATTCAATATTTTTTTATGTTTAAAAGAATAAGGGATTGGGACATTTCCGAGACTATATGTATATTTTTTAGTTTGTCGAAAAAAAAATTGACTGATTTGCGATTTTGAGAAAGTAATAGGTTCTACCGATTTGCACAATTTTAAGCTTGGCGCAAATCACTGAGAGCGTACCGAAATAGTATTTTTAAAAACAAGTGTAGGTTTTATTAGAGTTTAGCTTTAATTTTTTTTTTAATTTAGCAGTTATTAGTGCAGAAATAATGCAGTTATTATGGCGAATTTGAACGATCTAACTTGAGAATTTTCACAATTTAGTAAATTGATTAAAGTGAGGGGAAATTCTGCCAAATTTAAGGTCAGTGAAATTCTCGCATTTTGTACATCAAAGTTAACGATGAATAAAACACATTAACACATAGTTAATAATTTAAAATACTGCTCCTTTTCAAGTATATGCCTGTTGTACTTTGGCGATCAAACCATATGAGTGACAGATTACTGTTTCCCATTTTGGTTGCAGTTATTTCAATGCTTCGAATGATTCCTTGAAAAAAATCTCGCAAAATGGTGTATGTTGGCACTTTGGCGATCGATGAAAATCATTGATTCTTATTCGTTAAAGCAGTGCTACGGGAATTTCTTTTTCTGGTAACTGTTAGAATGGCATATAACTAATACTGTCTAATAAATTTCTTGCTTTACGAATTAAAATGTATGTTGATTCCTACTTTACCTTTCTTAGCAAAGCTGGCGATAAATATTCAAATACTAGCTGCTTACCCGTTCTCCGCACGGTAGGGAACGAAAGTTTTTCTTACATGTATAGTTCGAATTGATTCCAGTGATTTGGGATCTAAAAATAAGCAAAATGATTTGACTCTTGGCGTAAAGTTTCTCATTAGTTATTTGTAAAGTTAGTATAAGTACTGACCTGAGACCATTGTTAATATTATGACGCAAAAAACTATGTCGGTGTCATTCGCAATTAGAAAAGAAAAGCGTGACGGTTCGCAGTGAAAATTCCTAATATTCAGAATGCCTCATTTCTGCATCATTCTCTTTTTTAGATTTAAGTTATGCTATTAATACTTTAGTTACTACATGATGTGGAGAACCGTTTTATTTTATAATTAAATAGTTGTGTATCCGCTCTTCGCAAGGCAAGAAGAGAACATTTTCCTAAAATGCGATTATAACTACTTGTGACAAAACAGAATCTCCAAAAAAAAAGTTGTGTTACAGTCTTTTTTGTTGAAACTACCGCGGGATATATTAACGCGACGTAGACTAACTTACTATTTTGTTAGCTGCGATGTAAGACGGTTGTTGAAGAATGAATAGAAGGCTTACTTTCACGAAATATTTATTAATGCGGTATATTCTGCTTTCATCAATATTGCCTTATCATATCTACTTACTATTACTTATACTATCTTTTACTGATGCCCATACAATATATTTGCAACCGGTAATGCTTAATTTAAAGAAACGGTCTAGATATTTGCCACGAATGTAGTCTATTACACTTTGGTGATTCTTTGCAATTTATGCATTAGCATAAACGATAATCATTTCCCTTTATGGTTGCCACTAAATCAGCTCTAAATAAATTTTTACGCATAATTCTTGTCAGATTGGCGTATTTAGTACCAGGGCCCTATTATCGCACGGGCAAATCGGGACTTTGCCCAGGGGCCTCCGGCTCGAATTGGCCCCCAAATTCAAATGTTGTTCTTTTTCTATAAAAAAATTATGAAAAATAAAACAAATTTTATAGACGAGGGGCCCCCATTCAACAATGCCCGGGGCCCCCTGTTGGTCATAATCAGGCCCTGTTTAACACCGCAATATATTTCTTGCGATTCGAAAACGCGGCCCGTTTAAAAACTCAATTGAAAATAATTCTGGATAATTCACTTGTGAAAAAACAGCATACAATTATTTTCTGACAACGTAAAATAAAATATGGAATTATTTCATGCCTTGCGTATGTTTTGCTTGTGAGTCCGTTATTCTGATTGAGTATCGAAAGGGGTTTTCAACACGTGACGTCAAAGTGGCGCACATTTCACATGTGAAAACTCGGTTATTTTTAAATAATTTTATTTATTTTTTTTCAACTGGCAATTTTAATCATTGTTACTGTCTCCAAGACAACCAAACTGCAAGATATCATACCGAAATTTTTAGCTGCTGCGATTGAAATGAAAGTCCTTCTTTACTTAAAAATTCGTAAAAAATCTCCTAATTTATATTTTTCTCTGGTTTTTCTTTTAAAAGAGGGCGAAATGTATGCTCCGTCATTTGACAAAATATATAAAAGTTATGATGGATAGAATTCAAGATGCAGCAGTTTTAAAAATATTTTACGAAAGTCCGCGTCAAATTTAATTTTATTTGAAAAATTTTCAAAAATCTGCAAATTATGTTACACAATCCGAACAAACAATTTTTAAAAGAAAATTTTCTCCTCTATCCGATGATGTAAATTTCGTTTTACTGCGAGTGTAATTACCGGCGTTATTACGCATTAAGCGAGAAAAATCGCTAAAATTCGGACAAAACATAAAATAAAACATTTTCTAATTCGAATTTTGAAAAAATCGCTCCGAGACGCGTTAGGATCTGTCCGAATGGAAGCCCTATGCAAAATTCGGTGGGTCTGCGACCAACCGTCTCGGCGCAATGCGATCGAGAGACGCGCGCAAGAAGATCCGTGGTCACAAACTTGCCTACCTACATACATAGCTACATACAATGTTTACTCTCGGATTTTATATTCAAATATAGTGTAACGCTGTGTTTGATAGAGTGTGTTCTCGCGTTTGTGCTGCTAATTACATTCCACGATTGGAATGAGTCGATATTATGAGCGTATGCTTGGATATTTTTTTTAATCCCACCAAACACGGTGTAATAAAATCGGAATTCTTTAAAAATACGAATGCTTTTGGAGGTGAATAAGAATGGTTTTTCAGCCCGGTAAAAATTGTGGGTATTGTAAGGATTGCGGGTAAATTTTTGAATTTTGTTGTTAAGTTTAATTTGTGATTCATTTTAGCTATTTACCATCAATTTGTGGTGTTAATTACGCCAATATGGCAGTTCTAGCATAGTAAACACGAATAATTCATTTCATGTTCTATTTTTAAGATTGCTACAGTTTCCGTAGTAACGGAATCCATTGCTGCCACTTAAGTTGCTAAATATAAAAATAAGTGAAATCATTAATATCTACATCTCTTAAAACGAGAAAAATGAAAACGCATTAAATATGAAAAAATTAGAACATTAACATATCTGCGCTTCTTTAAAAATAATCAAAGTTTTCATGCAATGCAATCTATTACATAAATGTGAAAGTTTGTTTGTTTGTTCGTCTGGGAACTCCTCCCACACCGTTCGACTGATCGACTTGAAATTTTGCACATACATGTAGAACGACATAGAATAGTTCGAAGGCTGCTTTAAAATTCTGGAAATCCACCCTTTCCCTAATTTTTTAGGATTTTCCGCAATTTTCAGGGTAGAAAGCTACTCAAATGTCCGATTTCAGCACATTTGAGCATAGTTAACGCATTCGTGATAGCATTCGTGATAATAGCATTCGTGAGCATAGTTAACAAAGCTAGATTTAGTTATTTATTGCTTTCAATAATTCAAGTGAGACTGACGTCATTTTGATGTCACGAATGAAAAAATGCATTAAAAATCCTAATGAGGTTAACAAGTTTTGATAAAAAATTACACCACGAGCGAAATAATAAATTTCCATCCAGATTATCAGATTTTGTAGAAAATAAAATAACGTGTGTTTTTTTTCCTTTTTCTACTTTCACTAATTCATGTTAGATATCGCAACGGAGAATGATGTCATTTTCACATCATGAGTTTAAAAATGAGTTAGAAATCGAATAACATTAAAAGGCTTTGACGCAAAAATTTACTATTATAAAAATTCAAGTATTTTGTTTAATGCGCGTGCTACCCTTAGCGATTTTTGAGCTGTGTGATTTTTCAGCAACTATAATAACGAAAGGAAACTTGCATTTTTTAAAATCGTGGGAAATTCAAATGTCGCCACAAGATGCAAAATACTAATTAACATAATGCATAGTATTCGTTATTGGTTTGAAGACGGTCGTTGTATGTATTCCCAAAAATAGTGCAAAATGTCACCAAGTTTGGACGACTTTTGTCGGTATATTATCTATATTAGATATACTTTTTTTGGTTAAATTTTAGCAACTGAACAAGCTTTTGCACAAAAGTTACATCATTAGCATAATAGCTAAGGAAAATATTTGAAATACCGTTTAACTAGGAATAACCCCAATATCTCTCAAATTAACTTTAATAAAGTTCTGTTGCAAGCGAGAGTTTTTCAACGTCGTATGTTTCAATATTACTCCGTTTGAAAACTACTGCTCGAAATAACTAAATTGGACTACCCTGGTCAGAACGTGACGCCATAGATTAAAAGTTGTCTGAAATTCGTAAACTCTGCAACACAAAATAACGCCCTATTCGCAATTTGAGCTATTCCAAATAGTTCCTCGAGATTACACAGTTTGATGTTTTCACGAGCCTTAACTATGGTGGATTTAAATACTATTTAAATTGGTACAGCTTGGATGTTTTCCACCACCGAGAGATGAAATATTTTGCTGTGCTAAATACACCAATCAGACAAGAATTATGCTTAAACATATATTCCACAGAACCATCAAAAAGTAGAAAGGCATCGTTGATTTAAAATACCTAATATGTTTCTTTAAATTAAGTATTAAAGACGGAGAAACGAAGATAGATAAACGAAGATAGTAATAGATAGTATTCTAATTCTTTTTTCTCTGGTAGTAATAGCAGATTTGTTTGGATAATATGGATTAAAGCACAGTATACCCGTTAATAACTATTTCGTGAAATTAAGCGCTATATCATTATTTTTCAACGATCGTACTGCAACTAACTAAACCATAATCCTACGTTGCGTAATATATCCCGCGGTAGTTTCAACAAAAGGATTACTCGAACTTTTTGACATTTTGTTTTCGCATTACAATTATATTTTAGTAAAATATTCGATTCCTACCGTGTGAAGAACGGGCACGCAGCTAGTCTTATATAATAAAATCCGAGAGTAAACATTGTATGTAGCTATGTAGGTTTGTAGGCAAGTTTGTGACCACCGATCTTTTTGAGCGCGTCTCTCGATCGCATTGCGATCAGCCTGAAATTTTACACAGATATATGTAAAATAATATAGAATAAATGATAAACCACTTTAAAACTTTGAAAGTCCACCCGTTCCCGGAATTTAAGAGATTTTTTATGTTCTCTACGCAGAAAGCTTTATGTAATTGTAACCTCTGTAGTGAAAAAAGTGTGTGAAATAAGCATCTTGGTTCCCATGTGTGGCGATTTTGCCGAATAAAATGTTTTAAATTCTTAAACAAAAGAATAATAATGATTTTTTTAGTTTATATTTGTAAGGTTATTTTTTAATTATAATATCGTGTGCGCATAAGAAATGAGAGCAGAAATGAAATGTTTTATTCGCAAAACAATGAGGATCGAAGATTTCCGAGACTAATATGTAAATTTTTTTAGTTTGGCGAAAAATAAAATGGCTGATAGGCCGATTTTTAGAAAGTGAGTTCTAGCGGTTTGCACAGTTTTAGGCTTTTTGGCGCAATTTACTGAGAGCTTAAGGGAATAGCATTTTTGAAAACAAGTGTATAGGTTTTCTTAGAATACAGCATTAAATTTTAACTATCCTTGCAGAAATAATGCAGTTATTAGGGCATTTCAAGCTATGTAGCATCAGAATTCTCGCCAACTGAGTACATTGATTTAACTTGGGGGAAATCCAAAAATTTCAGAAAATTGAAATCTTCGCATTTAGTACATCGAGGTAACGATGAATAAAACATGTTATAGTTGATAATTTAAAAAATGAGGCTGTATTAAGGGATTCCACTTTTCCAAAAAATGGCTGGCGGTCGAACCATTTCCCATTTTGTTTGCTGCTAAGTCAATGCTTCGAATGATTCCCTGAAAAAACTCTTGCAAAATGGCGTATGCTGGCACTTTGGCGAGGCTTAGATTTGAAACTGGATTTTATTTGAGACTGGTATATATAATAAGACTGGTTATAGATAAAAATGAATGTTGGTATGTGTGTAAGAGGTTGAAAAACTCAGCACCGTTTCACCGATCACCATGAAATTTGGTTCACCTAAGTCTTTTATCATGGAGAAGGTTTTTATGCTATCCGTTTTCCTCTAACTTGCCACTAGGTGGCGCAGCAGAACGTCGAATTCTATTCCGTTTAGCCGTTTGCTATGCGAATATCGTCCAACCAATTTCGATGAAATTTGGTACACGCGGATATTAGAACACGGAGAATATTTTTTACTATCCATTTGCTGTAACTTACCGCTAAATAAAGCTGCAATGCATCAACTTCTATACCGTTCGACCGATCGGCATAAAATTTTTTATACTTACACATTTGAGCACGAAGAATATATTCTAACTGTGTTACTTTTGATGTTACTCAGCACTAGATGGCGCTGCAATGCATTATTATTTTAACTCGCCACTAGATGACGCTGCAGCAGGCCAAATTTTTGACCATTCAAACGGTGGCTATGAAAATCAGAACACATAGCTATTTGAACAATGATAATATTTTAGCGTTATCCATTTTGCTATAACTCGCCACATGACGACGCTGTAGCAAATCATTACTTTAATTAACCACTAGATGGCCCTGCAGTGTATCACTTCTTGACTGTGCGAATGATCGCTATGAAAATAGGTATACATAGATATTTGAACACGGGGAAGAGTTTGGCGCTATCCATTTTCCTATAACTTGACACTAGATGTCCCGTCAACACATGAACTTCAGGACTATTCAGCCGATCGTCATGAAAATTCGTATGCATCGATATCTGAATGCGAAGAATATTTTCGCCGTATCCGTTTTGCTAAATCTCGCCACTAGATTGCGCTACGCCGCATCGCCTTCTGCACGATAAAAACGATTGCCTTGATATTCAGTATGCATGATTATTGAACACAATATAACGCGATATCCATTTTGCTATATCACTTTATTACAATTAATAGAAATCACAACAAATATTAATGTCAAAAAGTCCATTCATTCTCGTGCGAAGAACGGGTACTTCAGCTAGTCTTATAAATAAAAATGAAATTCTGTTTGTTTGTTTGTTTGTTTGTTTGTTTGTTTGTGGATTTGATTCGTATACAAATCCACAAAAATGGACCTATCGGCCTGAAATTTAGTACAGATATGTAAAATAATATAGAATAACTCATAGTCCACTTTAAAACTTTGAAAGTCCACCCGTTCCCGGAATTTAAGAGATTTTTTATGCTCTTCACGCAAAAATCTTTCCGTAATTGTAACCCCTGTAGTGAAAAAAGTGTGAAATAAGGATCGTAGTTGCCATGTGTGGCGATTTTGCCGAATAAAATGTCGTTCGTATACAAATCCACAAAAATGGACCTATCGGCCTGAAATTTAGCACAGATATGTAAAATAATATAGAATAAATCGTAGTCCACTTTAAAACTTTGAAAGTCCACCCGTTCCCGGAATTTAAGAGATTTTTTATGCTATTCACGCAAAAAGCTTTCCGTAATTGTAACCCCTGTAGTGAAAAAAGTGCGAAATAAGGATCGTGGTTGCCATGTGTGGCGATTTTGCCGAATAAAATGTTTTAAATTCTCAAAGTAAAAATAAAAGAATAATAATGATTTTTTTTTGTTAGTTTATATTCGTAAGGTTATTTTTTTTTTAATTATAATATCGTGTGCATGGGAAATCAGAGCAGGAATGTAATGCTTTACACGCAAAACAATAAGAATTGAAGATTTCCGAGGCTAATAGGTAAATTATTTTAGTTTGGCGAAAAAATAAAATGGCTCAAATGCCGATTTTGTGAAAGTGAGTTCTAGCGGTTTGCACAGATTTCGGCTTGGCGCAATTTATTGAGAGCTTAAGGAAATAGATTTTTGAAAACAAGTGCAAAGGTTTTATTAGAATACAGCGTTAAATTTTAATGATCCGTGAAGAAATAATGCAGTTATTAAGGGATTTCAATTGATCTATCTCCAGAATTCTCGCCAAATGAGTACATTGATTTAAGTTGGGGGAATTCCGCCAAATTTCAGAAAATTGAAATCTTCTCATTTAGTACATCGGAGTAATGATGAATAAAACACGTTATAGTTGATAATTTTAAAAAATTCGGCTGTATTAAGGGATTCAACTTTTCAAATAAAGGCTTGCTTTACTTTTTCGCGGTCGAACCATTTCCCATATATTATTGCTGCTAAGTCAATGCTTCGAATGATTTCCTGAAAAAACGCTTGCAAAATGGCGTATGTTGGCACTTTGGCGAGGCTTAGATTTGAAACTGGATTTTATTTGAGACTGGGATATATAATGACACTGGTTATAGATAAAAATGAATGTTGGTATGAGTGTATGAGGTTGAAAAACTCCAGCACCGTTGAGCACCGTTGCACCATGAAATTTGGTTCACCTAAGTCTTTTATCATGGAGACGCTTTTTATGCTATCCGTTTTCCTCTAACTTGCCACAAGGTGGCGCAGCAGAACGTCGAATTCTATTCCGTTTAGCCGTTTGCTATGCGAATATCGTCCAACCGATTTCGATGAAATTTGGTACACGCGAATATTAGAACACGGAGAATATTTTTCACTATCCATTTTGCTGTAACTTGCCGCTAAATGGCGCTGCAAAGCATCAACTTCTATACCGTTCGATCGATCGGCATAAAATTTTTTATACTTACACATTTGAGCACGAAGAATATATTCTAACTGCGTTCCTTTTGATGTTACTCACCACTAAATGACACTGCAATGCATTATTATTTTAACTCGCCACTAGATGACGCTGCAGCAGGCCAAATTCTTGACCATTCAAACGGTCGCTATGAAAATCAGTATACATAGCTATTTGAACAATGAGAATATTTTGGCGTTATCCATTTTGCTATAACTCGCCACTTGACGGCGCTGTAGCAAATCATTACTTTAATTAACTACTAGATGGCCCTGCAGTGTATCACTTCTTGACTGTGGAAATGATCGTTATGAAAATTGGTATACATAGATAGTTGAACACGGTCGCTATGAAAATCAGTATACATAGCTATTTGAACAATGAGAATATTTTGGCGTTATCCATTTTGCTATAACTCGCCACTTGACGGCGCTGTAGCAAATCATTACTTTATTGAACCACTGGATGGCCCTGCAGTGTATCACTTCTTGACTGTGCAAATGATCGCTATGAAAATAGGTATACATAGATATTTGAACACGGGGAAGAGTTTGGCGCTATCCATTTTCTTATAACTTGCCACTAAATGTCGCGTCAACACATGAACTTCAGGACTGTCCAGCCGATCGTGCCGGATCGACCCAGCCGATCGTCCAGCCGATCGCCTTCCGCACCGTACAAACGATTGCCTTGCAATTCGGTATGCATGATTATTGGACACATTATAACGCGATATCCACTTTGCTATATCTGTTTATTACAATGAATAGTAATCACCACAAATCGTAATATCAAAAAGACCATTCATTCCCGTGCGAAGAACGGGTACTTCAGCTAGTAATTCTATATTTTACTTTACTTTGCCAGAAAAATAATTGAATGCTGTTTTTTCACAAGTGAATTATCCAGCATTATTTTCAATTGAGATTTTAAACGGGTCACGTTTTCGAATAGCAGGAAATATATTGCGGTGTTAAACAGGGCCTGATTATGACCAACAGGGGCCCCCCCGTCTATAAAATTTGTTATATTTTTCATAATTTTTTTTTATAAAAAAAGAACAACATTTGAATTTGGGGGCCATTTCGAGCCGGGGGCCCCTGGGCAAAGTCCCGATTTGCCCGTGCGATAATAGTTCCCTGGTGCGAAATACACCAATCTGACAAGAACTATGCGTAAAAATTTATGGAGAGCTGATTTAGTGGCAACCATAAACTGAAATATGATTATCGCTTATGCTAATGCGTAAATTGCAAAGAATCACCAAAGAGTATAGGCCTACATTCGTGGCAAATATCGAAACCGTTTCTTAAGCATTAACGGTTGCAAAACGACAGTATATTGTATTGGTATCAGTAAAAGATAGTATAAGTAATAGTAAGTAGATATGATAAGGCAATATTGATCAAAGCACAATATACCGCATTAATAAATATTTAGTGAAACTAAGTCTTCTATTAATTTTCCAACAGCCGTATTACATCACAGCTAACAAAACATTAAGTAATTTTACGTCGCGTTAATATATTCCGCGGTAGTTTCAAGAGAAAAGACTGTAATAGAACTTTCTTTTTTCTTGGAGATTCTGTTTTGTCACAAGTAGTTATGAACACATTTTAGGAAAATGTTCTCCTGTTGCCTTGTGAAGAGCGGGTACACAACTATTTAATTTTAAAATAAAACGGTTCTCCACATCACACATCTAGTATCTAAGGTATTATTGGCATAACTTAAATCTAAAAAAGAGTATGATGCAGAAATGAGACACTTTGAAAATTAGGAATTTTCACTGCAAACCGTCACGCTTTTCTTTTCTGATCGTGAATGACACCGACATAGTTTTTTGCGTCATAATATTAACAATGGGCACTGGTCAGTACGTATACTAACTTTACGAATAAGTAATAAGTAACTTTACGTGAAGAGTCAAATCATTTTGCTCATTTTTAGATTCCAAATCTCTGGAATCAATTCGAACTATACATGTAAGAAAAAGTTTCGTTCCCTACCGTGCGGAGAACGAGTACGCAGCTAGTACTAATATATATTAACATTTTTTTTAAAGTATAAAGGTTTTGCTGAATTTTAATCACTCCACCAACTGTCATTATGCGAAACTGGGCTAGCATATACTTCATTTGCAATAAATAAAATTAAATATGAACTGATTAAATATTTAAAAAGGTTGCAAATGCGCTATATTCGTTTTCCATAGCCAGATGCTCAATGAATCTTTCTATCAACCATACAATCAATAACTCATTAGCGTGATAAATGTTGTCAGCAATGTTTTGTAACAGATGACTCTCAGTTCATGGAATAGGGTCCAGTCACATAAACTAAGCGTGCAGACAAAGGAATGCTAGATCTATATTTTTTTACCTGGTAATGAGAGAACCTCTGTATCTCAGAAGACAATGATTTGATTATTCATTTTCCATCATTAAAACACTTAAAATATTGAAAATATTGCCGTAAAAGTAAAGTAATTTGTACAAATTTCATATTAAAAAAAGGAGAAAAAACGAGCGTACATTTCAATTAAATGACACGAAATTCTCACTTGATCAGAATTAAATGTGTACTGTTTAACAAAAGTCAACATTATGAAATGCTAAATGTTAAATAATTGCTACTAATGAAGGAGATGTTTTTGCATCTCTTGTAGCCTGCGTACCATTTTAATTATTCTTATTTTTTTCTGTATTTCATTATACAGTTGTAATTCATTATATAGTTTGAATTTCATTCTGTATAGTTGTAAATAAAAGTATTTAAAATGTACCAATTTTTTTCTTATTAGATAATATCTGATGCAAAATCTTTTGAAAGTTTTTCAATAACACTACAGGTTCATTATGTACTTCCAGTTTTCTCCCACCGTTAAACATAACTATAGAAGAAAGAGGAAAAAACATTCTTCTTTATTTGCAGTAAATCTTTTATTCTCAGCTTATGAAACTATGGAGTTTCATTGTTTCAACTTCAGTATCAAGGTTTTGTAAATCGCAAAAACTTGGGAATTTTTTTTTATTTCACAAAACTTTATTCTTTTGAGAAAATATAAACAAAGAATAAAGTTTATATCTGTGCGACCCTCCCACCTTTTGAAACAACGGTTTTGGTTATTTTTATATGCATGACCGAGAAAGGGGGGAAAATGTTCTTGATTACCTCTGTTTTTATTTTTACCAGACGTTTTTATATTTCAGCACGCGAACTAGAAGTATTCGGAAATTTTAAAAAATTGCCCCCATTTTCTTTCAGCGCTAAGATGGTATTTCGCTCAATCCCAGAATTTTGTCTACGCGATCTTCAGGACAGGTTTTGCAGGTATGGTGACCTGCAAAAACTGTCACGGTGAAGATCATTTCAAATGTGTTTTCCAGATAACATGGAGTGGGGGGGGGGGCGCTAATAAAATGTTAAAAGTCGCACAAGGTTTGCTATTTTTAATAACTGATCGCTAAGTTTGGAGCCAAAACGCGGCAATTTATTATAAATATATTACCAGTATAGTTAGAAAATTCCTGGCGAAGATTGTAAAACAGTTTTGGTGGGCGATTTTAATATGAATTTCAATTCCGAAGAAGTGTTTTATGGAACAGATAAGACAAATACGGTACATAGATTATGATACACTTTCCAAATGGAATTTATAAAGATGGAGTATAATTTGACTATGCCTAGCGAAAATTGTTAAACAGTTTTGGTAGGCGATTTTAATATGGATTTCAATTCCGAAGAAGTGTGTTTATGGAACAATGAAGGAAAACACGGTATACTCATAGATCATGATACACTTTCCAAACTGTATTTAAAATGAAAGAGTATAGTTGGAATTTGCTTAGAGAAGATTGTAAAACAGTTTTAGTAGGCGATTTTAATATAGATTTCAATTCCAAAGATGTGTTTTATAGAACAAGAAAGACAAACACGGCACACTCATGGATTATGATGCCCATTCCAAACAGTATTTAAAATAGTGAAGTATAGTTGGAATTTGCCTGGTAGAGATTGTAAAACAATTTCAGTAGGCGATTTTAAGATGGATTTCGATTCCAAAGATATGTTTTATGGAAGAAAGCATTGATTCCTATTTTAACAATCCCACTTTGGGTGAGGGTCAAATGTTCCTTTGGACTCGTTTTCAAAATTCTGTTTCTTTTCGTCACTCATTGTGCTTTTAAAATTTTATTAAAATATGTCTATGTTGAAAAATATAGTGTTAAATATTGTAGCAGAGGTCCAAAGTTTTATTTAATATTCATGTTATTTTATGCAAGTATTCCCCAGATCCTTTTGGACCACTTTAAATTAATATTAAAATCCTCAATAGCTGAAATTAAATTCGATGAAATTGGCTAATTAGTTCAATCGAACACAGAAACCTTGTTGGCTTCCTTCTGGTCAAATCCATTCATTAATAATAAGAGTATAATAATGAAGTTCATATAAAATTTCTTACACAAATGCAAACATTGATAGGGCATACCTACATCGTTATTTTCAATGAATCAAATTGTTTGAAAATATGACTTTTTTGATGTACCGATATATCACTCGGCCCTAGTACCTAAGTTTATTAAGTAAAGGCGTAACATTTTACAAAACAGCTTATAAAATGCCTCATAGGCTTAACTTAAAACATAGATACTTGTTATATCTTCTTACGTTAATTGTTCACTTTTCTTGAATCTGAAAAATAGGAAAATTGAGATCTATGTAATCATTTATTTCAAACAGATACAAGGATGTGGATTTTATGAAAAAACTGAAAACTTATGTTCAGATTACAATTTTTATGTCATTCGGTTATAAATTGAATACTCAAAATATATTTTAAGCTTAATATAAATTGACATTAGGATTCTTAAGAGTTAATTACACATTTACTGCCATCATTAGTAAAATAAAATATTTAAAAAATGTATTACTGCAAATACATTTAAAATATTAGAAAAACAATTAATGAACAACTAATCTATATAAATAAAATTAGACTTTTGTCTGTACATTTTTTGGAATTCAAAAATTTTACAATTTCTATCCGTTTCAAGCACCCGGGATTCCGATGCGACCCTCAAAAAAAAGTTTGTCTGTCTGTCATTCTGTCATTCTGTCCTTCTGTCATTCTGTCATTCTGTCCGTGACGCTTTTTTTGTTTAAGCATCACGTAAAAACGACTGAAGCGAATGATATGAAATTTTGTGTCATGATAGGTGGTCACTCAACTTAAAACATAGGCGTCCAATTTTTAAAAAATCCTCATTGGATTTTGAGATTTTGAGAAAATCGTTTCAAACTGCGTAAATTTGTATTCAAGCATTAAATAACGACTGTAGCGAATGATATGAAATTGGGTGTCATGATAGGTGGTCACTCAACTTAAAACATAGGCGTCGAAATTTTAAAAAATCTTGATTGGATTTACCGATTTTGCGAAAATCGTTTCAAACTGCGTAAATTTGTGCTCAAGCATCACGCAAAAACGACTGAAGCGAATGATATGAAATTCTGTGTCATGATAGGTGGTCACTCAACTTAAACTATAAGCATCTAATTAAAAAAAATCGATCAGATTTCGAGATTTTGTGAAAATCGTTTAAACCTGAGTGAATCTTTGTTCCCGCATTACGTAATAACGACTAAAGCGAATGATATGGAATTTGGTCACACAATAGATGGTTGCTCAACATAAACTATAGGAGTCCAATTTTTTAAACATTTTTATTAGATTTTGAGATTTTGTGAAAATTCTCTCAAAATGCTTTTATATTTCTTCAAACATCACGTAATAACGACTAATACGAATGATACGAAATTGAGTGATATGATAGGTAGTTGCTAATCTTAATTTACATCGCGTTGAATTTTTAAAATATTTTGATTACATTTTGAGATTTTGCGAAAATCGTTTTAAAATGCTGAAAATTTGTTCCAGCATCACGAAATAAAGATTGCAGGGAATGAAACGAATTTGGTTGACAGGATAGGTTGTCACTCAACTTAAATTCTAGGGTTCCATTTTTTCAAAAATGTTGATTGAATTTTTAGATTTTGCGAAAATTATTTCAATATGCGTAAATATTCGTTCGCGCATCACATAATTACGACTAATGCGAATGAAATGATATTACTTAGTTACTCTCTAACCTGTAATATTTTAACAATACATAAAAATTATAACTTCGCTTTCTTTACTTTGGCAACATACTCCATCCATTCTGTGTACTCATACAATGCTGACGAAAGATCTTGCTTTTTTGGAAATTTGCATTCACTAACCCGTCGAGGACGGGTACTTCAGCTAGTGTTAAATATAATTAAAGTTATTGAAACTCATCCCCCGATTAAACTATAGCAATGTATTCTATAGGATTCAGACTCAGCTTAACTTTTGTACATTTGAAACAGTCTAAGATTTGTTTAAATAACACATTTGAATAAAGGTCCTAGAAGACATACTTCAATTGTAATAGGTCTACCTCAATACTCCGAAGCATTTCAAATGTAATCACAAAGGCTTTGTAAAATTTCTTGTAATACCTGAGATTAACTGCGAGCGTATTTAAATTCCACGTATGTTAGATCGTAATAGAGTAGTACAATTTGAGGAAAATGTTGAAGAATTACTGATTTGGAAACATCTTATTATTCCATTGAAGGGTGTACAAATATTTGCTATATACAAATATAAGTTTTAAACGATTGGAGTTAAGAAGGTTTTAGGGGGAAGATCATTAAATGTAAACTACAAACAGTTTATTTAAGTTAAAATCACAGAATTAAAAATTGGAGTTGCCCTGTGCCCTTCTGTTTGTAGATAAATGTAGTGACAGTCCTTTAATTCGCTTTCACTAGATGTATGTAAGGGAAAGAGCGTCGCAGACAAACTTTCTTCCGAACTGTTTTAGCTTCTTCGCTTCATGAAACGGATAGAAATTGGGAAAAACTTCTTCCAAAGCTGTTTTGACTCCTTCGCTTCATGAAACGGATAGAAATTGGGAAAGTTTCTTCCGAAACTGTCCTCGCTTCATGAAACGGATACAAAGGGAAAAATTTTTGAATTCTAAGCAATGCACAAAAAGGAACGGAGAAGACTCTCCTTCCTTAACGGATACTGCTAAGAGATTGATATCATTAAGTTTCTCTTCGATACTGCATTCGTTTTACTTGAAAAAAAATAGTTTCTTATATTCGAAACAGCAACTTTGAAGCTAAAAAGCTACGAAATCCAACAAATAAATTATATCCCCCTTTAAAATTTCCGAAGAAAACGCTCAATAATATGAAAAACAAATTACACTTTTGAAATCCTGATTTCTACTCGCAAGCAGAAAGTTTACTGATTACCACATTTTGTTTTTCAGCTTGATAAAGTAAAACAGAACATATAAGTAATACCAAACGCTTCCATTGCAAATTTCTTTCCAACAGAAAAGCAAAATACTACTCAACAAATACTTATAGAAAACGAAGAGAACGCCAGTAAACTATTTAAAATCACTGACACTCCACAAAACATAATATATGAAAATTATTTTGCGTACTTTTGTGAAAGAGATAAAAAAAAATTTCAGGTAATTTTCATTAAATCTTAAGAACAATTCTGAACAAAATATAATTTCTTCTAAGCTTTATATTAAATTAATAAATTTTAGTCAAAGTTATATCGAAGAGAAATATTGAGGAAAATTAAGACTAACATAGTTCCAAAACTTCTAATGTATTAAAATATTTATTCCCTTAAACTGCATCATGGAAGAGAAAATTTGACTGTTACGAACTAATTATATTTTTCATTTTGATTGCAAACTATGTAAATTAAACTTGCACTGCTCTGGTGTAATCAATACTCGTATTATCTGTCAAAATAATTCTTAATTTAAATCAAAACATAAATTCAACAATTCTTTTTCCCCTCTATTTTTTTTTCCTTTCTCATATTTGCTTTCTTTTTGCATTCGTTTCAGCTTAAATAAATGCAATTATCCTACTCTGAATTAACGACTTCTAAGCAAACAGACACGGTAGATCAACAGAAGAGCCCACCCCTTAACACACTCGTAGAGTGCGCATATTATTGTTATTCCGCTACATAATATCATGCCATAAAAATGCCATCGATTATCGGGGAGCTAAAAAATTAATGGAAAGTTTTCAGATAATTACGAAGTTTGATTTAAATTACTCATCTCCCCCCTACCCTCTGACCACCCCTTTAAATCGTCGAAGAGGAGAAGAGTGAAAAATAAGTGTAATTAGAAATTTAATGGATTTCATTTAATTTTTCGGTTATGAATACTGCTGGATGGAGTTGGAATTGCATTTATTAAATAAAATAAAGAACTTAGAAAGATCCATTAAAGCAGTGAATATAAAGAGGGTTTTTTTTTCCTTCTAACTAAGAATTAAAGAAGGGAAAAAAATAAATGAATGCAAAAATGAATAAGTAAATATTACTAAAGATCACATTAAGGATAATAAAATAAAAGTGGTGCTTGTTTCGAATATCTGGAGAAAGGACATTATCTGCTGAATATTCAAAAGACCGTTATGCTTATTGATCACTGCTTTTGTATTCCGAAAGTTTTACATTATAATAAACTTATTGACCTTAACAAGACAGTTCTACTAATTTGTAATAACTCCATAGATGTTAGAATTCCTAGATTAATAATTCAAAAGGATGATTCCTATTCAATATGCTGAAGTAATTGTTAATCTAGTGACCGTCATTCTAGCTAGGCATAAAAGTCTAAGTCGATGCGGTGGATTCGCAGGGGGAGGGGCTCGATGGGGAGACTACCCACTCTCCTTGAGCGAACATAAGCCCACTACGAAGCCCATGTTTAACCTATTGGCCTTCGTCATTAGAAAGAGGCAACGGAGAAGACTCCCCTTCCTTAACCCTTTAACGAGCAGTGGACTTAACTACCAGCAATATGGCAGACGATCGAAACGTGGTAGTTAATTCGAGCGATGGCAACGGCTGCCCTTTTTTCAGCATTGGTAAAGGGTTGTGCCTCAGAGGGTTAACGGATGTTGCTTCCTAGGTGAGTTCAAGGAATAATCTGAGAAGCAACATCGTCAAAGGAAGAGATATACCATTGATTTCAATATAAAATTGTTTATAAAAAAATATACTAATTTCCGAAAAAAGATAAAGGGAGAAAATGTTGAGTGGTTAACTATACATGTAAAAAAAAACCTTTAATTAAATACACACACGCAAAATAATAATTATAATTCTCATGGATGTTTCCTGTTTTTGAAATTCTCTACAAGTAAATGAAAATCACATGTAAGATCGCTTGCTCCAAGATTAGAAGTCTGACCCAGTGTGAAGGCATAAACTTTTTCAAAGGTCTCCTCTCTAATTTCCGACATCATTATTATTTTTTTTCTTGGTAAAACTAGAACCTAAACACTCGATACAACGAATCCTACAAAAAGGAATTATCTCATGTACTCCTTTTACCAAACGTATGTTGCACCAAAAATGTAATTTATTCGCACACTCTCCTAAGTATTTAGTGCAACCAAGAGCACAGGGTTAGTGGAAGGAATCTTCTATACCTACAATTCATCCTAAAAAATCATTTGATGCAATTAAAAGACTAAAATTATGTTATTAATATATTTATTAGGTTGTAACGAAAGTTTTCCGCCACTCCAAGTATTGCCTGCACAAGCAGTTCACGTTGGTGTCTTTGCCAATATTTTGTAAAACGATTTTTGTTATTTGAAAGAAAAGACTTGTTTTAGAGCACTGTGTTGTGAAATCTGTAAAACAATATCGTTATGATTAAGTATAAGGTGTCTGAAATGGGACTACCACGCGACCAGATTGATCCATCATTTACTCCCAGTTCTGTCGCAAAAAGTCAGCTAAAGAATGACACCGAATCATGTGTACAGCTTAAGGTACTACTATTGTATCATATGACACTGTGAAGATTTGGTACCGAAAGTTCAAAAACGAGGACTAGGATATTAAAGAAGCAGAGCACTCTGACCAGACTACTGATGCTGATGAGGCCCGCCTACGAGAATTTGTGGAAGAAGATAAAATATTCATCCACGAGAGCTAGCTAAAAGAGTTAGATTTTAGTGCCATGTCCATTAGTCGCGCTAAGCATCGCATAAACTTGACATATAAGGTCAATAGCTGGGTACCGCGTGAGCTGACACAAGCAAATCTGGCGGAAAACTTTCGTTACAACCTGATATAAACGATTTTTATTATGCAAAATAGTGCAACTTACAAGGCCAGTGAAGTTAGCCATGTAATTATAAAGTAACAAAAGAACCTTACATTTCGTTCTTGCCACTGAATATCCATAAAACATTTTTATGCTCTGCAGAGTTGTTTAACTTTCAAAATTCAATAAATGATGGAGAGACAACGATTTTATAACTGATGAACTAAACAAACAAGCAAAAAAAGAGTAGAACCTAAGTCAACGAGATTCTCATAAGCGCTTTAACGTAATGAATTTTTAATGCTGGAATTTTAAATCAAGCAATGAAAATTCCAATTTAATATGCATGTAAAAAACAGAAAATAATAAAAAACAGATTCAGGCAAAATATAGCTTGGCGCACACAGAAGGGCATTTAAAAAATTTGTTTGAAGAAGATTGCTCATTTGTATGCATTCAATTTAAATAAAGCTTTATGGTAATGCAATTACTTTTGACCAATAAAAAATAAGGAAAGCTAGTTGCATAAGTAATGTTGTTTTCTTTTCTCATTGATATAATTTACTGCTATATATCTATAACCTTGAAGAAGATATAGTTCAGTATGTTCATTACTTTTCAATTAAATATTAAAATCTGAAATTGTTATTAGTTTATATTATTATGCAGTTCATAGCTGATGTTCATATTTGATTGTCATTAAAGTTACATTTTATTGTAGTTAAAAATCATAACGAACTTAGGGATAACATTCAGGGATAACATTCGAATACATGAAACAAAATAGGAATAACATTTCATGACGTACATGTCAGTACAAAGAGTCCCCCTTCTGCTCCTCCCCCCTGCCAAGCACAAAAAAGCCCTATAATATTTCAGTAGGCTACCAGATCTAGTTTCTACTGTTAAAAAAATGATAATAAGTAAATAAATAAAGAGAGAGTGAGAAAGACAGATAAGAAATAAATGGAATAACTGAAAGGATTTCTGTATTAAAAATGATTTATGAAGTTTCTTCATTAATTTGTGGATAATCATAGAATTTCAAATTTTACATCCTTTCTTTCTTTACGGAAATATTCCGGAACAGAAGCATCAAAATTTGAAAAAAAAAGCACCAGTTATTTTTAAGGTATATAAAAAATGGTAATTAATAGTATATGTATATATATTTACTATTTTAATCAGCTTAAAGTATGTTTGAAAGAACAATAGGCAATCTGTGTTCTATCGCTCGGGATAGGTGTTAAATTTCCCTATGATTAATCTGGTAATGAATGTCCTCTCAGCTTTAGCTGATGATGGAGGAATTGTTTCCAAAGGTTCAATCAGTGTCTTTATATCTGGAAATTGATTTATTGTTCCGCCAAATAACTGCAATCCCTGCTTCAGTATCTTGCGTAAGCCGGTATGGAAAGCAATGGGCAACCTTTGGAAATTTGAGGCACAGACTTTCGGTTGTTAGCGAAGCCGCGAGCCATATAATTGGGACTTAATATGGGATTTTGAACGGTTTATAGGGGGTATTGATATACTCTGCAAGCCATATAAAATGCCTGGGGTGGGGCACTTCCGTCCCACGGGCTGGAGGTCACATATGCGGCTTAACCCTTTGAGGCGCAACCCTTTCCCAATGCTGAAAAAAGGACAGCCGTTGCCATCGCTCGACTTAACTGCCAGCAAGATGGCAGACGACGAAACGTTCATCGCGTGCCACAGATCTAGAGACCCTTTTTCAGCATTGGGCAATCTATCCAGCTATTCTCGCACTCTTCCATTTTTCATCAGATGTCAGTGCTGTTAAAAAATAATCGTGACAATTTTTTTACGGGAAATGGCGTGCTAAAAAGTAGAGGATTATCTTGGAGCTATGTCACCCGCAACTATTTTTATAGAAATCAAATCTATTCTTCGTGACTGGCAACAGTCAAAACGTTAGAGTTTGTTGTTCCCAGAGCCGGAACACTGCGCGTTAAAGGGTTAAGCGATCAAGCTATAGGTATTGCTTGTTGAATAACGTAAGATTCCCGCTGTTATGTGGATTGCTTTTTCTAGATTTTTATGTCACGTTCTTTATTATGTCGCGCCTATTTCTCTTCCAAAAAATTACGGGTCTGTTTTTCTGAATGTAAAGAATTAGTCAGCATGTTTCTCGAAGAAAAATAAATATGATCTCCGAATTATTTTAGCTTACTGAATCACAGTGCTTATTTAGTAAATGCAAAAGAGCTACAGTTAGTTACTGCAGCTGCAACAGCACCAAACTTTCATCCAATATTTAGGTATTTTATTATTCCTTGTAATAGAAAAACCATCCAAATCTTACGATTCTATAGGAATTTTGTTTTCTATGAGATTAACTAAGGTTCCTGTTTGAATGAAATCTTCTATTTCACATTCGAATATTCTGATATAAAAAGGCATGATTATCTCAGTATACGAAATATTTCAAAACACAATTTTGTTTGTATTCTACACGAATATAAAGAAAATCGTGAAACAAAAACTTCACGAATATTACAATCCTGATAATGGTACTGTTACTCTAATTAACGAATGTTCCAATCTCATTCAAAACATACTTTAATTACTTTGACGAGAACATTTTCAATTAGTTTTTGCACAATAAGATGAATTCTAATAATTTCTTCATAGAAAACCCTTGAATTAATTTCAATAAAATTTAAATTTAAGTTATAGAAATATATCGTTATTAAGAAGTATCAAAGAAAATTCTCATGTCATTTTTAATGATGCAGAATTATTCAAAGTTAAGTATTTGATGTTTGCAGATTCTTTTCAAAAGAGTCGACTATTCAAATATTTGAAAATTAAATAATTATTATTGCTGTTTATTTACATTCCAGGAAAATAGGTTTTGTGTAAACACTCTAAACCATTCTTGACTTTAATGAATAAGCAGTTAAAGGAACATCAAAGCTACGAATTATAAATCCTAATTAGTTAAAATATTTCGCAATGCGTCATGTATTTGTGAGGCGCACAGACCAGCTCTGAATTCATTAGATAATTATGTTTTAAAGTGCCTTTCTCTAAGATGGCACCATATGAATATTTTACTGGCATACAGATGGAAACGTTAATTTGTATATTCTATTCAAAGGAAAATTTAAAGTTAGCCGATACACACAAAAGAAACTCCTTTATATTTAATACTATGCAAAAGACAAGAAAGTAGACATATTTCTCATATCCCATAGAAAATACATAATACTTCCAATGAAAGGTAAGTTAATTGCAGGGTGATGAATTTAAAAAGATACCCGCTGGTTTTTCTTATTACTCTTAAATATTACGGATATTGCAAATATTCTAACACTAAATTATAATTGTATGAATCTTGTTTAAGTGTGAGAGACAATTTACAACACTGTGAAACTGTTACAGCTTTATTTGTGAGGTGAAAAAGAAAGAGGAGACGCGCATGGTTACTTAATCCTGCTATAATTTTATTTTATAAAATCACAATTTAATTCAATTTCTTTTTACATTATCATTACATTATTAATTATTCCTCACGCAGTTATACCTTTTTTGTGCGTGCGGAGCTATCTTAAAGATAACGTTTTCCAGAGAAGTCTTGCAAACGTCGGTGAGTTAAAACAAACCAATACAGGCAGCCTTTCAAGCATATAGCATAAATAATTCTTTTATAAAGACACTCAAAATAATTCTAATGCATTGCGCTCTATGGAAATTTTGTAGCTACTAAACCGATTCTAAAACTTTTTTCACTGATTAAAAGTTAGATTATTCCAGAGTATCATTGTTTGTTTTTGGATTAAGAGCGATTGACTGCACTAGGGTCCAAGGCCCATATGGAAAATTCCTCTGTGGGGGATTTTCTAAGGGATCCTAGCCCGTATTTATGCGAGGTTTTTAGAAAACCAAAGAAAACTGGGAGCGGCTAGGTCGACAGGCGCGACCAGGGTTTGAATCTGGCACCTCAACCCTTGCAGTTTTGAGAGCAGAACTTCTTAGACACTGCTGGCATCCTAAGTGTTATAGGCTACCTTTAATGCATATATCACAGATAGTTCTTTCACAGGGATGCTAATAAGAATTACATTACGCTCTATGTGCATCTCTGTAAGTACTGAACCGATTCCTAAACTTTTTTTACTGATAGTAAGCTACACTATTCTTGAGTATTATAGGCTAAAATTCATGCATGTAGCATAAATAGTTCCTTTACAGGAACACTCAAAATAATTCTAATACATGACGCTCTCTGGGTATCTCTGTAACTACAGAACCGATTCTCAAACTTTTTCACTAATAGAAAGCTGCTCTATTCCTGATTAACATAGACTAAAATTCATGCATATAGCATAAATATTTCTTTTACAAAACAGTTCGCAAATAATGTCATAACTGTCTCTATTCTCCAAATGCCTGAAAAAAATCTAAATTTAGTAACTCTGTGCATATTCTCTTATTTTAAATGAAGAATACTAACATGCATTATAATTCATTTGAAAAAAGTAAGAAGCAAATAATATTTAAATGCAGTTCCTTTTGTCGCAACAATATTTGTTATTCACACATGCTATATTTCTGTCGGGACCTAATTCTAAAGCCGACGCGGACGTAGTCGCGGGTAGCAGCTAGTAACTGAATAAATCTCGTCAATAACACCAACAATGCAAGAATGGTGACAAAAATTTTCAACATTTGTTGTGAGAAATGACAATGTAAAAAATTTGAATTAAATTATGTTTTTCAAAAATAAAATTATCACAGGATTACGTAACTTTGTGCATCACCATTTCTGCTTTACCGCACAAATAAAAGTTGCAACAGTCCAACAGTGTTGAAAATTGTCTCCTACACTTAAATAAAGTTCAAACAACTATTAATTCCGAGTTATAATAGTTGACACGTTTGCCAGATTTAAGAGTAATCAGAAAAATGACCGGGTACTCTTTTAAACTGTTATCACCCTGAATATTCAACAATAATTACAATATTCAGGGTGATCAGTTTAAAAGAGTACCCGGTCGTTTTGGTCACCTTGAATATTATAAATGGAACAACCAAATATGCAGTAGGGTATATTCGTATGAGATTCCCAATCGAAATATTTTTAGATACATTTCCTATATAAAGTTGTTTGCTGTTCACTTTGATCGACGCTCAAGCAACATGATAAAAAAGAAAGAAAAAACTTGTCAAAAAATGTAATAAAAAGTTTCAAAATAAGCTTTAATTGAAAAAATGTAATAAAAAGTTCCAAAATAAGCTTTGATTTTACACATTCGTGCTGAAATTTTATGGTAGGTTCATATATCATCTGAAAACACTATATAAATTTTTAATTATATGTACTTTTGTACATTTATTCATACTTGCATGTTTATTGTAACATACTGCATACATTGGTACCACCACATTAAAAATTGCGGTCAAATTTTTTTTATATTACTTTAATAAAATTATAGCCCTTTCACCCGTACAAAAAAGATAAATGGCTATACTGAGTCAGATTAAAATAGTTGTATGAAACTTCATTAGTTTAATTTATTTTTAGTGTAATTAATGGCTTATTATTTTTTTGCAGGTGCCAAACAAACTCATACACAAAAAAAGCTGTTGCTTCGCATGGCAGCTGGATAGAAATTCGTTGAAATCTTCTTTTCGCTGTACGATGTATTGAAAACACAGAAAGGTCTGTGTACACTTCCTTTATTTACAAACTCTTGATATAGCAGTGTTCAAATACCACAAATTTCGGTTTCATGAATAATTGCAGCTATCAAAATACGATTCGACGAATCCCAAGACCAATGTTTGAAACTTTTGCGAAAAATTATATAGCCTGGCCTGGGGCAAAGCAGCTTCAGTGGAAAACGCTCTTAGAAGGGTTAAATCAAGGCCAATGACGTTGCTATATATAATCTAGGGGACACTACCAGATTATCCTTTCTTTGAATCTCTTGTTGAATCTAACTCTCTTCCTAGTTCACTAATGTCTTCGCCATTATCTGGATCATTGGAATATCAAGAAAATATTGAAGACAAATGGATACAGTCTAGAATCTTAAAAGCCATATCTTCAATTCCACGAAAATGGATAGAAACAGGCAGCCATATCAAGCAATATGGCAAGATTTTTACAGTCCACATCACGTAGCATTAAGAAGAAAATATGCACAGAGTATTAAAAGAAGAAGAAATAAATGTAATAAAGCCTAAAGCGAAAAAAAAAAGAAAAGAAAAAACTTATAATAAGCCTGTCACAGAGAGAAAACGTAAAGATATCAAAAAAGCTTCTGTAAAAAGTTTTGAAGAAGAGAAACCAATATTAGATTATGCACTGGTCTACAAGAACACTGAAAACAAGAACACTGATAACACTGGGGAACAATTTTTAACATAATTTCTGTTGAGTTCGATTTTTGAGCTGTTTTAGAGTCCAATGGGCACACTGATTACAAAACGGTTGTTAGTTTTCTTCGATCACGTCAAGTTTTTTCTCTACACTATCCTTCCCTTCACAATCGCAAGAGCGAACTTCGTACACCAAAACACTGTTGCTGTGACCCCAATGACGAAGATTTTGAAATTGAAGATGATCCCGTTCGTAAGGGATTTGAGCAGCATGAGTTAAATGATTTGGGGCTAACCAAAAAAGCTTGAGAACTGTTAGCATCAAGACTGCACGAAAAAAAATTGCTTGAAAAAGGAGCTAAAGTATCCTACTTCCGATACAAGAAAGTGCATTTCTGCAATACTTTCGAAGTGATGATGGGTTTGTATATTGCCATAACATACATGGTTTAATGGAAGAGTTGGGAATTTCATCTCATCGATAGCTCAAAGCGGAGCTTAGAGTGTGTACTCCTCCACAATGGAAATTTATTTGGTGCAGTCCCAATAGGTCATTCAATATATTTGCGTGAGGAATATGAAGACTTAGAGTCGTTGATTTGTTGCAATATCACATGCACCAATGGATCATCTGTGTTGATCTTAAAATGGTCCGTTTCCTCCTTGGCCAGCAACGTGGATATACCAAGTATCCCTGTTTCTTTGTGCATGTGGGACAGTAGAACTCGTGAGAAGCATTGGGTGCAGTCGAAATGGCCGGCAAGATACGACCTGAAACCTGGTGATCCAAACATTCTTCATCAGCCACTTGTCAACAAAAGAATATAATATTTCACCTCTGCATACAAAACTGGGTCTCATGAAGCAATTTGTTAAAGCTTTGTCAATTGAAGGAGACTGTTTCAACATTTCCTAACCTGTAATTTGAAATCTGGTGTGTTTGATGGTCCACGGATTCGCCAGCTTCTTAAAGATGTGCATTTCATCGAAACAATGACAGAATGCTTGGTTGGCATTCAAAAACATTGTTAAAGACTTTCTTGGAAATACACGAGCACAGAATTACACCGAAATTGTCCAACAGCTCTTGGAGAGCTTCAAAATGCTTGGTTGCAACATGAGCATCGTTGCATTTTTTACGTAGCCATCTCGCTGACTTCCCGAAAAATCTTGTTGAAGTAAGTGATGAGCAGGGTGAGCGATTTCACCAAGATCATGGAATCGCACTATCAGGGAAGATGGGATCTACATATGATGGCTAACTATTGTTGGAGCATAAAGCAAGAATGTCCACAGATTAAACATTCCAGAAAAAGCTACAAACGAAAATTTTTGCCTTAATATGTATGTTTACCACTTGGTAAATAAGTTTTTCCATGTGTATTAATACAATTTAACTTGTAGTAACTATATAGTTGGTAACTTTTCCCTTTATTTTTCTTTTTATGCATATTTTGGGGGTACCCTGTATCTTAAAAAGTTGACGTGACAGACAAAAACTACAGTTACTTTTGGATTCAGGGGCCAAAAGTGATTCAAAAACAAGTCACAGTTCTAAGACAACAAAATTGCTGTTCCCCAGTGTAATTGCGCTGAATGCCTGGAGAACATTTTAAAGGCCCATGTAACTGAAGATTCGCTTCAGTGCTTAGTTTAAAATTTATGGGACCATGAAACTTGTAGTAAATCTATTAACTGGACATGTGCATAGATAAATGGGAAACCATTTTATCTATGGATTACTTCACTTGATGTGCCAGATTGTAGACAATCGCGCTTTATTTTTAAATAGGTATTTTAGTAATTTCTTTCTCACACAAAACACGTTATCTGGTGTTGATTTTAAAAACACTGGTTTTGGATATATAATTAATGATATTGAAAATTTAAATATATAAGAAAGATTTTTTAAAAATATCTTTTAGATTGCAATCTCTAAACAATTTACTCTATTTTTAATATAACTCAATCAATATTTTCTCTTGATACTACCACTTTAATGAAGTTTCAATAGAAGCCTTTCATAATACCTAATCGCTAAGCCGTATTTACAAAAGTTTCTTTCAAGCGAAGATACAATTTTCTATTTAAATAAATCTATTCCGTGAAAATACTTGTAATATAATAACATGCAATTTGAAAATCTCCAAATCACATTGATAAAGTGAATGTATTTTATCCCATAGACATATTCGTTAACGGGATTTATATTGACTTAAAATTCTTATATGTGTGTACAGTAACGTAATAGAATAACTAAATGTAATTTGAGGAGATTGTTTCAAAATATAAATGAAACTTAACGCCCTTTGTAAAGTAATAGTCTTGCCTATGAATAGAGAATTAGATTTCTGTTAAGTATAAAAGTGATTGGATAAAATGAAATTTTAAATTAGACATTCACAAGAGATGTCTGAGTTAAATACATTTATTACTATTGGCATTATCAAACTAATTTTATTTAAGTTTAATTTTTTTAACTAAATTATTCACGTCAGCAATAACTAATTCTGGAAGTTAAAACTAATTTTAGCCTTTGATTAACTTTGAAACTTTTGCTTTGAAAATTGATTTGTCACTTTGAAAGCAGACAAAGTAATCGCATGTTTCTAAATAAAATAAGTTGATATCATGTACAGTGTATAATTAAAGAATATGCAATACACTATCCTTTCTTAAAAACTTCTAAGTAGCAAGAATAAAGAATTATGCGCACCTAGGAAAAGGGGATTAAAACGCTGTAAATGAAGTACTCTGAAAAAACACAAAGCTACACTCTAAAAAAATAAAAAATTCAGAAATGATACATAATTATTGCAGAAAAGTTTTTGAAAATATAGTGTCAACTATCGATGCTCAATTCCGACTCTTGAATTTGGAAACATAACCAGAATTTTGAAGTAAAATATTCACGGGGACAAGAAAATCTTTATCTTGAACTTTCTGCAAATGCGCGTTTGAACTTTTTACTTTGTTTTTACATTTATAGGGGGTCCCACTAAAATTTCAATGAGTTGTTTTAGCAATCATTTCAACATTTTAATCAAATTAAGTGGCTTAAACATCAATCTTCCATCCAAGGGTTTCCAGTTCGAAAAGAACAAAGGGTAAATCAATTATTAATCGTAAGTACTACAATAATAGTACTATTATCTCCACACAGCTGATATTGAAAAATTTACTCCAAAAATGTTCGAAATAAGACGAAATAAAATATTAACTGGTTTCTGAACATGCTTCAAAATATACAGAAATGTTTGTGAATATTTTTTCCTTTTACTACGGATACGTTCTAGAAATATACAGAAAAATTTCTGAATATTTTTCTGTAAGATGCGAAAACATTTGTGCATGTTTCACTCCCAGATGCGGAAACGCTCCTGTAATTTTAAACTACAATTTGCTTCCCCACATTTTGGGATAACGTTTCCTTTTTACTTCCTTGTATGGAGTATACGTTTAAGAATTTACTTTTAAAATTTTTTTCGATGCATCTCATGGTACGCTAGCACGCACGTTCATATAAATGCATCTACAACTCATTTTGACCAATGGCGAGTCTATTTTGACCAGTTTTTCCATGCCATCTGTACGTAAGTACGTACGTATATGTATGTATGTAATTCGCATATATCAAAAACTATTGATCGTAGAAGGTTGAAACTTTATATTTAGGATTGTGGTAACATCTAGTTGTGCACCTCCCTTTGTGGTCCCAATCGACTGGATAGTTTATCTACAGAACCACCCAAAAGATTCAAAATACACTACGCTGTATGGGCCGAAATTCATTAAACTCGCATATCTCAAAAACTATTAGGCGTAGAATGTTGAAACTTTATATTTAGGATTGTTGTAACATCTATTGTGCACCTTCCCTTTCGGTTCCATTCGACTGGATAGTTAATCTACAGATCTGCCCAAAAGATTCGAAATACATTACGCTCTATGGGCCGAAATTCATTAAAGAGTACTTTTGAGGTATTAGGCTATTTCAAACGACTCAGAAGTGATATATGCTGTTAAGGGTTAAAAAATGAATATTTCCATCATAAAAAGTGTCTTTATCATTTATATTTCTGCTAAAAGGATACTCAAGGATTTCCAATACATTCCGGTCAATGGCAATTTTTGGTGACATTCATCCATTTCAAGCACAATACCGTCCTACCATATAGTTAATGGTCCGACCACGGTCACGTGCCTCCCTCAAGAATTGCACCAAAAGTCGCCGCGTATTTAACTCTCAAATCTCAAAAACTATTAGTCGTAAAATGTCGAAATTTCATATATAAGATTGCTGTAATATCTAGTTTTGCATGTCGGCTTTTCGTTCCAATTTACAGGAGAGTTTATTTACAGGACTACCCAAAAGAATTTCAAAACATTAACGCACCCATGGATATCTTCAATATATTACATCTGCAGTTAGTCATTGTTTGTTCCATGGCCAAAATCTCACCATTTGTCATCGACCTTGGCGAGTTTTGCCGAAACATCGCCAAATTTGACGCCAAAAAGTATTTCGCATTTCGCATAAATCTAAAACTTTTAACCGTAGAATTCTGAAATTTTGTATTTAGAGCTATTGTCTAACTGTGCATATCTTTTTTGATTGTAATCGATTGGTTAATTTAAGTACAGGGTCAGCCAAATGGCTTTAAATACATGAAAGTGTATGGATACATTCAATTCATTGAAAGTCTGTGGTTAATAACTACTTTGTAACTCTCAAACTATCTCAAGCTTGTCCGCTTTTGGTGAAATATTGCCAAATTAAGTGTTAGAGGGAAATATTTCAAATTGAACAGAGCTTGGCGATATCGGAAATATTTGGCTTGAAATCGATAAACCTTATTACTACTGCAGCATTTTATCATTTTCAAATCAAATACGTTTTAGTTAGTGCGTCGAAAATATTTTTGACTTAATAAACGTGCAAGGAAGTCATGTGTTATCCACATCAGATTTTTTTTAACAGTGATAAAGAATGTCAGTATTCTATAAAGTATTTGCATGAACAGAAGAAAAATATTGTTAAATCCACTTGTAAAGAAAACCTGTTCGTATATTTAAAGAACTATAGATAAGTACCTTGTTGGTGGATGTTTTGATGATGACGACAGAAGGAATTTTGTGCCAGTTGAAACATACATAGTGTTTATGACTCATACTTGTGTTTAAATAAATATAAAATATTTTTATTTGAATATAATACTAACATTCCTTTGTCTTTTTAAAGGATAATAATTTTTTCCGGCATTAATAATTGCAGTGGATTGTTAAGTTTCATAATTCTCTTGTTTCATAAACTCAAGAGAAATTTTCTGCTCGCTAGCTAGATAATAGCTCACTGTAGAGACATGATAAAAGAAATATATGAGTAAGAAAACCATCGATAAGTAAACAAAATTTGAAAATAACTGCCTATCTCTGTCAAAAATATTAAAGCTTTCCTACACTTATCCCCATTTCACATCATACGTGATCAAAATCAAATTCTTTAGCAAAGAATGCTGTTAGGATTTTGCAGAATCACATGGAAATCCTTGGGGAGACATTCAATTACCGTCTGAGTGATCTGAGTCTTCACAACTGCATCACATCAGGGAAGGCGTAACACACTCAATTCTTGATTTTTGATATCACATAAACGTACGTGGAAGAATTTAACTTAGTTGAAACAGAAAAGTGAAAATGAAATGCGTTACGTGAAAAACATTCTAACGATATTTGTAAATGTGTCTTTGATACCACAAATCGATAATGGTATACAAAAACGATTTTGAAATGCATGTGGAAACAAAGTATTAGTTTATGTTTCTTTCACACTATTTGTGATCAGTATAAGCAGTAATATAAAGTATATAAATATATACTAGAGGATTCAGAATACCGACATTGTCTAAAAACTAGTCAAATTAAAAGCAAATATTATGAGCATTTGCATTACAGACTATAAATACTAGAGTTGATAATTAAGAATTAATTATTATCAAAATAATTATTAGACATGAAATGATTGTTTAACCAAAAGTTTGGACGTACCATCTAAATATACAGCACTGCTAGGGAAATACATTGGGTTCATTTAAAGCAGTGGTTCCCAACATTTTTCTCATTGCGAACCTCATTTCGAAGAGATTAGTGAATCCCCTGTGCAATAATTGTGTATTGTATATGAATTTCGGGAATTCTCTTTTTACACTTCGCAAACTTACACTTGTACGCAGACCACCGGTTGGGAACTAATATAATTATACAAAGACAGAATGACAGTGTTTTACGGCCAAAGGGAAGATAAGAATTTTAATTATATGCAGGGAAAGAGAATATAAATTTTTGTAGTTAAAATACTGCAAAATATAGAACAGGGGCTAATAAAGATTATTAAATGCAACACGTGATCGTAACTTGGACTGAAAAAATAATTGTTCCTGAGAATTCTTCAAATATGTCTACTGTAAAAATTTTAAGTATACATCAGATAATTGATAAATAAACGGGGAAAACCAGAAATCGCCATAACAAAGTTATTTTACTCATACGAAATTACGGCCATTAACAAATTAATAAACAATAAATGTAACGTTTTTGAAACATGTCCCAGTTTAGGATAATTCACAATGCAGTTGGTACAGGAATTCTGAATTTATACTTGTTTGAAATTAGATTTAAGCATTATTTTAGTTTTATTTAGTACCATATGATATAAGTTCTTACTGAAATGCAATGGCGTAGTGAGAAATTTTTCATGGAGGGGGTACGACTAAATTGTAAATGGAAAAACAAATGTTCAAAATAAGGTGGTAAATAAGACTAAGCACTTTCATAATTTCTATACGACCTCTGGAATGCGATCATTCGATGTGTTTGATTTTTCGATGTGTTTGATTTAGGCCTAGGATCATGTAAAATTTGTTTGAGTTATATTTATCTTCATATCACTGACACATTTTAAGGTATAATTCTTAAATTTTGTATGTTAAATCATGCGCGTATGGGGCACATTTTACTAATTGAGAGATTTTTTTTTTTTTTTTTTGTACGAGGGTCATACACAAATTTAAAAAGTGTAACTTTATGAAAATTAACGAGAGGAATTTTCTCTTAATGAAGCCTTGTTTCCGATCTTATTTTGAACATTTTTTCAATGTTTACTGCCCACTTATCTCTAATAAGATAAAGAATTAAAGCACGTTACCACCATTTTGGGACACACTGTATATAATTAAAATAAATGGTTTAATTCTGCGGGTCAGTAAACTAATCAGATCTTTATTTTAAATTGCAAAAGATTCATTGGGTTATAGTTAACAATATTTATTAATTAAACAAGAATTTTGTAAACGTTTCTTAAATGTTTTAAACACATTTTTCAAAGACACACTTGACAAAGTATGTGTATTTTATTACATTTTATTTGATATACCTTTGTATATGATGTTTGAGCAAGAAATATGTTCCAGACATTGGAATGAACAAAAATGCATATAGTTATAATATAATTAAATTCATTAAATTATGAAAGTTATGTAAAGTCAAATTCACAAAAATAATTGTAAGAAAAAACTGATTAACAGACGGAGAGTAAAACTAAAAGAGTGCTTAGTTTAAAGAATGAAGAATAAGGAAAGCAGAAAAGTAAAAATGAAACATACCAGACACAAATGCAGGATAAATAAATTGAAAAACAGACGAAGAAAGGGAAAAAAAACCTGGTAGTTTTTTGAAAATCTTTATTAACCAATCCACTTTTTGGAGGTGCGGAATCGAATTAAAGCAATGGAAATAAAATTATCTCGCTCTCTCCTTTTTCTTTTTTGGTTATATTTATTTAATTACTTTTTTTTTAGGGGGGAGGGTGGCAGTCAGCAAAACTATTACTTAAAAAAAGAACAACTAGAGAACCTCTGGAAAGAGAAATTAAGATCAGGTCTCACTGATTTAGGTCCACACAACTACCGACCAAGTTGTATGGTGAGTAAAGCGCCGTACTCCGGTTTCGGGTTCAATTCCCGGCGGCCGGGGTTCGATCCTCAACTGAGCGTGGTTGTCATGTCCGTCCCTTCATAGGGGTGACTTTGGTCCACCTACTAGGTGTCCCCATAAGAAAGAGACAACAATTCCGGCCTGTTATGGCCAAAGCCTTCAAGGCAGAGAACGGCCACCGGAAAAAAAAATCCACACAATATGTACATGAAAATCTTGTGTTCATCATATCTGATTTATTTATAATCATGCCTTTTTGATATGAAAAAAAAAAAACATGCTAATGGACTTACTAGCTGGCTGTATAATTTATTATACTACATAAGTCAATATATCACGATGTTCATTTAAAAGCAGGTAAAAAAAATTGCTAATGAAAGTTATTTCTATGATGAAAAGAAGTTATTTTATTCACTTTTATTTCTCTTATTTCATTTTACTTATCTTCATATTAATTTTCAAGTTATCATATTCTATGCTGTTCTGATTAGTTGGGCTTTGTCTTTGTCTAGATCAAACATTTTTTTTTCTCAAATCTGTCAACTTTTAGGAGAACTGTTAATGTTAGCAAAACAGACAAAATCTGAAAATGATAAAAGGAAGCTGACTTAATTATCATCCATAAGTAAGATAGGCAGATGGCTCTCAGTAAATGAACCTATGAATCCACGATTAAGTAAGACGTGAACTGTCACATAACATTCTTTTTACCTTAAAAATAAGGTTAATTAAAATATAAACAAATTTTTTACGTCCTATTTCGCCTATATATACAATAGGTATCAATAAAAACAACATCAGCAAAATATTTTTATTACTTCAGGGCACAAGCAGATCAATTATTAGAATAACAGATGCACTGAATTCATTGGACAAAAATGCTATAAGCCACTTCCATTAAAATGAAATTACATAATGTATAGAGGTATAAAGATTAACATGTATTTTGATTTAAGAAAGACCTAGAAAAACAAATACAGAGAAGCACGTTCAGGAAAATTCGAATAGCCAATCATAGGATGATTCTTAAAGGCGCAACATCTGCAAAAACGGAATCATTTTTCAATTTGAATGATTTTCTCCAAAAGGGTATTCCAGAAAACAATGTTCGCTCAGCACATTTTATTTAAAATTTCACCAGTGATGTTTGAACATTCAGGAGAGCTTTAGCTGTTTTCGATAGCACTGTTTTACTTTCTATTGTCAGATATTCATGGAATTCTTTGGAAAAGAATGCCTCTTAAAAGCGCTGTTTAAGTTTGTTTCTCAAATCAAAACTCCTCAGAACGTGATTCTTTTCTTTAAAGTGTAGCATTAAAAATGGCTTTGAAAGTTGCGTTGGATAATGGTTACACAAGATCATGTTGTTCTCGGGATGAATTTTTATAAGTACTTATGCTAAGAATAACTTTCCTTTTCGTCAAATGAATTGAATTGAAGTTTACCCTCACATACGAGAGGTTTCTAAGCGTAACCGGTAAATTGAATGAAACATCAAATGAATGAAACCTAAGGTATCTCGCTTCTTTAAGGGACTTAAGAGGTAGTGTGTTCTTAAAGGTTACTTGTTGAAGTATCCGTCTTTCCTCTGAGATAATGATTTTTAAATAGCTAGCGAAAATGAAAACGTATGTAATTTGATTCAATATTTTCTTGAATCTGCCAACAAATTGTAATCTATAAACAATAGGATTAACTTCATGCAGAAATTCTAATTGTTTCCAAATAAAAGTATACCATTCGGATATTATTTTCCTTAAGCTAGTGTTGCTGTTGTTGTTGTGAGTTTACGACCAATAATCTACACGTGGCATCTTGGGCGAGGGGTGGGATGCCCTCCATGGAGGTCTTTCTAAGGGGTCCTAACACGTACTTATGCTAAGTTTCGGAAAAAACCACGGAAAACTCCGAAAGGTTAGGTCGGTGGACGTGACCTGGTTTTGAACCAGGCACCTTTCGTCTGCCAGTTCAGGAAATGGAAATGGAAATGGGGGTTACGAGAGAGAGAGAGAGAGAGAGAGAGAGAGAGATAAATTATCTACGCTAGGGATCTAGGCCGGGGTTGGGATTACCCTCCGTAGGGGACTTTCTAAGGGGTCTTAACCGGTATTTGCGCGATGTTTCGGAGAAAACCACGGAAAAATCCGAATGGTTAGGTCGGCGGGCACGACCTGGCTTCGAACCAGGCATCTTCCGTCTGCCAATTCAAAGCGCTAGCGCTGTGCTACTGGTGGGGCTCTCCCAGTTCCGAACGCTTTGCGCGCGGTCACTGGTGGGGCCCTTTATCTAGTAAAAGACTAGCACAATCTTTCTGTCATATTCGTATAGCACTTGCGATAACTTTTTTATTAAAAGAACATGAGTCGAAAAAATTGTTTAAATTAATAAAAGTTTTTTATATTTTTTTCGGCAAAAGCATTCGTACGTAAAGATTCAATACGTACATAAATTAAGAAATTAATTTAAAAAAAGAAGCGATTCTTAAAAATTACGGTCATAATTTTTTTGCCAAAAGAATATGTATGGGGAGATTTTTTTAATTGAAAAACTCATTTTATTGCTTTAATCAAGCAGTAAATAAATTATTTAAAAAGGAGCGATTTTTAATGTTCTAAGATACGTACGATATGTCTTGGAATTCTTTTTTTTTATATTTTAAAGAAGTTTATTTATGTAGTATGTGTATATTTGTTTTTTGTGAAAATACATGTTATTTATGCATGCAAAATCCTTTCATATTCTTTATTGCAATGTATTTATACATTTAGTGTTTAACGTTGCAGTATATTTTTGTAGTTATATGTGCCCAAAACAACTGAAATGACCACGAGAGATTGCTTAATATGCAATTTCTCGTGGCCCAAAAATTTGTATTTGCCCAGGGCTCACTATTATGATGATATCGGGACCTGTACGTCTTCCTTAATCATACCAGCCATATTCGAAAGAATTTAAGTCCGATGAACCAGCTAGCCACTCCATGCGCTAAATTTCTTCTGCTGAAAATAATTCCCCACAATAAGTTTCGTGTGCGGTCCAGCACTGTCGTCTTGAAGCAGGAAATCATAGCATATTACCCGGCAAAAGGGCGCATATTAGCATGAAGGATGTCATCTGACCATTCTTGTTTCTACGTGGAAAGACACAGAGGCATGTCCGCTCAACTAAAGAGAAAGAGAATCCACATCAAACACAGACACTGGCTTCTGCATATGCATATTTTTCACGAATGTCTGATGCATGATAACGGTTTACAGGTTATCTCCAAATCGAACAACGCCTGTTATCACTTTGGAGGATAAGCTTGGACTCATCCGTGAAGAGAACTTGTCTCTAGTTTCGCAACGGCTCTTCATCACAGTTGTTCAGGCAAATGATACTTGACTCGGTTTTGGGGATTGCCAACCTATCGTAAAAAATAACTGAATCAAGTGCCCACGAACGGTTCACAACAAATGAAAAGAAGGGTGAGAAAAGACAGGAGAAAGAATAAGATAAAAAGTGACAGGAAATCACAAGATTCCTTTTTAAAGGACAGCTGCACCAGACTGATTGCCAAAGTATAGTGAACCTTTAGTGGCTGTTCAGACTATTTGACTTATTAGAACTTTTCAAACTTGACTTTAGATTTTGGAGTTCTGCATTTGTGTTAAATTTAATTTCGAATAATGCAGATGTTTTCATAATTTTAGGTGATCTGTAATACAGGCTCGTTTTTGAGCGATTTGTAATTTTGGCTTGAATTTTAATAAAGCTGGAGTCTGGTGGACTGCCATGAACTCAAACCCAACTTTGGGTCGGTTCTCTCCCGTGCGTGTCCAAAAAAAGTAACCTAGGCGTTATTGTTACGAATTGGTTATACCCGATTTCTTACTTTACAATCACCGGAAAAATTGCAGGCTAGATCTCAAACATGCCCTTTTATGCTCCTAGCAAATTATTTATTTGATTGTGACGCTACTAATTTGCAAATTGCAACTTTACTGAACAACTTTTATTTGATAACATATTCCAATTTTATATAATATGGCTAATTTTTGAGCGAGTTACCACTAATTTTGTGATTTTTTCCTCTTAATTTTTGAAAATTACTGTAATAAATCCGATAGATTTATATTGTGATGTTTGATCAGGAAGACACGAAACCGTTCATTAATTGCATTCAGATAAAACTGACAGTTTTGAAGCAATAGTTTTTTGTAAATTATGCGATGCAAACAGAATAAATCCTTCCTTTAAAAAAAGTAACTAAGCAACATGTAACCAACTTTTTCGACTCCATGTAAATAATCGCAAGTCATCTTGGTGCTTTTTAGTCTTTCAAAACTTCCTATATTTCTATCATTAAAAAATAATTTGATGAAGAAAACATTTATTTAAACATTAATTTGTATTGACGGAATGATTAGAAATGTAAATAACTCATTAAAACTTTCGACGAATGTTATACCAATTAACTAATACAATATTATGGTCACTAATATAAGACCCTTTAATCATCTAAGCAGATGTGTAATTATTTTTAAGTCCACTGATCAAGAGTTTATATCGAGTAATTTGTGCTATCCCACTTCCAAAGGATTCCTTAAGCCGTGCTTCTTATCTACTTTTTATCACTAGAGCGCGCGGTATGTAATTAATCTTAATTATGCATTCTTGAAAGATTTTCTCGCTGCATAGGTTCTCCAGTCCCATAATTAGCTCTCTTTGGAGGTAACTCTAAAATTGATTTGAACAAGTACAGGGGAGAAAATTCAGGAGAAAGTATTATTTTATTGTTGATAGCCAGTAGATGATTGATGAGAAAAATGCAGGATTCGGGTCGACGTATTTTTGGTGAGTAAAAATTGGGAAAAATCTTGATCTCTTTTCAGAATAAAATTTGCGAGTTCTGATTCTTAAGATATCTGCTTACGTTCTTTCTTTAAGCAAAATACATAAATTAAATATACACATTTTTAATTAAACTATTACTTCAAATCTTGAAAATAAATATGACTTTCATAATTTTTTGTAAAATATTTAAGAAGTACATCATTTTGTATATAAATTAAGCCAAATTTTACATTTGCGTCAGTAATTTGGTTAAGTAGTTAAATAACATTACTTTTCACTAAAACCCACGTAAGAGAAAAATAACTTCTGTGTACATGCATATATTGGGAGACACAAAGATTCTCTGCCTTATGCAAGAATAGAGTATTCACAAAGTTACTGCAAATCGGAAAAGGAAATGCAAAAAGTAAATGAAATTAAAACTGTTTGAGAGGCTTCAGAATATAAGAATTCAGAAGAAAGAAATATAACTTAACAAATTAAGGTCATTGCGAATGTAAAAGAAGAAATAGTGGGCTGAAAGAATAATGGATTAAAAAGTATGAAGAAAGGAAATACAGAAGTAAAAGAGAAAATTAACAACAAAATATGTAAGAAACTACAAATGCATATTAAGTTGGCAAGTGAACATAAAGAAATATAGTGTGTGAAGATGCATATTGTTTTAAAGATGAAGCAAGATAATTTTTTAAAGAATATTTTTGATGTTATTATACATAAATTTTTTATAGTTTTACCTTTTAACTTTTTGCAGTCAGACCAGTATCTGGAACATTATTTCCGCCGACTGTAAAATGTGAACAGCCAATTCAATGAATTTTAAGATTAGATTTCATATTGCGAAGCAAATAAAGAACATTTGGAACATTTTTAAGGCAAAAAATGTACTTAATCGTTTTTTGATCAATTTGAAATTTTCATTGGCTAATGAGCTCTTTTTCTTTCGAAATTACTAAACTTGCAAACATTGTTCAAGGGTTTACTTCTAAAAATATATTTAGTAAAGCTAAAGTAAACAAAAATCTGTTTTCCTCATCAAATTATAGAAACTTAAAGCAATCAACATTACCATATAGTTTGTAACAAATTCATCTTCACTACTTTTTGATGGTAAAGAAATATTCAAGTGTTACGTAGAAATCGAACAAAAATTTGTGGCGTGTGAATCCCTTCAATATCATCCGCTTTCACCTTTCCAAGTGTTGATCATTCCCAATGTTGCGTGACTTCGTATGTTTGACTGGAAGCGTATTTTCAGCATGGTGTGGCCTTTGATTAATATCATCAGCTTATCATTATCACATAGTTATGGGGTAAAACCCTAAATACAGCAAAAGATTGATGTAGGAATAACAAGAAAAAATTTGCAGAAATTCTTATCCATTTATACAATTACAAACAGCATTGGCCAACTTATTGGATTCGTTGTGGAAAAATGAAATACAACAAAATAGGCGTTCTCACTTTACTGTCGAAAAAAAAGGACGATCTTTCGATAAACACAATAACATTGAAAGAACCATTCAGATTCATCCGATGAAAGTAAGTCATAGCTACCATAGCCCACATAAATTTTATTAAAATTCAAAGAAAGAAAGACATTTAGTTTTACAATTTTAGTGAAAATGAGTCCAGTAATTTGGCCAACACTGTTTATATATATATATTAAATAAACAGTACATATATATATATATATATATATTATCTGTGACTATTTCTGAAAAACTTAAGTAGGTTTCTACGAAATATCGTTTTAGTAGGCTGAAAAATGGAAAAAAATATTGAGGTACTATACCAATAATTGTCGATGCGCTAAGTAAAATAAATATCCCCAGAATACAGCAGAAGGTAGCCTAAAATGATTTTCTTAAGGAAAAAACGTGTGTAGAGTAACAAAAATGTTTAAATAAAGCTTTGTCATTTTGTTAGTATGTTTTGCATAATATTTGGCATATATATATATATATATATATTGTAAACATATTTTAATAATATTCATCATTATAATTATCACCTTCAAGGACTAGGCAGGGTGCCAGTTCCGGCTTCATTGGTCAATCCAACTCTTCTCGGTTTCTTCTGCCCCTCGGGCCCAGACAGTACAGCAAACTTGCATCAAACTTGCAGCAAGCTTAATTTATCAAGTCAATAAGCTTGAAAATTTCAAGCGTGTAAGCTTAATGCAAGCTTCGAATCAAGTGTTCTAGTTTACACTTGCCCAGTTTGCATTAAGCTTGACATTTCAAGCTTGAATCAAGCTTGACATAGCAAGCTTAATTTCAAGCTTAAAAAATTTTCCTAAATACACGGTGCGCCGGTCGGCGAACTCGCCCCACATATTTTACTTTGCCACGCATTTTCCCCTCTATACGCTGAAAATTCAATTTAATTTAATCTGTTTCCATCAAGTGTTCGTGGCTAGAATAGAACCCGGGACCTTTCAGTTGGGAGGCGAGCACGCTATCCGTTCAGCTACCAAGCTTCGCGCAGTTATGACTAAAGTTTGAAGTGACTAACACGCCGTTTTCTGGCCAGATTGATAAGTGGGCGATATGTTTTTTTTTCCATGGGATGCATCAAAATTAAAATAATGTTATGTGTGATTTAGAGACTCTACTAATAGGGAAATAAACATAATATAAACTTAAGAGCAGCACACGTTTTAAAACTTTCAGTACCGCAACACTCATGAGCAATACTGCTGGCCAAAATCGAAACAAACGACTGATTTTGAAAGCAATTTCGTAGTATAATTGTATTAAATTTTGAAGAATTTCCATATTTGGAAATATAGAATCTTTTTTTTTAATTGTATGGTGAACCACCCATAAAGTGAAGTATGTTAACTAACTAAATTGTGCTAATTATATTAAAGTTTATTTTTAGGGATAATTAATTAGTTAATGGAATTACTAATGTTAATTAGATGTAAATAAAACTAAAACTCCCCTCGTGTTACACTTCACAAGGGCTTATCCCATTTATTCCTTCCCCTTGCGTGTTCTAATGTCCAGGTTTTGTGCGTAATAAACAGAGCCCGATCAAGACAACTGTGGGCCCTGGGCAGAAGAAAAAAATTGGGCCCCTTACAATAACGCCCCCCCACAAAAAAAAGATTATGATCGGTTCATACTGAAAGTTTTTTAAATATCTTACCCATTTTTAAATATCTTACCGTTTTTTAAATATCTTACTCATTCTTAACACAAATTTTGTGTTACGAATGGGTTTACTTACTTAACACAAATTTTGTGTTAAGTAATCTGAAATCAAAGAAACAGATAGTTAAACGTTACTTCGAAATGCTATATCACAGTTGCTAACATGTATGGAATACAAACACTTTAGTCATTTTTGTAAATATCTCTTAAAATAACAAATAATTGAAAAATTGTGCTATTTTTTAACGCTAAAAATTCTCTTTACAAATGTGGTTAGTTATTTTCCTACATATTGGTACGCTATATCAATATAGAGCATTTCGAAGAATTAAAAATAAGTTTAAATTAATTTATACAAATGTAAATTTGAATTATTTTCATTGTTCATACTTTATAATTAAAAAAATTATTTAAGTTCTGAATTTTTTTTATCCTTTGTAATTTTATTTTAAAACTACAAAAGTGTAAGATGTAAGATTTTTGGGCCCTAAAATCTGTAGGCCCTGGACAGTTGCCCCGTTTGCCCTGCCGGTAATATGGCACTGGTAATAAAATAAAACACATCTTTTACGAACTTTCAGCAAATTTGAGGGCGCTAGACAATCAATGTCCATTCTCTTTCACAGATGGCGCCATCACTGCGCACGTTGAAAGCTAAAATCAAGCTAAAATCAAGCTTGCATTAATACGTCAATTTCAAGGAAATGGCAAGCTTGATTTAAGCTTATGTGCTGTCTGGGGTGTATAGTCAACGGCAGCTCGGAGGAATCTTGTCACTGGCATGCATTGTATATAGTCTCTACATTTAGTGCAATATATTTGTATTCTATCACATAAGTTGAATATCTTCAATTCATTCCTGATGTCTTCATTTCGGATCTTGTATTAGATCTTTGAAGCTTTACGTTTTTGCAAGGTAAAAGTACCAACCTTATGCAAAACCCCCCAACCTAGAGGACCAGGGTGTCTCTCTTAGTTTGGCACCTACCTTTCAACTTGTCCGGCTTGGGTGGTTTTACCAGTTACTACGCTACCGCCGATTTTAATAATATTTTAAATCAATATTGAGTAATGAAAAAAATAAAACTTTGAAAAAATGTTTTAGAGAGCAGTTGAAGGGCTGGGATGATGGCCTGGACCCAGAATTGTATTTTCTTCAGCAGATGGATCATTTTACCCGACATTATGGCTGCCTAGATTAGGTTGTATTACCGGATGACACCGAGAAATATAACAAACGTTGCAAGTGCAATTCCTTCTAAAAATATACTGTATTGAGTAAAACATTTCATATTTATGTACATAGAAGTCTGTACATCTAAATGAATAGGGAAGTTAGTGCTTACCTTGTAACAGTTGTCATAAAACCCAATTTTTCAAAGAATTGTATTTAGATGCGTAATACTGTGATCGCTTAAATACCGCCAATGCTGCTTCTTCACTTGGCACACCTAATTTATGTGCTTCCCGGTAGATAGTGCTACCTGTATGGAAGAAAGCATAGGCAGATCATTTAGCCTGCTAGGATCATTTTAGGCCACATTCCTCTAATATAGCTTCATTTAAGACCTAGCAGGTTTTATTAGCCCGATCTCTCAAACAGGTTGAATTTGCTTTGTTTCTTTCCTTGTCATCGCGTATCACATTATGGAGTCTTTACAACTTCTTTACAGAATAAGTACCAGTCCTATATGTGCTCTAATTAATCCCTAGAACACTAGTGGCAAGAGTGTTTGTAAAAGGATGTGTTATGGATGATATTTCTGTAACATTTTTTTCTACGAGGATAGTAAATTAAATAGCGTCAACTTAAAACTCGCAGAAGAGCGTCAATATGCGGAGTGCTAAAAACAGTCGATCTAGTTAGAAGAGTAGTTGTTGTGGGTGTTAAGGTGAAGAATTTCGTTTCCATCGCTCTAGAGCCTATTTTCAAAAGGTGAGCAGCGATCGTGGTTTAAAATAGGGATTGCCCGTGGCAAAAAGGCAACAGAATGTTATCGAGGATCACTGAAAGACTGTGACGAACTTGCATTACCATATAGGACGGTTGCACGATGGGTTAAAGGGGGAAGCTGTGACTTCAGGACAAATTGTCAACGCAGGTTACTATTGCCAATTTCAACAGCACGTCTGCGTCCGGCTATGTGGCACAAACGTCCACGTTTATAGCAAAATAATCTACTTATCGCGTTCCATGACATCGCTCGTCGTCATGTCTGAACCAATGTCACTTTCCTATTCCAAAGGTGGCAGTGGGAAATGTTGGAACACCCTCTCTACTCACCTGACATGAGTCCTTGCGATTTCGATGTGTCCCCTCCGAGGCCTCAGATTTCTTAACGCTGCATCTGTAATCCGTGCAATAGGCCGTGTAGTAGGTGTTCGTTTTCATAGACATGGATTTGAAGACATTAACATTGAGATTCTCGCAATTCACAAACAACATAATGAACGTCTTTTTCTAGAGAATATATTAATACACGACCGCAATACATGCCATCTTTATGAACTCAACCAAATTTTGGTTGAACTCAACCAAAATTTTAGATCTCCATTACTTCTCAGAAAATACTGACCATACGAAATATGTAACTATTTATAATAAACTAAATTTAAATAGATATGAAAAAACTTATCCTTTCAAGCAGGGTAAGTCTTCAAAAATGCATGTACCATCCTATCATATAGTGCTATCAAGTCTGAACTTCAACAACTAAACGTTAAATATAATAGTCATTTCAATTGGATACCCGTCAGGATTTTTGTATTCTCTAAATAAGTTGATGCAAAAATATCTAAATATATTTTAAGTTTTAACTCTGTCAGAATACTTTAGTCATTTGTTTTATTATCTTATGATTGTACGAGCAAATACTCTTATACATAATATCGTAAACAACAACTATAAACATTCTCATTTGAATAGTAATTTTTTCATAAATTGTACCCATTCTTCTTTTAGTAATATAAATTTTAATAAAGTTTTTTCTAAACATACAGAAAATTTCCCGATTAACGGCCGACATATCGAAAAATCTTTTAAATACCCTATACCAAAGGGTAGAAAAATATTCAACTACTAGCCGCCTTCGGCGACCAGTTGGTTCGCCATCTTTATAAATCTTGTTCGGAGAAAATCCTGTTTCTCACCGGCTTGCTTAGCACTGAAATCTCTCCAATTCTGAATGAAATTTAAAATTAAGATGGTTACAAACAGTGGCGGCCCTAGGGTAAGTGGCGCCCCCTGCTAACGTAAAAATGACGCCCCCTTTTATGTTCTACTTAGTTTTTGAGTTCGAAATGACGCCCCTTCGAAGCAGGCGCCCCGATGCGATGCTTACCTTGATTACCATGTCGAGCCGTCCTTGATTACAAAAATAAGATGGTTTAATGATAAAAACCTACAAAAAGGTACAGATTATTTTCATCTTATTATTAATTCTGAAGAGCTTCTGGATATTTTAGCCGTTATCAAAAAACCGAAAGAAAGTTAAAAAATCTGAAACACTTTCAGATTTTAAAAACGCACTAAAGTGCTGTATATTAAAAGCGTATCATAACACATGCTCTCTTCCTCCTTTTTTTCCCTTGTTCCATTAAGTTGGAAAGTGTATCATTATTCATGAGTGCGATAAAACAAAATTAAAATTGATATTTCTAACATAGTTTTACTGGATGTAAATCAATAGAAATAGAATGCAAAAAAGCTGCGCAGAAAAATGCACAATTCGAACTGAATGAAAGTTTCAAAAACGTATTCAGGTGTATTCTTTATCCAATTTTAGCAGACGATAAAATGATTTTATTTATTAAAAACTGTGCATTCTATAATTTTGCGCCACCTGTCGACTGCTCTCTAAAATAAAAACTCAATTGTATTCTTTTTTTGATTAAAGATAGTTTTTTTGTATATTATAGGTAGAGCGTTTTTTTTTTCGTGCGATAAAAAGTAGCCTACATGTTAATCCAGGACTTTAACTGTCTTTATTCCAAATTTCACCCAAATCCGTCAATCCGTTTCAGCGTGAAAGAGTAATAAGCATACATACAAACATTAACTTTTTTAAATTAGTAGGAAGGATAGTTCATTTTGTAAGAATTTTTCTCTGGATACTCTTTTACTTGCTTATGTACCAGTGATCACTACCATTCATATGTTAATTCTGATTTTGGACGCATAATTACAGTTGGCCTTAATATAATAGCCCCCGTAGTTATATGTTTAGCGTTCTTTGTGCTTAGTAAATGTATTGAAATACTGTTATTTTGTTTTTATTTTGGTAGAAAATATTCCGTTCGTGGGGCCTGACGAGTATAGTCGATGCCTACTAGACTTGTTTTATTCCTTACACAATTCCATTTCATTTTACAATTTCACCAGCTGTTCGGATATGCTATTTGATGGATATATCTACTTATGCCTTTTAGGATAATTTTAGGTTCATTGAATATAATAGAATACCTTAACTGAAGTGTGAATAATTCCTTGATTCGTAAGTTTAGCCGTTTTACTGTATATATTATCTGTAAATACTTTTACAAAACAGTTAAGATTTTTTTTTCCCATTTGCTTACTGGGAAATTTATATATCTGGATGTATGGTAACGGAATTTTGTATTTTCCGAATTTTTCAAATAGAGACTAAGTTTAACTTAAAATTATTAAATTTAAAAACATAAAGGATATTGGGTTTTTGCAATAAAAAATTAGTGACTATCAAGAGAATGTCCTTCAAATTTGACTGGCTATGAAGCTAATCCTGAAAAAGGATAATATAAGAATCACAAGTGATGATGCTTTTAAAAGCTTTATTTTAAAACTAAAATTTCAAAATCTTTATTTTAAAAATCCTTTTTACAGTTTCATACTTTAATAAATTACTTAAAATGCACATTTACATTTACTTAAAAGAATATTTGAGTAGGGAAACAAATACAAATTTCCAAACTCTTACGGCCTTTTGCATTTTCATAAAAGTCTTAATAAAAGTAATGTGCGATAATATAAATAATGTAACGTTCATAAATTGCTTTGGTAGAGAAAAAGTATTTCAAAATATTACGCATGCAGTAAAATGAAAATGTATATTTCGTACTTTCTAGATAAAAGTGGGTAGTGTTTTCTTTTGATTGGCAATATAAAAGTTTCCTGGCATTTAAAAATATTTTTACGTGCAAAGTGCTATAACACTATAAAGGAAAGAACATTATCGCGGAACCCATTTTAATGTTTTTTATTTGTTTTGTATTAAACATAATAAGTTAAAAGCTTGAAATTAACTTACCTAAAACTTTCAAAATAGCTAATGTGTTCAAGGTTTACCAGCACTGTATATTAATAATTTATTGGAATATTTTACTAACGTGCATCTTTTTTATTTAAATATATACTCAGGTAGCAGGCAGTATTAAATAATGCATATATAGTATATCTTTTAATCTAGGAATACATGCTTTATCTACGATGAGTCCATTTTTTTTGGAATGTTCTTTTAAATGTTTTAATATAGGTATGTATTTGTGCAGTAAAATTGTAGCTTTTACATGAGCATTTAGTGTGTTCTTTTATGTTTGTTTTTAATGAAATTCATTATATATGAGATTGAAACTAGCTTTAAGTTTCAGACAAGTACAAACTACTAAACATTCGAATTCTAAAACCATTTTCTTTGAAAAGTACGCGTAATCCAAGAAACAAATAAGTTTTGCAAAAATATTTAACTCTTACCTCTGTATGAAGTAAGTAAATAAAATCAATGCAAAGTAATGCAAGTAATATATATATATATATATATTAAGCGAAACTTTGCTTTAAAATATTGCTTATGGAGTAATACAGAAAAGAAATATTTACTACCTATTTTCTCGATAAACGCACTTTCTTTTAATTGACAACATAAAAGTTTCTAGGCATTCTTTAACAGTATTGCACAGTGTAAAAGAATAATGGGCTATACTACTAAAAGAAAATCGCATTGCTGTTATTAGCATCTCCATTTTAATCGTAGATCTTTTGGTAGGTTCCTAAAAAGAACAAAAAGCTGAAAGTGTGGAATAAGTTGAAATATAACTTTTACGGAATAACTAGCATCTGCCATTTTTCTAGTAATGTAAATCTTGTTATTCAAGTACGGCATATTTAAAATGAAACATGATATAGTAGAAGGTTGCTAAAAATGAGCTGAAAATGATCATTAATGAGCAAAATGATCCACATGTATGTTTTGTTAGATACAGGTGAAACACATCTTAGATACAGGTCAAGTGAAGAAGGTTTGTGTATGATTATGGCAACGCTACACTAGGGCGATCTGCCAAGGGGTGTGTGCCTTAGTAGTAGGACTTTCTAAGGGGTTCTAACGCGTATTCACGTTACAGCTGGAGAAAACCTACCAAAACTCCAGACCGTTAGATCGACAGCCGCGCGATGGGACCCGAACCCGGGACCTTCACACTTCGGCCATCTACCATTTTCAGTGGCATGACCACTGTGCCATGGTGAGGCTCCAAGTGAAGAAGAAGCAAAGACAGTGTTTACGCGGTTACAGGATTGCCCGTCTAAATAGAATTCTTCAAAAAATTTGTTTCTATGAGACCTGTTATAAGGTAAGCACTAACTTTCCTCTTTATTTAGATATACAGTCTTTCGTGTACCCAAATCTGACATGGCGTACTGAATGGAGCATGTTTTTAGATGGAAATTACACTTGTTAAGTATCTTATGATTCTCGGCGTCATCCAGTAATATGGCCTAAAGTGGGCAGCCATATGTCCGGGTAAAATGATCCATCGACTGAAGAAACTCCATTGCCGGGTCCTAGTTATCATGGCAGACCTTCAACTGTTCTCAATATTCGTGACTCCCCATTACATTATTTAATTTATTTCTGCGTTTATTGAAAGCCATAATTTTTGAATTATAATTTTGAATAATTCTATTTTATTGTTCGTGACACTTTTTAATTTTTAATTTTTTATAAAATAAATTATGCATACTATATGATTGTAAAACTTATTTTATAATTGCTTTTATATCTTTTATTTTTCCGATAAAAACAATTTACAATTATTTTCACGTGAAGGCTCATTTTGCCCTTTGGTTGAGGGTAAAATAATAATTTGGACACTTTCTCAAAATTATATTTTTTTTCATTACTCTGTGATTTAAAAAATGTTATTAAATATGGTTATGATTCAAAATATAGTGTAAAATATGATATCAAAGGTTCAAAATTTTATTTAAACATTTATATTATTTTATTCGTTTTCGCCTATACGGGGATCATTATAGGCTGTTTTTTGGCGATATATATTTATAAGTGTGTATGTATTTTTTACTTAAATCTAAGTAAAGGCTTACCAATACTCTGAATATGTTCATTTAGATATGAATATTAAATATAACTAATTCTTTACAACTAATTTTACGTGATTTTTCAGCGGTAAGACTCCATTGACAGAACCTAGGTAGATCCTTTAAAATGAACTTTCTCAGTTTTCACCGTTGATTAAAGGAAATATTTAACTATGCTGTAAATAAAACTCAATAAACCAAATTAACCAAGGTAATAAGTCATAATATTGCCCTGTATTGAAAATTTCAAAATAAAAAAGTAAATATCAAAATAATCCCCCCAAAACTTAAAATTAGTGTAAAAAGATAAAAACACTAAAAGATGAACACGAATAGATTATGGAAAACAAACAGATTATTTCTGTGACAGTAAGTATGTAAGTTATATTTTAGATTGGAAGAGTTTTCGATAAGTAAAATAGCGTTGCATTTCGTAGTCTCAAGATTTTACGAATGACATGATTTTATTGATGTATGATGTTCTCTATGCACCAACAATCTCTCGAAGGGGTACTGAAATGTGTCCTAACAGAACAATGTACAGCACAATATTGTACGATATTTTGAATTTTTTACTAATTATATGGCAGGGACAAAAATGTCTTCTCACAGAATGTTACTGTTGTTCATATAATGCTTTTTTCAAATCACAAACATACACATATCATTACCCTATTTTTTGAGTTAAATCTAGAAAGCAGAGCTCATTTATTTAAATGAAACCTAAATCTTTTTGTCACTGTTGGTAACACTTCCTAAAAAAATTCACACGTAAAATTAAGGAAAAGGGGACATCAATAAAAAAATCCGAGATATTTTTAAACAAAATTTAAAGATCTGCAGTGATGGTTTAGTCTCTGCCCGGCCTATAACAGTCTTAAAAATGTACCAATTACTAATAAATTTAATTACATCATTGATACGTATTTTAATACGTACCCTATTGAAAGTGGTGTACATTCCATGAATATGTCTTTTACAGAATCATGTAAAAGATTTCCAGTGCATGTCTATGAGCAGTGACTATGAGACGATTTACAAAATTTCAGCCTTTCATCTTAAAACATCTAAGAGATATATACAGAGTGATACACACTTAGAGGGCCAAACATCTAGGAGGGTTTTTTTTACAACAAGAATCAGAAAAAAATGCAGGGTCGGAAACGTCGTTTTCATGTACTTGTTTCCGCGAAGTGCCAATATTCAGAACTTCCCTTCTGATGAGGATCCGTCTCTGTGGATGAGAAACTCCAAGGAGCACGTACGTAGCTCTAAACGACACATTGGATGACGTGAGCTATCCTCTCCTGGCAAACAAACTCCTCACTCAAATCTGTGGAGTTTGACAGGGTTATGACAATTACACAGAAATACTCTTGCACTCAGTGATACGCATTGTCACTTAAACACCTAACGCATTTTATTCAGTCCATCTCAACAATCAGCACTGGAAGATTCTCTACTCCAAAACTCTCGGATCCAAATAACATGATTTGACAATTCTGAAAAACCTTCCAAAAAACTTTCTTTCCCCCAAATCGCCTTCCTTTATCCGTTTAGCTTTCCCTTTTACCGAGCTTTCCATTTTTGAGAATAAATACCTGCGATATTTGCAGACTTGACATCTGTATCGAAAACTCCTGAGGCGTTAGTGCCTCAGCCTGGCGTTCATGCAGCGAACTAAATAATATAAAGGCGTAAAAGAATTTCCAGAATTTTTCTCATTAGCAGTTCTACAACTGGATTAACAGCTGTAGAGAGAGAGTAGCTAATTTCAATGTTGCTTTGTAGAATTGGTCAATTGAAGAAAGAAGTCCGTGTTACAAGGAATCACTCCAGCGTGTCGTATGCGTCGCATTTTACTTCAGTCGTTAAGAGGAAATGTGTACGATATTTTCTTTAATTTTCGGTAATGGTTATTGGTAGAAACGCTTATGTACAGTTTTATTTCTGAAAAGTGAAGCCAAAAAAAATATGTTAAAGCTTTGAATTAAAATGTAGAAAGTGGAAGCAATTCGAAAGTAACACCGAAAATAAATGTACTTACACGGAGTTTTATTTCATGATTTATTATTTTTCAGTGTTTTTTTGTCTATCCAAGCATCTTTCACTCATGTAGATATTACCTTTGACTTTTCACAGTTCTAAATTGAGAAATATTGCTTATGTAAATATTCTTAATTCTTACATTAAATCACTAAATTTTTTTTGCATTAAATTATTTTTAAAGCGAATGCTAAAATTTAAGCCATTTATATATATATGTACACTCTATAACAAAAAAATCGACGCACCAAGAAACAATCATCCGATTGCTTTGAAGTTTCGTATGCATGAATGTTTTGAACAGATATGCAAATGATTCAAATTTGGTGTCCAATGAATGAATAGTTTGATCTTTAGCGCATCGGAACTGCGCATCCAGCAGACGTATATAAGGAGCAGTTCTTCAACGGTTGTTAAAACTTTCGGTTTGATTGCGATTCAGATGACCTTTCAACAATTTAAAAAATGCCTCGCTGCAGGATTCGTGCTCATTACGAGCAACTGCCAGAGTTTGACAGAGGTCGTATCATTGGATTGAAAGAGGCCAGTTGGACTAATCGGAGAATCGCTCGTCATTTGAGTCGAAGCGATGCGACGATTCGAAGATGCTGGCAAAGATGGGTGGAAAATGGCAGAGTGCAGCGTCAGGATGGTAGCGCTCGACCTAGGGCTACAACAGATCGTGAGGACAGAGTGATGGTCCGATCAGCTGTCACAGCGCCTTCTTCATCTCTATCAACCATCAGACGTTCAACCCAAACACCAGTGTCCTGTCCTTCATGAGAGAGAGGTTGCGAGAGCGAAATCTACGCACGCGCCGACCGTTACGCCACCTGCCACTCACGCCTGTACACTGCCGAGCCAGATTAAAGTGGTGCAGGGCTCGATCAGGTTGGAATAATGCCGACATGGGACGTATAGTCTTTAGCGACGAATCCCGCTTCCAACTGTGTCCTGACGATCATCGAAGACGTGTTTGGAGGCGCACAGGGCAGAGGGGGGGGATCCTGCTTTCACTATTGCACGCCACACCGGCCCTCAACAAGGCATTATGGTCTGGGGTGCCATTTCCTTTGACTGCCGGACCCCTTTGGTCGTCACGTCATTAGAGGTACACTTACTGCACAGCGGTACGTGGACGACATCCTAAGACCTGTTTTGCTACCGTTCCTTTTGCAGTGCCCTGGGCTGGTTTTTCAGCAGGACAATGCCAGACCACATACGGCGCGTGTTGCTCTAAACTGTCTGCAAGCTTGTCAAACTCTTCCTTGGCCTGCCAGATCACCAGATCTCTCTCCCATCGAGCATGTCTGGGATATGATGGGAAGGCGATTGCATCTGGCACGGACTGTTGATGACCCCGTTTGACAATTGGAGCGAATTTGGCAGGAAATAACGCAGGAGACCATCCGGGAGCTTTATCGGTCTATGCCACGCCGTGTGGCAGCTTGTATCCAGGCTAGCGGCGGGTTAACACCTTATTGAACTTGTTACTGTAACTCTGAAATAAATTATTCAATTGTTCTGAAATTTTAATCATTTACTATTCTGTACATTGTCTTCCTATCCACCAATTTTCGTCTCAATCGGACACATCCTTCTTGGTGCGTCGATTTATTTGTTATAGAATGTATATATGCTAAATTAAATCAATTATCATTGTGAATAAAATATTGCAATAAACATCGGATTGCGGAATTAATCCATTTAAATGCATTTCAAAATGATAAAATTTTAATGTTGTTTATTCTCCATAAAAACATCAGACAGTTATAATAAAAATGCTACGATCTTTAATATCCTCTCCCTATAGCCCATGTTCCTTTCCATTACATCGATGATCTTTTTGTGTCTGGTATTACCTCCTGTATAAGTCTTTCAATGCTTTACGGGCCATTCCAATTCAAAAATCAGTGATTTATGAAAAAAGATCAAAAATAAAATTGAAGGAGGATCTGCTTTAAAAAAATTCTTCATATACATTGACAATTTTGGATCTGTGAGAAACTAGAAAGTTTAAAAAAACTTTTTTTTTCTTCCTAATGTCCGGGTCCACCACCGACTACAGTCGGAGGCGAGGGTAGTTCGCTTTTAATGACGTGACATCGCTATTGAATGAGATACCTAGAATCTCGATCGGCACCCGTTAAGGTAATATTTGAACATTCAGGACATCGCAGCTACGAGCAGATTTTATGTGCACCATCTCCCATTGACCGTGCACAGTCCCACAACAGCCCAGCCCAGAGACGTTGTCACCCTCCCAATCGCTGACCATGGCCGGCGCCGCTTCACTTTCGGCGTTCTAATGTGATCTTAGAGACTAGGTCACTTCGGGATAGTTTGATAAAACGAAAGCAGTAAAACTGCAATAAAACTGTTTAATTTAAGAAGTGAAGGAGTACCAAGATAAATATTAGAGCTTAGTGAACGGAATATTATGCATATCTTGCATAAAAGGTAAATGAAACAAAATATTTAAATTTATGCTTTGACTATCTGAGAGATAATATAATTTAGAGGAAAAGGTAAAATATTCGGCATAGAATTATTTCAGTCAATTTTATAGCGTAAAGTAATAAATGTGCTGTAAATTGAAGAAAATTAATTAAAAAATTAATTACTCCAATTATTGAAAATTTAAAGTACTTGGATGAATGTTTCATATCAAACATATGTCATAAAAACACTTTAATAAGGGTTTTCATTATGAGGAGTTTTATTAATTACTGTCTTATTTCCGCGTTCTTGTCAACTCAAACAATAAATAAACGGAAGTAAATGCTATTTGGCTGATCGATTCAACTTACAAGATTGAGGAAAACACGCTCAAATGACAAGAAAATCTGACCGACATAATCTCTGAGTCAGATATGCTTTTGCAATGTGCCATAAATATTCAGTCTAATGAAAAATTTTTAAAATGAACGCTTTCTCAACTAATTTCGTTTCTTTGTGTATAGCAGCGAGATTAAAAAACGCAAGATTTTTTTTCAGTTTTTTGTGAATCTCAGATTTGAAACCTTTCTTGTTCCTTGCGTTATTGCTGTTCTCACGCTTGATAAGTAAACTCTGTTTTTAACCCTTTAACGCGCAGTGTTCCCGCCTTAAGAACACCAAACTCTGACGTTTTGACTGTTGCCAGTCACGAAGAATAGATTTGATTTCTATAAAAAATAGTTGCGGATGACATAGCACCACGAGAATCCTTTTACTTTTTAGCACGACATTTCCCATAAAAAAATTGTCGCGATTATTTTTTAACAGCACTGGCATCTGCTGAAAAATGGAAGAATGCGAGAACAGCTGGATAGATTGTCCAAAGCTGAAAAAAGGGTAGCCGTTGCCATCGCTCGACTAAACTACCAGCAAGATGGCGGACGATCGAAACGTTCATCGCGTGTCACAGATCTAGAGACCCTTTTTTGACGACAGCTGGCTGTGCGGCACAGCCAGCTGTCGTCAAAAACTTCCCGATATATGGAACTCTAGTTATTCCGTTCAAACCTATCGAGATGACATTTCAGGTATGATTATTCAGAGGGATGCGTTCGAGAACGGGATTATTTAAGACAACAGAGCTCTCACAGTTACGGTTATAGTGAAAAAAAAATTCTAATTTTTCCAATTGCAACACACGCGTTCTTTTTTTTTTTCTTCAAAAGTTGATCAGCACATGAAAAACCGTAAATGGCGTAAATGAAAACTGGCTGCGTAAAAGATTTGCACAGGAGTATATTGTAACAAAAGAAAGTCAACACAGAAGGAAAGTGTAAAGATACAATTAGCATTAATTCACTCTAATAGTCTGTAGAAATTTTGTTATTGTGGACACGAATATCGAATTTGTGTGCTTAGCCCGAAGCACGCTTATAAATCCTCGCTAGTTGGACAACACAAGGGGGGGGCGGAGGTCTTCCGTGGGGGTCTTCCTAAGGGGTCCTAATCCTTATTTACGCTAAGTTTCGGTGTAAATCCCAGAAAACTCCGAACGGTTAAGTTGACGGACGCGCGATGGGACCCGAACCCGGGACCTTCACACTTTGTCCGCCTACTCTTTCCAGTGACATAACCACTGTGCCATGGTGAGGCCTGTAGAAATGTGGAACTAACAATAGGTTACTTGAAAACTTTTGATTCCAATAAAACAAATCTCCCTCTCTTTTCTTTGGCTGTCACTAACTAGAATGTTGACTTCTGTTTTAATTTGTATTTCTGTTTACAATTTTTATTATGATTGAAATATTAAATTCTCTCGTTTGTAATTTGTTTAATTTGTGCTTGGACATTTTTTGGACTTGAAAACTTTAGGCAGGCACAGTTTATCGAGATCTACGGCTCTATTATGGTCTTCATCTTAGTTGTTCCCAAGTATAATTTCATCGTTTATTTCAAAGTACAAAACAGAATAGTAGAACGGACACAAACATCCACTGCCACAGCCGTTAGTCGAACTGGACCCAAAGGATGGTAGTAGAGCGCGCTAGCTACTGCACTACGCTACACTACCTAGGCAGCTTTTTTCGTGTTAATCATGAGTTTATTGGTCAATAAATAGTGCAACGTATATTCAGAAGACATTATCTGGAATGTAGGTATATTAAATAATAACTTGAACGTATTAAATCTATGACTTTAAATTAAGTCCTCATACACGCCGCTAATGCTTCCTAGTATACAAAAACTCAAAACGTCCCCTTTCCTCCCTTAACTGATGATGGAATATGCTGGGAGGTTACGGAAGAAAGCTCCGATAAACAGCTCTTTCAGCTACTATGTTAACCCTTTAAAGCGCGGTGCCCTAGCTGTGAGGAAATAAATATACTCAAGCATTAATCAATTTTTCAGGTTTTGATTTACAAGGAATAAATTTGATTTCAATAAAATACATAAGCGCGACATAATTACATGATTTTTTTTTTTTTTACTTTTTAGAAAATAATTTCCAGTAAAAATTTTCAATTATTTGTGAAACTGATTTTAGAGCTGTTTTTGTCTCTAATTGTTTTATTATTGTTAGTTATGTTGAAAATGTGATGAAAATGCATCGATTTAAAAGAAATATAGGCTGCTCATATGACCCCGACGCAGAAAAAGGTGCAGCCGTTGCCATCGCTCGAGATTTGATCGACCGCCATATTGCTGGTAGTTAAATCAAGCGATAGCAACAGCTGCACGTTAGGAAGTAAATCCAGTTGTTCTTATGTATCATTGTGAAAATGGTTGTCCATCACAGGGTTGAGTGTGAGGATCTTAGTAATACAGTAAACAATTCGTTTCAGCTACATTCGCGTAAAACTGTCTTTTCTTAAGATGATGAAAACAGCAATGTTTGAACACATGAAAACAATCGTAGGGTAAGCACTTCTTCAATTCTGTTTTAGATTTACTTGTTTCAAAACATTTAATGGAACCCGATTCAAAATTATACCTGTATTAAAAAGGAATTAAATCTCCAAGCTGATCTTTTACAACCGTCAGTGCAGGAATAAGTAGTTTCAATTTTGTGTATCTTCTGAATTCCATCCGATGTTTCCTTATAACTAACTAGCAAAAATAAATTTTACAAGTTTGCAGAGGTAGTTTTAATCATCGTCCCCCCTACCCACCAGCCTTGACGTTTCCAGTTTCAAAACGTATAATATTTCCTACGTTTAATTAATAAACATCTGCCTCTCCGATCACGGCATTCTGAAGATAATTAATGTTATGAAATGAAGAATTTCCACTGCTTTTGTGTAGAATTTTAACAGGGTCTAGAGTGTTGCCTAAACTCCACTAAAAGGAACACTTCGAAAACACTGAAAATTGTGAAAGTTCTTTCAGAACTATTATTAAATTACTATTTTTCGTTGAATTCTCACCTGCACTTCCAAAAGTTAGTTAAAAGGATTTTGATGACGAAACTTTTGAAAGAACCTCATTAAAAACTTGCGTTTTGCTGAAACATTTTCTGTAGTCGCCGAAGTCGAAAAGTTTAATTAATGCAAACACGTATTAAGAATTTTTTATCTGATAGAATAAAGAATGCATTTATTTTATACAGGTTTTGTTTACTGAAATTAATTTAACCTAGATTGCATAGGGAAAAGTTTACTTACATATATATATGTCTCATTAATATGTACAGGCGTAGCCTTAACAAACACATTTAATTTTTTATCATTTACCTAAATACTTTTTCAAAATATTACTTGAGCTTTTATACTTGTTAAGCAAGTTTAGACAACTAAACTATCAACAGCTTTTTAAAAAAATGTTAAATAGTTTAACTAGTTTAGCAAGCAAAAATTAGTTCAACCCTATTATTTCTCTTTAAATTATATAATTTTTCTTTTTAAAATAGAGATTAAATTTGTATTTTAAAAAAGGAAATTAAAAAGTCCTAATTATTAATTTTTCGACGAAAATTGATTTATCTTACGTGTATAAATTAGGACATCTATCCTGCACGATGGTATAGGTAATTTTTGTATCTTAAATTGTGGACGCAAAGTATAGAAGGCTATCTTAAAAAAATATTATGTAAACGAAATTTCTCCCTTATTCAGCTAGAATCTCTGATTCAAACCTATGCAAACACAAGTACATTACAGAGGACGAAAATAGATCTTGGGGTTGGGAGGGGGGGCAATTGTAACCTCCTTTCTACAATTAGTAGTAAAATTGAAAAAATAAAACAAAGCCAGGTATATAACGCGGTGGATAGAAGATAACGGAAAAGAGAAATCGAGAACTGAAAGACGGAAGAAGGAAATAATATAAAAAGAATTATTTGGGCATAAATATAGCTTTTGAGATCATAAAGATGACACAAAAATAAAATTACAATAAATAATCTTGGAAAAAAAACTTAAAAAATCAGTTTTCTTTTTTCAATAAACAAAGAATAAGTTTACATTCTAAAATTTCTTTTCTTCATAGCTTTTTTTTTTTTTAAATATAGTAATAGAAGGAAATTGGGCGTATTGTATTTACCTTCTAAATCAACTGTGAAAACTCGTTACAGCATTAGGTAGATTCATTTTTGCATGTCTCCCTAAATTATATCAAATGCTTTCTTCTGATTAGGGAAAACGGACTTCACAAATTTGTAGAGGTAGGTTCAAGCATAAATCCGTTCCATTCGAAAGCCTTTCCATTTTAAATCAATATTTCGAATCTTTAATTAGTAAACATCTGCTTTCCTATCAAAGATTTCTGAAAGAAATTAATATAATGAAATGAAGAATTTCCTTTCCATTTATGTAAACGTTCAACGTGGTTCTGTTGATTACCTAAGTTGTACGAAAGTGAATACTTCGAAAAGGCTTAAAATTGTGAAAATTCAATGAGAAATTATTCAACGACTATTACTGGAGCTGAAGTCTCTATTTTCACTCCCTCAGTTTATAATTTGTTTTTCAAAGTACCTCATAAAAACTTTGTGCTTTACTTGAATGTTTTGTAGAGCTACAGAATTAATTTTAATTAAAAAAATAAAAAAAAAACAAATTTTTGGATAATCACAAGTATAAATTTAATTTATATAGGGAAGGTAGCCCAAAATGATCCCCTTGTATAAAGTAACTAAAATGATTAAATGATAAAATTTTGGCCTTTTGTTATCATATTTTACACTATATTTTGCATCATAAACATACTTTAATAATATTTTAAACCCACACTAAGTTATGAAAAAAAACCAGAATTTTAAAAATGTGTCAAAAGTATCAGTTTACCAGCACCCACGGACAAAATTATCCTTCATTTTAAAGTAATTTTAAATTGTTGAAAAAACACTCAAAATACTGGTGTTAAACGATAAAGTAATTAAAAAACTTTGTAAAAAACACACATAAGAAGTAAAAGGAAAGAGGATACGCGTTTCGTTCAAAAATTGTTTTGAACTTCTTCAGTCCAAGCCCTTCGACGTAAAGCACACAGGGAACTCCCTGTGTGCAGGTTCCCTGTGTGCTTTACGTCGAAGGGCTTGGACTGAAGAAGTTCAAAACAATTTTTGAACGAAACGCGTATCCTCTTTCCTTTTACTTCTTATGTGTGTTTTTTACAAAGTTTTTTAATTACATTAATTTTAAATTGTCTTTATCGATAAATTAAGAGATATAAAAGTAATTATGACTATACGTAATGAAATAAAATAAATTTTACAATCATATAGTATGCATGATTTATTTTATGAAACGTTTAAATTAAAAAGTGTCACAAGTAATAAAATGCGTCGTGCGTGGAAAATAATTTTTAAATTCTCAGTATCAAACTGTTTTGCATTTATATTTGTATCTAAATGGAGTCAATATAGACCGTTTTCAGGTTTTCAAATTTTAAAACGATATTAAATTTTTTAAAGTAACGCTCATGTGACGCTTAAGTAAAATTTCTTTGAATACCTTGATAGTGTAATGAGCAAATAACCAGTATTTCTGTTCGGTTACAGAGCTTCAGGTGTGTCAATTTAAGGTGAATACTGCAAATTCATACAAAGCAAGTAATGGCTTCTAATATTGCACTGATATTGGTTTGCGCATGAAATACTGATATTATTCCGTTAACAGGTCGCTAGTACCTGTCAAAATGTGTATGCTGGCTGTATTCCCCTACAGAAAAAGAATTAAACCATTCTTATGAGTAATTTGCTTGCCTGTTCTACCAAGATAGACTAACCACTTTACCCAGTATGTTGTTAGATCCAATTCCTTCAATTCTCTGTATTCTAAGCAATGACAACTAATGTCATCGATGATAGTGTTGCTAATAAGGAGGTTCAGAAGCTTTCCTTTGAAAAATTCTCACAAGAAACAGGAGGCGGATTTTTGAATATTGGCATCCTCAGAAACTAACGACCTCCGAGCGAAGATTAAATCCAAGGTTCCTACATATGCTTCTGAGCCACGAATTTAAAGGACACAGCTCAATTTCATTGGTAGACGAACAGTCCACAGAAGTTGACAAATTTTTGAGCCAGGTTAGGGTAATGGAATATATTCTATGTACTTTCCAATTTTCGGGAAACAATATTGTTGTAGTAATTGTTGTAGGGAATTTTCCACGGAACCCATAAACCTAGACTATTGCTGGTGTTCAAAAAGAAGAATTTTCACCACATCCACCAGTACTAGTTAGATATTAAACACTCAAAGTCCTTAATATCTTTGAAAAAATAATGATAAAGTTACAACTTTATCATCATAACAAATTTATACAACAAGTATAGACATTATCATATTGAAAAAGATAGAATTTGAGTGTAGCACAGTTATTTTGAAGTCTTCGTAATTATCAAAACTTAAATGTCTTGTTACATGTTTTACCAGGTCTTTGTGGATTTACACTGGATTATCCGGGCGTGCTGCAGATTAAGACGAGTTTTTGCCTTAAAACATTGAGCACACGCATTATTTGATTTTAACGAGATGACCATTTCCTTGAAATTTAGTGCACCAGCTAGCCGCTCAGTCAACCATTTATCTCGCTCGTATTGCTGGCGCTTGTGATCACTCAAGCAGGGCTGCGTTTACGGTAAAAACGGACAAAATACCTGGGTAGTTATTTTTCCTGTAAAATGTGTTCTCGCCTACAAGTGTTCGTATGTTCTGACTCACGCATTGCTAGGATTAGCTTTTAGAGAAGTTTTGCGGTAGCTGATAATAAAACACGTTTCAAAAGCGCTCCGCCAAACTTTAAGGTTAGGCATATAATTAGGAATCAGAAGCAATGTTGCATCGGAAACGTCATCTTTATGTAGTTTTTACTAATCATTTTGGAATAACAGTGAGCTTTCTGACCATAGCTTGTAAAATCAAATGGATGTTTTACAAAAAGCTCATGTCAAAAATTGATTATTAATATTATTTATTGTGTTTAGAGCCCCTAAGAAAATCCCTCGGCCAAGGCACCCCTCATCCTAGACAAATCGCCCTTGCTTAGCGTGCGTTGCCATACCAATACAAATAAACAGGATCCCTTTTAAAGTAGACATTATATATTGGTTATAAATATTGATTACTAGCTGAAGTACCCGTTCTTCGCACGGGAATGAATGGACTTTTTGATATTACGATTTGTGGTGATTACTATTCATTGTAATAAACAGATATAGCAAAGTGGATATCGCGTTATATTGTGTCCAATAATCATGCATACCGAATTGCAAGGCAATCGTTTGTACGGTGCAGAAGGCCATGCGGCGTAGCGCAATCTAGTGGCGAGTTTTAGCAAAACGGATACGGCGAAAATATTTTTCGCATTCAGATATCGATGTATACGAATTTTCATGACGATCGGCTAGACAATCCTGAAGTTTATGTGTTGACGCGACATCTAGTGGTAAGTTATAGAAAAATGGATAGCGCCAAACTCTTCCCCGTGTTCAAATATCTATGTATACCTATTTTGATAGCGATTATTTGCACAGTCAAGAAGTGATACACTGCAGGGCCAACTAGTGGTTAATTAAAGTAATGATTTGCTACAGCGCCGTCAAGTGGCGAGTTATAGCAAAATGGATAACGCCAAAATATTCTCATTGTTCAAATAGCTATGTATACTGATTTTCATATCGACCGTTTGAATGGTCAAGAATTTGGCCTGCTGCAGCGTCATCTAGTGGCGAGTTAAAATAATAATGCATTGCAGTGTCATCTAGTGGTGAGTAACATCAAAAGGAACGCAGTTAGAATATATTCTTCGTGCTCAAATGTGTAAGTATAAAAAATTTTATGCCGATCGATCGAACGGTATAGAAGTTGATGCTTTGCAGCGCCATTTAGCGGCAAGTTACAGCAAAATGGATAGTGAAAAATATTCTCCGTGTTCTAATATTCGCGTGTACCAAATTTCATCGAAATCGGTTGGACGATATTCGCATAGCAAACGGCTAAACGGAATAGAATTCAACGTTGTGCTGCGGCACCAAGTGGCAAGTTAAGGAAAACGGATAGCATAAAAACCTTCTCCATCATAAAAGACTTAGGTGAACCAAATTTCATCGTGCAACGGTGCTCAACGGTGCTGGAGTTTTTCAACCTCATAAACACATACCAACATTCATTTTTATCTATAACCAGTGTTATTATATATATATACCAGTCTCAAATAAAATCCAGTTTCAAATCTAAGCCTCGCCAAAGTGCCAACATACGCCATTTTGCAAGAGTTTTTTCAGGGAATCATTCGAAGCATTGACTTAGCAGCAATCAATATGGGAAATGGTTCGACCGCCAAAGAGTAGCACGCATTTATTTGAAAATTGGAATTCCTTAATACAGCCGATATTTTTTTTAAATTATCATTATATGTGTTTTATTCATCGTTACTCCGATGTACTAAATGAGAAGATTTCAATTTTCTGAAATTTGGCGGATTTCCCCCAACTTAAATCAATGTAATCAATTGGCGAGAATTCTGAAGTTAGATCGCTTGAAATCCCTTAATAACTGCATTATTTCTTCACGGATCATTAAAATTTAACGCTGTATTCTAATAAAACCTTTGCACTTGTTTTCATAAATCTATTTCCTTAAGCTCTCAATAAATTGCGCCAAGCCGAAAACTGTGCAAACCGCAAGAACTCACTTACTCAAAATCCATATTTCAGCTATTTTATTTTTTCGCCAAACTAAAAAAATTTACACATTAGCCTCGGAAATCTTCAATTCTTATTGTTTTGCGTGTAAAGCATTACATTCCTGCTCTGATTTCCCATGCACATGATATTATAATTTTAAAAAAATAACCTTACGAATATAAACTAACAAAAAAAAATCATTATTATTCTTTTATTTTTACTTTGAGAATTTAAAACATTTGATTCGGCAAAATCGCCACACATGGCAACCACGATCCTTAAATCACCCTTTTTTCACTACAGGGGTTACAATTACGGAAAGCTTTTTGCGTGAAGAGCATAAAAAATCTCTTAAATTACGGGAACGGGTGGACTTTCAAAGTTTTAAAGTGGACTACGATTTATTCTATATTATTTTACATATCTGTGCTAAATTTTAGGCCGATAGGTTCATTTTTGTGGATTTGTATACGAACGACATTTGATTCGGCAAAATCGCCACACATGGCAACCACGATCCTTAAATCACACTTTTTTCACTACAGGGGTTGCAATTACGGAAAGCTTTTTGCGTGAAGAGCATAAAAAATCTCTTAAATTCCGGGAACGGGTGGACTTTCAAAGTTTTAAAGTGGACTACGATTTATTCTGTATTATTTTACATATCTGTGCTAAATTTTAGGCCGATAGGTCCATTTTTGTGGATTTGTATACGACTCAAATCCACAAACAAACAAACAAACAAACAGAATTTCATATTTATTTATAAGATTAAATTGATTATTAACAGGTAAATGAAAAAGACCTGATTGCATAAGCATTGCATAGACAGTATATTAATGACTATGTCAGTTTATCTCTCACCCCCTTTATTGAAATTTGTCCGAAAAATGTCTCGCAAAAAGCGACATAAAAATGCGACATAATTTTACATTTATTTAAATACTATTAATTCACAACATCTTTAATCTACTGTTACAGTATTTCGTAAGCTGTAGAATATGCATCACATGTATTTTTCTATAAATAGGTTACAATCCTAAAAATTTCAACATAAGGTTACCAGGCGAAAGATGAGAGATAAAATGACAGAGTCAATTAATATTGTTTTAATATGGCAATAATGAAACTGAAAAATTACGGGGGTTCAGGGGGTCTCCCCCAGACGAGATTCGAACAGCCGAGTTTTTTATATATACATTGATTATATATTGATTAGAAATGTTGATTATTAAATTGATTAATAACAGGTAAATGAAAAAGACGTGTTCGACCCCACATTGTTGTGTCGTTGAATATCGTACTATATAGTTACGCAGATCTCTGATTCACTGACTCACTGACTCTGGAACAATTCCGGTTCAACCACTCCAAGATAATTTTTTTACAAACATTTCTCCAAAAAGATTAAAAAATAAAGCACAAAAAACCTAATATAAAATCTACACTGTCTGTACTATCCGCTTGAAATGATTCATAATTATCGATAAAAATAAAGAAAATGATCTGGGCTACTTTAAAAGTCTGAAAATTCAACTGTTCCCGAATTTTTAAGCCTTGCTTTTTTTTTTGCTATTTCCAGCTCTATTTTATTTCTAAGAGTAAAAAAAAAGTTAATCATTTGTGACAAAATTATCTGCTGCAAGTGTTAATGCCGTCATACTGAAATCGCGTTTAAAAAGGCTTTGAAGGGAAAATTGCGATTCCATTTTTTTTAAATAGTTTTCTAGATTACCTAGTTTAACTTTTTTTCATAAATAAAATGATTTCCTCTGCTTGAAACATTGATATAAGAGGCTATGCTCCCGGCGAAACGAAATCTTTCGAATGCGAAAAGTTTCTTCACGTTTTTAGAAGAAAATGCGATTCCAATTTAGGTATATAATTAAAAATGAGTATGATGCTATTTTAAATGGACAAAGATTAAATATGTGCACACACTTTTGTTAAATGTTTTTTCTAGCACCCGTTGTAATTTCCTCCACATCGGACTTTACCTTCTGGTTGTATTATAAACGGGTAACATTGCTTTTCGTGTTCTCTCTCTCTTCAGTCTTGATTATCTGTACGTTTATCTCATTTTCAAAAATACCGAGAAGATTCCTTTATTTACTGAAAGAGCAAACTGCACGTTAACCCTTTGAGGCGCAACCCTTTCCCAATGCTGAAAAAAGGGCAGCCGTTGCCATCGCTCGACTTAACTACCAGCAAGATGGCGGACGATCGAAACGTTCATCGCGTGCCACAGATCTAGAGACCCTTTTTTGACGACAGCTGGCTGTGCCGGTGCACAATTGACGGGAAATGGCGTGCTATAAAGTAAAGGTTTCTCGTGGAGCTATGTCACCCGCCACTATTTTTATAGAAATCAAATTTATTCTTCGTGACTGGCAACAGTCAAAACGTCAGAGTTTGGTGTTCCCAGAGCGGGAACACTGCGCGTTAAAGGGTTAACTAATTCCTGACTGAGCACTCTTATTTATTTATTTATTTATTGACTAATAATTAGCAATCACGAATATCTCCCGTATTCACTAAAGATGCTCACTAATTAAAAATAAAAATTCCACTAATGGAATTAATTATGTCACATGCAATTTTGAATGACATAATTTTGCCGCTTAACTAACTCATTGCGGAACGTATTAAATCGTTATTAATACTTGGAAAGTTTTCTTCGATTGTTCTATTAAATAATGTCACAATGAATTTATCAGCTCGCTATCGTTTCGTTATGCATAATTTGATTTGTTTCTATGGACAAGTTTGCGATTTTCACTGATAACTCGTGTTGAGGGATTACGTGCAAGAAGTCACATATTCATTGGGGAAAACTCGTTAATATCCCAGGAATGTTTCCTTGAAAGTAACAAAACGCTTTGCTCATATTGCTTCCAACAGACATTTTTTTTTCTTTTTTGAAAGAATAGCTAGATTAACTAAATTTATCTCTATGTATAAAGGAAGATGTACTGCTTGACTGACTAGCTGACTCATCATCGCCCAGTTAAATCTGTCAGACATAGAGACTTGGGAATTTTGGGAGCTTTAACTTTTGTGACCAAAGCGTCATTTAAGAAGTGATTTCTAAAAATTCGCGCCAAAACGGAGGGGGCGATCTGAAACTTTCATTTTACATTTTCCTTCATATCGCAAAGGAAAATGAAGCTAGCCGTAAAATTCTTGCATTAAAATATTACAAACACAAATACACGAAAAAATCCTTCAGATTTTTTTAAAATATCGACCGAGTAGTTGACAAAAAAAGAGGGGGGGGGGTCTGTGTTTTAGACACGGCTGTGCGTTTTACGTGAATACGTGTACGTAACGAGTAATACTTTTTTTGGAGATTCATCGGGTTCAGGGAAAGAAATCAAGTAAACAAATAATTATTGAGTTAAAACATCATTAATGATAGGTCTGTGATACGAAAAGTACGCGACAAATGGTATACTGGATGCATAGAGATTTCTGGTAAAGTTAAATCAATACAGGTATTAACTCGCGTTGTTGGAGAAGTATCAATGTCAGATAAATTAAACTCCCTGAGCATGATGTCTGGCAACTGTCTGCCAGATTGTGTTATAATGGTACCACTGGATTTGTCTTTAGAAGTCTTTTCTTACCGCACGGATGCTTTATATTTTGATTTGAATTTCGATGAGTATAGACCGACATAACATTATTAATTTTCATTTTTTTTTACTTTATATATATATTCACTATAACTATTTCACACTCACGTTTTATATCACGTGACAAAATTTGGCACTGTTAACATGGTAAAGGTAGTATTAAAAATTAAAAAAAAATGATATTGCACTTTTAAGTCATTTTAACATCAAGCGTTTAAAAGTGCTTTAGTAACTTAAAAGCTAACAATCTTTAACAACAATAACGAAAACTGGATATCGATCCAGATTGTTTGAACATGAAATAAAAATTTCTCATATTTTGGCAATTTGCGCAAGCGCAAAATTAATAATCGATTTCTTTATTCTGTGCATTAATGCTCCAATTAATGGGACTAAAGGTGTGATGCTTAACAGCTGTGTAAATCACTTTTCTCCCCATATCTCGTAACGGTCTCTAGTGAAGAAAGAGGTTGACTCCGTATTTGGCTTTAATGCGCACAGCTACTTTACTAAAACTAGACCCCTATTTTATGATTAACATAATTCCGGGACTTTTAAAAAATCACCTGCACATTCTGTAAAATAAATGATGATGTGCTATTTATAATAAAATATAGAATCTAATGCGAAAATAAAAATCTAAAAAAAATAATTAATATATTTAAACATTTTTTTTCTAAAATATTGCATTGCGGGTGAGACGCCATTCTTTAGTATGAGACGCCGCTCTTGTGCGGGAGTTATGCCGCGCCTGTCACAAGAACAGAATGAAAAATAAATAAAAAAAACTCCAAAAAAATATTCATATCTGGACTATAATTACCTATTTAATAACAAAAAGATACCAAATGAGTATAAAGAAACATACTAGCAAGTTGAAATCAATATTAGTATGCTAACTTAGTTCCCCACTAAAATTAAATTCTTATCATTTTTAATTGAATTTTATTTGTTGTTTTATCAACAGCTTGACATCAGCATATTTGAGAGAGGGCCAAAAGAGTAAAATGGTGTTTACATTGTTTTATTTGCTTTAGCATTGTTTCATTTTTTTTAATGTGGGCGTTTCTTGTAAAATCTGTAAAGAAATTAACAATTTATCCGGTTTTTAAAAACAATATTTAATTTAAGCCAGAATGTTAAAATGCAGAATTATTACTAGACTAAGATTAGAAAACTAATTATACTAACAGAAAAGTCATGGAGTATAATTTAAAAATGTAATACCGAACCAATTTTATATACCTCATATTAAAATTAAGAGCGGTTATATTGCCATTCATTCCCTATAATATCAAAATCCATGTTGACGTAATTGCTCATGCCATGGCTAAACAGTATAATTTGCTTTTACTAATTTTTAACAGTTACATAATTTTTCCATGGTAATGCAGCTCACTGATTAAATTTTGAAAAGCGCACTAAATGGAAAGAATTCTATTACAGCATTCCCGAGCTATGTAATTTTCCCGTTCATTTCTCATTGCAGAGATAGCACTTCTCTGTTAGTATAAATCAGCAGAAATTTATGTCTTTGTCCTGATAATTCTTTCCGCCGTGAAGAACCCTTTTATTTCAGCACTTTCACTGCCAGTAGCAAAAAAAATTGCTTAAATCGTCCAAATGCTTAAAAAGTGCAGCCGTTACCATCGATCCATTTAACTACTAACTACAAGGCAGTCGATTGAATAGCCTGCATGGTACCTTGGAGCTCAAACATTTTTCTGAAACAGCTGGCTGCACATTGCAATGTACGTTAAGTAATGCTTTTGAACAAATTTCTATTAATAACATTTTATTAAGTATCAGTTTTATATCTGGCGTTGTATTTTAATTTTGACCAGTGTATCTTACCATACCAGGGTTTAAAGAGCTGAGTACTTGACATTCGACATGAATTGTAAATTTTTGATTCCTGACAATTTCTAAAAGTAGAGTAATTAACGCATGAAGTATTTTTCATTAAAGTAAGCACAATATATGAACGTTTTTTATCAGTACCGTATTCTTATAATAACTTTATTTTATGATTATGTTGTGCCTTTCTTTCTGTAGGGCATCATATGAGTGTTAAATGTAAATTTCATTCAAAAAATTTGTAATTTAAAATTGTTATTCAAAAAAAATAAGTTTTTCTTAGGGTTTCAAACTACAAATTTATATTGACTTAATTGGTTCTTACTTAATTGGTTTTGATCATAAACATTTCTCTCTTGTATTTTGTTTCTCGCGACCAAAATGCTATCAATCCGTCAAAATGTTGCAATTAAAGCTACGGTAAAAGATGAAAGCATAAACTGCTTTTAATCTGCTTAAAGATGTAGGTAATTATAAACATATACATTCGGATTACTACCAGCCGCTTTTCGTAATGCTCGATTAAGTATGACATTAGCAGGGTTAATACAACCCTTCACGTTTGTTCTGGATTAAATACGTCTGAACGGAAGTAAACAAAATAACATAGTAACAGTCTGCCTGATTACGATTTTTCAAAAGGAAACCCTATAAATACAATTTTTAGTCTAGCGTGTTTTGTTGGTTTGTCAGACTGAATCACGCTCATCGCACGTCAAAATCCATGTTGACGTAATTGCTCATGCCATGGCTAAACAGTATAATTTGCTTTTACTAATTTTTAACAGTTACATAATTTTTCCATGGTAATGCAGCTCACTGATTAAATTTTGAAAAGCGCACTAAATGGAAAGAATTCTATTACAGCATTCCCGAGCTATGTAATTTTCCCGTTCATTTCTCATTGCAGAGATAGCACTTCTCTGTTAGTATAAATCAGCAGAAATTTATGTCTTTGTCCTGATAATTCTTTCCGCCGTGAAGAACCCTTTTATTTCAGCACTTTCACTGCCAGTAGCAAAAAAAATTGCTTAAATCGTCCAAATGCTTAAAAAGTGCAGCCGTTACCATCGATCCATTTAACTACTAACTACAAGGCAGTCGATTGAATAGCCTGCATGGTACCTTGGAGCTCAAACATTTTTCTGAAACAGCTGGCTGCACATTGCAATGTACGTTAAGTAATGCTTTTGAACAAATTTCTATTAATAACATTTTATTAAGTATCAGTTTTATATCTGGCGTTGTATTTTAATTTTGACCAGTGTATCTTACCATACCAGGGTTTAAAGAGCTGAGTACTTGACATTCGACATGAATTGTAAATTTTTGATTCCTGACAATTTCTAAAAGTAGAGTAATTAACGCATGAAGTATTTTTCATTAAAGTAAGCACAATATATGAACGTTTTTTATCAGTACCGTATTCTTATAATAACTTTATTTTATGATTATGTTGTGCCTTTCTTTCTGTAGGGCATCATATGAGTGTTAAATGTAAATTTCATTCAAAAAATTTGTAATTTAAAATTGTTATTCAAAAAAATAAGTTTTTCTTAGGGTTTCAAACTACAAATTTATATTGACTTAATTGGTTCTTACATTAATTGGTTTTGATCATAAACATTTCTCTCTTGTATTTTGTTTCTCGCGACCAAAATGCTATCAATCCGTCAAAATGTTGCAATTAAAGCTACGGTAAAAGATGAAAGCATAAACTGCTTTTAATCTGCTTAAAGATGTAGGTAATTATAAACATATACATTCGGATTACTACCAGCCGCTTTTCGTAATGCTCGATTAAGTATGACATTAGCAGGGTTAATACAACCCTTCACGTTTGTTCTGGATTAAATACGTCTGAACGGAAGTAAACAAAATAACATAGTAACAGTCTGCCTGATTACGATTTTTCAAAAGGAAACCCTATAAATACAATTTTTAGTCTAGCGTGTTTTGTTGGTTTGTCAGACTGAATCGTGCTCATTAAAAGATTTGTTACCATGATATTAACTGAAAAAATAGCATTTTATATTATCAAACTGAAGAAATATTTGAAATAAATTTTTGAAACTGTTAATAGTAAACTTTTTTAATGAAAGTTTTTAATCTATTCCTCTGACTAAGCAGTAACATCATAAAACTGTCAAATTAGTTAGCCAACATTATTTTAAGCATTATAAAACATTATTTTTTAAATAAATTTCAGGGAACCAATATTTTACAGGAAATAAATTACTCCATTTTTGATTTAAGCCTTTTATTCGATTATATCTCTTTTTTAGCCAATATGCTGGAGTTCTTTCATAGTCAGATCGTTTTACCGTACAGCTTAAAACGTTGTGGCTCAGTTCCCTTTGAACCGAAAATGTCAAGACCAGGATGCTCAAAATTTACTCTTAACTCACCTTATGAGTTTAAGGAAAAAGAGTATTAAGTGATTTACTTGCACATGCATCCCAAGACTCATCATTTACAGATCAAACACGCGAGCGCATCTGTGGTATTTCATGCTTTTTTATTTTTTTTTTATAAGGCATTTAAAGCCTTAGATTAGAGATTTACCAAAAGTGTTTTCACAGTCAATTTTTTTCTATTTTTGCAAAAGAGAGAGAAAAATATTTTTTGGCTTATTTATAAATAGTCTACCACGAATTGACACTTGACTCAACATGTCATTTAATGCTGCTACTTACTTTCTTAGAAATTCCACTGATTCACCTATCTTTATCAATTGTGTAAGAAACTGGAGATTTAGTACCACTCAGAAACTGCAAAAACCAGCCTAAAGTACTCAAAAGTAATAAACATTTTGTGTTACACGCCTCAGTTTTCTACTTGTACGAATTTTTATTACTTTGTTAGTTACCATATTTGCAATTTATGAAAAAATGGATAATTGTATTAGTAACTGCGAGTGCCTAGTTGTATTTTTCTACTGTGAACAACACCGAATCAGGTCCTCACCAGTAAAAGCTTATCTGATCAAAAATATTGAGTCCTATTTTTAATTTCTGTGTTTTTCTAACTAGTAATTTCAATTTTTGTGTTTACAAATCCAAAGTGGATTTAACGTGTGTGGGATATAACATTCAAGACATTCTAAGTTCACACATAGAACTCTGAAAGATATGTGAAGCACGTGACAGAATTCTCAAGAAAAGTTTGTGGAACTGAGTTTGGGGATTGTTTTATAAGAATGACTACACTGCCAAAGTGAACCATGCCTAACTTCACAAATAAATCCTATTTCAAAGTAACTTAAGCTAAGAATGAGTTCAAACGAAGATGTTCATTCATGTTTAACATGATTTTCTTCGTTTTACGATTCTTATCATAAAAACTTACTTTTATCAATAAAAAAATCTGTTTAAAAATATTACTAATGCTCTCAAATAATTACAAATTTTAAACCAGTATCCAATAAAGAAAACAAAACAAAAAAAAAAATTAGCGTGAGAATTTTTCTCCTTAAACTGAAATCTCTCATTATGTGCGATTTTTTTTTTAATTCTCATTAACTCTCTAAGCAATGCGCGAGCGGAAGATGTTGATGAATTTAAATAATGTTTAAGCATTATTTTTTATATTTTAAATACACTAGAATTTGAATTATTTTGTAAATTTAAAAATATTCCGTAATTAAGTGATTTATCTTTGTTTTCAGATTGGGACAAACTTTATAGAAGATGTGCGGCCAGAATATATAAACCTATTTCATTTCTTTTCGAACATCTTTATAATCAACAGAAGTCACAACTTTTCCGCGGTATTGAAACTTGAAAAAGATTGAGCTATTTCGACCCATCCTAATATTCTTCCTTTTGGATGGACTATAAGAGTCGTAAACATTTATATACTAATATTTTAGGTCTTTAATAGGATTAATATCTCTAAATTACCGTATGAGACAAATTGAATCATTTTCAACCTTGCTGAAAACATTGAAATACAAGTACTATCTTATACTTGTTTGACAGAAAATTGGATTCTATTTGATCAAAGACGTAAAGTTCAATCTTTAAAATGAAAATGCAAATAGAAGGAAAAATTTTTTGACTTCAGATGAGCCAATTTTTGTCTAAGCTAATTGAACGTAGACTCAACTGTTTAGCCAGATTAACTTCCTCATTTTTTTTGATTTTCGAAAGGCTGTTTTTTTCTTCAAGAATATTTTAATTGATAGATAGCGGTTTTGAAGATCTCATTTTAATTTTAAGCTAGCTCAGCATTCAGACTCTGAATTCAAAGACCCATGTTTGTTTCGAAGATGTTTGAACGTACTTCCTCTAAATTTGGAAGGGAAAAAAAAAACATTTTTTTTTTCGAAGACTTGAGATACTAGATGAAGTCAATTTTCTCCGAAGCTGGTTTACACTGTGCTTTTAGTTAAGCCATTATTTATTTTTTTCATAAACTACGAAAACTTCGACTTTGGAGAAGCTATTTTTCTTTCAATCAATGTAAAAACAGTTTTTAAAATACTTAACCACTCTTCTGTTTTCCGAAAAAAAAACCTTGCTAAATCATAATATCAAGTTTCTATCAAAGTAGAATTCCCGCAAATTGATACAACAGGGAATTGAAAGAAAATGTAGCAATCGAAGTAAAAAGGGTATTTTTAAACTGTACTTGAAACATTCTTCCACAATAAATTTAATTTTAACATAGAACCCTTTTTTTGTCGCTCATGGAAATTCCTAATTGCGACTTTAGAAGCACACAATCGAGGTAAGTACCATATATGCGTGAAGATTTCGTTTCTTCATTCAATTTCTTGAAAATAAAATTTTCATTCTTCTGAATATTCAGGATAAGCTAAATAAAATTCTGAAAGTATTTCGACAATGAAGAAAATGACTCTAGACTACTTCAGGAAACTTTTCTTTTTCGTGATTTTGCAAAATAACGCCATTAAGATATAAAAGATTCTCAAGTAGTCCTGAGCTTTCTACGTTTTGCTGGAACTCAGTGTACAATAAAAGAATATTTTGAGTTTTTCTGAAAAATATATTTAGAAAAGAAAATATTCTTTGTTTCTCAGACATTTTTTTCAGTCTGCGTAGAAGTATGTACGTTTTCAGTTATATTCTAGCGCTTATGGAGAAGTATGACAAAATATCATTTTTTTGGTTTCTGAAATGGTCTTAAAAGTTGAAAATTTTATTCACCGAGTAAAGTGCTTATTTTATCATGATCACATTTTGGAGAATGTGGCCATGTATGTATTTATATGTGTGGATGTTTTTTACTTTTATGTGTGAAAAGTAGTATGCTATATGTTTGTTTATTATATACATTTATACACAGTTTAAGGAAATATGCTGAAAGTTCTTCGTTTTTCTGCCGACACTATACGATTTAAACCTCAAAATTATGCTTTGTAAATTATTGTTTTAACAATTTGGAAGTTATTTGAGGGAGTGAGGTTTTGATACTTATGAGTTTTATCCTCTATCCTTGACAATAACAAGAGAAGAGGTTTAAATTCTATTCAATCGTTCGAGCTTCTAATACATATGCCTGTTTACACTCGCAAACAAACATATTTGTAAGTATAAATTCAAAGTCGAAGTGTATTTTCACGTACCAAACTACGAAGCTTGAACGAAGTGACATGCTATGGAAATACTGGAGCATGATCATTCTGTAATGAGCAAATCGTATTTAAAACCAATGAAGCACGAGAAATACTAGATGAAAATATTGTTCAAGATGCTCTAGATATGTATTGTTAATACATATTTCTACTGATGATTTTCTACCCCCCAAAAGCAAGCGAATACACGAAACAATACAAGAAAAAATAACACGAAAGTTCAAACAGAAAACGAAGGAATTTTATTTTCAACCACGTACGAGACGATGTGCTTTTGAAATACAAAAATTAAAACTGATTAAAAAAAATTCGTGGCTATCGTAGTACAGTTCAAATGGATTCTAAGTATAATATATAGATATTAATTATGTTACTTCCACTGTACATAATTTCAATTCTTCTTTCACTAAATCTTTCCTCCCACAAGTGTGTACGCGGTAGGAAACTATTCTGATGTATGTGTGTTTGATCGTGCAGATTTAATTGTATTTCATCAACAAACGAAAATAATTGCGAGTAGGATTTCATCAAATGATATAGAAATAAATTTTTCTGAAAAAGTTGTACAATACATATTCTCAACGAAATATTCAAGTGCAAGTCAGTTTTCCGATATCATATGCATTATAATGTATTCTTCATAAAAAGCAGATTATATAGTATATAAGAAACTCTACTATTTTTTTTAGCTGTATGTTTCTTGAAAAATGTAATCGATTATTTATGAAATTAGCGTAGGAAATTTCTGTAATGTTAGAGTACATTTTTGCGTAGGTGTACCATTTCGAATATACATGTTGCATTTTGTGAAACAAAAAAAGAATGAACTACTCAATGTCGTTTTGCAATATGTTTAAACGAACATAAAAATAGATTCGATCAATACGAATTTTACGTTCGATTTTTTTACGTTTGAGAGCCGATGTACATTACTTGAAAATATGTCCCAGTAACAACTTCGAATTATTTTAAAACTACTGTAAATAAATGACTGTTACAAGTGTAAATTAAAATTCGATGATGGAGAGTTCACACTCTGCATCAGATTCTAAAGTAACAACTCGCACGATTAAATGTAAATTGACAGTGGATTGCTTCGTAATTATTTTACAATTTTCGTGAGACACCAGTAACTGCAATTACTTGTGTCTCCGTCATTCAACAGCCAATCATATTTAATATTTAAGGTTGTTAGAGAAGAAATAACAGCTTTGTGTTTGCAAATGGAATTTGATACGTGACCTCTAGTTTCGTTTGTTTCGATATGCCTTTAGAAGTTAGTAGAGCCACTATGCATAATTTACTTAAGTGATTTTGTGTAGATTAATGCTCTCGTACAGCATGTATCAACCCCCTGTCATTACCTAGCATTAAACAAATTAAATGTTTCCCGTCACGTATGATAAATTGGAATGTATTAATGTTAAAATCCTTCGTTGCCGAAGAAACATTTGAAATATTGATACTGTAAATTCAGACTGAAGCATTTTCTAAAAAAAAATTCATATCTAGTGCTTATTAGTCATTCTTTGTGTAGATGTGAAGTAATTTGTCACAAGTTAAACAATTTTTGTGTAAATGTTACATTACTTCGTCTTTAGAATATTAATTCATTGAAAGATGCAAATAAAATATAAGCTTTTCAGAGCTTGCAAAAGTTTTCGACAGAATAGTACATTTAAAAGTATAGCATATGTTTTCTTAATTTTTTCTAATTATTTATTTATTTATTAACAGAAAGAATATTTGAATTTTCATATTCCGCAGATGAAAATTCTATCCCTGTATATTTTAGTATTTGTATTTGGAAATCCTTAGCAATATATTTACTCGAATAATCAGAAATCTCATTTCTTTAAAATTATTTTCAAAGTACAGTTAATTTGAGCGTTTTGAAAACACTCAATTATTTGGCTAAGGTAGTTGTAACTGTTTACTAAGTTTAGTTATCGATTCAGTGAATTTAAAATTTATCGACGAAAACCAAATTTATCTGAAAGAAAACGAAACTTTTTATACAGTTCCTACACTTTTTAGAAAAGTTTTGAAAGCAGATATAACTCAAAAATTTAACTGCTTTTACTAGCTATGTTGCATATTTATTTTTACTACTTATAAGACTTCCATGATAAATAAAACTTAAGTTTAGGTAAAATGTTTTTCGTGTTTAACTGATTTAAAATAAATATTTACCTCATATAAGCATTTATCTAAGTGAAAGAACACATATCAATAGCTGAAGGTTAATGAATTAGATATTGGTCGTCACACACTGTGGACACCTGTAAACATATTTTATTTATAGTATGCATAAATACATTCATACTATAGCAATTATTGTATTCAGTTATGTAGGGCTGTAACTTTCCGTACAAAATACATGTCGTTGGCGATATTAAATTAGATAAAATAGTCGCAGCAAACACTATTTTCTCTACGAACTTTATATTGGTATCGTCGATACGTGTGATTCAATTTGTCGACCTCTGAAGAGATTTCAAATTTTTCTTACAAAGGTGAAGACGCATAGGCATAGGCTTTCGCTTCCACTACAAAGACACATAGGCATAAGCTTTCGCTGCCACTACAAAGACACAAAAACACGTAGGCATAAGCTTTCGCTGCCACTACAAAGAAACAAAGTATTGCACATTTTATTTGGGGGGCATTCAGTAGGTCGATAAAGTTGCTCCCTTTGAAAAGGCAAACGACTTAACAACCAAGATGAAATCGGTTGTCGAACCCGAGCCCGTAATCATACAAAGTGGTACGCTAGTCACCGTACAATCAGTGGCACCCCTCAAGTGTAAAGTATGTGGTGAAGGCACAGCTACGCGAGGGATATCTGCCTAAGGGGAAGAATGTCTTGGATGGAGGACTTTTTAAGGAGTTCTAACGCGTTACATCTGGAGATAACCGCCGAAAACTCCAGACCGTTGGATTGACAGCCACGCGGTAGGTCGAGCCCTGGACCTTCCACACTTCAGCTATATACAAATATTCAGTGTCTTGCCACTCGGCCATGGTTGATCCTGTCAAGAGTAAAAACAACGAGCCCCCACGACAAGCAAACATAAGAAGTGAAATGTGAGAAGCACTATTGCTGATTGAAAGGATATCTGTGTCTAATAATATTTTTTCCAACTATAATATACTAGCGTAGAAATTGATGAATACTTAATTTTAAAAAATTGCACAACGTCAGCAGCAGTTACTGAATTTTGAATAATTGTAACATTAAATGCATTTGTCTATGAAAACTTTACTAATCTCATTGTAATCAGAACAGGAACACTGTATACCACGAGTATTATAAGAATTCCCCAAAAAATGCTGCAATAGAAATAGCCATTTTTGTAATTCTTCCGACCAATTTGCTGAGCTTTTCAGTTGCTAACGCTTTTCAGTTTGAACTTATACACTTTCACATTATTGTCTAACAAATAACTGAACTGTTCGCACTCAGCAGCGGCAGCGATTTCTTTCTTCTTCAGTGACAATCGTTGCTTCTCGGCTTGGAAATTTAAATGCTTCTTCTAGGGCGCAGCAAATGGTCTCACTTGAATCGCTGAATCTATGCTTTCGCAATGACGCGAGCGAACAGTTTAAAATGAATACGACCCTATTTCTCTTTGAGTCTAATCTGCGAGAATTTTCTTTGTTTGATCCTATAAAGGAAGCATAAATGAGTCCTATGCTATTTTCGATGGAGAGCATTCTTTTATAATTTTCAAAAATGTAGCTAAGTTTTATTGCATTTGAAATAGATAAATATCTCTGAGGTACACTTCAACTGACGACTGCTCATAGTACGCAATGTATTGGAATTATTTTGAGTGTTTTAGTTTAAAAAAAAAAACCATACTACATGCACATGCACCCTTACTCACTTCAATAAGATAAATGTCATACTACCACACAATGCAGTCCCATATACTTATTTCACAGCATTTGAACCATATATTCAAGGCATTTAGATCCCCGACAGGCGGATAAACAGAAAAATAAGAACTCATAACAATTTACAATTTTATCGAGGAATAATGTGAAAACTACAGAGTAATTTGCCATGTTAATCCATACTGTCAAAATGAACAAGTTTCTAAAATCATGATTACATTTCGAGGAAAACCCAAGCCATAGATTCGCCCACCATCGCAATTCGATTAACAGCAAAAGAAATTATTCTATAAAACGCACTTTCTCCAGGGAAGTCTTTTCTGTAACTAAGAGCCGTGTCCCTTCAGTGGTTTAGTATTGGATTATCGATCTAAGATAACAGGCGGCTGAAAGTTCAAATTTTCAAACTCCGCACATAAGGCTGATGTCGATACAAATAAAAGACTACGAGTTTCACCATTTGCTAAGAATACTTTTTTGTTTTTCGCAAATAAAAGTTAGGATCAATTTGAATGTCTACTAAATATCAGACGCATGATTAATGATTTAAAACCCTTAAACGCGCAGTGTTCCCGCTCTGGGAACACCAAACTCTGATGATTTGATTGTTGCCAGTCATGAAGAATAGATTTGATTTCTATAAAAATAATTGCGGGTGACATAGCTCCACAAGAATCCTTTACTTTTTAGCACGTCATTTCCCGTAAAAAAATTGTCACGATTATTTTTAACAGCTCTGACATCTGCTGAAAAATGGAAGAATGCGAGGACAGCTGCATAGATGGGCACATGCTGAAAAAAGGGCAGCCGTTGTCATCGCTCGACTTAATTACCAGCAAGATGGCGGACGATCGAAACGTTCATCGCGTGAGCAACATGGCGGACGATTGAAACGTTCATCGCGTGCCACAGATCTAGAGACCCCAGCAGCGTCAAAAAATGGTCTCTAGATCTGTGGCACGCGATGAACGTTCCGATCGTCCGCCATCTTGCTGGTAGTTAATCGAGCGATGGCAACGGCTGCCCTTTTTTCAGCATAGGGAAAGGGTTGCGCCTCAAAGCGTTGAGCATCAAAATGTGCGAGCTTTTAGCAACAGTGATTGTTCATTCTGTGTAGCTTGATTAAATTTATGCGTTGTAGTCTTAACGAAAACTTTCAACAGCTTCACTGGGTATCTATATAAATTCAATAAGTCTTTTGTCTTGCTTTTGCTCAAAATTTCAACCTTTTTGAGTCCAATTTGCTTACTGCACTGGCGGCCATTTTCACAAAACACTTTACACGTCAATAGATCCAAAAACATGTGACAAACTTGTAGCTAAGCTTACCATTTCTGAACTTGCCGAAGAATATGCCAGACAAGTTTGGATTTATCCGCCTGTAAAGTGTTTGATGAATGAGGCCATTACAAAACGCAGATGATTACACTACTCAACAGCCATTTTGCCTCTAGGATGTCATACATCAATTAGTATGTATTTTGGTGTGTAGAATCCGAATCTACCTTTCAAAACGTTCTAGCACGTAAGATTTTGGAGTTTTTAGGGATTTTTATTTATTTTTTTCTTAATTTCACTACTTTCCGTTCTTTTAATGTTTATTTTTTTTTTCTAAAGTTTGGTACCAGAGGGCTATGAGATCAACAAATTGTCACTTGATGTCAGATGTCACACAGGCAAGCGTTATTCATTAGATGGACAGATAATCCAGTAGTGCGAATTAAGCATTATGAACTAGTGAAAGTTCTAACATGCATGGCGCAATTACTATCGTATTTATCTCAGCCTAAGAATGTATTGAGAGTTTTTTTTAATAAGTGAGTGTTTCTATTGAGAGGTATTTTTATTTTAAAATTGCCTTATACATATATTTAAAACTTACATTTACTAAAAATAACAACTAGTAAACATAGTTGTTGTCTTAACCACCCTGACAACTTTTGTTATGTCTGTGAGAAATTCACCCACAAAGCCCCCCCCCAAAAAACATCTATTGAATTGATTAAAAAGGCCTATAAATTATATTTTGATAGTCCTCTTGGTGATCAAGATAAAACTTTTGCACCTCATATCAACACCTCCTAGATATACAATGCCTGAGAACAGAAGCTTTTACGTCATCACTAGGTCCATTAAGATGACGTCATCAACACTTATTTTCAGAAAATAAAACTATTCAAAGTTTGAGGTGAATTTACTCTCGCATAAAACATTTTAATGATTTAAGATAGAAAATTTAATTTTACGACAAATTGCAAATTTAACTATCACTGATTATATAATATGATATAGAAATTGATCATAATAAATTATTTTTATCAAGCACTTTAATTTTTATCTTCAACGTAAGATATTTTCTAAAATTTGTATCATTCACCAGAAATTTTAAATAGTTTTACTTCGTGAAAGTAAAACTGTAATGACGTCATCTTAAAAGACCTGGTAATAACGTAAAACTTTCTGTCCTCAGGCCTTCTGTATCTAGGAGGTGTTGCTCATATTCGTGCATAGCATGTACTACTACTTTAGTCAAGTGACTGAAAGGAAAACGCCGAGCTATGCAATTCTCAATTCCTATGGTGTGGAGTTAGCCTAAGGATCATTTTTCAGCCTATAGCTTCTCTCTCAGGAATATTGCCAGGCATTAGCTATCAAAACTAGTCATAAAATAAAGTATGAAATGTATCTTCAGTGCATTTGCCGGTGACATAATGAAAGGCTGCCTGTTCCAATCTGCAAGACATGGAATCAGAAGCTATGTCAAGTGAATCTGAAGACGCTGATCAAAACCTATAGAAAAATACTCTCCTCATTCTGAAGATTTTTCGCATCAGATTTTTAATCAAAAGGAGTTGAATAATTTGGCTCGCGATCTAAAACTTTCAAAACAGCAAGCTGAACTTTTGGGGTCGAGACTGCAACAACGAAACCTTTTAGCTCCAGGTACAAAAATTTCCTGTTTGAGATCAAAAGGTACTTCATTCTCTCAATATTTTGACATGCAGAATTCAATATGTGTATGTAGAGATGTCAAAGGTCTTCTGATGCAGCTAGGTGTACAACATAACCATCAGGAATAGTCACTCTTTATCGACTCTAGGAAAACCAGATTGAAAGCAGTACTACTGCATAATGGCAATAATTTTCCATCTGTGCATTTGGCTCATGCAGTAGACGTGAAAGACACTTATGAAACTTTGGCCACTATACAGTAAAGTGGCTTATAAGGAAATCTTACATAGCTGTAAAGGAAAATGTGAAAAATACTACACTGGTTGAGCCCAATAAAATCATTTTGTCTCCGTTACATGCCAAGTTGGGTTTTATGAAGAACTTTGTTAAAGCTCTGGATAAATGAGGTCAGGTCTTCAATCATTTGAAAGAAAAATTTCTCAAACCGAGTGGAGCAAAGTTAAAAGAAAGTATATTTATTGGACCACAAATAGAAAATTTGTTCAGCGATCCATTTTTTGATATCAAACTGGCAAATATAGAGTTAGCGGCTTGGTCCTCATTCAAACCAAGTGAGAAGGGCATTCTGGACAGGAAAAAAAGATATGTATGTTGGCATATGTATACATATAAATACCTATGTATACATATAAAATAATATTGAATTATGAAGTTCTTAATATGAATTTCTTGTTAGTTTCAATTCTATCAAATTTTGCCGGTATTACTTCTGATTTTCCTGTGCCTCTTGGAAATGTGACGTGATAGACATAAATTGATTTTACCAATGAATTCAGCACCCTGAAATTAAGTAAATCCACCCATTTACAAACCAGAGGCAGAAAAAAGTTAAAATTTGTTGACTAGTGTTATCAGAAACAAATCCATCTGCCCGTCAATGCGTGTCGATTTAATGTTCGTTCGTCACATATTATGTGTGTGTCTGTGTGTAATGTTTTCTTATTTGTATTATAATTGTGTAAATCTTCATGCTAATTGTAAAAGCGTCATTCTTATGCGCAGTGTTTAGCTAAATCCAAGCATTACTGAAAACTACGTATTCATGATATATGGCTTAAGAAAAATTGAGTTAATATTATTGTCATTTTCAGAGTGAAGTACAAGTGCACGTGCCACCCCCCCCCTCCCTCCAGCAATATTGACTTATTCAAATACATTTATAAGAAAAGGGGAGAAAAAACAATTTTGTGCACCACACCCCTTTACCACCAGATTTTATTTCTGGATCGAGCAGTAATTTAAACAACTGCCTTCAAATTAATTGCAAATTGAAACTTCGCATTATTTTACATATAAAACCGAATATAATCATTGATAATCAAACATGAGCAATATTCATGCAATAAAAAATAAACTAAAACACATTTCAAAAATAATTGCCGGCTCCTGCTGATATAAATTAATTAAAATTATGAATAAATATATAACTCCGTCTAGAAATCCGAGATAGATACGGAATTTAATTTTGATACAGATTTTCACTGAAAATTGGTTTTGAAACCAAGTTTAATTCCCCCGCAGGCAACTACGCAAACTGTTTCTCAAACTTCACGAAATTTACCTAGGCGAACGACCTCCGGGGTATTTGGTAAAATGATTTTCTTTCGGAAGGTAATAACGGATCACTCAGCTTAAGCAAAATTAATACAATCTATCCTGTAGTTATGACCGAAATTGCTATTTAATTAAGCGGTATACAGGCTGGAGCTTTGATATTATTTCTATTTATAAAGATGTATTTATGAGCATAATTTCGTGAAGGATTGGTATTATGTAAAAATATGAAAATTAGAATAGAGTGATTCATTTATCTGTATCTTTAAGGTAAAAATATAACAAAGAACATTTGGAAAGGAAAGTGTTTACCCGCTAAACATTTTGTCAAAGAACAAAACGGCGAAATTGTTTTATCATTAAGTTCAAACATAAGATAAAAAAATGCTATTAAAAGTTTTATCAATTTTTTAGAGCAAGCTGAACTTGTATTACATTAGACTCAGCTTTAGTATCACAAACACAAATAAAACAGCTTTGATGAAAATAATAAAATTTAAATACAAGACCTGGCTGTCAAGGAAATCATGAAAGCTTTAACTGCGCTGCTATAGTAACCTTCTATATAGATCCCGTTCTGAGGGTTGTACTTCCTTGAAACTTAATGAATGTGTTACATGGACTACAGGTAAAAGAAATGTGCAAAAACGTTCAAATTATACCCGATAAATGCAGTTTCTCGCGTAGAAAGTCGTTGTGCAAACTTGGATCGTTTCAAACAGGCCAAAACTCACTGCCTAACTATGTCTTAAAAAAAGGGATTTTTCTCATCCGTTTTTTATCAGAATTGCGCCAATTTATCAACAGCACTGCGAACAAAGCTTGTGAAAAGGTCCTATGTTTTTCAAGGATCGATATATTTAACCCTTTGAGGCGCAACCCTTTCCCAATGCTGAAAAAAGGGCAGCCGTTTACATCGCTTGACTTAACTACCAGCAAGATGGAGGACGATCGAAATGTTCATCGCGTACCACAGATCTAGGGACCCTTTTTTGACGACAGCTGGATGTGCAGCATTGGGCATCCTATCCAGCTGTTCTCGCATTCTTCCATTTTTCAGCAGATGTCAGTGCTGTTAAAAATATTCGTGACCATTTTTTTTACGGGAAATGACGAGCTAAAAAGTAAAGGATTCTCGTGGAGCTATGTCACCCGCAACTATTTTGATAACAATCCAACCTATTCTTCGTGACGGGCAACAGTCAAAACGTCAGAGTTTGGTGTTCCCAGAGCGGGAGCACTGCGCGTTAAAGGGTTAAGGTGTTGAGGACTGACTACTGGCCTTCATGTAAACGTTTCAAATTTGCCTAACGTCCTTTCTATGTGAAAAGCGCTATCTGTCGATCGAAATTCGAACAACTTCTTTTATTGCAGGTATCTTTTCCACATAGATCGTGTAATGGATTTACCAATTTTCAAAGGAATGGCGCCCCTTAAAACAGGCACTACATTAATCTAAACAGGGTAACTTTAATTATAACCATCCACCGTATTACTCTGTAATGCTTCTCCATAAAGTTTCCCAAAAGCATTTAAATCCGTCAATTTTAAATGATGTTTTGAATATTTCATCTTAATGTGAAATATTTTGACCCGGATTACTAATTAACTGTAAGATAATGTATAAACTATGGCATTTACGTTTACATTTTCTTTAAGTGGGCACGCAAAAATAGAAGAAAAAGATCTGCTTATTAAAAAAATATAAATAAACACACTCACAAAAATTCATAATTTAATTAAAACTTCCATAAATAACGCTTAGTAGAAAAAAAAGTTACTTTTGAAGCAGCTCTTAAGTATGTAAGCAAATTATAAACTATAATTTATCTAAAAAAAAAAAAAACTATAGTAATACAGTTTATAAGCCAATTTGAAAAAAAAGAAGTTGCAAAAGTTTTGTTGCTGTATACTAGATAATGTATGTATCGTTAAGAATCGCGTGTTTTTAATGAAAATTTACGATAAGCACTCTCGAGGCAAAGAAAAGTAATTTGAAAATGCAATAACATTTATTTATTCTTTCTTAATGAAAACAAATGAGTTAAAAAACTAAAAAAAAACTGTTTAAAATAGTTATGTTTTGAAATTAGTATTTTCTTACTCTTGTGAGATAACTAGCTATCATACTATATATCTAGTAAATGTACACAGTTTGAAGTTCATTATTTTTCAATTTTTGTGATCATGCGTTGGATTTGTTATGTGAAAATGCATTATTGAAAGTGATCTTTTTACGAACGTTATGTGAAAGTACAATATTGAAATGCACAATTTATTTGAACGCGAGTGGCTACTTTTGATACCAAATGTAAATATAGGATAGTAGAAACAACTGGTTTGTCTCACACTTATCCGAAATTTTCCTAAAATGCAGCTGTTTTCTTAGAGAAAATTAATAATACTAATACTTTTATTCGGGGTTCCCAGAATAAATTAAGCTAGTTGGCTGCACTAGACAGATTTTTTTTTTCTTATCAGTTCTTTCAAAACAGAAAATCGTATGTGTCTTCAGTACAGCAATCTGCTAATGTATTCGGCTGTTAACTGATACTTCGGGGATTGGAGCATTTTTGTCTGGTACTTTTCCTAGTAAGGAAACTATGTCATTTGAATGAAAAGAATAGTTAGTTCTTTAGGTGCACTTCCTGTACGAATGTCCATAACTAGAATTAATCTTAGATGATTTCGAATGCGACATACTTAACTGTCCTTTATAACTTTATTTAAAATATCACAGCTTAGAAAATTGAAATGCAATCATCTACCATTGTTCGCTTGATGTAAAGGAGTATAGTTCAATTGGCATATGCGTATAGTTTGTAGAGCAGGTATGGACAACCTTTGAAGAGTTGCGGGCCAAACTTCAGGATGTTAGCGAGGTCGCAGGGTGTATAATTGGTATTTATAAGTGATTTTGAATGGTTTGTATGAGGTTTAGATATGTTCCGCGGGCCGGAAAAAGCCGTGGGGGGCCACATCCGGCCCGCGGGTCAGAGGTTGCGATTTGTGTTGTAGAGTATTCGACTGCAAATCGATAGGTCGACAATTTGAAATTTGTGTGCCCCCGTAGAGTATTTCTGTGTTTAAATCAGAGTATTGTGAATAGTAGAGAATTAGGCAGTGTTTGTGTAGCGTTGTGAATTGGCAGTGTTTGTGAAGTTGTTGTGTAGTGTCTATGTAACGAGTGTTTACATTTAATTTTATAGTAAAATGTCTACAATCCAAAGTGATTAAAAAATAATGAAAAGAAGCTATCACGAAAACGAATCTCTAGCGACCAATTCGGTCAACCGATCGAAAAGAAATTTTAGACATTAGCATTTGAAGCTGTGCAATCGAGATTGGTATTATTTCAAGTAAAAGGGGTCTCATGGTTTCGGTTACAGTGAAAAAATTTCGAGATTTTTCCAATAGCAACAGCCTGTTTTTTCTACGAAAATTGATCATCGCATTCAAAAACCTAAAGTGGTGCTGAGACGGTACATGCATGAACGAAAATTTCCGACTTAAAACATTTGAAAAAAAAGCATTCTAAAGGAGCGAAGAGAGCTCAGAGAGAAGATTCATTGGCACAATTCGTATAATTCACCGTAACAGACACTAAAAATGTTAAGCCAACATTAAGCCATTTGAAAACTTTTAATTCGAATGAAAGCACTGCATAGACACTGCATAAACACTGCATAGGCACTGCATAGGCACTGCATAAACATCTACGCGTTCATGAATTTTTTTGAGAAATTTCCGAAAATCTTGTAAAGTAAGTATAAATACTGAAATACACTATTAAATATGAACGTTTTGTACCACATGTTAACCAAAATTAAAAATACAATACTTAGAATTCTTTTTTATGAAAAAAAAAAAAAATCCAACTGTACAAAGGTCCGCTAACACGTTACAAAAAGGACTATTTCAATTCAAATTCACAGTTGGAAAGAGCTATTCATCCGAAATAAATACTAATACTGGCAAATAATTTATTATAAAGGAGCTTGATAAATAGTTACAAAAGGAAGTCCGAATTACGCATAAGGAAAGAATAATTCTCAATCTTTTCCATCACACACTGTTGAATTCAGCAAACTGCTTAATAGTTTTCAGTTCACTGGAGCGAAACTGTTTTCGCCAAGTAGTGCTTATCAAGAGTTCTACTTTACCAGCTACTTGTGGATGTTCGTTCTTCAATTAATTCTTTAGTGCCGGTCCGCAAAAGAGCATTACCTGCAATCCTATAATAGACTGGGATAGTTACTCTCAATAAAAATTTATATATGTGTACATAGATTAAATTCGATTCCGATGTTGACAAACAGCTAATTCCTAATATATTTGTGGCGGTTCAAATTAGAAAAAAATGTTTGAAATGTGATGAGGAAGAATCCTATTTTATTTATGAAAGTAATTTGTAAAAACAAACAATTTTTATAGATCCTTAAATAATATGTTCATTAAAACAGTCTTGGTGGAGTAACATCTGAAGCAATCAATTTTTATTTTACGATTGAAAAGAATGTACAATAGAAGCTTGGAACTTAATGCATTTATTAAAAATTTTCAAACCCAAAACTGCATAGTTTAAAAAAAAATAACAGAGTAAATGAATTCAATCTGAGCATTTACACTTCATTTAATTGCAAAACATCCAGCTTTCCTGAAAATTTGATTAATATAAATGCATTAATATATATTCATTTGTTCATAAGAATTATTATACAGAGAATATCTCATAAAATTATGAAAAGTTACAGTAGTCTTAGATAATATATTTAGACACGGAAAAACATATTAAATGTGAAATCAGTATAAAAATTTTGGATGCAAGAAACCTCTCCCAGCATGTTAAAACGCATTTCTATTCGAGGCAAACCTGAACAAGGTCAGACTTCAGGTTTGCTTCCTAGATAAAAATAGATATTTTGAACAATTGTTTTAAATGCAAGTTCACAGTTTTTCCTTTGTGACGTTAAGGTGACTTTTGTCATGGAAGTAAAATAGTATTTTTAAGCTTTGCTGTTTTCTGAACAATAAGTACATGTCCTGAGTGCGGAAACATTTCTGCACTCAGGAGAGTTGCTATTTCTTTGAAATAGCAATTGTCTTTAAAAATATTAGGTATAAAATTTTGCTTCCACCGTTTTCTGCCCCCATTGCCATCCCTGAAATTAAAAGTTTTACTATAAAAAACTATTAATACATCTTTATTCAAAGTTGAAATTGCTTGCTGAGTCATTCCAAGTGATCGTGCTAATTCTTCTTGACTTTGACACAAGTGTACCACCAACTCTGAATTTTCAAAAAAAAGTATTCTCTCATTCACTGCTATGCTGACCTGAAAATCACACTACAAGCGCTGAAATCACTAACGACATTTTCTTTCATTAATAGCGTTCTCAAAATAAGCATTTAGGGACATATTGAAGGAGAAAATTAAAATACCACCAGCGATAAGAATTTGGCTCGTAAACGTACATTTTCAAGCGAGAAAAACTTTATGATGTATACACAAATCTACTCATTTTTCATGTGGTTTTATACAGATTCGTAATTTTATTGCATGACTTCTATGATCTATTTATTTCACCATTACTTACCGCTCAAGTCATTTATATCAAAACGAGGCGGAAGTAAATTTCTACATCTATTAATCCGGTATTTTTGATATCCAAATAGCGAGTTTGAATTCACACCTGAACACTATTCTAAAAGGGTGCGCGTATTTCGGAAATCGTTCAAACAATAAACTGTTTAAGGAAATGTCTCTCATATTCTTAGATAACGCTCCTTTTATTCAGCAATACGTCCAGACAAATGTGCAGCATATGTAAGAATGCATGTATACTGATCAAGTTGAACCATCCACTGAACTCGGGTTAAACCATAGGTTCCCAACGTGGGCGATAACGCCCCCTTGTGGGCGTTTGAGGCTTTCAGAGGGGCGGTAAAAGACCCAGAAAAATTAGGAGGCGTTGATATGGCACGGAGGGGCGTGAGAAGATTAACCAAATATAGTCTAAAAAAAGACTTAAAAATCACTCTGATAATTCATTTCTATCACGTTTGCGAAAATTCACATTTCGATATGAGACTTCGCTGTTGAGAGAAAGAGATACCTCTCTAAAACTTTTATTCCTCTTTTTTAAATGAAGAAGAAATTCAGTAGAGTTTCAATTCCAACAATATTCTATCTATTGGTAATTTTTTTTTTAATTTTAATTCTTGTTTTCACCATACATTATGTACGCTCTTATTTCTCTGGAGTGCGAAGGGGGCGGTATTGAAATATTCACTAGAAAAGGGGGCACCAGCTCAAAAAAGGTTGGGAACCTATGGGTTAAACTGTTTTCTCCAATCGTTTCAAAGACGCATCGGTGTTGGTTTAATTTTTTGCCGAACATTGCTTAAATAATGCTTGATCCGTTTCTTGATGCTTTCAAAGACCCAAGGTGGTAAGCAATGATACACTCAAAAAGTATAATCGCCATTCGGTCTTTGAGACATTTGGATTAATCCTGCTTGATGAGAAACTTCGTAAATATTGCAAAAAACATAAACATTACAAATTAAACAGTGTGGACTGTTTCGGGTGGTAAAAAGGGTTCACCCTATTTCAGGTGTAGACAAAAGTTCCTCCTTCCACACAAGCAGTAAGTGAAAAAAAAAATATGTTTCTTTATGTAGTTGAAGAAACGTGGCCATTGTAAAATTCAAAATGATTCGTCTATTTTAGTTTTACATTTTTTTATTAGATTAAACGTGGGTTCAAGATTGAAATGGAAAAAAAGTGTTAAAATTGATAATCTGACCTTAAAAAAAGAAAAAAGAAAAAAGAAAGAAAATACTATTTTAAGTTTACGCTATTTTCACTGCACAAAGTAAAATACACAAATAACTAAGTTTAGATAAAAACAGTCAAAGGAAATATAAAATCTGTTCTAAGCATTATTTTCAAATTTGTAAATTTAAAAGTAATTTGAAAATTTGAACTTATAGTATGTGTGTATTTTAGTAATAATAATAAATAAAATAATAATAGTAATAACAACAACAACAATAATAATAATAATAATATTAATATTAATAATAATGTTGGTGTATTGCAAGGAAAGCTCAGTAATCAGAATCAGACATCTCAGCCACACAGAGGGTAAAACTGATTGAACATGAACATAAGTAAAATTACAATCACAAGAATTTTATATGTGTACTATAATACAAGTTCATGAATTCTTTTCATACGGAATATATTCAGTGGTCTTGTTTTTTCCTTTTGTTTATTTCTCTCTCGTCTTGTCAGTCTGGCATCACGTGGTGGCGACATTTTATTTGGGCGCACTGCTTCAAGACGGAAATACAAAACAGAGTTGCTAGAATTGCATGTGACAGTTCTGTCATAGTCACCTGTGGTGCAAGCTAGAGAAAATCATTCATATCATACGAGAGTTGTTTTTGCTAAGAAAACGCGTCGGAATGCATAGACATTAATATAATGTGTTTGACTATGTATGGTTGTAAAATTTGTATGTATGAATTATAATGTAAAATATGATCAAACACTGAAATCAGCATACTCCTAAAATTAAATTAATACAATATTGTATTATAATATATTTTATTATATTAGTTACTATTTAATTTATTTTCAAACTAATTTTTACAATTTTATATTTTCTCTCTCTCTCTCTTTCACACACACGCACGCATACACATGTGGGGATGAATTATATATTCACAAATAACACAATTACATTGCAGAGTGATTACTCAAAGTTTAGTCAAATTATTTATATCTATACAATTCTTATCTAATGGGAAATAATTTAGATTTTTATTAATTGGCAACGGGTAAATTTGTACAAAATTGCTTTACGCAGTGAAAATGTTAAGTGAACTTTCTAGTCATGGAACAAATCTTCGGAAAAAATTCAGAGGCGATTATGATTCATTTATGACAAATCTTTATTCGGTGAATAATTTATAAACACCCTATTTATAATATCGCTTGTTCTGTCAGTCTTGTTACCTGTGTCCTCATTTTGTAAAGACAATGAACTCCGCTATTGAATAATTTATAACAATTACTTAATCCGTCGTGCAGAAATGTTCGGCTTATTTCTTTACAAACTATATTCATGGACATATCCTAGGACGTCAACTCAGTGTATGACATTAGATTTTTTTATTTTCCTATTATCCTGCTAATAAGTATTTCATCAAACTTTTTATGTAAATCATCAGGTAGTGTCGGTTTTCTCAGAGTAGTTCAGGTAGTGTAGGTTTAAATCTTTCAGAAAACTTTCGATTTGGTGTCGCTATTTCCTTTTTAAAATCAATCTCTTGTCCATTATTCAAAATAGATGATTTTTTTCAATCAATTTCTACTTCAGTTTGAACTTTAGGGTAACGTTGATTCCATTCAGTGGATTCAGTCAGTTTTAACACTTTCCAATAAGGTTGAAAAGTGCTTCTGATTTCGGTTTGTCTGTCTGTCCATCCGTTTGTGTTCTAACTTCCGTAAATATGCATCGATTACTACGAAGTTTATTTATGTTATTCTTATGAACTTTAACATATACCCTATTGAAAATGGTGTATGTAGCACTTGTAGTTCTTTTACAGGAACATTCAAATGTATTCTAACACATTACGCTCTTTCGGTAATCATTCTGTAAAGCGTATTTTAGAACTTTTTGACTTTTTAAAACAAAAAAAAGTTGACATACGTTATTAAGGATCTTAAAATAATTCTCTCCATTAAAAATAGTGTCTGTATCATAAATAGTCTTCCGACAGTAGCACTAAAAAGAATTTTAATAAATTCCGGTCTATAGCAATTTAGATCACAATACAATAAATATATAAATGTTTATAACATTTTACTATTCAAATGAGCGATTCGGTAAAAAATTCTTCTTTTGCAGTTTCTCACAAAATTACGTTTTTAGTGATAATATAGTATTTATAAAAATGATCTTCGAAATCTCTGCAGATTTAAGATCAATAAACCGACAATTTGGCGAAAAAGTATTGTTGTGTTGAAAAGTCTTTTATAATCAATGCGTTCAGCATTATTTCTCTTAGATGTTTTTGGAGCCTTTGGAATCATGAAAAATCGTTTTTTTTTCTTGCGTCACCTCTCAGTCAAACATATTTTTAATTATTGGATACCTACTGTGGGGAAATTTGCTGCTCAGATACAACATTCAAATCCTGCTAATTTTTGCTTTCTTTTAGGGAGGAGGGAAGAGCTGTACTATTCATAGCACCTGGTAACAGTCTCGGCTGATTGCAAACATTCTAATTAAATTTCTTAGAGCTGGTGTCTTGAGGTTTTCCACGGCTCGGCATTTCTATTTGTGCTATCACTTCTTTATATTGCTAGAAGTTGAGAACTTCTATAGACCTGAACAATAAACATGCTGTAAAATACTAAATATGATACATTTTGCACCACGAGACAGACTGGAACAGAATAAAAGTGAAATGAGAAAAAAGGATGTGTCGTTTCACTTTAAGCAAGTAAATCCACCTCCATTTCTCATTTATTCAGAAAGTAAAATTTTATCAAAGTGCCACATTCCTTTAACTGATGACATTTTTATTATATGTTTCCTGAATGGAAAAAAAATTGTATAATATATTCAACTCTTCACACAATGCCGGCAATATTTTCAGCTATAACCATTCTTGTGGGAATAAATATCCCGTGGGTGATAACGTCTCTTTATGAGACGTCCACTGGAACAAAATAAGAAAGCGGAAACGAATAAAATATGCAAGTCTATAAATTCTCTCGCTGCTTTTAGGGGATTATACTTTGACATCGGTTTTCAGTGATTCTGAAAACGGATTTCATGCTTTCAAGATCAGTAACTGGTTGCGACTAATCTGTTTCACATCGATTTTAATGTGTCATATCTTGACATAGGCTATTTATTGTGATGGATTTGTTTACGAGGAAATTCTACGTAGGCATTACTTTTCACCAACAAATGTAGAAAGAATTCTACATATTCCATTCTTTGGAGAAAAAAAATCATATTAGGCTTACGTCTATGACATTCTATTGAAATATGTATATATACAAATACAGTTTTTTCCCTTAGTAGAGCTTAAGTAAAGCAATTGTGCAAATATAAAAAAAACAGACTGAAACTGCTTTTACAGTCATAGAATACAGTTTTATGAACCAAAATTAATTTTTAAATCGGACCTGATATAGTAACTTAGCATTTTTTATATAATTGAATTTTGAACAAATTTTTTGATATAGCACAAAGCCATAATAGATATATCTTTTGGAATATAAAAATAAGTCTTCTTAAAATGTATGTCTCCCCACAAGCAAATGTTTCTGAGTCGTTATGTTTTATACGTTTATTAAAAATATGCTTAGCCGTAACTTGCACAACCAGAAACCGGAATTGAAATACGTTGGAACGAAAAAAACAACGATAACACTGTAGCATTTAGAATCTAATAGTTAACGAAAAATAAATTTTAATCTTAAACGATAGTCAAAGCTGTTTCAAATTAAGAAATATCTTTCCAATTTAATATACGTTTCCTACACCACTAACGCTTTAAATTATTTTATAGTTTTATGCACCATAAAACAGTAATTCTCCACTTTTTATTTTTAAAGTTTTGTACTACCAAAATAATATTGTGATTTTGATGAGACAAGTTTAGTCCTTAAAATTATAGGCTGTTTTTTTAAATGCAGAAACTGACAGATCTGAACGAAATATATTGCAAGTTTTTATTGCAATAAAATCATGTGGAAGTTGGATGCGGACTTTCATAAATTTTCGCATTAGCATTCATCATACAGCAAGGAACTAATAAACTTTTATGTGAAAGCATAAATTGTGAACCGTTTGTAAAATTAATTTTTTTTTCTTCAATACCAAATACGACAGCATTTTGTCTCAATGGTGAACTTTGAATCAGTAAATTTTTTCCAGGATGTAATATTCAATCGTAACTTCGTAAAACTTCCAAATTCTGAATAAATTTTAGTCCAGTACTTTAAATTAAAACTCGTATTTCAAAATAAATCTTTAATTATGATCATTCCAGAGTCGTTTAACAATCTAAACTTACTCCTTTTCCTAACTTATTTTTGCGTTGACTTTTTTTTAAATAAACATTGAAAATAAATACATCGAAGTTAATTTCTGTACAAAAGAAGGAGAAAACAGTTAATTATTGGCATATCATGCATTGTCATCAAAATTTGTACAATATCAGATTAAAATTTGGCCGACCGGATTGAAAGGTGGGTAAAGCACCGTACTACGGTTTCGGGTTCAATTCCCGGCAGTCGGGGTTCGATCCCCGACTGGGCGTGGCTGTCATTTGTCCGTACCTTCATAGGGGGCAACTTGGGTCCATAATAAAGTGGCCAATAATTCCGGCCCGTTGTGGCCAAAGCTTTCCAAGGCAGCGGCTGGCCATTGGAAAAAAAAAAAATTAAAATTTGTACAATATTACATCATTGCACTTATAAAATCCTAATTAATGTTACAAATACGAAGGTGAGTTTGTTTGTTTGTTGTGCTTTCACGCCTAAACTGCTGAATAGATTATGATTAATTTTGGTATAGAGATAGATAGAACCCTGGAGACGGCTATAGGCAAGTTAAAATTTTATATTTTTAATTACCTTTTTAATTATTAATTTAAAACCGTTTTTACGCGAGCATTTGAAAAACATGAAATACCATCGAAATTATGCTAGTTTTAAGCCAATTTTATATAAAATGACAATAAAAAATTAATGTTCTCCATACAAATCTGAAGGACGCAGAGCTTTGAAAATTTGAGCATAAAGTCCATAACTTCGGTAATGCGCACCTTGAGGCTCCGAATTTTGAAAATTTAATTACTTTTTTAACGATTAATTAAAATCTGTTTTTAGGTGGTTATGCTTGGCGAGTTTCGCTCGCACAAAAGGAATAAAGCAGAAATGTAATTACGCGAGGCTTCAGAGAAAGCCATGGAAAACTTCGGACGGTTATGTCGGCAGGTGCGACCGGGGTTTGAACCTGGCACCTCCCGCCGTCCAGTTTCGAGAGCAGAACCTATCAGCCATTGGTGGGGCTCTGAGTATTATAGGCTACATTTTATGCATATATCACAAATAGTTCTTTTACGGGGATACTCATAAGAATTACATTACACTCTATGTGTATCTCTGTAACTAAATTATAGTGTTTATGATTGAAAAAATCTTGAACCGATTTCAAGATTTTTTGAATGATAGAAAGCTAGAATATTCCTGAGTATTATAGGCTAAAATTCATGCAAGTAGCATAAAGAGCTTTTTTAAAGGAACACACAAAATAATTCTAATACACGCTAAAAATACTTCTAATACGTTCTATGGGAATTTCTGTATCTACAGAACCGATTCTAAAACTTTTTCACTAAAAAAAGGCAGCACTATTCCTGATTAACATAGGCTAAATTTCATGCAAATAGCATAAATGCATTTCTTTTACAAGAACACTCAAAATAGTCTGCAAATATTGATGTAAATGTCTCTATTCGTCAAATGCGCATAAAAATCTAAGTTTAGTAACTCTGCATACTTTCTTATTTTAAATGAAGTATACTACCATATAGTATACTTCATTCAAAATAAGTAAAACATAACTAAAATACAGTCACTGTTGTCTATAGTGCAAACATATTTGTTATTCACACATGCTTGATTTCTCTCTAAACCTAATTCTAAAGCCGACGCGGACGAAGTCGCGGGTAGCAGGTAGTATGAATATAACATGCAAATGCTTTTAAATAACATAATATCATAAAAATCATTGCCTTACATTCGCATTTTAACTAGCATTCATCATTTGCATCTAAATATGATCCAGGAGAATATAGACAGTCGGCCAACTTTTTACCGAACTCTTTTGCTGCCTGGGATATCATCCGTTTCACATTTATAGTAAATAATATTTAATAGCTTTTTTTCGAAAACTTTTTGACATTATTCTTGCACTAATGTTTTCATTTACATATATATTGCATATACGCACGATTTTCCATAAAACTCATTTATTAACTTTTGTATATGAAAAGTGTAATAGTAAAACATTAATAACCGAATCTATAAAGCATTTTGGTAACATAATTATAGTTTCGAATAGTATAAAAAATAGATTTAGTTAAAACTAATCATTTTACTATAAACATTTTTTTTACTGACTTGTATTGCTGGACGTAAATTGAGTAATAAAACATATTGATACACACATCATACATATTCAAATGAATGTTTATGTCACTACCTCTGATTTTATTATAATGAAGCAATTTACTAGTACAAAAATTTGCTTTGGCACATTAAATGCAATGTGTGGGGTACTAAAAAATAGAGTAAAATCTTGTAGGTGATCTAAAATCCTCATCGAATAGAAACTACAGAAATTCAGAGGCTTGCATATGATGTGAAATTTAATAAAGATTCATAACAATTTTTTAATATATTAAATTTATGTGCATGTTATGGAATATATATAATGAATATTTATGAGTATTTGGAAAGTCTTCCTAAATCAATACACTACTCAATGGAAAGTCTTAATTCCACATTTTGTTTCGAAAAGTATCGATTTTTTCGTAGTCATTTTTCATTTTCGAAATCTAATTGCAAAATCGGACTAGTATATTAGTGTCTTGTTACTGTGTGCTGGTAGATGTGTATTGATTACACTATAGTACTATGGCCTTTAGTTTTGCTAGATTTCGATTAGTGACTGAGAACTTCATTTCTCCTAAAATGCATTCTAAATACTTTATCATGTATATTACAGTCACTCGAAAAATTCTAGTAGTATAAAAAACTGTTTGTGATGGTTTCGCAAATAGTCAATACTATTTTTTTTTCCAAAAACATATCGCAGTGTAATGAAGTAACACAATAATAGGATATTTTTACTTTCATGTTTGATATTTTGTACATGAGATTTGCGTGCTTGGTTTCATGCATAATTATAAGCTCTCGTCAAAATCCTCCCCAAATATAAGTTCTCAAAAGTAAATAAAAGAACTCCTGAATATATGGACACTAAAAATTAAAACAATAACGGATGTCATTTTAGTCTTCAGTATTGTAAAATGTGCATGTTGGCATCTTATCTTACTTGATCTTACATTAACGGAACCTCAGATTCAGAGTCCGATTTCTAGCCTACTGAGATGCCAGGACCCTACAGTTCTATATTTTGAAATATTTATTTTCTTGAAAGGATCTACACTGGAAAAAAAAGTGTGTGTGTGTGTGTAATCTTTACGCGCGGTTTAAGTAAAACTTCTTTAAAGTAACTTCTCCACGTTTACGACACATATCACTGAAATGATTAAACTTTAACGTAAAATAAATATCATATTATAATTTAATTATATTTATTATTCATGTACTTTACAAAGATTATATAAATGTTATATTCATATTATTCATTGGAAACAGGTACTTGAATGTCATCATAAATTTTTATGTATGAAATTATAGGTTTGTGGTAACTATAATGTGAAACATAAATTTTACTCTCTAAATTTGCTAATTTTCTTGAAAATACAGCATGTATCGTTGTACCGAAACGCATTGGTGATTGAAGTCGAGAAGTGTTCATAGTTAGATCAAATTTTTCTTTTTAAAAATCAACTAACGGCTGAGAGCGAAAATTAACATTAAAATCTCCAGTAAGAATCATCGTTAATTCAAGATAATTACTTAGAATCCAGGAAATTTCCATGTTGTATTATTCCTTAACTATTTTCTTATACCATTGTTCCGCTTAGAGGTTGGGTTTCAATGGGGGATATGTCCATAGTCTAGTATTGTACTTTAACTGTGCTCGTTAACTGATGTTTTCCTCTGTTTGTTGGGTTCGAATGCAGGTAGTGTAATTTTTTTTTTGTTTTTTTTCTATCACAGTATTCTTAAGCGTTGATTTCGTCTGCTGGTTGGATTCAAATTATTATTCTGTATCCGTGTTCTGCAGGTTCTGTCTATCGTTTGGGATTGATTGCAGCCAGGGTCCGTTTTTTGTAGTGTTCCATCCCGGTGTTAAACCGTTACTTGGTCCGTCTTGAGGTTGGGTTAGAATCCACGGAGTGTCCATTTGTTATTCTTTTATTTTGTTCTTAAACCGTTTTCAGCCAGTGTTTGATTCTTTACATACCCGTATTCTTAAACCGTTGTATACATATCATTTCATTACTATACATAAATATATATATCATTACACTATATATATCATTATAAATATTGCGTTCACACAAACTACATTCTACTAAATTTACTAACATTTCTTAAAATACAGCTTTTGGGCAAAATAATAACAGACATGACATACGTAATATATAGGCGTTTAAAGGGTTTAGTGGCCTAAAGGCCAATTTAACTGGCATTTGACATATAATAATACCACTTCGCTTCGAAACTATTGCCTATATTCATTACGAAATAGTGTTATAAGACAATTATGTAATTAATACACATCTGAAGCCAGTAATTACCATATATCACGTTCATAAGTCTATGTGTTTAATTTTTTGAAGTTCTGCTAATTCAACGATCTCCATTTACTTCACTTCGATGGAAATGTAAACAACCTGAGATGCACAGAGGCAGAAGAAGCGCAGTTACCCACTGTGTTCTTAACCTGACGTTTCCGTCTACTGTCCCGGTTCGATTGCAAGCAGAAAAATGAGGAATTTTTTTACCATACAAAATGTATTTTCTTCACTACATTATCACACACACACATATACATATATATGAGTTGCAGTAGTCGTAACCCCCCCCCACACATGAAAAATTTCTGGTTACGCCCCTCGTTGGATGTACCTTCAAAACGTTTATTGATGTCTCAAAGATAGGGGCTCTTGACTGTTTTTCTCGCCGTTTCTTTCCCTAACAGGCTCCGCGTATTCTTACAGGATGAATTCTGGGAACGGCGAAAGCAGGTCGTAAAGGTAGATTTTTCAGCGGTTCTTCTTTTTCGGAGCGCGCTTGGCGTGGAGTATGACATATACGTCACTTCCTTTACTGAGCGTTACTTCCGTCAGAAAAAAATCTGACTTACTCCCTAGTCGCCGCTAAAGAAGTTTTACTTAAAAAAAGCCACTTACATCTAGACAATAATTAATGGAACTAGAATTTATAAGTCGATGTGCTCCCTATACATACTAAATCATAGAACCAGACACTTCTGAACCCACTTATCCAATTTTTAGATCTCTCGTCTATAATCTGGTGCTTGTACCCAGATGAAAATATCTGTAAATCACTGTGTACGCTAGCGGGTAGACTCACAAATGGTAACTAGTGCTCCAAAATCGAACGATAATTTCTCGTTACACAAACTAGTCATTCTGATGTGATTAGCCAGAATACTACGGACTAGAAATTTTCGGCCATTTCGTACCAGTTACGTATATCACCTACATGCATAATTCTACGATCTATTTTTCTAAGTTTTGGGACACAGGAAATAGTTATCTATTCGTTTTAGATGAGAGAGGTGGTGATGGAGATCACATATATACTGTGATCTCCAACACAGAGGTATTATTTTTTTTTCTCCTCATACTCTTCGCCCAAATGAATCATATTCGTATTCCAGTAATTTTCTCTGAGCGAAGATCTGTTAAATCGTATATTTCAACTATCATATCCACATTGAACAGAGGCGGTCAAATCGTGGTGCATGCGCCACATTGAATGATTTCAAGTGGCGCATTGCATCCTTGTGACCAATTTACTGTTTTGAGACAAATTTAAAACTTCCGGAAGTTTATTGGGAGTCCGGAAAGTTATTGGGAGAATTTATGATGACACATCAAAAGGAAGCTTTTGTACATTCTAAAATACACTGATAAAAGAAATTGAACGATAGCTCAACCCTTACCAAATATCTGGAAAATTAATTCTTTCTTTTCTTTTTCTACGGGCGGGTACATGCCGATTAGGCATTCTCCCATACAACTGCCCAAAAGTGTGGCCATTTTATTATAGGGGCACCCAGTAAGCGAAAAATTAATTCTAGAATCCTCTTCCTCCAAACAACAATTTCAATTAATTTTCCTTCCCTAACCTAAACCCTAGTAGCACAACTAATTCAAAAAACGTTCAAAACACGTCTTTTGAACGTCCAAAAACGTGTTTTGAATGTTTTTTGAACTAGTTGTGCTACTAGGGAAGCTTATACCTATTCATATTTTCACACTCTAACTGTAAATGTAAGGAATAATAAAGGATGCTTGAGTTGTATGGCGCATCTGAATCGAAAATGAAAAAAATGGCGCTTAATATGGTAAAGCTCGGCCACCTCTGACTTAGAAAAAAGAAGCTTTACCAATAATCACTTTCAGCAGCGCCGTGGTAGCCCAGTGGTTAAGGCGTTGGACTCGTAACCGGAAATGTTGTGGGTTCTATACCGGCGTACCACTAAAGACCACCGTGTACATGCGGTGAACGTGCGCGTTAAATCCGTGGTTCCGAAAGTCCTCTCGGCGGTTGCTAGCAGTTTCCAAGGGGTGCCAATATTCAGAAGTCCCCCACCTTCTGATGAGGTTCCAAATTGTGGCGGGAAATTCCGGGAAGGACGTTTATGTAGCTCTAAGTGACACATTCAGTGACGCGAGCTGTCCTCTCCTGGCAAATAAATAAATAAATCACTTTCAGCATAATTTAACAGTTTTATCAGGCTCGACCATGGCCAAGTGGATAAGCCACTTAAAATGGTAGATGGCTGAAGTGTGAAGGTACAGCATTCTGGCCTACCGCGCGGCTGTTGGTTTCCTCCAGGTGTAACGTGAATACGCGTCGGAACCCTTTAAAAGTCCTCCAGCTAAGGCACCTTCCATCATAGGTAGATAGTCCTTGCGTAGCTTTACCTTAACACAGCACAGCAATGGCATTCGAACGAAGTTATCAGCAAGCACCCAATACCTAATATCCCTAAATTAAGTTTTAAAAAAATCACTTATCTCCTGCCGTTGCTTTAAAATATTTTTCTTCTAAAAAATAATCACTTTATATTTTTAAAAAATCTCTCTCACACACTCAAAACAAAAGAAATATAAAATCCTTTGGATGTGCATTGAATTTCAAAAGTATCTCAAGGATCGTGAGAAGCTGAAGTTAGAGAAAAATTTCCAGAAAAAGAGCATAGGATTTCAAAAAGTTGTCTGCAATATATGATCCTTTGTGACTTTTTCGTCTTTCCCCGGTGTCTCTTCCCATCATTCATAGTTTCAATGCATTTCTTTTCCAATAAATTTCAAAATAGAGGCCCGTATACAAAACAATATATTTTTGATTCATTGGATATAAGGAAAAGTATTTTTTCTAAGAATGAACTGGACATTTCCTGAAGCGTAACACAGTTTGTAAATCTATTGACTCATTTTAAAAATATAATGTTGAATTTTCTGAAGCAAAACAATTCATTGAGGTTGTTTCTTACAATCAGTGAAGTTTTTAATACTCATTAATTCTAATTTTTTAAGCAAGTGGAATTTGAAACTTAAAACTTTTTAACCCTGGAAAAAAACTGAAGCAATTCCACTTGACTTTACCAACACTTTATCTTTAGAATGTGTTTAAATTTAATTAACTCAATAGAATGCAGTATTCACTAGCTAGTGCACTTCAAATAATTAAAGTGGGTATAGACCGTAATGTATAAGAATATTATTAGTCCCGTAAAAAACTGTAAGTCCTGCACACATCAAGATCTGGAGTACTCCATAATATGGGTACCTAATTTGAGATTAATCGAATTTACCTTATAAACGCTTGTGAATTTCAAAAATGTGTTTCTATAAGCTGTATTGTAATAGAATTCTTTTCGTACCCCTATGCAAAAACTATAAGCCCAACACACACCAGCGTCACGTTGACCTATAGTATACATACTCAGTTTGAACTTATTCAAATTCAAGATTTAAACACTAATCGTGACATCGAATGCGATTCGATGCAAATCGAATGCATTTCAAATGCAATCGATTGCATTTCAAACTTATATGTTACAACTGCTTGATTCGGTTACACTTGACCCAGGGTCGGTAACAATTGCAGCACTATGCACTTACGTATATACATCAAAAGTTCTACTTACGCACCAACTGTTATTTCAAAATGAAATTATGCAAATGTTTGGAAAGTTTCCGTAATTTCTACCTCAAATTATTATTTGATTCTTCCGATGTTGATCAAAGTATGAAAAATTTATAGCTGACCCCAGTCTTCCCTAGCATGTGATTCGTTTTGCCCAATGAAACTCGCGATTATTATCAATATTCATCAACTAATTCCGCCAAACTTGCTTTGCACCACTCTCAATAAACTATTAATATCGTAGCATAAAATGTCCCCCAGATTAAAGGTAATCATCTTATGAAAAATGAAACTTTGACAGAGACCTCATTCGTCAAAGGAAAAAAAATGTCAAATCTTCTGAACGTGCATTGCATTTTAAAAGTAGATCAACGCTCGTAGGTAGTTGAATTCAGAAAGAAAACTTTCGGAAAAAAGCTTAACATCATATTTTAAAAAATCGTTGGCGATATACGATCCTTTGGGACTTTTCCCCCTTTTCCACTGTCTCTTTCTATCACTGATATTTAAAATGCGTGTTGATTCCAATAAATTTCAAAAAGCATGTAAGACAAAATTTCATGGATACGTGAAATGTACTAAAAATAAAGAATAACTTTTCTTTAAAACAACTAAAAATTAGTGTAGTTTGACTCTTAGTGGTGTATTTAAATGTTTAACAAAGTGTTATATTTTTGAAAAAAGAAAATGTTTATTGGAACCTGACATAGCTGACTTGTTATGACTGCATAGCTGACTTGTTTGATGTACTACGTACTTTCATTTAAACATTCATAAGTCAAAATTGTGTACATCTACGTATCTGTTTGAATAGTTTTATATACTATTCACTGATTTACACGCTGTATCATTGTAGACTTTTAAAACACCGAAAATATTTAAATTATAAACTTTACGATTATCAACTAAAACCCCGTTTGTATTCCATCGGCAAATCGGCTATTAACAACTGACGCAGAGAATGAATTGGCTTTCTTTGATTGATACCATTGCATACAAGAAGCAGGGTATTACATTATGAACTTAGTGGGGAACAAGGATTTTAGTAATCAACCGTTTGCGAATTCCTTTAAACTGAAAAGTAGAAGCGGACCCAAGGACGGAGCACGGGTGATCCCTTTTAACACATGAACCACCATACTAAGTCCATGTTGAACATGACTATTCTCATCACTTAAAAGACACAATGGGGAAATCTCTCCGACTAATGTTGCTTTCCAAAATAGTTTTTTTAATGCTTCACCGGAACCCAACGGTGGTGCAAGAGCAAATCTCGCTTGCATAGAAGTATTCAAAACACCATTCTGAGAATCAACATTGCTCAAAGAGGGACAATCTTCTCTGCATCGTATTTCTAATGATAAGAAAGGACAGGTTAAACGTGGATTCAAGTTTGAAAAAATGAACAGATTAAAAAATAAATAAATAAATAAGAGTGTGGCTGATCTTACTTCGTTTTACCCCTCTTACCCCTTGAAATGTTTCTGGATCTGTCACTGCTGAAAAGAATACATAAATCACATTTTGCTTTACATTTGGAAATTTTGTAAATTCCCAAAAACTTTGAAAATTACTTATCCGGTGGAGCTTATATGGAGTTCAATATTACACTATAAAATGGTGCTAAATTAGCTGCACCATTTCTATGGAGAAATTTTATACCAAGAATCGGTGTCGAAACTGATCAGTGAAAGCAAACCATGGTGAAACCTTTCTGCATAGGACGGATGAACCTAATTTAGCACTATCGTATGGTAAAATGTTGGCCTACTTCTATTAACAATGCGGATCTGGCTTGTCTGGCTGTTTGTCCATCCATCGGTGCTCTTACTGCTGTAAATAAATATCATTTGCTATGAACCCTCGTAGAGCCTTATTGAAAAGGTGCATAGCAGAAGTACTTTTTTTTCTTTTTGAAGGGAGTCACAAAAATCTTTCAAAAAATTATGTTCTGTGGGATGCCATCGTTTAAAGTGTATTTCGGAGACACTCATTTGTTCCAAACAGAGCAAAATTAATGTGCATGAGTGAAATTTATATTCTTCGAAATACATCAACGTATCATTTAAATCTCTTTTACCGGAACAAACTAAAAAGCTGTCATAGCTTTAGGTTTAAGAGAATATGTTAAAATGATCTGTTTTTGCGCTTAAAATGAAATAATTAGCGTTTCATTTGCACTGACATGATCACTCAGTGCACGATGATTAACTACGTATTAGGTAATGCAAACGCAAATAATATCATGTCTGTATACAATCTTTTGTTCTTTTGAAAGAAATGTGAAAAAAAGGTTTCGGCTATAATATTTTGGAGGTGAGAACGTTCAGGGTTAGTACAATAAGAGCAATTTAGTCAACAGTTTTGTCGAATACACATTCACGTTGAAAAAGTAACCTTTTTCCATTTTGATTCAACTACTGTTGGATTTTTAAGCTAAAAAAAAAATAATAATTAAGACCAAAATCTTAAATTTTTAAGAATATGCCAAGCAATAAAATGTAATTATACATTTACTAATTAATTGCTGCAATGACCATTTCAACACCGATGTAATTTACATGCGTGCGTTGCACAAGTGAACAAATTAAAAAAAAATACTATATAATGATTATTATAGCATCTATATTTACAAAAGACTTAAACCATCTTTCACTACGCTGCATAGAATGTTTACCTCCTTAAAGATAATAATCGCATTAAAAAATATCTTCGCGTATAAAATTTGTTGTACGTACATTGAATTTCAAAAATAGCTCGTAAAATAGCAAATTCAAAAGAACATTCTCCGAGAAAATCCTCGGATTTTCAAACATTTTCTGCGATATATGATGCGTTGCTACCCCCCCCCCCCATCTCCTTTCCCACTGTCAATTTCTATCACCCATAGTTTCAATGCATTTCCCTTACTGTAACTTTCAAGATAGAAGAGTGCATGAAATAAAACATCTTTGATTCTTTAAACTTACAAGAAGTAGATATCATTTTTAGGCAATTTTTTTTATAGACATACGGCATTTTGATATTATTCAAACACTAAAATGGAGCACATTTACCTTTCAATGCTGAAAGCTAAAATAAATAAATGAATCAAATCCGTGTTTTTATTTAGCTAAATACTTCATTTGTTTCATAAAAACATTTATAAAAATGATCCGTCTGGACACTGAATCTTTATTATTTTTCTTTTTAGTAATAAATTTTAATTATTGATAACTTCTTATGTAGATTACTTAAAAGTAAGTTACGATTTCACAGTGGTACACATACTCCCCGAATGAATGAAATTTCCTGTCTAGTTACAACAAACGATCAGAGCGATTAAATGTCACTAGATGGAACTAGTAATACACGTGACACAGTTACACGTGACTATCTACAGTACTTCCGATAGAACGTATTGGGCATCCTCCCTGCAGCTCAGGCCGTTGAAGAAGCAATAGGCATGAACGCCTTTCCAAATTGATGTCACAGTTCAGCAAGCCGTTATTAACTGGCTCAGCAGACCTCTTGAACTCTGCGGCGCCAGATGGGCCATTCCATCGACTGCCATGATGTTGGTAGTTAAATGGATTGATGGCAACGGCTGCACTGTTTCAACTTTGGTGACATAAAACCTTTTTTTTTTTCCCGAAAAGCAGTGAGAGCACTGAAATAATGTGGTTTCACAGCTGAGCGAGGGTTAAAGGACTTGTCACCTTACATTTTGAACTATCCTCGTAATTGAATATTATTAAAACGTCAAACATCTATAAACGGGAGAGACACCCCTACTAGCAATTTTGCTCGGGACGTCATCGGCTGGCTGCGTGGCCGGTGGTAGCCCGAGCAAAATTGCTAGTAGGGACGTGTTTGTGAAAATCATACATGAGCGTATTTCTATTTTCGCGGCACCATGAATGTGATATGAGGCTGGTTTCAACCCTTCGTAAATATAATTGACGAATTTTTAACAAGACCAACTATGGTAGTCATCGCCACCGAAGAACTGTTGTCTACAAAGGCAATTTACATGACTTGCAGGAACAACAGAACAATAAAGTTGATGAGGAGGGAGAAGAAATAAAAGTATTTCCAAATCTTTAAACAAGCAATAAATTGTGCCACTGAGGGAGGTGGTTTAATATTTGCTTTTATAGTAAAACAAAAATCGTTTAACAAAGATTTAACTATACAGCAATAACCAGGTCATCAAACGATTGATTATCAACGGTTTTCTGTAATAAGATTTAAAAAAAAAAAAAAAACAGGCAAAATGTGAATATGTAACTGAAAAATTTACAGACCTTGTACATTCAAATTGTTCTGCTAGAAAATGTGATGAAATTATTTTTCTAAATCTACGCATATTTAACAATAAATAAGCTATAACATTAGGTAAAATGATAACCTGCGTATCGATTAGCTTACAATGAAGTGGAGGCAAAAAATCCTATTGTCTGATATTTCATACCTTCCAAAACCTTATAAACTGTGCTTTTACGCCAGCGATCTAATGATTAATTATATTTGCTCAATATATTTTACAGTTTTTGATTTGCCTTTGATCTATTTTTAATTTAGTTATCAAAATAAACTAAATATTCACGTTACATGGGCAGTTTACTAAAACATCTCCAATATTTGAATAAAAATTTCAATATTTGAAAAAAAAAGTTTTTTCCCTTTCTTTTTTTAATATTTTCAATATCTAAAATTCAATAATATGTTCTATATTATTACATTTCGCTTATTGAAAATTTACTAAAGAGCACTTTTTAAAATATTTTAAAATATTTTAAATGGTTATTTTAATCTAAGTAATTTGACATTCAAATCATAAGAGCATTTCAATCAAAACTCATGTTGTAATTTCTTTCCAAATTTTTGCATTCAATTGTCAAATCGTATTGATCCAGCTAAAATATTCATAAAGTAGCATTAAATTCTCAAATTAAATAAGTATTTTCTTGAAAAGTTAAATAAAATATTCATAAATATTTAAAATTCATCCAAAAATAATAGATTTTTACTTACTCGGTCTCTTATTGCTTTAATTTAAGCGATTTCTCTTCAGCTAATTCGGTTTGTATTCTTTTTTTTTTTTCTAGTTTGCGGGAGAAAAATTGTTTGACAGCTTTTAATAGAAGAAATAGCAGCTAATTTAAATACGGTCGTATTTTTTAAGCTTTCCTTTAGGTTAAAACTAATTAAAATTCTTTCATGTCGTAAGTAATTATTTCAAAAGGCTTATTTTAATTAAATATCAAAACAAATTTGTTACACATACTAAATTCCCAAGTATAAATTTGCATTTTTTGGTAACAGAAACCGAATGGCATGTATAATTATTTGAAAATTAATAATTATTTGATGAAGCAGTAAGCTTTAAGTGCATTCTTTGTTGAGTAATAATAATTAAATTGATTATGTCAAATAAATGACAGTAAATATTGCAGTATTTGTTAAATTACATACATGAGTATAATATCTATTCAGATAGATTAGACGTACTCATATATCTTTTTTTTTATATATAAATATGTATCTTTGCTGTTTATTGAAATCCGTCTTTAGTAAATCAAATCAAATTGCGGAGAAGTTTTGCTTACTCGTTTTCTGTTTCCATATGAAAAATTTTAATACGTGTTTTTCAATGATTATTTTATTAGAGTTTAAACTTTTCATTTCATTATATGTATTCAGCTTTATATAAATAGTAAAAAATTTAACCATCTGAGCGACGTGGAAACGGAAAAATTTCGTAAAGTTTTTTTTTACGGTAAAATTTTCATGCGGCTTTAAAATTTTATGTATATAATAAAATGAATAAAAAAATAAAAAAATGGATAAACGATATAAATAAATAAATGAAATGAAATGAAATTTTGATAGGAAGATTTGGAATTAATAAAAAATAAGCTTCTAAATTGCTTACAAGCTTTAATATCAAAGTTTATTTTATGAAATCGTGATTTTACAAATAATTTAAATTTTAGCTGCATTGCAGTGAAAACTGGAGTCGAAAGAACGGGATTTTACGTCTCAGCCGCTTGGACAGTTAACTCTTTATATTTTGGTATTAGCTAGAAGTATAAGCTGTTAAAATATACGGCATTCTAAGAGAAAACTACTGAGACAATTCTTAAATAACATTTCTTAATACATATGAGACACATTTTGTAACTGCAGTCATTGTTGAGCATAGCCGAAGGCAGAACGAAGATTTATGATCGAACTTTACTGCATTTATTTGCTTACTCCTTCGAGATCGCTCATGCAATCCACTATATTTGGTACAGTGAAAGTGGCCACGGTGTACCAAAGCCAGATCGTAATGATCAATCATGTTGTTGAGGAAAAACAAAATCGCCGAATCTGAATAATTCAATTTTGCGACACTTGTGTGCTAGCTTGCTCGAGACGGCTTACACTATTTTGACCAAGTTTGGCACAGAGGTCGAGGCCATGTCGTAGATGGTATGAATGCGAGAGGGTAATGATCGATCATGTCGTTAAAGGAATAATTCTTGCAAACATATGCGACATTTGTTCGCGATCTAGAACAAAAGTGGCACAGTGATAGTTGCTACACGTAGAAGGTACTGAAACGAGATATTTATGATCGGTGATGTCGCTGAGAAATAATTGTTAAAAGCATTTCCTCCGTAGATTAAACGTTATTGTATGGTTCTATAGTTGAGGCCCACAGAGCGATTTTATTGTCTGTCATTCTACAAATAAAACGGTTGATTCAAATTAAGGAATAAACAAATCACTTTGTTGCGTTGAGCAATTCCTTCTTTCAGGCCACCGTTAAGTCAGCCTTAGTAATTATAGTTAAGCCTATGAGGCGCAACCCTTTCCCATTGCTGAAAAAAAGGGCAGCCGTTGCCATCGCTCGACTTAACTACCAGCAAGATGGCGGACGATCGAAACGTTCAGCGCACAGCCAGCTGCCGTCAAAAAAGGGTCTCTAGATCTGTGGCACGCGATGAACGTTTCGATCGTCCGCCATCTTGCTGGTAGTTTAGTCGAGCGATGGCAACGGCTGAACTTTTGTCAGCATTGGGCAATCTATCCGGCTGTTCTCGCATTCTTCCATTTTTCAACAGATGTCAGCGCTGTTAAAAATAATCGTGACAATCTTTTTACGGGAAATGACGTACTAAAAAGTAAAGGATTCTCGTGGAGCTATGTCACAACCAACTATTTCTATAGTAATCAAATCTATTCTTCGTGACTGGCAACAGTCAAAACGTCAGAGTTGGATGTTCCCAGAGGAGGAACACTGCGCGTTAAAGGGTTAACCCATGATATGACAAGTATTACAGTTCCAATGATTCTTATGTTGAGAAGTAGATGAAATATTGCTGCATCATTTGCAATAAAACTTTTTAGGTAATAACGTTTTTTTCCCAATTTATTGGCAGTGGGAAACTTATTTTCAGCTCTCACACTCCTAAATCTTGTTGTCGTTCTACCCAATTTTACTTAGAGAGTGCACCAAAGTTATTCTGCCGAATTCCAACGCTTTTATTCTTGAAAAAGACTTGAAGAGGAAGGGTATTTTGCTTGTGTGAGTTGCAGCTCAACTTCAGATGTAAAATTGTTTTACAAAATTACTTAATTATGTGTTATTTATGAATGTTATATTTTATCTCATTATAACATTCAAAGTCTAGCAAACCGATTACAGTCAAAGTTTTTTTTTTAAATCTAAAAGTAATACCGTTGTTTCGTAAGTGAATATTTTGCTTAGTAGAAACTACTGAAGCTAATTATAAAGAATTTGCTATGTATGTGAGATTTGCAAAGTAAGTGCTCGATAAGACAGAGAATTTCGAAATTTGTGGCCAATGGTGTTCCTTAAATATAAAAAGAAATTTGAAGTGACTCCCCTCGATCTTCTGAACTTTACCTTTACCAAGCGTTTAAATAAATTTTATTCCACTCAATATGATATAGTGTTCAGAAATAAGAGCACTTCAGTTAATCTGAGTGTATAGGCCGCAATGTGTAAGAATACTTTCTTGTAACCTTGTAGAAAACTGTAAGCCGTACACTCACCAAAACCTTTACAGTATGTAAGAAAGGGACCTATAATATGCGTACCTAATTTGAGCTCAATCGAATGCATGATTTTGACGTTAATGCAATTTCAAGAATTTTCGTCTACAAGCCATAAGATATAGGAATTCTCTTTTGTAGCCCCACGCAAAAAGTATAAGCCTTACACACACTAAAATTTATTCGTTATTAAGGCTATGTGAGTGACCTACAATCTACATACCCAATTTGAAATTATTCACATGCACCATTTAGACACAAGCGCACATTGAATGATTTGCGTCCGTAGGCTATAATGCATAATAATTATTTTTTGGAACTCCGTGAACAAAAAATCAGCTCTACAAAAAAATTAAATCCTATGCACACAAAAATCAATGTCGTTTGTTCGAGGGTGGTCGTTGAAGTATATACCAAATTTGAGCTCGATCGAATGCGCTGTAAAAATAGCATAAATTAATTCAGAAATCCTCAAAAAGTATTCAGACATCAAAGCTGAATTTTTTCATGATTACTATCTTTTCCTTATATGGTACATGCTCGAGAATTAAAAAGATAAAGTTCTTTTAGTACAAAAATGCATTTATTATGCATATACTCAAACTAGTTTGTCAAATATTGAACTCCTTAATATGACATTGAAATAAATAATAAAAATATGTAGAACAGTTCAATTTAAAAAAGAATAGATAACCTTAGGCATATCTATCCTCATAAGTGTGTCTATCGTTATCATTATATATTAGATAGCTTTAATGATTCTTCTTACGCATTTTAAATTGCGCATAATTGATAACGGCTTTTTCTCCTTTTAGCTGTCGGTTTTTTTAGGTTTATGCGAAAGTCATTTATTCCTTTTTTTACTCCTTTTTTTAATCTTGGTGACGATATTTTCTGTTAAACATCTGCTTTACATTTTCAGCAACAAAAATTTTGTCTTAGCTACATCTTGTTTTCAGCAATTTAAAGTTTTTCAACTTAATTTTTTCGATAAACGCATATATAATAAAGAAACTTCTTTGATGAACTTTCCAACAGCGATGAAAGGTTTCTTGAAAGAGAGATCGCAGCTGAGAATATTAAGCAGTTTTTGAACGGCGAAAATTGCTTTCCGTGTTAGAAGATATTTAGAAAGAATGTGCAATTTACGCTAAATAGTCGAGAGATTGCAAATATATAGGAGAATTCCAAAATTGCTTATTTATATACATACTCTTTTTTTTATCTATCAAGCGTCATCATTTTTAGATGTGCATCAAACTTCTGTACATGAAAACACGTCTATAACGACAAACTTTTAAAAAGTTTCTCGGTCTTCATCAATCTAACTAAAGTAAACATTAGGACATTTTTTCTTCATGTGCCATTCTGCGACTGTCAGGGATATTTAAAAAAAAAAAAGAATCCGGAATTCGATGTCTCCTTTTGTTTTCTGCTAAATTATTTATCGATTCAAATTTATTTGAAACTTTTGAACAGTTGATCAAGGATTCCGAATGTCGACTTTAGTCACTCCAGATCTTTTAGGTAAACGAAAGGTCATTTATAATGAATTTTAGAATAAATCCCCACAGAAAATATTCAGAACTGCCATGGTTGTTTTGCATAAAATCTTTGAAAAAACTTATCCAAAATGAAACAGTACCTATAAATCGTGCACTGGAAAACCTGTCTCGCTCGCGAGTATAGAAAACTCTAAAATTTAAACAGGAACCACTGAGGCAGTTTAAACATCCATAAATAGCGTTTCAAAAAAAAAATTGGTATTTAACGCAAGCGTCTGATTTCTAGGTGACATTTCACAAGAAATAAAAATCTGATGTGGGCCCCAGATGACTTTCTCACGTTTATTAAATCATAAATATTTTCGGTGCACTTCATCTAAACTTATTTCGTTTGAAAGAGATAAAATACTGCAATAATAGTAGGGTTTAACGATTTCCAGCCAAATATTTGATATATCGCCAAGCTGGGTTCAATTTGAAAGATTTGTTTTTGACACTTAATTGAGCGATATTTCACAAAAAGCCAACAAGCTTGAGATAGTTTGCGAGATTTTGGTCTTAGCCTAGCTCGTGATTAGCCAGACTTTTAATGAATTGAATATATCCATAAACTTTAATGTATTTAAAGTCCTTTGTGTGACCCTGTGAATAAATTACTCAGTTGATTGGGATGAAAACGCGATGTGCAATTTGATGTTACAGTAGTTCTAAATACAAAATTTCAACTTACTACTGTTAAATGTTTTAGAGTTATGCGAAATATGTTCTTATTTTTGGCATTAAATTTGGCGATATTTCGAAAAATTTCCCCAAGGCCGTTTACAAATGGAAAAAATTTTGGGAATGGATTAAACAATGACTGACAACAGGCATAATATGTTGAAGATGTTCATAGACATTAATGTGTTCAAATTCTTTTGATCAGTCCTGTAAATAAACTTTCTAGTAGATTGGAACCAAAATTCGGAGGGCACAACTAGATGTTACAACAATCTTATATATAAAATTTCAAAAAATGTACGACTTATAGTTTTTGAGATATACGAGTTACATACATACGTACACCAAAGTCGCCAAGCTAGGCAACTTTTGGCTAAGTTTTGAGGGAGGCAGGTGACCGGGGTCGGACCATTACCTAACTATATGGTAGAACGGTATTGCGCTTGAAATGGATGAATGTCTCTAAAACTGCCATTGAGCATAATGTGTTGAAATGTTTTTGAGTTTTCCTAAAGAACTAGTAATATTGACACTATTTTTGAAGGAGAGATTCATTTTGTAACCCTTAACAACATATATCACTTCTGAGTCACTTGCAATATCCTAATATCTCTAAAATACACTTTAATGAATTTCTGCATATAAAGCGTAATATGTGGAAAATATTTGGTAGCCCTTTAAATAAATTATTCAGTCGAAGGGAGTCAAAAAGGAAGGTGCTCAACTAGATGTTACAACAATCCTAAACATAAAAGTCTCCACATTCTAGGACGAATAGTTTTTGAGATACGCGAGTTAAATACCTACGTACGTACAAACAGATGCCAAAGAAACCTGGTCGAAATGAATTATATATATGCATTTATATGAACACACGTACATGAGTACGGTGAGATGTCTTTCGAAAACTCTTAAAAGTAAATTTAGAGGTAGTTGAAATCGATTTTTTCGTCAAAATATGGATAGGAAGTAAAAAATAAAAATTGGTTATTAAAAAAAACGGATAATATTTAGGAGTTGCTCATCTTCGTGTAAAAAAAATGATTTTATGATTTAATGCACGATTATTTAAATTTGTACTAAGTATTCTATCGAACACAGCAGAATGTTTTAAAACCGATCGTATAAACAGTGCAAAGCCATATATAACAAAAACACTCAAATATACTATAAATCTTATAAATTTTAAGGCAGTGAGCAACCCTTAAGTTATATTAAAGAAATACAAATTTTCCGATTTTTTATTAGATAAATAGAGCCTATTAACGACCTGCCTAACCCCGGATTAAAAAAAAAAACAATTTTTAAATACCCTAATATACATGCTAAAATAAAAGCAGTGAAAAACAGCTCCTAAGGACTCACAAAGAATCGAATCATTTGTAATGATTAATCCTTTAAAAAAATTATTTTTTCCTTAAACCAAGCATGTAACTAAACGATGAAATAGAAGTGATCAAAAAGAGACGAGGTTGCTATCGAGCATCAAACATTTCTAAAAGTTAGTGATAGAACAATTTGTTGAACATTATTTACTCAGTCTTTATTTCTTTTCATGACACGTTTTAAACTATTTATATTTTCTTACACATTTCTGTCTTTTACCAGTTTCACACTAAAATTGCTTGTTTTTTTCTTTTCTTTACTTTTTTTCTTGGTGAAAATGTTCTGTACTTAGCAAATGCTCTATGTTTTAAAGTGACAAAACTCTGTCTTGGCTACATCTTGTTTACAGCCATTTAAAGTTTCCTAACTTAATTTTTTCGATAATAGCACATCAGAAGCTTCTTTAATGATCTTTCCAATAGTGGTGAAAGCTTTTCGAATTGGGAAATCTCAGCTGAGAGTATAAGTTTTTCTCGATTAAATTGCTTGTCACGTTTCTAAGTTATTCAAGAAGAAAGTTCAGTTTATGCAAAGAGATCAACGGAAAGCAAGTTTATGGAAGAATGCAAATAGTTACTCGTATATGTTGGATTATTTTTATTATTAATTGTCATTTTTGATAGCGGAAAATCCATTAAAATAACTCTAAATTTGTTTTAGATTTTAATCGTATCAAGTTTATATGAATAACACGATAAAAAGTTATCTATGTGTAATCATGTGAAGGATTTAAGCAAGTGTAGTTTTTAAATTTATTTTAGATAGTTATACGAAAGAGAAACACACTACAAACTGTTATTTTCTATTTAAATAAAGGCGTATTAAAAATTAAATGCTTTATTAAGCTTTCATAGTTTAGTAAATCCGAAGGTATAAAAATACTTGCAAAATTTACATCTGCGCCTCCATGTGAATACGTAGACAAATTAAGTGTGCTAAGGTAAGTATGTCGTACACATAATTTTGTATTTAATCCGATTGGAAATTGAGAATTATAAATTTACACAAAACTGAATACCTTTAATAAGAATTCATAAAAATGTCGAAAAAATATATGGAAAAAATTTCTGACATTCTTCTTGAGGGTGGAAGAACTTCTTTTCAATAGAATTTCTTTAAGCACAAAACTAAGCAAAACTGGCTTTAAAGGTTTTAGAGAAAATACAATTACTTGGAATCAAAATTGTGACATCATGTATATTGCATGCAAAAGACGTCCTACACCTGCATAGAAAGTCGCGTGTAATTCACCGTATGTGTTTATAGAATGATAGTATGCCAGGTGTCACTTTATTTATGGTTTATAAACAGTAATATCTGATGCCGCATATAACGGGAGCGCGAAATTGAAGAGTAAATTAAATTTATGTACCCATCATGTCAGAAATATGACATTAATTACGATGTTATATATGTGGAATAAATTAATAAAATGTAAATTGGTGCCACCTTTCCGAAACATATAAATTGTGAATAATGCGGTGTTAAAAAAAATTATACACACTTTTTTTCTATTATATTTTTATGATGAAACTCATACCATTTCAATAAATTTATACATTCGGGACAGAATTGTAAATTAATTAATAAATAATTTTCAATACGAATTGCTGACTGTCTAGCTTACTGCTTTAAAAGAATGATTAGGTACTTTGAAAAACAGAGTTGCAGTACTTTAAGTATTATTTTATTTAACTATTCAAAGTATATTTTGTATTTAACGGAAAAGTTGTATAAATAATCTTAAGTTATCTACAAAAAGAAACTTTCGCAAATTGTTAAATTACAGCAATCTAAATTAAAAATATGGATAACTTATTTTTAAAATGAAAGTATTATATTATAATGGCTTAAACTCACTCTAATTAATTATGTATCTAAATGTTCAGTGCTTAATCAAGCAATTGAACTCTATGATATTAATTGCTCGCTTGAAATGTACTTTTCTCCGTTTATTATGTAGAAACATGCTAATCCTTATCAGCTTTACATCTTAATGAAAAATTCGTACTATACTTCTTTCATTTAGTTAAGAATCTAATTAAAATTTTATTTCTAATGCAAAACGATTAATTAATATTTTACTACGCCAAATTAATTAATTACCTTAAACAAGTGTCATGTTAATAAATGGAAAATTCAGAATTTATGATAGCCGTAAGCCACAGTTTTTGGAAGATACATTTATAGGCAAAATATTGAATTTTCATGTTAAACAGCATTTAGATAGGCAAAATGCAGGATGCATAAATTAAAAAGGAAGCTTATTTTAGAGAAATTTTTAAGTGCATAACTATAATATTACAGCACTTAAAATAGAACTCACCCTGCAGATTCTACACCAGAATTACTGCAATTTCAGAAAGAAATCTCGCTTTTTGTATTCTGCCCTGTCATACTTTAAATCGCTTTTAATTAGCGGTGTTAGTTTGTGGATAAAATAAAGCTACACAAGGGTTATCTGCTTAAGAGGGAGATGCTTAAGCGATGGACTTTTCACAGGGTTTCTATTGCGTATCCACGTTACATCTGGAGAAAACGTCCACAGCTCCAGACCGTTCGATTGACAGCCCTGAGATAGAGCAGTACCCTGGACCTTAATATTTCAGCTACCAATGTTCAGTGTCTTATCCACTTCGCCACTGGTCGATTTCAGATGTGTTATCAGTTGACGAAATAATAACTTTAATCTAGTGCTTCTGAAACTTTTATTATTTGCAACCCAATTTTCAATCATAATTTTTATCGCCCCGCCCCTTCCCTTTACAATAACAATGTACTGAATGCAATAACAATGTACTTCGACACTCAAGATTTAGTAAAACCTTAATTATAAACCGCGCAAATTATCATGATAAGTATTACATTTATTGAAATATGACAAAATGTTCCACTTTTCTATATGTTCGCGATCCCCCACGTGGGATTATTACTCCACCCAAGGGGGACGCCCCCACCGTTTGAGAACATTAATCCTTTAATGTGCTTTACAAATACTTAAATTAATTTTAATACTTTCTCTTTTTAATACTTTGTTTCCAACTATAGTTGCATAAAAGTTGTGTTGAATCGAGTGCGAAACTAAGTAAACTCATATTAAACACACATAGGAGTAAAAAAAAAAGTTAGAGAAATACGAGTGAAAAAAAAAATATACACAATACCACAAGTCATGTTAATGTAAATCCTTCTAAAGTTATCGAATAAAATGTGACAAAATGCAAAATTATTTTGATACTTTACGATAAATAAAATACCTTAATATGAGATTAATGAATTGCATAAAAAATGAAATTTATGCCTATTTTTATTAGTGGGAAAAATGTATGAAACTAAGCATATACGTTTCAATTTACATTGCGCAAAACAGTAACAAAACATTACCAGATATATATTTTAATTTAGTATCCCCCAATTTACTAGGTACTAATTTTATAGGTACTTACAAACCATCCATTTAGAAAATAATTAAAATCTCTCTCTCAGAAAAAAAGTAATTAAATTCAACAAATAAATTAGCGAGAAAACAATTTTGTAATATTTCTCTAATGTTTAATTTCATTTTTATTTTTACGAGTATATTGCGTAAATTAAGTTTATATTTCCTAAGCGATGAAATTGAAAGGCTTATTGTACGAACATGGATGTTTATTTTTCAGGTGGTACGTAGAGAAGAAAATATATATTAGATTTATTTCCCAGAAGATCATTTTCCAAGGAAGAATTTTCTTTTATTACAGTTCGCTTCTTTGTGGTATGTTATTAAAATTATTTTAGGAACATTTTTTTTTTATCCGTTGACAGTTTGTTTCAACACAATATCTTATGAAACAGTGATTGATAGTAGATATAAAAATATCTATCCTCGTAACATGTTTATGTTGCAAATATCATGAACAATTTACTATCAATCATCAACAAAATTTGATTTATAATACATTTTCGAAAAAGAGATTTTTGTTTTATGGGAAGTGGGTGTTTCAATAAACTTTTATTATATGCTGATAGAAAAAAATATTAAATAGTTTTACGTAACGAAATTAAGAAATGATCATTAGATGGTAGTTTCGTTTTCATTTTTGCAGTTATAGGTAGTAATATATAAATAAAAGGAAGGTTTCCCAAAATGATCCCCTTAAGAAGAAAATTTACATAATATAACATAAATGTTAAATAAAACTTTGGCCCTTTGCCACAATACTTTCCACTATATTTTGCAACATAAAAATATTCGAATAATATTTTAAACCCAAACTGAGTAACGAAAAAAACAAATAAAATATTGAAAAAGAATCCAAATGATCACTTTAGCCTCAGCCAAGAGCAAAATCTGAATCAGCCAAGAGCAGATCCTTCATCTGAAAATAATTATAAATTGTTTTTTTATCAGCAAAATATAGCTTATACCAGTAAAAGATGTAAAAGTAGTTATGACTATACATAATGAAGTAAAATACGTTTTACATTCATATAGCATGCATAATTTCTTTATGAAAATTTTACAATAAAAAAGCATCACAAATAGTAAAACAGAATATTTCAAATTATAATTCAAAAGTTCTGTCTGACTATAAACGCAGCAATAAATAAAATAATGTAATGGGGAGTCACGTATTTTGAGAAGGTCTGAAGGGCTGCCATGACGACTGGGACCCGGTACTGCAGTTTCTTCAGTGGATCGATCCTTTTACCCGGCAGTACGGCTGCCAACATTAGGTCGTATTACTGGAAGACGTTAAGAAACAAAACGAACTAAACAAGTGTAATTCATATTTAAAAACTTACTCTGTTCAGTTAACAAAGTCATGTTTCTGTACATTAAATACTGTATTTCTAAATAAATAGGAAAATTAGTGCTTACCTTATAAAAGATATGATAAAACCAAGTTTTTTGAAGAATTCTACTCAGACACGTAATAAAATGACTGTTTAAATATCGCCATTGCTTCTTCTTCACTTGGCATAACTAGTTTATGTGTTACCCAGTAGATAGTGCTACCTGGCTACCTATATCTAAGAAAACACATGTGGATCGTTTTATCTGCTAGTTCATGGTATCCTTCATGGTTCAGCAGAATCATATATTTATCTCGTAAAAATATTAAATTGTAATCTCCAGGATCTATTAAGAAGAGCACAAATTCGAATTTATTTCCTTATGTGATGTAAATTTTATAGCAGAGTTTAAGGAATGTCACGCTTTTTTTAATTTATGTAATTGTGTTTTTGACTGCTGAAAAAGAAATCCCAGTTAATTCAGCCAGTTAGTTCACTTCGTTATGTCGTCCAACCCAAAAGAGCAGATCATTCGAGAAATTCGTAACTATATTATACTGACAGCGCCACTTAAGTGTAATTTGTCAAATGGTTTTAAGAAAGTACAAATATAATTCGCGAAAAAATACAGAAATTAAATATCACATGTGAGTATTCTTTTTAATGCATATTTCTTATTTCGCTGTAGTAACCCCTTCAAGGACACTAAGACTGCATTTAAATGTATCAGGTTGTGACGAAAGTTTTCCGCCAGATTTGCTTGAGTCAGCTCACGCGGTACCCAGCTATTGACCTTATATGTCAAGTTTATGCGATGCTTAGCGCGACTAATGGACATGGCACTAAAGTCTAACTCTTTTAGCTAGCTCTCCAGTGGATGAATATTTTATCTTCTTCCACAAATTCTCGTAGGCGTACCTCATCAGCATCAGTAGGCCGGCCTGAGCGCTCTGCTTCTTTAATATCCTAGTCCTCATTTTTGAACTTTCGGTACCAAATCTTCACAGTGTCATATGATACAAGAGTAGTACCTAAGCTGTACACATGATTTAGTGTCATTCTGTAACTGACTTTTTGAGAAAGAACTGAGAGTAAATGATGGATCGATCTGGTAGCGTGATAGTTCATGTGATTTCACAACACAGTGCTCTAAAACAAGTCTTTTCTTTCAAATAACAAAAATCGTTTTACAAAATATTGGCAAGACACCAACGCGAACTGCTTGTGCAGGCAATACTTGGAGTGGCGGAAAACTTTCGTTACAACCTAATCTTATAAATAAAAATGAAATTCTGTTTGTTTGTTTGTTTGTTTGTGGATTTGATTCGTATACAAATCCACAAAAATGGACCTATCGGACTGAAATTTAGTACAGATATGTAAAATAATACAGAATAACTCATAGTCCACTTTAAAACTTTGAAAGTCCACCCGTTCCCGGAATTTAAGAGATTTTTTATGCTCTTCACGCAAAAATCTTTCCGTAATTGTAACCCCTGTAGTGAAAAAAGTGTGAAATAAGGATCATGGTTGCCATGTGTGGCGATTTTGCCGAATAAAATGTCGTTCGTATACAAATCCACAAAAATGAACCTATCGGCCTGAAATTTAGCACAGATATGTAAAATAATATCGAATAAATCGTACTCCACTTTAAAACTTTGAAAGTCCACCCGTTCCCGGAATTTAAGAGATTTTTTATGCTAATCACGCAAAAAGCTTTCCGTAATTGTAACCCCTGTAGTGAAAAAAGTGTGAAATAAGGATCGTGGTTGCCATGTGTGGCGATTTTGCCGAATAAAATGTTTTAAATTCTCAAAGTAAAAATAAAAGAATAATAATGATTTTTTTTGTTAGTTTATATTCATAAGGTTATTTTTTTTTAATTATAATATCGTGTGCATGGGAAATCAGAGCAGGAATGTAATGCTTTACACGCAAAACTATAAGAATTGAAGATTTCCGAGGCTAATAGGTAAATTATTTTAGTTTGGCGAAAAAATAAAATGGCTCAAATGCCGATTTTGTGAAAGTGAGTTCTAGCGGTTTGCACAGATTTCGGCTTGGCGCAATTTATTGAGAGCTTAAAGAAATAGATTTTTGAAAACAAGTGCAAAGGTTTTATTAGAATACAGCGTTAAATTTTAATGATCCGTGAAGAAATAATGCAGTTATTAAGGGATTTCAATTGATCTATCTCCAGAATTCTCGCCAAATGAGTACATTGATTTAAGTTGGGGGAATTCCGCCAAATTTCAGATAATTGAAATCTTCTCATTTAGTACATCGGAGTAATGATGAATAAAACACGTTATAGTTGATAATTTTAAAAAATTCGGCTGTATTAAGGGATTCAACTTTAAAAATAAAGGCTTGCTTTACTTTTTCGCGGTCGAACCATTTCCCATATATTATTGCTGCTAAGTCAATGCTTCGAATGATTTCCTGAAAAAACGCTTGCAAAATGGCGTATGTTGGCACTTTGGCGAGGCTTAGATTTGAAACTGGATTTTATTTGAGACTGGGATATATAATGACACTGGTTATAGATAAAAATGAATGTTGGTATGAGTATATGAGGTTTAAAAACTCCAGCACCGTTGAGCACCGTTGCACCATGAAATTTGGTTCACCTAAGTCTTTTATCATGGAGAAGCTTTTTATGCTATCCGTTTTCCTCTAACTTGCCACCAGGTGGCGCAGCAGAACGTCTAATTCTATTCCGTTTAGCCGTTTGCTATGCGAATATCGTCCAACCGATTTCGATGAAATTTGGTACACGCGAATATTAGAAAAAGGAGAATATTTTTCACTATCCATTTTGCTGTAACTTGCCGCTAAATGGCGCTGAAAAGCATCAACTTCTATACCGTTCGACCGAGCGGCATAAAAATTTTTATACTTACACATTTGAGCACGAATATATTCTAACTGCGTTCTTTTTTATGTTACTCACCACTAGATGACACGGCAATGCATTATTATTTTATCTCGCCACTAGATGACGCTGCAGCAGGCCAAATTCTTGACCATTCAAACGGTCGCTATGAAAATCAGTATACATAGCTATTTGAACAATGAGAATATTTTGGCGTTATCCATTTTGCTATAACTCGCCACTTGACGGCGCTGTAGCAAATCATTACTTTATTGAACCACTAGATGGCCCTGCAGTGTATCACTTCTTGACTGTGCAAATGATCGCTATGAAAATAGGTATACATAGATATTTGAACACGGGGAAGAGTTTGGCGCTTTCCATTTTCCTATAACTTGCCACTAGATGTCGCGTCAACACATGAACTTCAGGACTGTCCAGCCGATAGTCATGAAAATTCGTATACAGCGATATCTGAATGCGAAAAATATTTTCGCCGTATCCGTTTTGCTAAAACTCGCCACTAGATTGCGCTACGCCGCATGGCCTTCTGCACCGTACAAACGATTGCCTTGCAATTCGGTATGCATGATTATTGGACACAATATAACGAGATATCCACTTTACTATATCTGTTTATTACAATGAATAGTAATCACCACAAATCGTAATATCAAAAAGTCCATTCATTCCCGTGCGAAGAACGGGTACTTCAGCTAGTAGTATATAAAAAGTTAAGGTTTCAGAGACTATTTTGACTTCAGTTTATACATACTTAGCCAATTTTTTACTTTACAGTATTTAACCATTGCGTGAGATACCATATAACTATATTCATTCTGAATATATTTTTTTAAAATATAATAATTATTTAGAACTTCTACAGATTTTTTTTAATGTGTCTTGCGAACTTTTATATTTATCTAAGCTAGAGGCTCTTAAATGGTAGTGCGGCAAAATCATAAAAACGGTTGTAAACATTTCAAGAAGACAGAAACAGTTATAAATAAAGCACTCCAACATCTGAATCCGTTCTGCGCAATATATTTATGTTATATATGATCTAAAAATATAGAAACAAACTTAATGTGAAAGAAGACATTAAAACATTCCAACATAGTATCCAAAATATAGGTTCCAGTTTCAAGAAAGCAACTGCACCCGTCTTTATTAATTAAAATTTATTTACAGAAAATATTGTAATAAGAACTATATTTTGACCAATGTTTGACAAGAAATGCTTGTATGTGTTTATTGTATTATTATTTATAATTTTTAGATTTATTTTTACTACCAATTTTCATTCATTTTATATTTTTTATTCCAGACCCCAACGAAAATGTTTGTATTTTTTATAGCGTAAAAACAAGTGGTATATTTTTAGCATTATTTATTTAAAAGTTAGCGTCAATGGGATTATCGAGCCAGAAACAAACTCCCTATAAGAGCGATATAAAATGCATAACATTGGAATAGGGTCCGCAAAAATACTGTTTCAAAGCTTCTCCTTGAAAGATATAAATTAAAAAACCCCAGATCTAAGTAGCAAAAAATCTAATCAATCTAAGATAATATCATAAAGGCAAAAGCTTGTGACTTTTTCATGCAGAATTAGACGGACTTTGATCAAATTTGGATTGGAAATACCTTATGCCTAAATTAACACATAAGCGATATTTGATATCAAAGCAAAAGAACAAGCAAAAAATAATAAAAGATCACTTTTCCAGTGAATCTCATAGAGTTCTAAATTTTGTGATTAATTCTAAATCGTAACCTAAAATCGAATATCATGCTGACGGAGCCACGGGAAAATATGCAGCTATACTATCACTATTATAATGTGATTCAATGATTATTGAAAAGTTAACACCAAATAAGCATAAGTAAGCGTAACTTTCTACGGTGAAATTATATACAGTTAGAAATAAGAAAAACTCATAATTACTGAAAAGTATGTGTATTTATGTAAAACAAAACCAGTGCATTACCGATAGATACAAACTGACATTTATTCTTTCAAATTATCCCTAACATCTAATGCATCGGCGCAATGCCTGGTCTACGCAGATACATATCAAATAAAACAATAAGTTTATATCCAGGGTAATGCATAAAAAATAGTTATTGGATACATTTCCATAAGACTTTTTCTAAGGGAAGAATTTTTCCGTCATCATATTTTGTCCTATATTAAAATAGTTTTTAGATTTTTCTTTTGGCATGACAGTTATTTTCCAAATGCCTCATAAAAATATTATTGATTTAGCGTATAAACATGTAAATGTTTACAGTATGAGTTTTATACCGTAAAAGTTATGAAGAATTTGCTATCAATCGCTAACAAAATCTTGATTTATAATGCATTTTCAAGGAACAGCATTTTGTGTTCTAGGAAACAGCAGCGTTTTCAGAAATTTTAATAACATTTTGACAGAAACTATTTGACTAAGCATTTTAGAATGTTAAATTCAAAACCATCTTTAAAATTTTTCTTATGAATGTTCAGAATATATATTAAAAATTCCATGGTTATTTTGAAATAAAAAAGGACTACACTGAATTTCAAAATAATTTCTATTAACCATTCAAATTATCCCAGTCTATTGAATCAGGTATTGAACGTTGATTATAAAAGTAAAAATTCAATATCTTTAAAAAATTATGACATGCGAATTTTCGAGAATTTGATCTACGTAAGTACGATTTAAGATTGTTACTGATGATACTATGTCATGTTTACTTTTAAAATATTACATTTAATCATTAAGCATATACATTTAATTACAGAAACTAAAGTGTTTTTATTTTTTTCAAAATTCAAGCTGAAACATATCTGAGATCATTAATTATATTGTTATTATAAAAAATTATAACAATTTAGTTTTACATTTCTATCAACTGCACAAGTGAAATCATTTTTTTTTTCGTAAAAAACTTCTTTTTTTCAGCTGATGTTGAGATAACATTCATTGAATTTACTAACATGTCTTACAACAAGCAAGCAATATCGAACTGCAGTTCAATTTTCCTGATGATTTTCTGCATGCCGGTACACAGTAGAATGTAACCATTTTCGTTATATCCACTAACGAAAAAAGAAAAAAAAACTACATTTCCTATACAACACAGTGTCCTCCAATAAAAAAGAAGGAAAAAATTTCATTTTTTTCAATCGAAAAGTTAAAATATAACATTTTAAGCTTGAAATTTAAATGTTACTAAAAGAAAATTACATTCAAATACACTGTAAAATCTAACTTTTGCTATTTTTTAAGAAAACGGTCTACTTAAGCTTTCAAGAAAATATATTCTTAAAAAAATTCTCTAGATTTTGTTACATTTTTCACTATTATTATTACATACCCCGTTTGTTTTAAGCTCAGAGTACAGAAATTCCCAGTAGGTTTGTTTTAATTCAGACATTTTTCTATTATGTAATAAAGTTATATTTATATAGTAACTAAATATTTTAAAACAAAGCGAATTCCTTGATTATTATTTTTTTCTTACAATAAGCGAAGTGTAATTACAAAATATTGTCTACAACTGGCGTTCAAACTATTTAAACAGAGAAAATATTCTCATTTCTTGGAAACTGAAAAATGTCCAAAATACTTAGTAAATAAGTATTTAACTAGATTAAATTTATCTGAGACATAAATATGAAATGTTTGAAACTAAGGTATGAGTAAAATGCTTGTCTAATGCTGCTGAGAAAATATCCATTAAGAAAATATCGATAAAGCATATATTTGTTTATTTTCAGTGAGAAATATTAAGTGTTCGTATGTTTTGTTACTTCTCTATAGTGATTTTATAAGCATATACAAAATTTTTCGATTGCATATGATAAACACGATTATGTCATAAATCATTAATATCAAATATCGGATGTTTATTTTACTAGCTAGAGTATTATGAAAATTACATTGATAAAAATATCAAATTCTTAGAGCCTTATTTTTATTTACATGTGAAAAATATGATATGTGTTTATTTCCTTTCAATTTAATCTTTATGTTTCAAAGACTGTTTTATGATATTGAAATAGCATTTTTGCGTATGTTTTGCGATATTAATTTCTAATTTTTGATAATAAAATAAACGTTATGTAAACATTTCTTTCCGTGGTTTACTTTGTGTTTCTATTTTAACAAGAAATGTGTATTATGTAGTCACAAAAATGAATTTGATTTTTCGAGAAAGTGAAATATTCTATTCGAAAAAATTGCCGGAAATTTGAGATTAAATTTAAAAAAGTCTTTTTCAATGTTTTGTGATAAAATACAGTTATTTTAAGTTGGTAAAATTCACTTTTTAATTGAAAGGATTACAAATAATCTCTTTTTAAATTTAATTTTGATGTATGTTCATATTTTACTTTTATTTCTCCAAAATTAATTGCAAAATACCACAAAATAAAAAAAATGAATGTAACAAAAAATATTTTATCTACACTTGAATAGTAATTCTGGATACTAATTAAGTGCTTATTACATACTTAAAAAATTATAAAAATTTTTAATTAATGTTTGTGTTTTATAAATGGAAATTAAGTTAGAGCTTCGATTTAAGAGTATGAAATGTTAAGTAAATGAATAAATACTCCTAAAGTTTCATTGGCCTTTATATACTTTTCCTTTTAATTGAAAATATAAAATAATAAATGCTACATTAAAATACTTTACGTATATTTTTGAAACTATTTATAAGATTCATTATCAAAACGAATTAAACTATTTTAAAACATTATAAAACAATTTGTTTATTCTAAGTATATTTTCTAATCATTCTTGCAAGATTTTAGAGCTTAAAAACGCAATGATAAATATATTTTTTACAGTGTATGTGATTAATCCACTTTTATTCATATGTTTTTGCTAAAATTCAAATTACTTCTTTATTTATTGTACAAAAATGTTTGCATTAGAACACAATGTTTCCTAGTGTTTACGTGTTTCAATGATATTACTTATATACCTTATTACCGCCTTCCTGGTTATTCTGTTAGAGCAAATCTAATTGAAATATGAAGACCGAGTGTACTAAGAACGTTTGAAGTAACTGATGAATAAAATTTAATATTCACTCATATTAACACCAGAGGATTTCAAAATTTGGACTGAGTGTATTACATAAAGGAAGAAAGAAAATTTATATAAACTTTTTAGGAGAATTTTTAAGTTGTTATTCATTTGTGGCTAAAGCTTTAGTTGATAAATTGGTTTAATCATATAGGTCATCCTAAATGCAGTCATTGCGAGCCTTCTCTCTTGTAAAAAGCCTTCCGGAATGTCATTAATTTTTCGAAGTTGAACTTATATAGCACTCAATGAACATGCACTTTAAATCGGCGAGCCTAAAAGTGCTTTCGGTTGTATTTATTAGTTTCCGATGGGGTACGAGGAAAAACTGAAAGATAAAATATATTTTATGAAACTAAAGGGAAACAGATAAAACTACAGAATTTAATGTTACTTCGAAACAAACATAGGAAAAACCATTCAATTACATTCATTTTTGCATAAACTTTTTAACATATAACTTTAAAACATATAACACATATAACTTTAACATATATAACTTTTAACATATAACACATATAACATATAACACATATAACTTTTAACATATAACACATATAACTTTAAAACAAATTTTTAATTGCAGTTTGTTCCGTTTTTAAGTTGTAGTTATTTCAGAGACTATTTTTCATTGCTGAAAGCAATTGAATGTATTTTTTCCATTATAGTTTTTATAAAATAATTTTTCAAATATTCATTAAAAATCGAAATTCAAATAAGTAATTATTTTAAAGGAGATTATTTTTCATAGTTGAAAACAATTAAATGTATATTTTTGCATCTGTTTTTTTTTTAAATTATGCTTCAAATATTTATTAAAAATTGAAATTCCAATAAGCTAATACGATGATTTTAAAATTCTACTCTTTCTGGGGAATTTTCCTAGATGAATAACAGCATTTGGTCTCTTATTAAATAGCACAAATTTTAAAGAGCTTAATTAATTCTAAAAAGCGTCATCGCCGAGAAATACTTCCTCGTTTTTAATTGAAAACTTATTAGTGGGTCTTACAGGTGGGGGGAAAGTCCTTTTACACACTTCACCGATCCAGCGCAAATGACACGGTTTTTGCAATTATCAGAGCGCAGTGTACCTACTGCCACTTCCTCCGCGAACGACTACAAAAGTGAGAGTGTGTCCCACAGCTCAGCACATTCATCGATCGGAAACAACCGAGCAAGGTTTGCATCTTTGCACTCGTCTGAATTTGCCCGAATCCCTTTTATTTCCCAAGTATCGCCGCAAGATGTCTCTCCAGGATAAATTCGATGCCGCTGCCAACTCCGTTAGAGGTATGAAATCTCGCCCTAGCGATGCTGAACTGCTGGAGCTGTACGCTCTGTACAAGCAGGCTACCGTGGGCGATGCTGGTGCAGAACCAAGTGGTGCTGACGACACCAGGAAGGCAAAGTTCAATGCCTGGCTCGCCAAGAAAGGCTTGGACCAAAACGCCGCTAAGGATGCTTACGTCAAGTACGCCAATACTCTCATCACCAAGTACTAGGACTTTACTTCACAAGCGGTACAAAATGTACTTATTTATTTGTTTCCCTTCTCGTTTGCTGATACGGATTAAGGACTTTCATCTGGTGGAATAGCCGATTTCAAAAGCTCACTTCATTCTGATCGGCAAAAAACTTCCATCTATTTAAAATTTAATATTTTTTTCTTCGGATCTCGCTTCTCTACATTTAATGCTCTCAACATTATTGCATAAAATTTTTAATATGGAAAAAAGGAAACAACGCCCAGCTGATTTACAATTGCTGGAGTTGTACGCTTTGTATAAGCGAGCGACCATGAGGGATTGTTATGTTGCAAGCCCTGGTGTAGACGATTAAAGTTAAGCAGAGTGGAGTGCTTGAAGTGAAAAGAAAAGACTTTTAACAGGTCACCGCTATGGCTACCACGTGAAATAGGCCTATACTATCACCACCAAGCATTAGGATGTGTGTGCTAATAATATTTTTTTTCATTTCTTATCGTTCCTATGCTTGTTAGAAATGAAGGATTACCCAGTTTTGCTCATAAATAAAAGGTCTAATGCTTCATCCTGTTCCTTTTACAGCCAAATCTGTACAAAATGTAAATTACTTTCTTTGGTAAATGGCCGCTCATTGAGAGTGCCATTCCAAAATCTACCGTTTCTTGAATAAATTCTTTTTATTTATTACGTTTAGATTTTATTTATTTTTATATAGTGTATTTCCATGATAAAAATATGTAACTGTTATATGAATTTCAAGATTCTACAGATTCAGAGGATAGCTGTATATTGTAATAAGTAGTTTTATGATCATACATGAAAAACACCGCTTCTTATGAAACGTGCATCATAATAATCAGATTTTTTTCAAGTTGTGTGATTAAAAAAAAATGTTATTTGTATAATTATGGGAGAGGATTTATCTTACGCCAGACAGCTTTTTGTAAGGGTAAACATAGTAAAGTATAAGATAAACTATAGAATATTTCCAGCGTATTAAGGAAAAATTAACGTATTAATTATATGTAGAATAATTCATACTGGATTTCCTTTAATTGCTTTTAATTTCCTTTAAGAAGTACTTTCCTTTCAAAATCCACTTCGTTTGTTCAATTATATTATTTTAAGTTTAATTTTAATGAGATATTGTTTGTCAAAATTTCTACAGATTAGTCATATTGTTCTTGGGAAAATCATTGTTAACGGCAAAATATGTTAAGTATTAAAATTAGACATAAATGCATAATTTGCATAATAGTACATTAAAATTATTGCATAACTGCTTTATAATTTTCTCCCAAAATATCATAACTTGATGCGGGTAAAAGGGGTTTTAAAAACGTCTTGCGATCACATTATTATTTGCTCATACTTCTTTATTTCATAATAAATTCATTACTATTTAAATAATCCCATGAATTGAATTTAAATAATCCCATGAATCCCATGAATTTAAATGAAAATAAATTCATTAATATACAGGGTGAATCTAAACTCTTGGGCAAAATTTTAAGGGGGGATTGGGCACACAATGAGGAATTGTAATCACATAGCAATCTGTTGAGAAAAACGCAGTTTTAACTTACCCGGTAATAATCACTTTTGGAACAGCATTGAAGTGTCCGTCTAATTTCTTAACCAAGTTTTATAAACAATAGTCTCGTCTCCGAAAATTTCATCCATGAAATAAAATAGAATTTTTAAGCTATCCATTTTAGTCTTCTGTTTTCGGGGAAAAATACATTAGTTTCTGACGAACAATCGTCGAAAAATTCACTGTTGTTTTGGCACTTTTATCCAAAGTGATTATTAACAGCTATACGAAGACGACGTTGCCAACCCCACATTGCTATGTGATTCTGATTCCTTATTATGTGCCCTATCACCCCTTAAAGTTTTGCCCAAGAGTTTAGATTCACCCTGTATATTGGTTATTTTTAAATATAAAGGGTGGATGTTGCTCATAGCAGCTGAGAATATTTTATTGAGATTATAAAGATTGGTAATTTTACTGAGAATTATGTACTGCGTAATGGAACTCGCATAAATAATTGTATCAATGCCATCATTCCTAGTTAATTTTCTTCAGAAAATCAAGACAATCAAGACAGAAATCAAGAAAAATAAAAGAGTCCCACTGTTTTAAAGTGGATAGGACACTGAATATGGTAGGTAGATAGATAAAGTGGGAAAAACCCGCATTCGGGTCTGTCGCGCGGCTGTTTATTTAACGGTCTTGAGTTTTGGTCGGTTTTCTCCGATGTAATCTGAATACGCCTTATAAACCCTTTAAAATTCATCCGACCAAGGCGCCCCCTCCCGTAAGTAGATGCCCCTCGTGTAGGCTTATCATAACACAAACAAGCTGATATATTATTTAACCGAGGAAACTTTTTCAAATGGGATTTAAAAAATCTTCATAAACTTGAATATTTGACGTTTAGAACTATTTATCATAAAGCTTTATTGATTTTTGCGTATTTTTTAGATAGTTTACAATAGAAACTTTTAAATGATATTTAGTCTTGTTTATGCTCAGTGTCTGTTCACAAGGTATAAATTCGAGAAGGAAAACAAGAACATTAAATGTAAAGCGCATTCAATAACTAGTTAGTGATAAAAGTAAAATGAGCGCTATATGAAATATTTTCCGGCAAAAGAATAAAGTTGAAAGGGAAAAAATTATAAAAATAAAAGTAAAGAGATAAAAATATGTTTTCTGCTGAAGTTATCATAGAAACGGGTTTAATAGACGTGCTTAAACATCACAAATGAATATAAAGGTACTAGTTAAGTAGTATATATACATATTTAATAGAGGAATTTAACTGATAGGAGCAAGAAATAAAAGTTATAATTATGCTTCGATGAAAACAGATTTGCAAACATTTTAAATAGAATAATGAAGATGATAAAAAAATATAAGAAAATGCTTTGATCTGAAAATATTTTCCGCGACTATGGGCTCGGGTTCAACTACCCACTTCGGCTTGGTTGTTAATTCGTCTGTCCCTTCATTAGGGTAATATTGGCCTACATATTGGTTGCCCCCATATTAAAAAGGCCGACTCTTCGGGCCTTTGCAGAGGTGAATGTTTACACCACAAGGGTGCATTTTCCCTAGAAATATACATCTATGTGTGTGTGTCTACCCAGCAAACACATACCTGCTGGCGGAGTACCTTGCCAGTGCCTTTCTGCCTTTACGTCCAGCACAGGCCAGGCACTGCAAAAAGTAACTGAATCGTACCAAAAGTGGTCGCCCGAGAAGTACCTTGCCAGAAGCCCGGGAAGGCAACGGCACTCTGCTGGCATACTGCATGTGCCGGCCGTTACTCACATTAAAGGCACCGGACCATGAAGTTTATAATGTCCAAAATGAAACGGCCGGGTGACGGCTATTATTAAAAATAAAGGCACTGTCCTGGTACCTTAACAGTGACTACAATATAATGGCACGGTACAAGATTAGTGTCTATTTACAGTAACGCTGCCATAATTAAAATATGAGCCAGTGGCGGATCCGGGGTAGGGGGGCTTATTCATCAACCCATTCAAAAAAAAAAAAAAAGACATTGCTTAAGGGTAACATTTTAAGATAAAAACCTAGATACATGAAAAATTAAAAACAACAGCAAAATCCATTAGTACATCATTTGCAAATTATGTTCGTCCAACATTAGTGAATTGTGTGCAGTTTTCACAAACTGCAATTTTCTTACAAATTTTCATTTTCAAAAAATATTTTTTTTTATGAGAGAGGATATAACACATGTCAAAACCTACATAAAATCATTTATAAACAGTTTAATTTCAGTATCTCATAATTAAAGAGATTTTATAAATGAGTTATAATACTTTACGGTTGATATATGTATGTATATATAATATATATATATATATATATATATATATATATGTATATATTAGTCAAAATCATATAGGATATAATAAATAAAGTTGCACTATATATATATATATATATATATATATATATATATATATGGTTACACATAACTTTAGAGTAACATTTTGCTTTATTGTACATTTTGTTTTGATCAAATGATTTTTTAGATGTTAGCTATTCTGAAAAGACATTTCTATATACCTGTTGTACCTACATGACTCAAATTTTTTGAAGGAAAATACTTTTATACACTAATATGCAATGAGATTTTGTATATTAAAAACAATGTAAGTAAAAATTTACCTGTTATTTTCTAATTAATCTAGGGCATTATCCCAGTTAAATCCAAATCCAAGGCATGCAAATGTGAACTAACAAAAATCTCACCGTTGAAATAGTGTTATTTAAGTAACTATTCCTACCGATGAGATCTTGTTAGTCTGGAACAGTATTTAAATACCAATTAAACACTTTGGAAAGATGTAAATCCATGAAACCGCTAAAACTTTAAAACCTTGAGATCCCAAAAAAGAGTACTTCTTCACATTCACAGTTCACAAAACGGCATTCGAGAGGGTTGCCATTTCCGTTGGAATGCAATTCGCCAATTTTCCAAATATCACTGAATTAGAAAATAGCTTGGCGACAGACCCTCCCCACCAAACCACTAATATTTAACTTCGTGTTTCATAAACATTTACTGCCAAATAAAAAGATAACAGTTCGATTTTTGCTGCCTTCTTTGGAGATCGTTTAGGATTCCTCGGCAGAGACAGAGGTGGATGGATTCTTGCTTATGAGGCCCGTAAGGGGAATCGAAATATAGAATAAAGTAAATATAATTCCTAAATGAGCCCCATTGCGTACATTCTATTTTTGACTATTACATGAAAATACTGGCTCATTAACAAAATAACTACAGGAGCTTAACGTAGAAAAATTCTGCAAATATATTTTTCAGGAAAAGTTTATTTTAGCATGCAAAAAGTTTAGCAAAATTGTAAAAAAATTAATATAAATTATAAAAATTTTAAGAATAAAATTCACCTCGTACTTCACCCCACTATGTACAGAATTGTACCCCAATTCTGTACATAGTGGGGGTTTCACTGTCGCTGTAGTAAACATTTTTATAGCATACTGAACTCGTTTGTATTATTTTAGTTTTTAGTACTAAAATATTTGAAGGCACAATATGAACTTCTCACCTTACACCCCTCCCTCAAAAAAAAGAAAAAAAAATCTTAGCAGTGACTCTTGCCTTTGGGTGCCCGGAACTTATATCCCCTAACATTTCTACACAGTATGAATGTGAAGCAATATTATTTAATTAAAATAACGAAATTTTATGCCAACTCTACGAAATATATACAGGCCCATTACTGCCAAATAGTGCTGGCCCGGTACATTTTAAGCAGTACCACGCCGTTAACTTTTCTGTTCATGTCATAGACACATGGCAGTTCGCCGTTATTAGTTATGTACTGGCGAATATGCACTTTTCAGACACTGGCACTCCAGTGACTTCCAGACGAAGGCAATCTACCTTGCTCCGGGTAGACGGCACTTTGCCAGCACGACGGATACCCGGCCGGCATTTTGCGGGCAGTAGTGTGTTTGCTGGGTAATTTACAATGGCACACTGACATTGGAGAACGTCAACATTTTCCAATGAATGCCAACACATACCAAATTCTTCGGTGAAAGAACAAGCAAATTATATTTTGCTTGTTCTTACAACTTAATATATTATTCGCTTGTTTAAAATTATAAGTCATTGGAAAAAACGTTCGGGATATGTATATAAAACTAAGAACTTTCTCAAACTCCTTTGTCACTCTGCATAAATTTAAAGACAAATGATAAAGTTATAAAAATAAACTATAATAAAATAGATTTTATATTAATGAGACATCTAATGAAGGATTACATCTGTTCCGCTCTTATACACTAAAAATAACTAAATTGAATGAGCAATTTATTAACGTTTCTAACTGACTATTTTTTATTAAAGGAAAAGAAAGCATAACTGAGGAAAGTAAACTCATGTTTTTTATGTTCCTTATAATGTACTTATTATATAATTATGTTACTCATGTTACTTTCTATGTTACTTATATAAAAGCTAGCATAAATAAAAAGTTTGCAGTTAAAATAATATTAATCTTGACTGATTTTTAATACTATACCAAAATTTAATATTACATGAAAAACAGTTTAAAATGGCTGAAACAAGAACAAGTTAGTTCTTTTAACTATTTTCGGAAAAAAGGTTTCAGAACAAAAATATCTGAAAATCACGGACGGTACACTCCTGACTAATCACGGTTTTTGGTACTTAGTACTCGTATTGCTGTGTTTTTATTACCCCCAAGCCTACAGATTGCTTAATCGTGGCGTTAGAGTGACCCTTGGCGGAATGGGTGAAGTACTTGGAGAGCTCGTTCTTGGTAGGGTAACCCTAGGCATGAAGGCTGCCCCATGTTGTCCTTCTAAAATATACAAGCGAGAAGATGTCAAGGCATCTTGGTTATCATCGTGGTATGGCCAGGGTGCGAATTGACGGGGGGGGGATGCCGGGGATTGTCCCCGGCTGAAGAATGTAATATCTCTGGCTAGAAAAATATTAATTGATCCCTGCCAGGGACACTGTTTATCCCCTGCTGGAGAAATGTTAAAATTAGTCTCTGTCCTTACAAATTAAAGAGTACCTAACGATTTTAAGTATTGAGAATAGAATTCTTTTGTTTACTAGACAAAGGAGCAAGTTACAAACATCCCTTGGAAATAGATATATGCAAGCCTGATGCCACTTCTCATTCTGCCACTGGGGTCAGGTCTCAAATTATGACTGCGAAATGTACGAACAAGCGCTACTCCGCCGCGATCCGAATTTGAGGGTAGACGTAGAATCGAAATAGGCAGGGATATATGTACATAGAAAATCGGGGATCGACTTTTATTTGAACTTAAGTCCCTTCCCAGACATGTTTGCAACTGCATTTGTCATGTAATACCTAACTTATGTGAGTGGAGCATTTTATGCCTTCCCTCCTTTTCTTGTTTTTTTTTTTTCTTTTCATATGTCCCCTCCTGGAGAATGTTTCTTTCAAATGTCCATCCCTGAAGAAAATGTTCAATTTGCTTTCTGAGTATGGCCACCCACATAGTGCCCCAGTCTTTTGATTAACAGAAGCTGCACATTCTTATGAATCAACTGACAAATAATATTCATTCATTCTTCAAATAATATTCACTGACAGCTGTAAAAACAATGATCATGCAGGTGGTGGAATTTATAATGACACTCATAAAAATAGGATTTTTCTACGTTAACTTAACCTAAACTTCTGTTCCGTTTTCAGAAATGATGTGGGTCTTGAGAGTATTCTGAATGTAAATTATTATGGCCACCTTCTAGGTACTTGCTGATTGCGATTGTTTGATGCAACATCTGAATAACTGAATCCACATTGGGGGCAAAACAAGAAACTCGCCAAATTGAAGCTCATTTCCCTTCCAGTGGATTTTATGGCATGCTCATGTTTATTGTAATGGAGATAGTCTTGTTAAGATTTGTTGTTGCACAACCCATTCTTCAGGCCTTATTTACCGAGAACTTTTTTTTCGCTCTGAGTAGTGAGCTGTTTCGCTGGGAGCTGTTTGAGCTATTTCGCTGAGAGTAGTGAGTAGGGGACTGGTGCCTCCTGGTGTAGAGATAGTAAACCATTTCTATATTTAACCCTTTCATAAGTCAGAAAAACCTGTGCCAGCCTCTCGGGCCTTTCCAGTGGCCGCCTGAAATGTCTTTTGTTTTCCGAGGGGGCGAAAACCTACCATCTCTGCTCAATTGCCACCAACGCCAGGCTTCGGTTCATCAAACTTGAATTGTTTAGTGTTTAAATATACTTCGGAAAGAAATCTATTCTCCCTCTCTTCTTGTACACGGCTTTCTAAATGTCAATGGATTCATGGATGTTCACCGACTTTATCAGACTGCTTGGGTGATTAGAAACAACAACTATATTGTTTTTGTGGGTTTTGCATTCAAGAATTAATTGAAAAAAAATTAGCAACGAGCGTAATTTTTTAAAATATGCATTTGTGATTTATCTTATTGTATGTAATAGCTCTAACAAGGCACGAATTAAACCTTTGCCAACTACCGACTACGATGGACAGCATTCTAAAAGTATCCGCAAGCAAATCTAACTTTTAATGTTTTGTTAAACACTTTTGAGTATCATTTTATAAAAAGATTGAATAATATTGTTACATTTGAATAACATTTTTACTTTATTTAATTTGAAAGAAGTTAAATTAATTAATTATATTTGACACTTGGAAGTTTTAGTTTTCTTTGTGTTCCAAATATACGTATGTTTTATTTGTATAAGATCCAAACCAAGTAACTGACTCTCAAGCTCCGCTATGGCTACCCAATTAATGTAATCTTAAATTCTGATATTATGTTTGTGTGATTATCAAAAGAAAAAATATTATTTTTTATAAAACTAAAATATGAACTTTGGACTTACACAAAAATACTTTTTGGTTACAGTGTATTTCTTCCAACGCCTAAATTTATAAGAATATTTCAAGTGATTTAGTTTATTTAAAATGTCATGAATTTTTCGAATTGGAATCTTAAAAACATAAATACTAATGCACGGTGTATAGTCCAATTTCAGTTGAAGTTACGAGATACAATATACTGCCTCGATATAACGAAATAATCTAGAGCCGATTCTTATCACAAATAGTCATTTTAAACACATTTCTAAAACATGGAATTCTTTATGAATAACGTGACTGTGATATGGTGGAATGTTTTTTCTGTCTTAATGCAGAATTTTTCTATGTATCCTGAAATGATTCTAGATACTTGTTTTTTGTACATTGTATTTAGGATCGTTAATATATTTGTTTATTTAATTTTATATTATCGCAAATTTATTCTTTCAATGTAAGACCCATAAATATAAAAACTGCATGCTAAAATAATCAATAAAAAATTTATTCTTTATATTACAAAGACTGTCATTTCTTTCTGCAGTATCAATCATTTTTTCTTTCAAAATAAATTTACAAAATATACAAATTTGACTGAAAAGGAAATGAAATGTTTAAGATACGTTACTGCCAAATGGTATGAAACATTTCTTCTTATATCGTATGAGCACAGGAACTATCTGAAATAAATAAAGTAGCACAGTCCAGTCATATTCTAGTACTTGGTGATAATAACGTTAGCGTAGGTGACATAGGCGTCCTTTGCAGCGTCCTGGTTGAGCCCTTTTTTAGCAGTCCACGCATTCCACTTGGCCTTGCTCTTATCGTCTGCGCCGGGCTCTGCGACATTGCAATCGCCAACAGTTGCCTGCTTGTACAAAGCGTACAACTCCAGCAGTTCAGAGTCAGTTGGTCGAGTACTCAGGCTTCTTACAGAATTTGCCGCAGCGTTGAATTTGTCAGCGAGAGTCATTTTGAGCGGGTTTAAGTCTGTACAGTGGAGAGTGGGTGCAGCTGTTACTGTTGCCTGATGACAAGTGTGTTCGAGTACTTGCGACTGTCCACGTTTTGTAGCTATCCAGCGAGGAAGTGGCCACTTCGTTTGCTCTAATTGCCGGGTAATCTCCGGCTGCAGCTCGAGTCGTAGGTCATGCATGAAGTTCGGGAGTTCTATTTGTGGGCCATTACTCAGCAAAGATTCTGGTGGGGATTTTCTATAGGAAACTGCTACGTAATATAATTTTGTGCATTTTCTATCTAAATTTATAGTACTTTAACCATTTTTCTAATAAAATTTAGAATGTTGTTATGATGTTACTTTGATACAATAAAATAGTGAAGAAACAAAATATTTATTTGAGAATCGAAGATCACTCTTAAAATATTTTTCTTTTATTCAATAATCTTAATTTTTTTTAATTGTACTTCAAAAAATGTCTCTTGAATAAAGAAAATACAAGGTTGCATCTTCAGACATATAGAATAATAGATAATAAGTTAAAGAATAATAATTATTTATTTGACTAAAAATGTAAAATAGGAGGAGTGCACAATCTTTTAAGAGAAAGGCCACTCATCGATGTGGCCGGACTGGTGTGGGACACATTCCCAATTCAGTTTGAAAAGGGAACCGTTCCACTGTAAACCTGTATCAGCAAATTTTTACCACACAGATGCTCGTTTTGAAACCAGCATTTTTGTAAGAAAACGACACGAAATACTGAAATATACATAAGTTTATAATAACGACGTATAAAACCCCATAAAAATAAAAATTAAAAATATTCAGCACAAAGAAGCACTTAACTCAATATATTTAAAAGTAGTTCAAATAAATAACAGAATACTGAAAAACTATGGCGTTAATATCAAATTAAAAAATAGATAATTTAGTATAGGACACATGTACATAATTGAAAGATAGCGAAATACGTACGTTTGGAGTGGTGCAAAAAGTTCACTCTTTTTCAGTAGCAAAAAAAGCTCCAATCTTCATGCAGACAGGAGGAGAGTGAGATCATATCACTAAAAACATTTGAATTGCGTATATTTCTTTTTACTTTCAGGTGGGAAACAGGATATTTAAAAAAAAAAAAACTATAAATGATAATTTTCGCAATAAATATTTAGCATAACACTTTTATTGTATGTCTAATGATTAGATATCTTTAATTATTAATTTTAAGAACTTTTAAGGTAGTAACAACTGAAAACAAAGTACCACGTCAAAATTTTCATTAAACGGATTCGATGGTTTGATGTTCAAAGTTATTTGGCGCAGAAGGAAAACCTTTTATTCGGGCTAATGCATATTAAAATGTAAGTTAGTAAAGCAGCGGTTCTCAACCTTTTAACTTTCGCCCCCCCCCCCAACAAAGGCTAACTTACGGTGGCGCCCCCCCTCAGATTTTTCAGCATACATTCAGTTTTTTAATCTTTAACAATGAACATTTAGTCGAATTTTCTACAAAATAATGTTATTAGTAAAGTTTGAATGAACTCTGAAAGCGAAAATGGATATATTTTTGAGTAAAAATAAGATGATTTAAAAAAAAAAAACCATGTATCACTACTTGCTCTTTGGTTTTTCTCCCCCCCCCCCTGCAAACGCTCTGCGCCTACCTTGGGGGTCGCGTCCGACAGGTTGAGAAACGCTGTAGTAAAGTATGTAAGAGCTTTCGCGCATGTTTTACTTTTTTCAAATATAGTTAAGTATTTTTAAATCTCCTGCCTAAATTGCACCACAGTTTTTTGATATGTGAGATAATAACTACCTTGTGTAAAAATATAGTAGGAAAAATTATTTTTATCTGAAAAAAAACATGCTTATCCTATATAACTTATACATTAAGAGAAAATAATCAAGAAATTTCAGACGGTTATATTTAACTTAAAAATTAATTATAACACAAAAATATTGCTATTTAAAGATTTCAAATACTTATAATGACAGAGCCAACAATACATTCCAAGACACTGAAATTATAACATAAGATTTTGTAATAAAATATATGATATACATACATACAATAATTTCACAGCCATGGACATTTCTTTAAAACAAATAGTTATTTATTATAATCAAATAATCATAAAAACAGACGACATACCAAAAACAGTAACATTTATTATGATTTTATTTTGTTCTTAAAACGTCAAGGGAACACTACTTAGCACAATTTATTCAATTTCTTTTACACTTCTGACAGTCAGTATTTTTTCTTTTATAAAAAGGGTTACTTTCAATATATTTTAACTGTGAGATGCCCTTCTGATTGAATAAATAAAAAATTATAACCTTATTACTCAATTTTTATCAATTATTTAAGTATCAGGGTAACTTTAATCACTTTCAAAAACAAAAATAGTAGTCTAACATGTCCCAACATAAATTTCAAGCGTAATTGTTTGAAGAAATGAAGTGCTCCTAAATACCGCAATGTTGGCTGTACATATACCAATGGTACTCGTATATACCACAATCGGTAACTACGATCATCCCCTTAAATTAAAAAAAAAAGAATTCTTGAGAAACAAAATTTTTATTAGGTATTCTTAAAAGATCAAAGTTTCTCCTTGATTAATGGAAATATTTTTCCAATTATTAAAAGGGTTAAAAATTCAGAAAGCTGAAATTTACAAAAATGCGGTCGTAATTAACAGCACCTGGACTTGTGTGTATTCTATACAAAGCTTTTGTATTTATTTTGAGTAAAGAGAATAAGAGTCGCCCAACGAAGCAAAAGGTAAAACATATAGGCAACTTCAAAAGTAATATAAAATAAGAAACGAAAGAAAAAAAAAGTTCCTGAAAAATATTTTGGTTTAACATTACATTAATTCTCTCAAGAATAAAACATTTAAGAAATATACATTAAGCTTATTACATAGAATAACAAACTTGAACATTCTGAAGTACGCTTCTTATATCGACACAAATATTAGTGTGATTTTCAAGACTGGATTATACAGAAAACAAATTTAGATTACTTAGTTCAAAGCATGACTCTAATCTTTTCCTTACCGCTTACTTTTATGCACACAATAGTTTCAGCGCAATCCAGGCCTTTCTAAGAATTTTCTTCCCCGCTCAGAAGAGGGGGGGGGATAGTGAAACCCAAATATCCTTTTTCCCCCCCCTTACAATGGATAATTAATTCATCAACTTTCAACAGCAAAAGTTTAAAGAAATCTTGGCTGGCTAAAGGTTTACCTCTCGAGGCCCAGAATGAACCCGATGGCACATTTTGTGCATCTGTGCTGCAAAAAATGTTTATATTTTAACTCTATAGTTTCCTGGATATAATACAGTCGAACCTCGATTTAACGAATTCATTGCAACCCACAAACCCGTTCGTTAAATCGAATATCAATTTTTAGGAAGAGAATGGTATAAAAATATCAATGCAAAATACCTTTAGATATAGATATAAAAAAAGAATGATTATTGTTTACTACGAGCTTAAAAATTATAACTTATACGCTGGGCAATCAACTTTAAACTAATCTAAATTCTTTAATGTTACTTGCTCTTAAAACTTAATGCATAATACATACATACTTATTGGCACTTTGGAAAGAAATCTTTGATAGTGCTTTGTTTTGACTTTCCAAAGTTCATTGTTTATATTTTCTAACTTCATAAGAACAACATCATTAACCTCGTTAGACAAAAAAAAAAAAAAAAAAAAAAAAAAAATTAAAGCGTTCAAGCTGCAAACTGCTTCTTAGAATGTCACTCTTTTTAATTCAATTTACGTTTCTTCGTCATCTTCGCTGCTTTCAGAATCTTCATTCTCTTTCTATTCAGTATCGCAGGTACTTAGCTGTGCATCGCAAGACACATATTCTGTAAAATTTCCATTACTAGGAACATCTTCCCATCCAGTTACTTGATCATGGTTATCCACGGCACACTTGGATTAGGGTGACAAAGATTCAAAATTTTGTGTACGAAAAATTCAAAGTTTTAGTTTGATGTCCAAAGTTTATTTCTGCGTTTGTTGTTCGTTAAATCAAAGCTAAAAATTCGTTAAATCAGAGCATTTTAGCACTCTTTTTGTCGGGACAAAAAAAAATATTCGTTAAATCAGAGAATTCGTTAAATGAAAGTACGTTAAATCGAGGTTCGACTGTATATTCATATCTTAAGGCGATAAATTTAACAGTTTAAATACGCTTTGTTCCAGAGTTAACATTACAAAAACTCGGAGAACAAACAAATTTCCATATTTTTAAAGATTTTTCTTCTATTTTTCGTCTATATCTTCCTCACATTCTAAATTAATCAATTTAAAGTTGAGGAAAATGCTACCTCAATAAATAGCTGAATAAATAAATAAACTCCGAATTAAAGTCAAATTTACTATGCAGGTACCATACATAAAACACTGTTTTCCATGAAAACTAACATATTGTACATAATATAAGCTTCTTATATTTATTTCGACTTGCCATAATCCATATCCATAAAACTAATATAGGATATTTGGTTAACAGACGAAGATGCTTTTGCTTGGGGTAATCTTTAAAATTTGAAATTGTCTGAAAAACCAGGAAGCGGTAGAACAAAGCAGTGAATAGGGGAACTTTTAAAGTAAATTTAATGTTATATCTTTTTATTTGTGTATTGTCGATTAACGTAGTTCGCCTAATGGAATTTTCATAAGTTTATAAGCGTCGTAGCCAGGAATAAATGTCAGTGTAGAAAAGGATTCAAGTTTTATGTTTCAGTGCAATAGTATTTCCAATACTATTGCACTGAAATGAAGTTTCGAAAATTTGAAAAAGAAAGTTTCGAAACTAAGAAAACATTTGAGAAAACCGTTTGGATGTTTCACTTTTGCAAAAGATTAAAATTTTTAAATGTTCAAAATATTTAAAAAAGCATTCGAGAGCTTTGCAATACAGATATTGACAAACACAATGCCTTACAAGTAAATACAGCTCAAGTGGAATACTGGTCTCGAATGCGTTTAGAAATATTTTTAACAATTAATAATGCTCATCTTTTGCAAAAGTGAAACATCTATATTTTTTTCAAAAGTTTTCCTAGTTTTGTTTTGAAATTTTCTTTCATTTATAGCATATCTTTGCAAGAATAAATTTTTATTTTAGGACTCCAGAATAAAAAGTTTCTACTTTTAAAAATTGTATTTTTTTCTTTTCTTTTTAGTTACGAATAAAACACGTGTTATTGGTAGCTAAGGATGAAGTTATTTTATGAAAAACTCTTGTAATTATCGCAAAACTTGACCATTACGCCACTGAACCCCTCTTCCTCCTCGGATTCAAACCCTGGTCACCTCGGCGAGAGCCAGGTATTCTAACCACTAGTCCAAACGGGATTTAGAGGACGACTTCAATACTTATAACTTCTATCAAGTGGAGGCGTCTTTATTCTAAGCGTGACACAATGACGAAAAGACAAAATACGATCTCATTAAAAAGCTTTCAGTAATAAAACATTTCTTGGCCTTATTTTTAAAGCTACATATACAAATTTCACCTCGTAAAAATATGGCAGAAGTATTCTCTAAACAATCAGAGTCTTTCCTCAAAAAAATGATGTTTTGGATTAAAAGAGTTATTTTTATTAACTAAATTTAGTTGAGGTATTTTTAACAAGCCGAAAATCAGACCATTAACATTAACCAATCAAATATTTTTTTTTAAAGCGCAGCATACACATATGTTTTTTAATCATCAGCGATATATTAAAATTTTGGTGATGAAGGAAAAGTTGAGCATAATTTAAGTCTTTTGAAAGTTACTGAGCAACACCGGAGCTGTACTGTTGTTACTGATTTTGTTTTTATCAGTTTAGTGATCCTGAGAATTTTAGGTAGTTAAATGAAACCCAATGCCTCCCGTAGTCGGCAGGAATGCACATTATCTATCCAAGTATCAAATAATATGTATTCCACTTTTAATAATAATGTCTTCTCCAAAAGAAGTTTGGTGAACAGATAAGAATTTTTAAATTTGTTTTGTGAATAAGCTTGTAAGTAAAAACATAATACTTGGCAACGAAACCAAGCTTAATTTTGTAACGTGTAAATTATGCATAAATAAGTATATAAATAACGTAATGTATAATGTAATAAATAACAAAAAAACATGTAGTTTTTAAACTTACTTTGGTTTATATTAATTAACAAAATTTCTACATGAAGGAAAATTTCTTTCCGACTCATCATAGTTCAATTAATCTGTTCTAGAGACAGATATGATAGTTTAGGAGGTGCTTTAAGCATCATTAAAAAAAGAATTTTCAAAAATTCGCATCCAAACGGGCTAAATAATCTTGTCGTATTTCCTTTCATATTGGAAAAAAAAATACAGAGGGAGCCAAAAGAATAATTGCTGCAAAATGTATGTATGTATAAGTATTGCTGTAAAATGTAATGTTTAAGTAAATTGTAACGAACATGTATAATTAAATATCAATTTCAGGTTTTTTTTAGAATTCAAATCCAAAAGGAGGTGAGGACCAAAACTTTTTTCCTACATAGCTCTTTATATTGCAATGGAAAAAAAGAGCAGATAGTCTTGAAATTCGTGCTTTAGAATGTAACATAGACAAGGATCTAAAAATCATTTACAGAATTTTCTAAAAACTCGTTTCCGATAGAGGGTAGTTGACAAAAAGTGTATATACAGGGTGAATCTAAACTCTTGGGCAAAACTTTAAGGGGCGATAGGGCACATAATAAGGAATCAGAATCGCATAGCAATGTGGGGGTCGGCAACGTCGTCTTCGTGTAGCCGTTAATAATCACATTGGATAAAAGTGTCGAAACAACAGTGCACTTTCCAACCATTGTTCCTCGGAAACTAATGCATTTTCCCCCGAAAACAGAAGATTAAAATTGATAGTTTAAAAATTGTATTTTATTTCATGGATGAAATTTTCGGAGTCGAAGCCTATTGTTTATGAAACTTGGTTAAGAAATTAGACAGACGCTTCAATGCTTTTCCAAAAGTGATTATTACCGGGTAAGTTAAAACTGCGTTTTTCACCCCAGATTGCTTTGTGATTACGATTCCTCATTGTCTGCCCTATCACCCCTTTAAGTTTTGCCCAAGAGTTTAGATTCACCCTGTATGTCACATATATTTTTTATATTGTTGAACAAAAAACCCGTTATCGATGACATTCCTTTTAAATATAATATAGACCGGAAAACTATGTTTATGCATAGTTCTGCCAGTTGCAAGTAATGGAATTATCTGTTCGATGTAATAAAAATGTTTTCCAAGTTACCGTCAACACTGTCGACCAAGTTAAATAAGCTACATTAAAATGCTGCAAAGGTGAGGCCGGAGTGTGGAATTTGGAAGAAATAATGCATTGTATCGGACAAACAAAGCTCAGTTTAAGTTAAAAAAAGACACTAACGACAAATTTCTAGGGTACAACCATAGCATATGAAGGCTTTCAACTCTGTATAAAAAAACATTAATTAAAATCACTGCATAAGTATATTTATATAAGTTTTAACTTGTTTCATATTACTATGCATGATTCGCTTATCTCTTTGAGAGATCACCAAGATCGACGATTGACCTTTTTCTCGAGCCAAAATAAATAGCTAAATTATAAATTAAGCGTTAAGTATTTCAATGTTTTTTATGCATAAACCACGGACCATGGATATAGTTTGATGGGGTTAGATTTCAGATGGTCCCTTAAATTGAAAGTAAGAATCTATTTTCGGCCCATCACTGTACATAGCAGCAGCCAAAGTAACCACTTTTGCTTAAGATAAAAAAATCTTTCGATTTCATAACTGTACAAAGAAAGTATGAAAGTGTTCATTGGTATTGTGAGGACCCCATTGCTGAACACAACAATGATAACAGCAACTACAGCAGCAATGATAACAGCAACAGTTTGTTTTTCGTGACAAAATCAAACTTCATGTCATATCCGAAAGAGGCCCGGTAATCTCTATGAGTTGAATAATGCTTCCTGATGCTAGCGGATGGAGCCCCCCTTGTAATAGTATAAAACAAAAAATGTACTACAGTACCAAGAAGAACAACTTTAGATGTATTTTCAGTATGTAGAAGATGATTTGCTGCCATTATGGCTGCAATACAAACAGTTAAAAAGCAAAGACGAAAATTTTCTACAGATAGGAATTTAAGCGCCTGAAAGTTTTGGAGGGCTTGGGTGCGGTTTATCCTTTAAAGTATATACTCCACCTTTAAGAAAATTTGAACTTTTTTATAGCAGCTATTAAAAAATATTTTATGCATATAATGTAAGTTGAAAAATGTACATTGGGATTCATTTGTTGATAAAAAATACATCCTTGCATTGCAAAATACCAGTTATGCCTCTGATACATATTAATTTTAAAACTTATTACAAAATTTGAATCGAGAACTTTACTCCGTGTAATAATTATACAACAGGGGAAAAAATTATGGTCAACTTCAAAGAAGTATCATAATATACTAAGACGGGAATACATATACTTTATTTTTTATTTTTCGCTACTTATGCATTTTTTAAAAAAAGAATTACACAAAATTAAAACTGTTATATGAATTCATTACCGTTGTAGTATAATTTCTCATGAAGAATGTTTACAAGACATAGGTAAAGCTATCACATGTTTTATATTTTTCCTGAATAGAATGATGATATATTACTTTTGTTTTCGGTAACTCTAATACTATTTTTAAAAAATCAAAATTTGTTCAAAAGTATAAGGATGAAGGAAAGTTATTTCCTTGATAGAGAGAAAAAAAAATTGAAATATGTTTCAGAAAAATAATTAAATTCCTTCAGTATTAATTCAAAATATTTGATTTAAACTGTTTTGATATATTAAGTTTCTTCATATAGGATGTAATTACTTAGTGTCATTAGCTTTAATACAATTAACGACAGTCAAGTATTGAACTTTTTTAATTTATTCAAAATATTAACTATTTTTCTGCTTTACATAGTAAAATGTCAGTTTGATAGTGACTATGATTAATCGCAAATTAAATTATCTAAAATTGGGGAAATGTAATTCAGTTTCATTAATCTTCTTTTTCTATGTTGTATTGAGCTTTAACATTTAACTATTTGTGGTTACGGTTACAAGTTTCAAAACATATCTCAGACTTAGCAAAGTAATCCAGTCAAATAAATGGATACTTCGCAAAACAAGACCCACAAACCATGCGTAGTTCAGAAGTCAATCGAAGCGCAAGCGACAAGTTTAATCCTTCCAAAATCATCAGTCCGACTTTCTTCCGGCGAAAGTAGCGGAAACTGTAAACAGATCCACTGCCTCAAAAAAACTGTCGTGCGTAACGCCATAATCTGCCCGTAATCACCGCACGTCACTGGGTCGACATGTTGTAAGCCAAGGGGGAAGAAGGAAGAGCGGAGTCATACCACTTGAACTACGACACCCACGCTCTTGGGGAATTAAAGAGTAATTAGAGCGGGGTCTAACGGGGCAAAAACTTCCTCAAGATCTGCTACAAAAAGTGGGCAGCCGTCGAGGAATGTCACAGTCGTTCGGCAGCAACCGCCAAGTGTTCTCCAGTTCTTTCCTTTGGATTTTTTAGTTGTTTCGATAGCAACCAACATGTCTCTCCAAGAAAAATTCAACGCCGCTGCCAACTCTGTCAGGAGCATGAAATCCCGCCCCACTGATGCTGAACTGCTGGAGCTGTACGCTCTGTACAAGCAGGCTACCGTGGGGGATGCTGGAGCTGAGCCAAGTGGTGCTGACGACACCAGGAAGGCAAAGTTCAATGCATGGCTCGCCAAGAAGGGACTAAACCAGGACGCCGCAAAGGATGCTTATGTCAAGTACGCCAACACTCTCATCACCAAGTACTAGGATTTACTTCTCTCAAGAGGTTTAAAGAGTACTTATTTATTTCCTTCTTCTCCTCTCGTTTGGTGATACGGATTAAGGACTTCCATCGGACGGAATTACCGATTTCAAAAGTTCACTTCATTCTGTTTGCCAAACAACTTCCATCTATTTGAAAATGTAAATTTTTTTCTTCAGCTATCACTTCTCTTCATTCAATGTAAACAGAAGCTCAACATCATTGCATTCAACTTCTTAGAAAAATACCAATAAATATTTATTATTTATTGAATCTTAGTTTTACTTTAATGAACTTCTTTCTTTTTTGTCTATTGTCTTTCTGATTAAGTTGTAGATAGCAAATCTAGTGCGTAAAAGAAAAATTCCTTTATGGTCAGGACTTTTGGGATCAATTTAGAGATAAACTTGCAAGTGCCTTTCGAGATTCTAGATTAAATAACTTTTAAATAATGATTACAATTATTGCTTATAATTTCATGACCTTTTAAAAAATATAACTGAAAAAATTTATTTTTCAAATTTACGGAATGCTATTTTTTATGCATTAATGTGAAGTTTCTGGCACACCTTTTTTCTTTCATACTGTTCGCCAAACCAAATACATGACATGACGTATATATCTATATCATACATGACGTATTTATTAAGTAAAATTCCTTATGATCCTCTAAAAACGAAGCTTTTTCTTAATGTCTTTGTTTTCGTTGTTATTAACACTATAGAATTGCAGTTAATTTTATGACTTGTTTAAAAAGGGTTATTTAATCGTTGAAACGAGCAGTACGATTGCATTGTAACAATATTTTGACTATCTATACCTATTATTTTTTAATATTATAGTGTATGTAGAAGTCATAGTGTATAGTGTATGTAGAAGTCGTTTATGTAGAAGTCAATGAGAACTTCTCCGTGTAACTACTATTAGAAGTAGAAGTAGTCCATCTACAGCAATCTTTAATATGTTTTGCTAATTTTTCTTTTCAGAAACCTTGCTTTAAATTGTGTACTATTAAAGCACACTGAGTATAAGATAATCTTTTATCATAATTTGAAAATAAGTTAAAATAATTTCTGGTACTATGTCATGAAATAGCTTGAACAAAATTTTTTAACAACGATCTGTTTTTACATTGCTCCCTATATGTTGTACACTAAGTATAAGATAATCTATTATCATAATTTGAAAATAAGTTAAGGTAATTTCTGATACTGTGTTAAGAAATAGTTTGAAGAAAAAATTTTCACAAAGATATGTTTTTACATTGCTCGCGATATGTTCAACGTAGTATTAAAAAAAATGTTGCAAAGTTTAAAAAAATCAATTAGTGTAAAAAAAAAGATTAACAAATAATATGCAGTAATTGCCGTCTAATCACCAGCTGAAATAACTTGATTAGCATTTTATAAAGAAAATTTCATTTATATTTGAAAACTTTTTTGATTCAGACTACGGATTGATTACATTAAGTAAAATTCTATATTTTCTAACAACGAAAATGCTGCTAATTAATTTCATTGCCCAAACCAATTTTAATTTCAAAGACAAATCCAAAGACACTTCAGAACTCATTGGAGCATTTCAAATCCCTCTTCAGAAAGTCACATATGCTATGAAAAGTTTAACAGCGATTGATCATATTTTAACAAGATGAAACAAACTATCAAAATAAATCAGGTAAGTCTTAAGCAACACGAGATTTAATATGGTAAACACACCAGTGTCGTACTAGTAAATAAATTAACTATGGCAGATAATTCAGATTAAATTTTAATATAGTTTCTATTTGAATTAAGACACGAAATTGATTTTTAGAGTTTAAGTAAGAAATTTCTAAAACTTAATTTTCAGTATTGTAAATCGGTATGCAAGTTAAAAGTCATAATTTTACAAAATTAGAAGATTTCGAATTTCAAACCGATTTTATTAGAAAATTCCAAATCTGTTGCATTTACTGTTCCTTATTTCCAAGAAACATCATTCCGGTAAGAACCATTATAATTGTCCATTATTGTCAAAAATTTACTTACAAGATCTTCGATTATAATGCATCTAGTGTTATTTTACAATTTTTTAAATTATACCAGTGTCGAAAGTACCCCATAAAAATACCCAAGTTTATTTTAACATTTGTATTTGTAGTTTACATTTTAGGTCAACATGTCTTTTTTTGTGGTTCCAATATCCAGTGTAGAAACATTTTAGGAATTACTGAAATACAGAATAGAAATGAGAATAATTAATAGGAGCGAGCAAGGGAGCTCAAGTACAAGTTTTATTTTATTTTAGTTTTATTATCTCTAATATACAAGTATGTAATGAAATTTCCTCTATGTTTCTGTAAAAAACTAAAATTAAAACACACGTCCCAAACAATTTTGTTTGAAAGTATAAATAAGCATTTTGCAACAGTCTCGAAAACTATTAAAGTTGGATACTTTAATGCTTTTAAAGAAAATTAAAGTATCCAACTTGCTACTTTTCCAACACTTTCAACACAAAGATACTTTATCCAAAACTTCCTTCGATAAGTGTTAAGAATACTTGATTCAACACTTACCAAACACTTATAAGCTTAACTGTATCGTAAATGAAATATATATATGCTATATCGCAATCATTTTATCCTCTAACAGTTATTTGTGTACTTACTACATTATTCTATGAAAATAATAAATTGATGATATTTAAAGCAATATTTCATAAAAAAATTAATTTAGATTTTTTTTTACACAAAAAAGGATTCGATTTCAACAACACTTCTTTTTTACCTTTTCTTAATTCTTGTTTCTTTGTTTATTTGACGGCACTAAAAAGAAGGTGAATTTTAAAAAAATCAACGGCAAAATATATCAAGAAAAACAGACTAAAATAAACAATGAAAATGATTTTCTTTAAGACAATTCTATAAAAAATATTGCTTTACTTCCATTGAACAGTATTTTAACATTTCTCAATTCACATCGTTTCATAAATTGTTATGTAAGTAACATTTATATCTATATGTATCCGTGCATGTTTCACTAAAGAATACAAGCAAATAAAGAATAAGTATAAATAACAACCTGTTTGTGTCAGAGATGTATTGTTTATTACCTCAAAGGGCATTATTCACTTATTGGAAGGGGGTTTCTAGAACATTAAAGTAGCTTAGTGCATTTTTCTTCTGAAAACAGTTCCTATACAGGAAAAAAAATCATGTTTGGACGGTTCTACAAAACACGCATTTCTTTGTATTTCGTAGATTTTTATTTTCAACACGTTCTTTGACGAATAACACGGACCTCTTGGGAATATTGACAACATATATGTATATATATAAATATATTGCACTAAGCCTACTCAGAGGAATATATAAAAAAGAATCCTCTACAGCATTATTTTAGTTTTCTTAGAACGTGATGGATTGTTTTTATTTCTGTATGCAGTGTATTACTTTTATTATTTTCCATCACATTAGCCTGTAATTTATAGAATCATCTATAACACCTAAAATATTTTTTCTAGTAATAAATCGTAGATACTACTGTGTGAGTAGGGCATTGAAATTTTTATCGAAGGGTTTGGAATTTTATTTTTAAGCAAAAGGAAAAAGAGTTTTCGTTTAAATTTTTTGTTTGGCTCTGCTTAATATATCAATCCGGAATTTTTTTCGATGTGTTGTGCATTGTGTTCAAAAAGAGTTCTCCCTCATGACAATTTGTTGTTGTATTTTGCTGAAAAGTCATAGTCATTTAAACATGTGTTTTTAGAATGGGAACTGTTTATTAAATACATCACTACTGCGCAAAACAAAGACTTTAGAACTACTCTATGCTATTTACTATGTCTTGAGAGTTTGAATTAAAAACAGTGGTATTAAATGCTAATTCATGAAAATTGAAAGTTCAACAAAACTTGAATTTAGGTAACTCGGTTTCGTGAAAAAAAATTTAAATTTCGAATTTTTCATGCATTGAAAAATGATTTTCACTTCTCTTTACACATGGAAAAATGATCCATTCTAGGAATTTGTTGCTGTACAAACCTTACAAAGAACTGACAGATAAATACATAAACTACTACGTAAACTGGAGGCCATTTAGATTTACAATTGTTTCACGAAAATGTCACAGTACGTTCAACCATTGGCTGAAGCCGGGCGCAATCGAGATATGCATCTTCATTCTATTTTCAGAATTTGCTTTTTCGAGGTTCAAAAACCCTGCAAACAGAATATAACTCAAAGTATATGAACAACAAATTTATAAAATAAATCTCTAAAATTAGTGAGTTTTACAAACTCACTAAAAATATTAACAAGTGCTGGTGTATCCGTGTGTGTTTACGGATTTACATAGGTCACTAAATCTTTCTGGTAGTATGCATAAGTGTATGTGTGTGTAATAACTCAAATAAAAATATTATGTAGAAGATTTTACATGTGAAATAAGTACTCTGAATTAGAAGCATCGTAAGTCGTCTTATCTTCTCTCACGTTATATGAACCAGAATGTGAGACAAGTCAGTTCCTGTAAAGAGGATGTTCCCAAACACTTACCAAGTCTTTTATTAAATAAATATTCATAGACATGTACAATAAGTTATAAAGTTACGTATAAAATAGGTACAGAATTTCATGATGCCGGTTAAATCCAAATGAATTCATAATTTAAATTTTTATACGACTCCCCGTACAAAAAATAATACCGTACTAGTAAAATGTGCTAATCTACAGTTTCAGGGTTTCATCATGAATATCTTAATAGATATGTTTGAACAAAGTCGGTGAGGGGCTATACAATACCAATAATAACAAATGTATTATGTATTTACGCATTGTTTTCTTTCGCAATTTGTATACAACCTCTGAAATGCAACCATTGGACGTGATTTTTTCCCATCGAGAGCCATTGAAATGTGGTTTGAATCAGCATATATTTATTTTCATATCTCAGAGACCTTTTTAGATAAATGTTCAAGTTTTGTCCATCACCTCATTAATGCTTGGATTTCAGCATTGATTAAAATCATATAGTAATTTTTTTTTAATCTAGATTAATTAGAGCGGATTCAGAGATAAAAAGGAGGTAAGAACTTTCCAGCAAAGTCAGCTTTATATACAGACAGTCAGAGTTGGTTGGACTGTTGGTTGGTTGGTGCAGGCTGCGTCACACGTAATACTGTCGTACTGTCGTTTTCCATGATTGTTGTTCTTAATGTGACAATTACTGGTGCCCTTACCCTAATGCTCGTTAAGAATCCGCCTTTCTTTTATCCAAATAATAATGTTAATACAGATGTGCTGTAAAGAAAATGAAGTTTCAAGTTTTCAGTATATGCAAATTCTACTATTTGTGTTATAGCGCCATCCATCGAGGAACTGTAGTACTATTTTTATTTAATAAATGGCAAGCGCATCATTCAAACTATCTGTAGTTCAAATTTTTATCTTATTTGGAGAATAGAATGCATTTTAGTGGGCTTTGAAATGGGCAATTTTTTATTTCTAAATTACTGTACTACAGTAGGTTTTGAAGCTAGGAAAAAAAATAATAAATAGAAAATGATTTAGCAATATAACTCTGGAATTAAATTTTCATTACTCTAACTTAATCAGTTCGCATGACTGTTATACACATTATATAATACATACCATAGCCAACATGCCAGTATTTATAACATATGCATGTGCTTATATTTTGTGGACCTTTAGATTTAATCTCAAACACAGAATTTTAACAAAGTGAATATATCAAGTAAATTAGAATATTAATAGTTTTGCACTGAGCATAATTCACGTTACATAACATTTGAAACAGCTTTTAACATTTTAACAGCATTTAATTTCAAGTGGAAGTGTTTATATTTGGACCGAGTGAAGCAAGTAACCAAGTTTATGTATTGACCAAAGTGAAGTAAAGATGAATAATCGCTTCTCTTTTATGTAGAACATTCAGAGTAAATTTGATTAGAATCTTCGGACTTTAATGAAACAGAAATTAGGAAACTGAATTTTGGACTGAAGTCGATGAAAATAAAACATTTTTTTGCTGTATCTCCATGTTTTACCTTTTTTTCTGGTGTTATTTTATGTTTTAAATTTTAGTATACGACAGAAAAATTTTGTATGAAAGTTACTCGTATTATTTAGTCTTGAGATACCTGTTTTAAGTATAAGAAGGCGAAAACTGAAGGAAGAATGAGATGTGGGGGAATATTAATAAATTAACGATCGCAATATATGTGAGTAAAAACAATGATCTCACAATAACCCCTTCATTGCACAGTTTGATTTCCAAGCTCACGGGAATAACACTCATAAAAATCTGAACTTCGTCGAATTTTCAGACTACTAATTTTACAAGAATAGACAGTTTGATAATATATACATTTATAACAATTTATGATAACTGCAAAGCCAGCATTATACATTACAAATTTCTTTGAATCAAAATCAACTGCAATTGTGGTGATACTTCCCGATTTTATTACAAATACCTGTTAGTTTTAAATTCTGCAAATACAAACAAGATGCGGCAAATTTTGATTTTTCTGGAAAATGCGAATTAAAATAAAATTGTGAATTAAAATTAAAATTAAATTTGTTAACAGAATGCCAAACTATTTTGTAACAATTTATATCATTATGAAATCCATAGCACCGACAGATTGAGAAAATATTCAGCAGCTTCTTTATTGTGCATACCATCAGTCTGAGTGATATTTTATTAAAGATTTTCTAAAAGTAATTATTAACTCTTATCCTTGTTGTTTATTCTTTCTGACTCGAAAAGACAGCTCAAGCCACCAAATGTGTCGCTGTGTCGTTTGTCGTGAACGTACGTCTTTCCTGGAGATTCCCACGACAATTTGGAACTTCATCAAAAGTTGAGGGAACGTCTAAATAATGACGCATATCGGAAACTGCTAGCGAACAAGGTGACTTTCGGAGCCACGGACTTAACATGCACGTACGAGGTTTCTACAGGGTGATCAATTTAAAAGAGTAGCTGTTGGTTTTTCTTATCACTCGAAAGATGGTCTTTAGCGGTAATTCGGAGTTGAACCTTCAACCTTCAGATGTCCAACACCTTAACCACCGGTATTGTCTTCCAAAGAAAACTAATTTCATCCGCGGAAGGAAAATACATGTTATTTATTTTACTTAGTTTCATTTTCACAGTAGTAAACATCCAACCAAAAACTAGTATGTAGTTTTGAAAAGTGGCTGCATTCAAACAACTAACGACTGCCAACCAAACCCTAACCAAGGATTTGGTGCCGGGGAAAACGTCTGGGAAGAAGATCTAATTTTATCTCGAAGTAAACAAGTTGCAGCTGAAAAGTTACAAACAAGACTGAATGAATTCCTTTTAGAGCCCCATGCAAGGCAGCCTTGCTTCTTATTTCGACTAAACAACTCAATTTATTTTTTCCCTCCAAGGTGCTATTCAAACCCGATAAACCGAAAGGTGATTTATTACAATGAATATTCATAGCCAACACAGCCCGTTTTCGTTTATGAAAACTTCCCGCTCGTTTGCGCATGTTCCAGGTTAGCCTGAAGATAGGGGCAAAAAAAAATTCAGCTTCCGTTTTTTTTTTTACTTCTTTGTTTTTTGTTCTTCTTGGGAAGAAGAATAGAGCATTTTCTTGCAAAAATGCTTTTATTTTTCTTAAAAATTATTAAAGGAAGAAGAAAGATTCAAATCAAGTATAGAAAACTTCATAAAAGGACAGTGTGCATAAAATAGAACTTCAGAAATAAAATATTTCAGTTTAAGGAGGCCCCCAAACTTTATCTATTCTTTATCTATTAGATAAGTGGGCAGTGTATATTGAAAAAATGTTCAAAATAAGGTCAGAAATAATACTCCGTTAATAAAAAATTCCTCTCGTTCATTTTCAAGAAGTTGAATTTTTTGAACTTGTATTCAACCCCCGTACAAAAACATTTCTAATTAGTAAAATGTGCCATTTACACATAATGAGGTGGTGTACCAAATTAGAGCTTTTTACTCACACGAAGACGCAGATATATCTTTAAAGAAAGATGATCGGGGCACTATACATGATTTTGAATGTAAACGTTTATTCCTAAGAGTGGAAAAAATATTTTCTTTCCTAATTTCTGTACTACCCCTGAAATGCAATAATTCGACCTGCTTTTTTTACTTTGAGAGCCATTGAAAAATGGTTTAAGTGAGCGTTATATTTATCTTCATATCCCTGGCACTTTTTGAAGCGTAGTTCTTAAATTTTATGTCACCTCTTTAGTGACATATAAGCACATTTAACTAACTGGGAATTGTTTCGTACGGGGGTCGTATAAAAATTTAAAATGTGTAGCTTTTTGAAAATGAACGAGAGAAATTTTTTCTTAACTGAGTGTTATTTCAGAGTTTATTTTGAACATTTTTTTTTTTTCAATTTACACTGTCCACTTATCTCTAATAAGTAAAGAAATAAGCCCGTTACAACCTTTTTGGGATACCCTTCGTAATACATATTTAAGATTAGAATTGTATTTGCTTGTTGTAGTTCGGCCTTTGCGCAATGGAAAGTACTTTAATATGAATCACACAATCTACGATGCAACGGGAATTCATTTTTTTCACTGAGCTTTTCCGAATGGTCCAAGAACCAAAAGAGAAAAAAAAATTCAAACAGAATGGGGGGAAAAAATCAAACAGAACGTTTCAACAGAAGCGTTTTTAACACTTTCCACCAAAGTTGAAAAGTGTTTATGGTTTCGGTTTATCAGTCTGTCCCAGGCGTGTAGCCAGGAAAATTTTTCGGGGGGGGGGATATGTGCCTGGAATTTTTTCGGGGGGGGGGGATATGAACTTATATGTGTATAAATAGACGGAATTTCATCACTAATCTAAACATTCTCGGATATATCCCGATATCCCCCCCCCCGGCTACGCCTCTGGTCTATCCTTGCTCTAACTTTCGTAAATATGCATCGATTTCTACGAAATATATATATGTTGTTCCTAGGTACTGTACCACGTACCCTATTGGAAATGGTGAGTGCAGAATTTATAGTTATTCTACAGGTGAGCTCAAAAGATTTCCAATACATTACATACTCTATGGGCAGCCGTTCTTTAAAGTGTGTTTTAGAGATATTCCGCTATTTCAAATGAAACAAAATTGATGCATGTTATTGAGGATTACAAGATAAAGCTCTCCATCGAAAATAGTGTCTGTATCTTTAATAGTTCTTCTTGAGGAGCACTCAAAATAATTCAAATGCATTACGTTCAATGGCAGTTTAGAGACAGGCATCTAATTAAAGCACAATACTATCCTGTAGTATATATAATTAGTTAATGATCTAACGACGATTGCATGCTTCCTCAAAAGTTAAGCCAAAATTCGCCGATTCAAGCGATCTGTAATAAGCATAAAAATGTTTATAACAGTATCTCCAAAATTTCGCCAGATTTAAGGACCATAAACCGCCAAATTTGGCGCAAAAAATACTGCTGTGTTGGATAGGGTTTTATAATCGATGCATTTGGCATGATTTATCTTTTTTGTTTGGCTGTTCTTTTCGTTTTAAGGTTAATAATCTGAAAAGTTTTAATTTCAAATGCATAGAGACAAATCTTTTGTTATTAACACGGATTAATCATTTATGTACAGCATAAGTTTACTACTGAAATTCTTACTGATTTGAAAAAAAACATCTATACAGATGACTCCAAGGTTATCAAAGATATTCAAAATTGACTTATTTTCTAACTGTCCTGCTTATGTGCATGTGGAAACATCTTGCAATTGAAGAAGGTTTGAGCCTTTTCACCAACTAAAACATTCGTACTGTATAGCTTGTGTATACATATATATGTGTGCTATTTATGAAGTTCTACAGTAATTTTCACCCAGATAGATATTTTAAATGATGATTTGGGCTTTTCTTGTCAGTAAAACAATTTATGTCGTAACACTCGGGGGGGGGGGGGACTGCACCCAAATGCATTTTCATAATTTTTAATAAACATTTTCAGAATATAAGATAAAACCAATGCACCTCTAATTTCTCTGTGCACAAACCCCGTAAAAGGATTACATGTTTATTATTTCCACCTTCGCAGTTTTATTCTAGAAAATGTGGTAAATTCCGTGACCTTCTGCTGACAAAATAACTGAAAACACTTCAGTTGTTTACTAAATATTCCGCTGTTATAAGCGTGAAGCTATTCTTTTTTACTTCGCTTCCCGAATACCTCTCTGACAAGTTCTATTTGCGAGGTAATAAATTGCTACTGATATTATTAGCACCTTGTTTGGGCCTTAATACAGTTTATTCGACATTGTTTACAGCGCATGATGAAAGTAGCTTTTTAAATGTTAACGATAAAATGTAGGTTAGGAAGCTTGGTAACTTTTAACAAACTTCATGTTCACGTTGTTTCACTGTATTATCAAATTTAAACGGCTATGTGCCCAGCTTACAGTGAAACATGTTTCATTGTACCCCAAATTGAAGCTACAAACTAAATGAATTTTTACTAATTCCTAATATTTATTTTTTCAATTCTGGCTTTTAACCATAGTCATAACAATATTTGAAAAATAAATAATTATATATATGAAAATAAGGTGGTAAAACAAAATTACTTTTAGTAACGAAAATTACTTTCAATGGTGAAAATCGAATAATTTTCTATATCACTTGTTGTAAAAATGCGATTGTCTCTAAATCACATCAGTAACTGGAACATATATTTGTATAATAGATGTATGAGTTTCAACTTTCTGTAATAAATCCTATTCACTTTAGATAGCAATGTTCATTATATCCCAATTTCCCCTACTTACTTTTATTTTTTTTTAAATATAGTGTATTTGATATGAAAAAAAAAGTGCTAAGAAGTATCTTTTAATGTCATGTATTAAAATGTAGTATTTAAATTTTGATATTAATTTTATGTGCGAACTTAGGACTTAGCGTTGAGCATAAAATACATCTTGAGATAAAGTGTCATACAGATCATAATAAGGCTGAATTCTAGTTCAGTGAAAATTTTGTAAAGTTATCTTCCCGCTTAAAATTTTTAAATTTGATTGCTTCCGAAGTCCCGCAATCGTGGTTCTGTGCTATTAGATCGCATAAATACTCTATAATACATCCTCTATAAGTAATTCTTTTATATATATTCCTCTGTTAGTCGAATAAAATGATAATTTTTGAGAAATTTTAAATTTTCAGATTTTTTTACGATTCACTGATATTTATACGCAGTATGTAATATGAAAGAAACATTTTTGTTTTTACTTCAGATTCAGGGGAAAATATATTGTTCTGCTTAATCGAACCTTCTCTATCACTCGGTGAAGTCAATTTTTCTTAAGGAACACCTTGTTGGTATATGAACAACAGTGGATCTGAGTAGTCTCTAATTAGGGGGAAAAAACCCCCCAACCTTTTCTTTCACCCCTTCGGTCCTGAATTTTGAATAGAGCAGGTAAAAAATCAATGAGTGTTTAGATCTGCTGCACTATATGTAAGTATCTTAGATATATGAAATATTATAACATTTAGACAATTACCAAAGTAATTAAAAAATGTTGTAATAATAGCACACAAGGCTACAACTGAGCAAAATGAGAAAAGATTTACAGATATTTTGTATGAAACCTTTTGAAACAATTTCTTTGTGCGTCAAAACATGAAAATACTTCACATTTCTCATTCACTTTGATAGCATGCATGCATTCATTCGTGCATTCATAAAGATGCATTTAACTTTTGGTTCCAAATGGATTGACACGCCCATTCTTGTCTCTGCCGGAGATTTTCTGCTATCTACAGAGCAAAGATGATAAAGTTCTGCTATTTTTGCATGTATTATTAGTAGGGCACTAGGTTTTGGTGTTAAAATTGTTGAAAATGAAGAATATAGAGTAATGCAATGATGTGTTCTAATATTAGGACATGAGGGTCGAAGGGATTGAAATATTGATAAATTATAAAAAATCTATAATATTCCCAGGCTGGGTTTCAGTTCATTGTATTAATAAACTTTAAAATCGCATTGATCTGGTCTTCGGATGATCCGGAACAAATTTGTAGACATAAATTTTTAAATTAGTGTTCCATTAATTAATTTTACTTATACAATTTCAGAAGACAGCGGAACGGTTCTTTCTTAAAAAGGGTGTAATGAGTTTCCTTTATGTTTTGTAAACAATTCTATTTATATTTTTGAATAAAATATAGTTTTTTATCAACTGCAAGTCTGCTTATTTAAATATTTGCTTGACTCATTACCCGGATTATTCGGATATTCGATTTTCCGGACTGCCTTGGGTCTCATTTAGTCCAGATAAACAAGGTTGCATTTAATTTGAATTTCTGCGGTAATAACATTAACAAAACTCATGATTGCCACGCTTAATAGATATTTTATAAATCGATTTAGTATACTTAATAAGATATTATGAAGTCTGCCCCGTATTCTTGAAAACTAACACCGATCATCAAAAACAATTCTGGGGGGGAGTTTTTATTCTCATGCTTAAATTCTGATTCTAGACATTGAAAAATACTTAAATTTTCATTTCTAGTTTTTAAAGTTTGCTTTTGTCTGATTTACGTCGATAAGTATATTTTAATTTATTTCATAAACGAAAGATGGCAGCACTTTGATCCGAAAGTAAATTATATTATTATTTGGAACTCTGTAGTATTGCTTGTAGTATAATTTGTAGTATTATTTGTAATATTAGTATTTGTTTGTGTTATTATTTCCTCATACGAACATAAAAGAAATACGAAATATATTTACTTTTGGACATTAATTTCTTATTATTTCACATTTATATGTTATTGTTTATCACAAATCTTGAATAAAAAAGACTTTTAAATCGAGCAAATCGATCATAATTTAGAATGGAATTATAATATAAAAATTATATATTATAATAAAATTATAATAAAATTATAGAATAAAATTATAATAGAATTATAATAAAAAAAAATGAATTATTTTCCTTAGTTTTGGGGTAGGAGAAACTAAAATTTAGCATGTAGAAGTTAGACCTAAAAATCGTGTTAACCGGTGTAATCAATACCAAAGCAGGATTAAGACCATAAATCTTGCATCTGGACGATAAGGAATCCCTGTTTGCCTGTTTTTAATTAAGTATAATCATAAATAATATGTATTCTTGTATGATCTTTGGAAGTCCGATACAAACATATAAAGGTCTGCAACAAAAAGAAATCTCTCACTCCATTTTAAAAATTGCCGGCTGGAGTGATGTGCCACTGCTTAAGTGCACATTAGCCGCTAATGACAGCAATTACAATTTATTACCTGGCAAATGGAACGTGTCAAGCGAGGTAGTTGTACGAGCAAAAAGAATAGATTCACGCTCGTGACTCCGGAATGTTTATTGACAACTGAGTGTTTTCCCGTTATTTTTACCGATAAAAGTTCTCAGGATTTTGCGGATGGGACAAAATGAATCACTTTTCTTGGAAAAGTATGTGAGAAAAAAAATGTAACTACATCGACAGGTTTATTAATTGCATAGATGAGTATACGCAGTCGGAAAAAAAGAAATCCGTTTAAAGTTGTGTTAGATTTGGTTGGGGAGTATTTTTTTTTTTTTGAGATTTTTCGAACATGCAAATTGATGTAGTCAATTTTTTGGGACTTCTTGAAAGTTTATGGAATTGGTTGAGCAAACTGTATCAGAGAGAGAGAATTATTGAAGCGAGGAAAAAGAGAGGGGGGCATCAAAAAATGATGGAGTATAAGTTACTTTACATATTATAATTTACTTTGTATCAAGTTTTGAAGAAAAAGGCGAGAGGCATCAAATATGATGAAGTATAATTTACTTTACATATCTGTTAGTAAAGTTTTATTTTATTCTATACCTAGTAATTAAAACGGGGAAAGGTGAAGAGAATATATAATTTACTTTAAATACCCCTTAGTGATGTTTTATTTTGTTCCGAGTACTTAATAAAGGGCGGAAATATGCCAACTGACAGATGTGTATTTAAAATATTCCAATATATTTTTTATAAACCAAAAACAAGACTTTAAATATCAGATAACCAATTAGGTAATGTTATTTGAGGTATTTCTGTAATGGAGTTAATATATTTGCTTCGATTACTTGTTATGCAGTATTAAATATCAGCAATGAAGCAAATGTGTCGGAAAATCTTTAATAATTGATGCGCTAAGCATGGTCTACTATTCTTGTCTTCATACGATAATGCACAGCTGATGTAAATCTTAAAAACATATGGAATCGTATAGTTCTAAGAAAATTAAAAAGTAGATCAGTATTTCAGAATAAAATTAAATAAAGAAACTATGGTGAATATAGATCTTCATGAAGTCAGTGCTTCAAGATTAAAACTTTATGAAAAGGCATGATTGTTATGAAGCACAAAAGTGCAAATTTATTGTCTTTCCATATCACAAACAAATACCTCAAGAAGTTTCTGGAAAGAAACCTCAAAAGTGTTTTAGGATGCCTTATAATTGCAATCTATATTTAACAATTATTCACATTATTATTGTGCAAGATACATATTCAACTGCTTTGGTTATTTAACTTGCCTGCAATTAAGTTTCTCGCTTATTTAATATATTATTTTGCTGCTCTAGACAACACTAATTTAATTCTAATCCAAACAGTGCTAATTACCCATTTTATGTTATCAGTTCTGTACATTCTCATCCTATCTTCGTTGTACATCATCTTCAAGATCAAATTTCTGCCACATTAAATCCTTTTTATGGAGCGTGTGTAAGTTACTTCTAAATTAGGTTTTCGAAACTTGTGTACTTGTGTGAAAAAATGAGACTCACTTATTTGTTTTTCAATGTAAATTAAAATATTGCTTTTCTGGTTAACTTTATTCCCCTACTCATACTTCAAAACATTTCTATAAATACTTCGATACGTTTCTATAAATACCGTGTAATTACCGCAGTAATTACCTCAATACTATAAATACCAAAAAATTTCAGAAAACTACCGCATCGATGCCGCATAATTCCGAAAAATTTCCGCATATTTTGCAGGGAAAAGAACTCTAACATTATATGGAGAGCGTCAGAAACACTTTCGAAGTCCAGAAAACTTTAAACGCCTATAAAATTGATCGTGCGCTTACTCAACTTTCAAAGAGAATGTCTCCATTGTGACTTACCGAAAATATTGTTCTTGTCTAACTTCATTGAAATTCCCTGATATAGTTAAGTTATTAACGCTACCATTTTTACTGTAATCGTACTGCCTACCTGCGTGCTTTTTTTCATATCGGCAATACTGGGATTCCCTCTACGCATGCCAGTTATATACAATACGAAACGATAATCATTACTTCCTTTATAATTTTGGTTCCTAACAATAAATGATGCAATGCAATCATAAACACCAGTCTAAGTGAGTTATGGCACTTTTTCGAACTTTTATATAGAATAAATATCTCAGGAAAATAAGCTGCATACACGCGATGAATCCCTCAAAGCAATTTTAAATATACGGATTGCTAGTAGGTGTTTCCTATACTTACAAGCACGCAAAGCAAGTGCACTGTTTTATTAGAAATTTAGAAATTTTCCTGCGTTTCAGATAGGCGTTAGATTTTGAGAAGTTTTTCGGAACATGCCATGAAAATGTTCGAAACTAATTGTTCATGTAGATCAGTTTAGTTTAGCTTGTTATTGTATACTCTGCTATAAATAATAAATTTGGTTTTAAGCGATATAACTTTGGAGTTATAGTTAGGGCATTAAACGGTGCACAGTTTTATTTATTAACGATCTATGTGTTTGTGGATAGATAAAATACGTAGTACAAGCCCGTGTAATAAAGGATTAATTTGCAAAGTTGTACCATGTAAGGAAACTGTTGTAATCACGAAAGAATTCGACTATAGGATTTTAATTTATTTAGGCGTTTTGAGGTCGTCTGAATTCCTTTATGCTATTTTGACGGTGAAACAACCGATCAGTTTTTCAAAAATAACTTGATCTTGATATCATTTTTTGGTCAGAATATATTAATATTTAACTTTTACAACCATTTTAAATGCATGTCGTAAAAATGTCGTCGATCCCACGTGCATTTTCAAAACAATTCTTTTTAATATGGCTGCTGAAACGCTCAAACTATTAATCATTAAATAAAAGTCGCAAAAGCAGAAAAGTAAAAGTAAAAAAAAGTTGTAAAAACAAAATATAATGATTCAATCCACCACCAGAATGCACTTTCTCTGATAGATCTTTTATATCTTCTTTCAAGCTACGTCACAAGTTATTTATTAATTTTTTGGTAATATTCAGTTTCAACAGATTCCAATAAAATTTTATGATAGAATAATTTTCATTTTCATTTTCATTTCTGAAAACTACACTGAAAAGCTTTTATCTTTGTCCATATAAAAAAGGAAACGATTCATTTTTTCTATTATTATTATTATTATTATTATTATTATTATTTTACAATTTAGTTACTACAGTAACATAATTTGTTGCTGTCGCTTAAGTTGATTAAGTCAAAAATCAAAACGAAACAGTGCATACATTTGTAAAAATACAAATAATCCAATACAGACTGCTGTATTATATATATCCTGCAATTTTGATCCATCTTTTTAATCCTTATAAGAATTGTTCATCTAGGAGAAAACAGCTTATTTATTTTAATTTTATGGGAAATATGTATTAATCATCTCGAGGAATTATTCTCATTCCGAACGAATTAGAATTGCAAAAACTGAGATTATATTTTGGATATGACGCAGTCTTTAAGATAAAGTGCAGTAATCTCAGAAATTTTTAAAATTTGTACTTTGATGTCAAACCTATATAACGACAAAAAAAAGTCTAACTTTCCCTCTTTTAAACTCTATTAAAGCACGTTTATGGATTAAAAATTATGAAATATTTCCGTCATATTTCTTTTATTGCTCTCATTGAGGTCCCGCGTCTTCGCACCAACGCACGTGTTAGGTCACAGCAAGACAGTTCAGTAAAACGATTGGCACAGAAGGGGAAAAGCTGCCGTTGAGTCTTTGCAACGGTATCCATTTACATGTTGTAGCTTCAGGGTTTGAAATAAATGGTATCGCATCGCAGTTAGCGATTCAAAGCGTATGCAAGACGACGCAATTGCATCGACAGTTTTTCGATGCAAAATCATAACTCGAAACGTTTATTAAAATAAAAAACAATAACATTGCATAATAGATATTTCTAATTATTACCAGTGTCAAACTCAAAAGTAGAAAACGCGTTTTGTGTTCTTAAACGGTTAAAAAATGATGCTGGAAACTCGTTAAGTACAGAGGTATTGGATATTTTGAAACAATTTCTTTAGAAATACCAGAGCATAGAGATTTTAATTCAAAAAGAGCTATTACTATATTTTTTGACAAAAATACTAGAAGCTCTTAAACTCATATGTATGGGAAGAGGACTGGACTTTCTACGGATTTCATTTCAAAAGTTTATCCTTCCTATAGCATGGAATTATTCGACAAGGAGTAGTAATTGTATTTGCACCAGTTCTATTTTGCAAAAGTTTATTGAAGTTCTATTTCGTAAAAGTTTGTAATTGAGGTCATGGTTAATTAACTTTTATTAATTTTTTATTAAGTATTAGATTTTTTTCCTTTAAACTTGCTTGTTTTCTTACCGCAAATGTAATTTACCAAATGACTTATAACAGCTCCTCAATTTTGCAAAATTGTTCCTCAATGCCAGAATTTGAAGAGCACTACTGCTATTCAAAATGGAATATTTAATTCCAATCCAGAATAGCTTTAATTTGCAGTCCATAAGCACGTAAGAACGCACTGCGAAAGGTTTAATAATCAATGAGTTTCCTTTGGCTTTCCCCCCCTTTTTTCTTTTTTCTTTACTTATTTCTTTTTCTTAATTCTATATTCAGGCAATAAATTAACATTAAGAAGACGAAAATATGCCTTAACAGTTGTTTTTTTTTCACGAATAATGTAATACGTTTTAAGCAGCAGTAAATAATTCGCAAATGCCAGGGAATATGTTCTTATGATAAACCAGCGATCGATTCCAAAATGCATTTCATCCACCCTTACCAGCGCCTTCGGGAGAGAATACATACATGCTTTCCAGACCTTAATCTGATTACAATGAAAGATATTTTGATGTTTTTCAGACGTTTCCTCGCGCGACAATAAAACATGAAAATAAGATTTTGGGCTCGAAATCCTTTGAAGTGTGGAAAAGAGTTTGAGTAAAAAGATGGGAAATATCTCGTATCTCGGCATATCAAATTAAAGAATGTCAAAAGAACTCGCGGCAGAATATTTCATTTATTTTAAAAAAGCCGGAGAAAAAAAATAGTTTTTGTTTTTCATTTATGCTATTAGCAATTCAAAAATTGTCACAGAAACGCCTGATTCATTTTTATACGAGAGAAGATGGCCTAGCGTTTTTAAATATCCGAAAAGATTAATTCAAGACGAAATTTTATTGAAGATAAAATACAATAATCAGTAGTCGTTGTATTAAAATATATAACACCAAATATACTTTTTTTAAATTTACTGTGATATTTTCTATGCATTGGTGATATAAAGCATTTAAATGCTTGTATAACGCTTGTAGCTTAGTGCGTGTTCAATACAGTTTTCAAGTGTGCAACAGTATTTCATCATATTTATTACCTGATGAAATCCCTAAATTTTTTGTACTATACTTTTTTCGGCATTACTTCAGCACATTGTATGCATAGTCTACATACCAAATTTAGTTACAATTTGTTCACCCGTTTCAGCTGTACAACTATGTTTATAAGGAAATTTTACTTATAAAAACTCGAATATGATTTGTAAAGCAAATCAATATATTTAAAAATATATATATTATTTAAAGAACCTGACTATTTGAGTATTTTGTAATGTTTAACCCTATGACGAGTGGTGGTTGCGCCCTGAAACCACCTTATTTCAACGCTCTCACTGCTAGTCGCAAAGCAAATGTGGTTAAGTGGTCCCAACACTGAAAAAGTGAAGATTTGGCGATCGATCCATTTAACTACCAACAACAAAACGGTCAACCAACTAAATGTGGATAGACTGCCTAGCGCTGAAAAAATGCAGCCGTTGCCATCGATCCATTTAAGTCCGAAGAAGTAAAAGAAAAGTCTTAAATAGTTAGAAAGTAAAGGTCTTAATATCCCCTTTGTCCAAGGGCTCTGTGACATATAGTCACTTCTGCGCCCTGCTCGACTTCGGCCTGCTGGATATGCAACGCCTATTCGCAAAAGTTAATGATCAAAGCTAAATTTAATCTGCAAAAGCTAAATTTAAGTTAACCAATGTGAATTTGCAGCTGATATACATATATAGGATAATTCCGGGAGAGTTGCCGTATGCGGGCCAGATTCCGCACCCTCTGCAATTTTTGTAATTGTCGATAGATAGCAATCAAACTCACAGCATAGGTGTGCAATGAGATTACCGTAATCAGTGTATAGGCTTGAATCCTTTTTAATGCTTTATATGTATTTATGCAATCCTTATTTTGAGATAAGTGCATGATTCCACTATAAAAACTAAAAATATATATCCTGATATTTTGTGTATATACAAGAGAAAATTATTCTTGGATAAATTCAAAATGTCCCAGTTTATTTCAAGGAAATTCAGCGATTATATAATTAAATTTATAATGAGACTTATATTAAATGCAATACACAAAGAATCACAATTTTCTATGGGGAAGTATTTGTGCTAACTATACATACTATATAAGTACTTTTAAATGCTCAAAATACTAGTTAAAGAGTGAAGAACTGAAACTAGTTCATTTGCCAAGCTCACGTTTAATTTCAGTGTTATAAAAAAATAGGTTTTCAAAAATACGTAATGAGAAAAAAGTATTTTCAGTATTTTATTATTTTTTTTTAAATATTCGATGTTTATTCCTTTTGAAAAGGGCTGCAAAGTCTCTGTAAATCATAAATTGCTTACTTCGACTTCAGATCCAATTATATTATGCGGGTAATTTCATTTTCTGTTCAGCACAAATTTCAAAAAGTAACAAAAGTACATTTGTCTTACGTAAACAAACACCGAAATAATTTAATTGGAAATGTTGGTTAAGTTTTCTCCGTAGGTTAGGGAAGCTGTAAAACAAATTGCACGTCTCGGCGGTATTCACTGGATGTTAGATGGACGTCGAACAAAAATTCCCGAGTACGAGCCGATGAAATAGACAGTCGGCCAACTTTTTACCGAACTCTCTTGCTGCCTTGTAGTAAATTCAACAATTTTTGATTCATTATTTTGAAAATATTGTTAAATCACAAAACATTTTTAATATTTTGCTTAGTGAAATATTTTGTAGATTTAGCAATTTTTATAAAAAATATTTTGTTGAATGTGAATTGCATGCAAAATATTTATTTACTTTTTTTTGCTTTGTAAAAGAGAATTGACGTTTTAATCGGTACAAATTTATTGGTTTTTTCTTTTAATTTCGGGTGGTTACTCGGAAATTTTCAGATGCTACAGAATTTTAATGCGTTTTTAATTTTCGTTTTCGGTAAATTCGTTATGGCGATAAACAAAATTATATCACCATACTTATAATTTTGCAAATGACTCATATATATATATATATTTATAAATACATCAAAATAGAATATAGTAGGGTAAACCATACATAGCAATTTAATTCAGTAAATGCTCACAGCTAAAACGACCGTTAGGAATCAAAATTCATCACAGATTTCTATTAAAATCTAAGAAATTTTTTTTTAATTTACCATATCCACGCAACACTAGTTGAATATCAAATAAAAAACATTCAAATGTAACCTTTAGAGAATGTATTACACTGCTGGCCACCCAAATTGCCACACCAAGAAAAACAAGAGATATCACAACAAAATTTATTGTGTAGATAACATGTTGACCAAGTAACAAATGATTAAATTTACAGCATTCTATGAAGCGTGGTTCCTGCCAAAATCAGTACCCAGAGTAGCCGCCGTTGTTGGAGATCACAGCTGCCACACGCCTCGGCATTGATTCAAAGAGACTTTGAATGTGTTCTTGGGGTACAGCAGACCAAGCAGCTTCCACACGTTGCCAAAGTTGATCTGGTGTGACAGCTGGGGATGAACTCTGGGTCAGTCGTTGAGCAACCATGGACCACATGTTTTCTATCGGCGAAAGATCCGGAGAGCGCGCCGGCCAGGGAAGCAATTCAATCTGGTGATTGACGAAGAACCCTTGGACAATGCGTGCCACGTGTGGCCGTGCATTATCCTGCTGAAATATGGCTGTTGGCAAGCCCTGAAGGTAAGAAAGGACAACTGGCTCCAACACCTCGGAGATGTAGCGCTGGCTGGTTAAAGTACCGGCAATGCGTACTAGAGGAGTGCGAGAGAGATATCCGATACCGCCCCATACCATAATACCCGGTGCAGGACCAGTGTGACGGTGCATAATGCAGCTGTTCAGCATCCTCTCTCCACGGTGTCTCCAGACTCGAATCCGACCGTCGTGGTGTTGCATACAGAAGCGTGACTCGTCAGTAAAGAGAATTTCATTCCATTCTGTCGTCCACATCCTTCTTTCATCGCACCATTGGCGGCGGAGACGTCTGTGGTTCCGCGTCAGAGGTAGACAAAGCAACGGACGTCTTGCGGACAGACCATTCTGCTGTAAACGACGTCGAATGGTACGCGCAGACACTGGATGATGCGTTACAGACTGAATCTGCTGTGATATGGTTCGTGATGTGACTGAGCGGTCCGTCACTGCCATGCGTACAATCTGCCTGTCATCACGTGACGTGGTGCACTGAGGTCGATGCGGTCGATCACGTCTGTCCGTCGTACCCTCCTGCACCCAACGATCACATATCCGCATCACAGTTGTTTGGTTTCGTCCAATACGACGACCGATTTCCCTGAAAGATAACCCACAATCTCGGTATGCCACTATCCTTCCTCTGTCAAACTCGGATACTTGATCAAAAGATGATCGTTGTTTCCTACGAGGCATAATTTATCGTTTTTTTGAAAAAAAAGCAAGAAAAACACAATTGCTGTACTTGAAACCGTCGAAATCTCCAAGCCTTAAATAGCGCTTTGAGGTGAAGCCACAGGCGCGCTTGATGTGCGTCTGCGCTGAAATTCTAATCATTTGCATATCTCACCTCAGCTAATGCATGTTGTAAATTTCATATTATTTGCATGCTTCCTTCAGGGTGTTGCATTTACGATGGCCAGCAGTGTACTTGAAACGGGCAGTCAATGTTAGTGGGCAGTTACTCTGGTTTACCCTACATCTGCATAAACATTTTTTTTCTCTTTTTATAAATATAAAATTTTAGAAGCACATTTATAATATTTTTATTTCATCGGAAGCTCTTTTTAAACTGTGCATTCAATTGGAGTAATGCTTTATCTACTTTTACTAATTTATTAAAGAATGTTTATCGGCCATATCTTGCAGACCTTAATCTTATTCTAATGTAAAAAGTTGTTTTGATGTATTTCAGTCGTTCCGCGCTTGAAAAAAAAAATGAAATAAGATTTTGATTTCGAAATGCTTTGAAGTGTGAAAAGAATTTAGAAATAGATGAAAAACATCCTATGCTTGCGAACATTAAATTAATTGAAGTAAGAAAAAGTATTGGTATCCAAATATTTCATGTTTTAGGGATTTTTTGTTTTGTATTAATATCATTAATATATTTTTTCAAAACTCCAAAATTTGTATTTAAATGAATAGGAAAAGGCATTGAATTTAAAAATGATTACTAAGGAATTAACGTTTTGTTATTCAGCTTTATAATATTGTGAAAATGTATGATAATAAATTCGAATATTTATAATACACTCACATACTTTGTGAAATTGTTATGAAGTGGATATTTTGGGTAAAAGGGTACTTTAAATGGATAAGTAAAAAGCTAAAATACACCTCCAAAAGTTTCCTTTCATTTACAGTGTATTGTATGAAGTTCATTATTTAAGTAATTATTTATTTATTTAACGGTATTGGGTGAAGGCCTTTTCGCGTAAGGCTAACCACCTGGCTCAGGCATATACTTCTGCAGCACAGACATCATGATCAGGAATAGGGCCAGCCCAAGGGCGTTGCGAATGTAGGCGATAGCCTAAGGTTCCGTGCTTAAAGAGGCCCGCTCCTGGGCTATTTTTTTTGCTATCACATTAGACCGAGGTTGGTAGATGCTTGCGATATATCCCAAAAAGCATATACTAAAAGTATGTACTAGCAGTACTAGTAGTAACTTACATAAGACATGGTAGAAAAGGGGCCCTGCTCTTGCACTTCACCTGGGGCCCCGCAGGACCTTCGGGCCGGCCATGCGCAGTGAGCTATTGCGCTTATATTAAAACCCCTGACCTTATATTAAAAAGTACAGGGTAGCCACAAAAAAACTTTTCCAATGTATCAACCTCTAGGGATCAGTCTGTTAAACCAATCGAGATAAAATTTCAGGAACAGTTATTCAGCGGTATGGACTCGAGATTTCTGTAAACGGCAACTGAGTATCGTTCACGGTTACAGTTATAGATACAGACACTCAAAATTTTCGAATGGCAACACTTATTTTTTTCACTTAAAATGATCACAGTTGGCTAAAACCCTAATCTGGAATGGCATTTTCATCACAAAAAATGGACGCGCTATCCGCGCACAAAGACAGGTCAGCGAATCAGGCAACAGGTCGGCCAATCAAAGTAGGATAGCGGCACTCGGAGGAATTTTGCATATAACAGAGGTGAAACACCAATCACACAAAGACGTTCGCTTTCGTTGCCATGGCGTCCTTATGTGTAAGCTTCTGATTGAAGAACCAACATCCCATTCTGCTTTTTATTTTTTTTTATACTGAATATTTGCCGAAAGGCTGACCGAGTTGTATGGTGGGTAGAGCACCGTACTACGGTTTCGGGTTCAACTCCCGGCGGTCGGGGTTCGATCCCCGACTGGGCGTGGTTGTCATTACCGTCCCTTCATAGAAGGGCGACATTAGTCCACCTACTAGGCGCCCGTATAATAAAGTGACCAACAACTCCAGCCTGCTGTGGCCAAAACCTTCATGGCAGAGGCTGGCCATTAGAAAAAAAATCTCCTGAAAGTCGTTGCGTGATTGATGTCTTGCTTTTGTAATGTTCAAATTTTCTCCCTATGCCACAATGGTGTTTTTATTGGCATTCACAGAGCTGTTTTTGTTCCACATTACATGCACATTTTTGTCATGCACGTACCGCTCAAATGCCGTTTAAGTTTTTGGTTCGTGCTGATCATTTTGCGATGGAAAAAAATAGGTGCTGCCATTCGAAAATTTCGACTTTTTGTGATTATAATCGTAATCGTGAAAGCCACTTTGTTGCCGTTCACAGAATCTCGAGTCCATAACTTTGAATAACTATCTCTGGAACTTCATGTCAGCCGGTTGAACAGACCGGCCCCTAGAGGTCCATATCGTCAAAAGTTTTTATAGCCACCACGCGTATTAGTATGTTTAAGAAAACTATTCGAGATTTTATATAAACATAAATATTTGCTGAAATTGGAACGGATTTTGAAAAAAAAAATGTGATAATAGAAAACAATACAGGCTTAGTTTGAATTTATAAGCATTACGGATTTAAATACATTTTCAAATGCATTTAATTCATGGATAAATATGTATGACGATATGCAAAATAAATAAAAAACTATATTAAAACATATTTCTTCATTTAATCGGTAATAAAAAAGATGCGTAAAGTGCGGGTTATTTTTTAAAATTCTGTTTTCAAAAAAGAAAACAGCAATACAGAAGAATATTTTTCATTTTCTCCTTAAATATCTGAAATAGAAAACTTATAAAACAAGTTGTGAGTTCAAGTGATATTTGAATATAGAATTTTCAAAAAAAAAAAATGCCCATCATTTGATATAACTCACAGAAAGAGCTGGATATCAGAAGGCTGTTACGTTTCCTTATGGTGACATTCAGTTTTCAATTCTGTTTTTAAAAATGAGACAGCAGTTTTCCTTCTGAAATATGCACTTGCACAGGTCTCTAGATATTTTAGAAACGGGAATATCTGGTTTGTAAAACATTTCTTAATATCCATTTCATTATGAAATATATTTCATACGATATTTAACACAGTTGTGGCACTTTTCCTTGAAAATGATCGGCTATCATAAGAGGGGAAAAATCAATAATACAACCAAAAATAGGAAATATAAGCTAAAGTTTCTTGAAATACTGAAAGTAAAAACATACTTAAAAGCTGTTTATTAAAGCCAACTATTAAGTTGCTGTGTTGTATAATTTTTTAATAATATCATAGGTAATATTTTTAACAATTCAGCAATCAAAACAAACTTGTGTACATTCCTCAAAAAAGTGGTGAACTTTAAATAACAATATATTATTTTTAAATATTCGTAATAACGTTTTATAAATTTTAGATACTAGAACCTGCTTATAAAAGTATAGAAGTGTACTAGCAGAAATTATTTTTAAATTTATGTAAAATGTTTTCCAATATAACTTGATACATTAATGCATTAAATATGCATCAAACAACAGAATCAGAATAATACAAGATAAGCGCATTAAAACTGGATTAGATCTGAATCCAGTATCCGGATCTTCAAGAAACTGGACTGAATTCAGTGTGAGTTAGATTTTTCTTCAAGCTTTCTGTATCCAGAAAAACATAAATATTCTCGTTAATATTGAATACGTCCCTCCCCCACTCCCAATTTTGGAAATCCTTCTCCTCTCAGTTACCTTAATTTTTTGCTTTCCTATTTGCCCTCATAAATCCTCTTCTGAATCGTTGCTTCCTTATTGGTCCTCGTAAATATTATCCTGAATCCCCACCTTTTTCTATACGAACCATTATTCTTCTGTACGATTATTCTAGCTCTGACGACGGCATGTCATACATGCCGAAACACTCTGCTATTTTAATTTTTATATTGTCGCTCTTATACGTTGGTTTTTATGCTTATTTATTACCTTCTACACCTAGCTATGTTTTCGCACTTAAGTTAAGGCATTTTTTATTATTAAAATAATTCGATAGTAATTTAAAAGGGTACTTCGAAGCCAAAAGATATCTATTTTCATTCATTTAGAATTTCAACTTCGAGCAGCGGATTATTTGCATCTCTCTAGAGAATTTACGAAAGAAATATATTACGCTCGGCAATTTTCTGTCTTCATGTTTCTTTATCTGCCATTTAAAAGAATTGTCGTTAAGAAGTCTTCTTGCATCTTAAATTGATCTGTTTAGTTTTGTAGGTAAGAGGCAAGATGTCCTGGTGTATGCATGGGAGCAAATATTATACAGGGTGCTTAAAAAAATGTCTGGTGCAACTACAAAGGTGGAAGAAGGAAGCAAAACGATTCAGAGATATACAGCATGGCAGGATCCATTGCATCGTTTTCTTACGCCTGTCAACAATCATTTCACAAAGTGTGATTTTCATTTCAACAATCCTTTCACAAAGTCATTTCGCAGGTGTGTAAAATACGTGTAATGAAGCATTTTTTCTGCACCAATGTGGGATCGAAAATTAAAAATGTAAGAGGGGTTCCTGCACGATTGGGCTCCATGCCATTTCTGCAATAAAAAGTGCATAATTGCCTCACTGACACCTTTGAACCTCGATGGACTGGTCTAGGGAACCAGTTTTGTCAACTTGTTTGGCCAGCACGTTAATTAGATTTACCAAATATGGATTTTTTTCATGTGTGGACACTTTAAAGCACTCGTCCGCGGGACTCCATAGATAACTAGTAGGAGGACTTCGTCTCAAAACTTCCAATCGCTGGCTAGAAGGCCTATGTCGATGTTGGTGGTGGCACATTTGAACACTCACTGTTATTATATTACTTAATACTAGCTGCGTATCCGTTCTTCGTACGGAAGGAATCAAATGTTTTAATTCCTCATATCAGTGAAATTAATTACATCTTTGCAAAATTTTAAAATATGAGAATTTCTTTGACTTGTAACATAAACTTTGCCTTACTTACTTCAGATGGTATATAACATACCTTCAAAACGATAACCCAAAAACTATTTCAGCGTTATTTGAAATCAGAAAGAAAGTAAAAAATTGTTTTACAAATATATATATACGTGCTTCTACGGGATAAGCTTTTGTCTTTCTGGTTTCAGTTCTAAAATAACGTCACATGGTGTGGACAGCTGTATTCTTTTGCCTTTTAATTCATGAAGCGTGAACAATGTATAATCTCATCCATTCTGCAGAATACCCTGGTAAAACATTACTATACAAAAAAGGTCTTAAAGTAAAGTTGATATCACAGACACAGAAATACCTGCATGAAACATTCATTGTTTCGAGAACTTTTTGTCTATTATGGCTCTCGTAAAAGTAAACCCTAATGAAGTACCTTTCCCGTAAAGAGCATTACCATCACTAAGTTTGTGATGCAATTTGAAATTCGTCGCATCGAAATGACGTCAAACTCACTTACGATTAGCATTTAGAATTAAAAGCTAATTTCGTATTTATAATAGTTTTTACCATGGTAGCAGAATCCATTACTAAAGAGATATTTAGTAGGGGAGGAGGTTCCATTCTCCCTCCCCCCTCCTAAAATTTCAATTTTGTTAACAAAATGATAGTCCTTTTGAAATGGTGAAGTCTTTTTGTAAAAAATTCTGCCTTTCCCACCATTTGGACCCCCCTTTCGGAATTTTTTTCTGCGGACGGCCCTGTCTGTCCATTATTGCCACTTAAGTTGATAAATTCAACAGGAAAGGAAAAGTAAGCTCATTTTTAGAGTTCTCGGTTTAGGAAAACGAAAGTACATATCATTAAATAAATATACACTATTTTAGAGCAGTTTTATAAATTCTCAGATTCTTAATCCTACTGCATCTATTTTGCAGTTCTTCCTTTGTATGTTGGGAAACAAACTTTTCAATTTATCCGAAGTTGCACAAGTGCTATATGCTCTTGCCCATAGCAGATGCAACGAAATATTAATCTCTTAATGATGTTTGTCTTTAAATTTTTGGTTCATGCTTTCTTTTATTGCTGAATGTAGATAAAAAGGTTTTTTAATTTCCAGTTTTTCGCGCATATATTCCCTTTTCGATTCCACATTGCTGTACAAAATATTCTTCTTTGTACTTTTCTTATCAGCCTTAAAATTTGGCGTCGAATTCAGGACAATTCTGTCGAAAGACAGAATACATTATAACATATTACCATGTGGCTGAAAAGCTAATTTCTGTGACAGATGAACTAGTGACAAATAGTGATTAGAAAATGTCTCACTAGCTCGGGATTTTTCTTTGTACTGTACATTCCCTTCACTATTAGCAGTTGGTAAATTCGTATTTTGCTAATGATCGAAGTACGACCGACCGTTGGGCTTATTGACACTTACAAGCTATTTATTTGTGTTAGCTGTGTTATTTTATTATTAAACCATTATTTTATTCTATTTTAATGGTGCAACAATTTTTATGCTGTAAAATACTTTGGTTCTACATACATTAACTCTCCGCCCTAGGCAGATGTCTTAGGGCGTCGTGCAGAGCCATTGTTAAAACTTTTTTTTTGGAGGGGGGGTGATGTCGATAAATTGTCAAGTCAAATATCGGTTTTTCCAACTTTATTTTTTTATGAACTATATTACCATCATTTTAATTTCGCCAACTTATTTTGCGTAATTTTGCAAAGTGTACCAGAAATAGAAAGTAAATTATGATTTTTGTTAAAACTTTTTTAACTAATTGTGCCAACTAGGTATCTAATTTTGCCAAATATTATAGAATTTTGAAAATTTTAAGGGAGGACTCCCCTCTTACCTTCCCTTTAGCAAGGGCCTTGGCGTCGTGTAGGCTTGTCATAACACTAAACAAAGAAGCTACACATATCAAAGTAATCTCAGTACCCGTTTAATGCAATATGAAAAATACTACATTTAAACTGTTTTCCCTTTTCTTTTACCTTTGCTGCAATTCATATTTATGTAAAAAAATATGTTTTTATCACTGCTTGACAAAAATGCTTTCGTTGAAAAAAAAATGAAATAGCAAAGCTAAAAAGAAAACATCCTGCTCTGAGTTAAAGTAGTTTTTCGTTTAATGCAGAAATGGGAGAGACAGCAGTTTCTTTCCTAAAATACACACCATTACATATTACTTTTAAATAAAATTAAGAAGTCAAAAAAGTTCTTATTTAGAGTGATTTTTTAGAGTGACGTACAATTTTCAAATCAAATGAGATGGTATATTTTATTCTTCGCTGAAATATGTAGAAGTCCCTTAGACGATTTAAATGCAAGACTTTTCTTTTCTTTTTCTTTTTTTTTTTTTTTTTACTTTATACACTGCTTCTTCTCTGCTATGATCCTGTTTCTGCTTTTAAAAAAACAGTGCACTCGTTAAGAATAAGAAATCCTTTTCTGTTTTAAAGCACGTTTTCGGCTTTTCAAGTTGAAAATGGTAGGATATCCGGCTCTCACATGGAATGAAAAAAATTTTAGAGGCACGAAAAAAGGGAAAATTTCGGAATTACCTCTTAGAATATTTAAAAATGAATCCAAGAAATTTCTTCTTTAAAGACAAATTCTCAGTTTCTGCTTTGTAATACTACTTGGAAAAAAACTGGTGTTCACACATTTTACTTCTATTCCTGTTTCAAAACGAACTTGGATAAATTACTAAAAAAAAAAAAAATATACAAAAATTCAACATTGCTACGACTGCTTTCTTGTTCTCGTGAAAATCAAATGTGTGGTCTTAGGTGGTACCAGGTTGATTTTTTTTTTAATCCTTTGAAGAGCAAGAATTTTCACATCAATATAGATTACCAACTAGATGTGGATAGACTGCCTAGCGCTGAAAAAATGCAGCCGTTGCCATCGATCCATTTAACTGAAACAAAATGGCGGTCAATAGAATATCCCACCATCCGCAACGGGTTAAAGAAGTTTTCTGACATAGCTGATACAGATCTAAAAATTACTGACACAGCAGTCTGCGTAGCCGCGCAGATAGCTGTACCAGAAAACTTCGTATTTTTTAGCACTGTGGCGCCAGATGGGCTATTCTATTGACCGCCATTTTGATGACAGTGAAATGGATGGATGGCAACGGCTGTATTTTTTCAGCGCTAGGCAGTCTATCCACATCTAGTTGGTTGACCGTTTTGTTGTTGGTAGTTAAAGGGATCGATCGCCAAATCTTCATTTTTTCAGTGTTGGGACCACTTAACCACATTTGCTTTGCGACTAACAGTGAGAGCGTTGAAATAAGGTGGTTTCAGGGCGCAAGCACCGCTCGTCATATGGTTAACCATTACAAAACACTCAAATCGTCAGTTTCTTTAAATAATATATATATATTTTTTATTATATTGATTTGCTTTACAATTCATATACAGGGTTTTTATAAGTAAACTTTCCTTATAAACATAGTTGTACTGCTGAAAAAGTGAACATATTGTTACTAAATTTGGTATGTAGACTATGCGTAATATGCGCTAAAGGAATGTCGAAAAAAAGTTTAGTTTAAAAAATGTCCACTAGGGGTCTTTGTATGAAAGAACAGCAAATTTAACAGTAGAAAGATTAATGCAAAATGTACAAACAATTTCAATATTTATTCAATAGTTTTGTGCATTTATTAACTAATTTGGGGCTTTTTTAACTCATTTCACCAGCTCAAAAAATGCCCAGATACAATACACTAGCAGTACTATACAATACTAGTGGGTTAGTATAATAGTACTTCATTAAAACTTGGTAGTATGAAAGAATTTATGATTTTAGTTTGCATGTTTGTCAGTCTGTTTTTATCCTCAAACATGCCTGGATATATTTACGGAATTTTAACTTACAGTCATAAATAAATTCTCTATAAATAATGATATACGTCTTGCGTTCTTAGCTCTTTCACAGAATCACACAAAATAATCCACGTGCATTAAGATTTTTGAATGAGAAGTTATAGTAAAACTGCGTTTTAATAATTTTAATTATTTATTTTTCAAAAAGAAATTTAAAACAAAATCATTGTAATGAATATAGTTTCTCAGTCTGCCCGTTTGGCATGATTTGTTCGTATTTTACTGTTCATATACTGCTTAACAGAACACATTAATATTTTTCCTTTTAGTAAATGCCTTTGAAACTTCTTGAATAAAAAAATCAAGAATCTGAAAAATCAAGTGATATTTGAGGATGTAAAATCCTTTCCTTCACAAGATTCACGTAATTCTATGTAACATCATACAGAACTTAAAATTTATAGTTTTCTCTATTTATTTGTTGTGAAGTTTAGCTTCCTAATCTATTTTAGAAAATCGGCTATCGGAATTTTTCAGATAAAATGTATGCAGTTTTTAAAGAGAATTAAAAACTGGGTATAGTTTTCTTTTTTATACGTTCCGTTTATAATTTCTAAAATAAAAGCCCGTTTACCAGTTTCTTGTAACAAATCGCCATCATTGTTGTATTGAAAATATATGCGTGATTAAGAAATAAATCTTACATCTTGAAAAAGGACGTACCTCGAAACTTTCTATTTTGCTGTGTGTACATTTTTCTTATTCTTTAATTTTTAAATAAAACAATAACAATTCTGTGGAAACTTATTTTAACCAATGTGACAGCAGCCGCCATGTGGTCATTTATTTATTTTTTTAGATATCAGTGAAACTAAAAAATAGTAATTCATCAGTTATGAGTCGTATATTCATTGATATATGACGCTATCATAAATATAACGAATATTAATTAATTTATAATAATTATGTATGTCAACTATGAAAGATTAATATCTGATACTTCTCGGCAATTTTCGTTTTATCAAATTTAAAGATACTTTAATTGGAACAAATATTTAATAATAAAAATAACATTTTTATTATAACTCACTTGCTGCCAAAAAACATAATCATGGTCATATTCTAGCAATTTCGATATCAAGGATACAGACATATCATAGCGCTGAAACACTGTGCATAATAAATGCAGTTTTTGTAATCGATGCTTCAAGAAAAATTGTGGTACTTACACAATGAGCGGATGAAAGAGCATAATTTTTGAGAAAGAGAGATAAAGTTTGGCGTTTTTCCTTTCTTATATAAAGTGTGAAACTGACTGAAGTTTAAGAGTTTTTGAATTCATAGCAATAAACAGACAACATTCTTACTTTACACAGTTAACTAAAATTCCTATTTCACTTATATCTTATGCGTAAGTGAAGTCATTACATATATTTACTTATCATGGAGCAAAACAAATCTTGTCAATAGCATTACGTACATTGAAAAAAAAAAAAAAAAAAAAAAAAAAAAAACGAAACCAAATGTGCATTCCTTATCTTAAAGTTAAGCAAGTTATGGGCCATAATAATTTAAAAGTAGCACTTTTATTTCATTATTTTAAAATAAAATAAAATTATTAAGTTATACATAAAACTGATATTCTCTTATACTTTTCTATGGTAATCTAACAATACATAAAATGCTATCTAAAACGTTGATTATAAATTGAAAATTCTCGTACTTTTCATTAGACGCTTACCAAATTTTTTGAAGCTTTTGGTGATCAGAACATACCTGTAATAGTTAATCATTTCCTATTAAATAGCTGTTAAATACTTAATTTAGATTTGCTAGATTATCCATAGAAAAAGCATATCATCAGTTAAAATTCTTACACAAAATGGCGATTGTGAACTTTTTACATACACTGCTCAAAACAATCAAAGGATATTGTAAGTTTTATATAAAATAAAGATATAAGCGAAATTGTTTTGCCGAAAATGGAAGAAGAGAATCACAAAATGCAAATTTTTCTGATTTCCAAACTGTGGAGTATGCTAATTTTGAGTTCGACGTCAAGAACGTCGCTTCAGCGGCAGCGAATGAAATTGGACTTTCAACTGAATAAAAGACAATGCAGACAAGGATGATCGGCATTCAGTGACTGCTTTGTTTCGATGAGTACGATGTCTCAGTGAAATCATTTAACCGATTCAGAACCTTGGAGAGTTGTCGGTAGGTTAGAAGGGGACCAAACTCAAGCCGAAGTAGCGCAAGCTATTGGAGTGTCACAAAGTGTGATTTCTAGGATCTGGAACCGGTTTTTGGCGACTGGAAGAGCAGGCCGAAGACCAGGGCAAAGTCGTAGACGGGCAACAACGCCCAATGAAGATCGTTATTTAGTGTTAACGGCTCGGAGACACCGGAATATGAATACTACTCTTCTCCAACAACACCTTCGCTCGGCTACTGGCACCATGGTTTCAACTCAGACTGTCCGAAACCGGCTCCATGGTGTAGGTCTGAATGCTCGCCGACCGATGGTATGTGTTAGACTAACACCAAGCCATCGTCGCGACCGCAGGGAGTGAGCAACAGAGCATGGGAACTGGAGGAGAAATGAATGGAGCAATATTCTTTTCTCTGACGAGTCCCGTTTTTCAGTTCATCCTGATAATAGGCGTATTTGCATCTGGAGGGACCGTGGCAGTAGGAATAATCCTGCGTTCGTGCACGAAAGTGTCAGCTTTGGTGGTGGGGGAGTGTTGGTGTATGGTGGCATCTCCATTGACGGGTTCACAGACCTCTACATCATTCGAGATGGACCTCTGACTGGTCGCCTATATAGGGATGACATCCTCAGACCTATTGTAGTCCCTTACGCTGCAGCAATCGGAGATGACTTCATTTTAATGGACGATAACTGCAGGCCACATCGTGCTAACCTGGTGGAGGATTTCCTTTTCGAGGAAGGAATCGTACGAATGGAATGGCCAGCGTGTTCTCCAGACATGAATCCCATAGAGCACGTTTGGGACGCTCTAGGAAAACGAGTTGCTGGCCGCCAACCACCCCCACAAACTCTCCAAGAACTGGAAAGAGCTCTTCTGGAAGAGTGGGACGGAATACCCCAACTCGTGATTAATAGCCTCATTGACTCCATGCCTCAAAGGTGTTCAACGTTGCTGGCCGTCCGTTGAAACCATACCCCCTACTGAAAATGATTTCCTTTGAAGAAAACACCTTTTCTTATTCTTTTTTTGTCATATGCACAAACTTATCTACACAAATGCGCAATAAAACGCATTTTTTCTGCCAAACATGCGTAATTTATTCTCATATAACCTACTACGCCTGTCAACCATGTATCAAACAGCTAAAAAGTTTCCCAGCCACAAGATCCACCTAAAACCGCAATATCCTTTAATTGTTTTGAGCAGTGTAGTTGCAAACAGGTTAAATAGGGCTAAAACAGGATTTAAAACAGATATTGAATATTTTTCCCCATAAGATTCTGCTCTCAGGTAAGATACATAGTAGGTAATTTTTACAGTTCGCATTTTTTTCAGCTCATTGTAGATTAGAATGTTTGTGAGAAATTTACTACACAATTTAACTGAGACGTTCAGTAAGTTAAGCAAAAGTCTTTAAAGTCCCGCAGTAGCCCAATTGCTTTAAGCTCGGTTCCCATAAGAACACCAAAAGTGCAGCGTCGACCTTGATGAGCGCGTTTTGGAGGATGACAATCTCTCTCTCCTGGACTTTTGGGACCGTATTCCCAAATGGGAGCTAGCTCACTTAAACCTGTTGTGGCTCTATTGTCCTCAACATGAAACGATACTTCTGGGGCTGCTACTCCAGGTGCTGGTCTCTCATCTGCAATTGGTTCAAAGTTAGAGGACTCCGACTTAAGTCGGTATTATCCACATTGGGGTTCAATTAAATGGAAGCCGCCCAATTTTGGCCATCGCCGTATTATTTGGAGGATCTGGCGCCGCTAAGTGATTAGCCAGACGGCATTATAAACAACAACAACAAAGTCTTCAAAAAGTACTGTTGTTTGAACACATTCGTTATCAGAATTTCTTTAGGTGTTATTTATCTATTTGTATATTCATATTCCTTTTGAACTCAATCGTCTTTTTTTGCGCTCATAAAAATATAGTATTTGAAAATATAATATTCTCCCTTGACTGAAAATACTTTGCATCTTGTTATCAAAGAGCAGAAACATTGAAATAACAAAACATGTTGGGAGCTCAAGTGAGAGATATTTGAATATACGAAATTTTTTATTTCCGAAATGCATACCATTTGATATTACTCTCAAAGAGGACTTGAAAATCAAAGGTTCTTGCATTTATTTGCTGCAGCTTTCAACTAACAAATCTGTTTTTGGAAATGAGATACAACATTTTTCTTTTCTTTTCTGTGTGAAGTGCATGTATTGCATCCTTGGAGTTTAAAAAAAATATGTTGTTTCATTATTTTTTCAGATGTTCAGTTATGTTATTTAAAAGGATTCTCGTTAAAAACAAGAAGAGTAGTTATTTTTTAAGGTAAAAATAGTGGAATATGCAAACATCAGTCGAAGAAAATATAGCAAAAATTGGACTAGAATGGAAAGTTTCAAATTTATCTCTTTATACAAAAATAATGATTATCATTATAATTATTATGATAATTACTGTAAATCAGCCTTTTTAAAAATCCAGTTTGAGCTTATTAAATTTGTGTAGCCAAATTTGTTGCCAAATTTAAATCTGTGGGGCTATCCTGTTGTAAAATGTATAAAAATCTTTTCCATGTATAGTTGTATTAAAAACTAAAAAGATTTTTTGTCTTTGTAAGAAAATCAACTCATACGAAGTATCTCAATTATTTGGAAAAGTTTCTTAATCTGCTACGTCTGAAAGTTCAGTGCTATCAACTTTACCAAGCTCCAAAAAGTTAACACCGATGTAAAAAGAATATATGTACCTTTAAAATTGTTAAAATTTGTGGTTTTACTTTCTTAAGCAATTTTTATGATATTTAAAGTGGAATTATAACAGATTCTTACGCATGCAAAACATTTTAAATTATTAGATAAATAACGCTTCCCTTTCCAATCACCACTGACCCAATCGCCAAACATATTTCACTTTGCTTAGCACTTCATCGGCACATACAAGCTAAGTATGATGATTATTGACACGTGAAGTACAGAATTCATTAAATGCAAATGTAAAGATATTATTTTGCGTTTGGATAAGATACTATTCATTAGTAATTCCGAAGAGAATCCTTGCCAAATCCCTTGCCTCGAAAAAAAAAAGTTTCTCTTTTTATCAGAAACAAGAACAACACAGTTTTCACCATGGCCGAGTGGATAAGACACTGAACATGGTAGATGGTTATAGTGTGAAGGCCCAGGGTTCTGGCCTGCCTTCAGGTTGTTGCTCCAACCTGTTTGGAGTTTTAGCCGGTTTTCTCTAGGTGTAAAGTGAATGCGCGTTAGAACTCCTTAAAGAAACTTCCATCCATAGGCAGAAAACAATTGTGTAAAGATGCCTTAATGCAGTAAAATTCCATGCAATACAGTACACGTAAAACACACACATTTTTCGTAAAGCGAAATCTAACCAGGCAAATTTTTCTTCCTAAGTTGTCCACTATCAGATATCTCGAATATTCGATGACGCGAATCTTTCTAACCACCGAAAAAGAGCAGCTACCTTCGTATCTCTGAATTTTGGAAAGCCTACCTAGAAATCCTAACCGTGTGCAAACTATTCTGGTTGTGTAATCAGAGCCCAACAATAATATTTTCGTGACTACACATTTTTTCAAGTTCTGTCCTCTTATGTGCAATGTAACAAATACGTCTGGCACACCATGTTGATGTGAATGTTTTAGTCTCAATTCGATTGTTTATTTTTACATGGATAGAGAGGGCAAGGCGCAAGCCTCAGAATTTAACCAATAATAACCAGGGACTGCATGCAATTTACCTTTAGTTTTTCAAATAGACTAAATGAAAGAGTGCTTATGATCTTTCTAACCTTAAAAACTTTTTTAAAAATGTGTCTTCTTTGTGATTTAAACGAATAAATCAACATTTGCTTTATAAATTGGATTTTTTAAAGTTAAGTAAAAAATTTTAAAATTTTAAATGCAATTCCGCAACCTTGTATGATTTCTCCTTTTTTTTAGCTATCCAAATCTCCAACAAAAGTTATACATTTAGAAATGCATACATTTAGAAAAGTCCAATCCACAGTTCATAGGTTGCTGTGTTTAGTAATGTTATTCAACACTTTTCAAATTGTTACACATAATACATATTTATCACGCCGACTATCCCTTATCCTTGTGGAAACTAATTAATATGTTATTAGAAAATTTCTCATCAATATTCATCTTTCGCCAAATAAAGGAATTTTAGTCATAATAACATCATTAATTTCGTAGGGCGAATTTTAAAATGGTACAACGTCTGTGGAGCGACATGGAACGTCTGCAATTCAACGCCTCACATATCGCATCGCAAATCCCCAAAGTAAAATGAATGGGTTTTAGAATCAAAACTGCATGAATAATGAAGTAGACATGTTCAAATTATAAAGTTATTGCAGCATGCAGTATTGATTTCTGATCTTAAAAAGTTGACATTCTTAGGCGCGGAAAGTATTTCAGCGCTGGCCAATTTCATATGATTTAAGTATTTTAATGCTGACGTTTTAAAATGAGGAAGAAATTTAATATGCAGGTTGAAGATGAAAATTTCGAAATTTTACTTCGAACATTTCTCAGAACTTACTTTTCAGTCCCACTGTATTTTTTAAAAATATCTTGCAAAATTAATTTTTCTTTCAGGCTGTAAATTACTTAAAGTATATTTTAGACACAATTATTACAATTTAAAGATATGCACTTTAAATACCTCTTCCACAATCCTTAAATCTTTAAGAATTTGACTAAATAAAGTACTCTATTTTCAATGAAAGTTTCGACCGATTCGTTATATTTGTCGCATACAAAACTGAATTATGGGTTGTATAAGATTTAGTCACGTTACTTAGATTGCGCATGCTTTTTTTTGTTATTTTTGCGTCAGGTATTTCTTCTAAATTTACTTCACATTTCGATAGGTTATTTTTATTGATTTCTGGCGATGCTTATAATCGAGAGTAAAAAATTCAAAATCGTATTACGTAGTGCTCAGTTCGATTTCAAAAACATGTGAGAGAGCTACTCTACGTTAATTCGAATAAACAAATTTAGTAAATGGGTGTAGTTTTCTACTATTCCTTCATAACTAAAACTTATTCATATTATAAGTATTTTCAAAAGTAAAAGCTTTGAATGGCATTTGCTAATCTTTTTAATTTGTTATTATTTGCTTTTATCCATTTGTTCTTTATATTAATAAAATTGCTTGAGTTTAGTAGCGTGTGCAGAATTTTCTCTAGGGAACGAGTCAGTCAAGCTTTTTTTTTTTAAAGTTTTAACCCTCTGAGCGTCTTTGAAATGAGCAAATAATGTAAAGATTTTTCACGGCCCAATTTACACTCAGCTTTAAAATTATAAAAATGAAAAAGAAATTTGGTAGGAAGATTTGCAATTATCAAGAGTTAGCTGTTAATATTACTACAAGCTTTAAAATAAAATCTTTGGTAAATGTGTGTTTTAAATAATATAAATTGTAGATGCACTGCAGGGAAAACTAGAATTAAGTAAACGGAATTTTACGTCACGACCGTTTGGAGGGTTAATCTTGAATCTTGGTACAATGCTCCAGCATCAATCATTGACTCATCAAAACGGTAACGATTCTATTTCTATGCGCAGCGCAACTTCCAAATGGGTCATTGAATGCTGACTCAATGGAGCATTCATTGAAAGTCCCTTCCTGCAGAATGGCGTCGAAAAAGATTCTTTATCGATACTTCTCAATGATGGGACAGAATAGTTTGTTCCGAATGCAACAGGTGTGCAAATCTGCAATAATGTCCTTCCACCTCTTACAGTGCGCAACTGATTAAACTTGTGCAGTGAAAAAAACTTCGATCATTCGTATTTTTACCAAGCCGCTCTGAGAACTAAGATATATCATGCATCCTACAGTTTAAGGTCTGAAAATTTTTGATGAACTTCTCTGCGTAACTCTTGTTGTTCTGCGGGTTTTACTCTCGTTTGGCACACATCTTCACCCTACAATGCTCGCAGTTTGGTATCTTTGTACTGTTTTGGTCGTCCTGGACATTATTTGTTTTTATATCAAATTCATCTTTTTAAAGCGTTGGAATGATCCTTTAAATGTTGTACTACAACATTTAAAGTAGTCTTAGAGTGTGTTTCCCATAATGGGGAATACAACTACACAACTTGGAGTGAGCGTTTGTCTTGGAGTGAGTTCTCCATATGCTTCATGAAAAATACAGGGTGGCCATAATTAAACTGCAAGTGTTCAAGGGGTGCTGGAGAGAAAACTACCGGGAATATTCCAATGAAATTTGGTATCTACACGTTTCAGAACATGCGCAAGTCAAATATGCAAAAAAAAGAAAATCGGAATTTTCTCCCGATAGATGGCGCTGTACCGTATTTCAAAACTCACCGGTGGCATATACAACTTCCAAAACCGATAGACAGAGCATAATGACATTCTAAGAGGCATATAAACAATAAAAACATCATTTACAGTTTATCAAAATTCCAGTTGAGGTGTGTTACCCCAGCGATTTTAAATGCGACGGTGGACCATGCTATTTTACGTTTTCAGCATGTGGTTGCATCTGGTGGTTCGCATGATAAGCACATCATGTGATAATTTCATTGAGTAAATAATGGTTTGTTTTCCAAAGCATCTTCACGAATTGCTTAATTTGTGATCTTAATTTATGTTAATTTTTGATTGCATGTTACTGTAAAAATTTAATTACTGAAGCGAATTGTATGGAATTTTGATAAACTGTAAATGATGTTTTTATTGTTTACATGCCTCTTAAAATGTCATTATGCTCTGTCTATCGGTTTTGGAAGTTGTATGTGCCACCGGTGAGCTTTATACGGTACAGCGCCATCTATCGGGTGAAAATGGCGATTTTCTTTTTTTTGCATATTTGACTTGCGCATGTTCTGAAACGTGTAGATACCAAATTTCACTGGAATAATCCCGGTAGTTTTCTCTCCAGCACCCCTTGAACACTTGCAGTTTAATTATGGCCACCCTGTACAATATGTTTCATCAACAGGTTTGTTTGAGGGCTGTTTTACTGTCAATTAGTTTTAGCAGAGATATATCATATGCGCCATACTATTGAAAAAAAAGAAGAGAAAATCAGTCATTTTTATGTACTGCATTTGCGCATAACGCCACTTATGTATAAAGGCGGTCGTGGCGTATGCTTAAAGAATATATACAGAAAGTTTGCATTTTAAATCCTGTATGCACTTCTGTTAAAAGATTGTGGGAGCACTTTGTCAATAACCTGGCACTCTGTGATTTCTCTTTCTTCTGGGTGTTTGTGATAGCGAATTACTCCCAACAAATTCAATTTCATTGATTTACATTCCCATACCCCCATTTCAACAAAATACTTTTCAATTTATCACGAAAGTTCCCAAATTACACGCCTAAATTACATACGCCCTCCGAAAATTTACTGAAATCAAGTCAGTGCCTGGCCTTCTTAGGTTAAGAAAACCGTTCTTTCTCTGCGGGAATAATTGAAATTTTCTAGTGCAGTGATTCCACGAAGCTCTGCTGTGTAATGATCATGGTAAACATAAATCAACAATCAAAATCAATTATTTTAAAATGAACGCAGAATGGGGGAAATTCTTGCATCTTGTATAAACTAATTATTTTCCGTTTGTTTTATGTCTGCCTTATTGAATTTTTGGATAAGTAATGAATGGGACACTAAAATCGATACAATGAGCGTTAATTTATGTGTTATGTTTAATGTATTTTTAAAATGTTATAAAAGGCAATATTTTGACACGTTTCCTGAATTAGGAGTACGTCTCATATAAACTCACAATACACAAATAATTTCATAGAATAACACAAATACGTTTCATAAATAAGTTCCTCAATCTTTAACGTAGAAATTTCAAAGGTTGATCCTTATTTTCTAATAAATTTTTGCAGTTTCTTTTTAATAGTGTGTGTGCAAGTTATTGCCATGGGAGTCAAGGGTTTGACTGCCCCATTGATTCTAATGCTAAAATCTACTTTTTTCTTATTAGAATGTGCTAAAATACACCAAACTCCGATTTCGGTTGAATATCTGTTACGGTATAAGTTTCAATGTTTGAATATAAGTTTCGGATTCAGATTCATGGTAAACTGGATGCCAAACATATTTTAGTTTATCACTAAATTGCCAGCCACCATTTGTTCTCTGACTACTATGCATCTCTACTCAGCAAAGATCTAAGGTACTAGCTTTACTAACTAAACAAAGTTTCAGATGATACAATCTTTAAGTGTAACAAAAATTCATGAGATTAAATATTTCAATAGTTATATAGTTCGGTCACTAGATAGTAACTGTTCTAAAAATATATATTTCATTGAAGTACTAATTATTGTACATGTTTGATACATTGGAGATTCTGTCGATTGAAACTTTGATACTTTTTTTCTGTATACACACAAAAAACGATTAACTTGTAGTAGGACAAAAATATGTAAAGGAGCTTTCAATAAGCAAGTCAACGGGGGCATCCAAACCTTTATATTATCCCTAAAAATTTTTTACTTCCTTGTAAGTAGTGAAAGGAAGTAACCATAAAAAACTTCGGAACTAAGCTATTGATGAAAAAATCGATTTTGACAATATTTATGATGAGAATGACGTAATGAAAAATGACGTGATCAAAAAAACTCTTCGAAGTAAATTTAAATTTACTTTGAAGTGTTTTTTCATAACGTCTTAACGTACATGTAAGTGCGTCCGTATATATGAACGTACTTTCCCTTTTGACCAATCGCAAGTCTATTTTGATATACTTCTGTTTGTATATAGGATTTATTTAGGATTGTTGCAACATCTGCTACCGCAACTCTCCTTTTAGTTTCAATCCAATGGATAGTTTCAATACATTGCCGCCCAAAAAAAATTTCAATTCATTAATATCTATGGACATGTTCAATATATTAGATCTATAGTCAAACGATATTTAGTCAGTTTGGTACATTTCCAACATCTCGCCAGCTGTTATCGAGCTTCACGAGTTTTGCCGAAAATCGCCGTATTTGGTGCAAAAATAAATACTATCTTGCATCGCACAAAAATTGTCCGCTTTAAAATATTGAAATTTTACATTTATAACTCATTACAAGTAGTTGTGTACCTCTGTTTTTGATTGAAATCGACTGCTTTATTTATTTTTAGGGTCACCAAAAAGACTTTTAATTGATTGAGGTCTATTTATTTTTTCAGTTCTCTAAAAATTTATGGTCAATCACTATTTGGGCTATGCTTCAAACCCCGCCAACTGTCACCAATCTTTGCGACTGTTTTTTAAAACTCGCGAAATTTGACCAGCTTCTCAATATCTATTACATTAGGCAAGAAATTGCCAATTCTTAACCCTAGATCAATCGCACGGATTATTGTGTACACCTCAGCAACACAAAAACACTCTGCACAAAAAAAAAAACAGAAGCCAGTGACCTCAGGTTAATCATATTTCATTTGAAATTGAGATGAAATA